>JARJCX010000074.1:0-736638 GCA_029282285.1 Mycena rebaudengoi
TGTGGTAGCCCGATGCGTAACTTAATGAGATGGTCCGGGGGAGCAGGGCCGAAGATTGTCCAGCCCCGTTCTTCCTTGACTTTGTGCTCGCAATCTTGCGACGGCAAAGCGAAGGCAAAAGCAACCAGCGGAAGAAGAGATACCAGAGAGACCCACATCTTCGAGGGACGGAGACTAGCCGCCCATAGCGTCTCGCAGGTCTTTATATGCGGCCCATGCGGTCAAGATAACATCAGGAAAAAACAAATACTCTGTAGACAGGGCAGGATTCATGTAGACACTTGTAGCCGATGTAACATGCCGGTAGTTTTTGTAGCCTTAGACGGCCGGGGCCGTCCTCCCGACCCCAGAGGCACCCAGAGGCACCCATACCGAAATATTCTAGTATTTTGCCATGCCGTTCGGTGGTGCAAAACAGGTGGCCAAGACATAGCCACAGGTTTTGTACCACAGAACGGAGCGGCAAATTGATAGGTGACGTTATTCTTCAAAATATGCCCGACGTGAGCGAGGTGGTTTGCAAGTGGTTTGCATTCTACGCAAATTCTACGAGGGAATCAGGATTAAAGGCCACAGTGAGTCGGATGAGAATTGGCTAACAATTGCGCCCTGCGGGAGATGATGAAGGTTGGATGACTGTCACACTGTAAGTCGAAAATCAAATATCTCGATTCTTGTCCTGAGATGCCTATGGGCATACAAAATCTGCAGCGTACTACAGGACTCCCGTATCGCCAAATACGGTCGTAAACCTTGCGTGAACCATCTACTGTACTATTTCGACCGAGTGTTAGAACTGATAAAAGTGTGTTTTGACCGCCATAAAGAACAGGTGGTCATGTCTTGGTATCATGCAAAACCACCATGGTGGTTTACGGCGGATGTAATATTTTCAAATAAGGTGGCAAGAGGAGTCAGCCTGAATAGACGAGGTAGAAGTTTTGTATTGGACATTCTTACGACCCAACCCCTCGAGTGCGTCAACTTGAAGATTACGAGTACTTATGTTTACATAATACTCGTTCGTAGGATCAGAAAAGTTTTTACTTGTCTCCTCGAAAAAATGCTAGTCTATCTAGTGGCTGTGTTGAACCGATTTTACAGTTTCATCACATTTTACTGACTCCCTTAAGACTCTGAGCATTGTTTATTTGTACTTTGATGTCACCTAATAAGTCGCTGTCCGCTGAGTATATATGTTCCGGAGCGTCAGGGTCAGTTGCAGTAATGCACCCTCCAAGTTTCTACCTCAGTTTCACGCTCTACTGGCAAGAATTGAATAAACTAGAGCTTTACCGGTTTGCCGAAATAACTTCTGATGTGATCACGGAAAATGCCGTGATCGATCATTGACAACCAATCGCATTCACCGTGTTTAACCACATTGACGGTGTTCTGTGGTATTATACACATCTTGTAAACATCTATTGGTGGACATACAGGAAAGAAAATGAATATTGGGAGCTCTTCTTAAACATCTGCGGCCAGATTTCTGACTGTCCCCGTAAAAAAAATCTATTTTGGGATGCTTTTTATCGTTTTCAAAGAATTGTGTGTAACTTCACGAGTTCTTATTGTATTGACTTAAAAATATGCTAGAATTAACGGGGTGATCCATGTACAATTATTAATATAAATAGATCTGCGATATATCTTTCTTCTCAATGGGCAGGCAATTGGGTCACTCTGGGGCAGAAATCCTTCTAGTATATTTAGTTCATGTTCAATGAGGATGATATTGGACATGAGGGGACCTGGGGATATTAGAATACATGTCATATAGCCACAATCACTGATTTATATATATCTGTCCTTGGTAGCACACTCCAACACATTTCTACTTGGAAATAAAAAATTCATTGTATCTGGCTGGGTTTTCATTCAGAAATGTGGTTGAAGGCACTCAAACCAACGTAATTGTCCATTGAATACCACTGTACAGTAGCTAGCTAGTTATTGGGCGTGGCGAGGCGACATCGCAGTGTGAGCGTATACATCATTGATGTGATCACAGTACCGTGATGGCGACCCGATAGGCTCTAATTAGTGTTCAGGGACGTGTTTTCTTCCAAATTACTGGATAGTTTTATTTTACGGGCAATTGTGTTGGTGTGAGCGCTTTGCACCGTATTTCTGGATGAAGACATAGCCAGATACAATGGATTCTTTATTTCCAAGCAGAAATGTGTTGGAGTCTGCTACCAAGGACAGATATATATAAATCAGTAATTGTAGCTCTATGATATGTATTTTAATATTCCCAGGTCCCCTCCCATCTAATATCGGCCTGATTAGACATGAGCTCAATAGGCTAGAAGGATTTCTGCCCCGGAGTGACACAATTGCCTGCCCTTCGAGAATAAAAATATTTTTCAGATATATTTCTGTCACTAATTGTGCATGAATTAGCCCGTCAATTCTAGCATACTTTTAGGTTAATACAATCAGAACTCGTTGAGTTGCACACGATTCTTTGAAACCGATCAAAAACAGCTCAAAATGTATTTTTTTTCGTCGCGCCTTCAGTACTGCCAACGGCTGTAAGGAGTCTTAGTTGTTTCACAACTGGAACTGACAACATGCCAACCAAATAAAAACACATACTTAACATTCAAGCTGCCACTCTTCCATTGATCATTGCCGGTCAGGGCAGTTGTTCACTACAAAAAAAAAATAGGCCTATTTATCTTGGGCTCAGTTCTGTGGGCAGACTGGTGGCTATACATGCCACCCGGATTTCTCCAGAGTGTATAGCCACCAGTCTGCCCACAGAACTGAGCCCAGGATAAATAGTGCCAATAGAGCCGATAGTAGCCCATAGGTACATTGATACAAGTTGATCGATCAATCCACACTTTTGACACATTTTTATGCATAACAGCGGCCAGATCTGCTGCAGGTGGCTCCTTTAGTGTTGTGCCAGGCTTGGGCTCGAGCCCAAGCCGACGCAATGTGGCCACAACCATTGAAGCTGCATTAGACACTCCTTTTGTGTATGTTTCCATTCCAATTATATCACTGTGCAAAAAATACGACCGTAAAGCCGGATACAGCCGTACACGGCCGTGCAAATGGCCGTGCCGTACCGGCGGCCCTCCGAAATGGTGCCTGTACGGTACGGGTACGGCTACACCCGTAACCGTATGGCAGCTGTACCCGTACCAGCTGTATACCGTATATGGTACGGTGAACAGCCTACCCAAGACCTGGGTCTTTTAAGCCCGACCCAAGCCCGAGCCAAGTTGGGCTCAGACTTGGCGGGTAGGATCCCCTCAGACTCGCAACCTAGGCTTGGGCCCGCAAGGCTCAAACCATTTCCATTTACAAATGTTTATAAACGGAAACCGTTTATATTTACCATTTAGTTTACGGACCGCCGTAAATAGTAAACAAACATTTGCTAAACGGTTGTTTGCAGGTGCGGTTGAGGAAGGGCCTGATGTATCTTCCGGGATGAACGATTTCCCTCTTCAACACATGCAGGCGAATGCCAGAAGCATCTAGGTGATAAATTTCATGGTTCAATACGGCTGTTCCGAAAAATAATGAGACTCGTCAGTTTTTTTTTTGGCTGGTTCCCAATTCGGAAAACTGAAACCGGTGGTCAGAAGTTCACTGCGCTGAGTATTCGCGACTTCCAATCTTCAACACGCTTTTCCTTGTAGTCTTGATTGATAACATCGGATACTCAACTCTCAAGAAAACAGCTATCTGGATAAATTTCGAGACAATCAGATATCTACAAAGATATTGTGGGACTCGGCGCTCGGGACTGGCTATATCAGAGAAAATAGCGTAAAATAGAGCAGGTTCGCGAGAAAGAATGGACAAACGAATTTGCCTATAGATTGGGACGAAATGTCTCGGTCAAAGTTTTGCCTTAGTCTGTTGCACAACATTTATAAGCCCACATCCGCAAAAAGGGAAAGAAACGAAGAAATATGAAAGGTATAAGGAGACTCGCCTGCAGGAGGTGCTTTAACGCCTGCCTTATATCCGCCTTGAGGTCCTCCAAGTCTTCAACACCTATGCTCACGCGGACAGCCCGCGGGTCGGAAGTCGGATCCCAGGAGTGCCGATACTCCACGAGAGACTCGACGCCGCCTAGGCTGGTTGCTGCCTACGTATGTGCGATTCGTTCGTTAGTCACAGAAGTGGTCAAAGCAGTAAGTATAGGAGATAAGGGAAAGAAAGTACCGTGAAGTACTTCAGCGCGTGGGGGAACCACGCGGCGTAGTTGGGCTGGGATAGCTGGAATATGCTGGTCAATTTGGGACTTTACTCAACTCTGAAATGGAAAAAACCGAACCTGGATTGAAAACGTTGCCGGCCACCCGCCCGTCATCTGTGCACTCGGCTCCCATCCCCGCGTATCCCTCTTCTGCAGGGACGAATGCCATACATTGATGACAAGGCCGCCAGGCACACCCTCGAACGCCGCGCCCGCAGGCGTGGTGGCCATGTGCGTGAGCCACTGCGCGAGCTCTGTGGCAGTCTCGGATTGGCGGGCCAGGCGCAGGTGGAGGGTGCGCAAGGAGCGCAGGAGCAGCCAGCTTTCGAGGGAGCCTAGAGGATTGGGATTAACTCAGGACGTTTCCGTGGAGGGAGTAAACAGGAAGGAAGGAATGGATAAATAAATCAGACGGACCCATGACATTTCCGAGATAGGTTCTGTCGTGTTGGAGCTGTACGAAGGGAGTTTGAGATTGTGGCATATATTGTAAAGAATAAATAATACTCACCGTATCCCAATGTTCTTTCGTTTTCACGACGAGGATGCCACTTAGCAGGTCGGAGTGGCCCCCGAAATATTTCGTGGCTGTGCTTGGATGAGTAATAATTAATTGATCGACTCGTAACAGCCAACCAGAGTAAAGAATGCTGTTGCTTCGGTGAGCTCGGGGTAGAGATTGAATTAGTGAATGATCCACGTACCAGTCAGCGCCGTGTGTGAAGGGATACTGAAGCGGCGGGGGGGCGAATGTCGAGTCTACGAGTAACGATCCGCCGACTTTGTGGATCTAGCGGGTGTTAAGAAAACTAAGCATACATGAGGATATGAAATACGGACCTTATCCGCGTAATATTGAATATCCCTGCCGCGAAGATTATAATGATTGTGTTATAGATTCAGGATATGAATAGAGCGGCCACACCTAGATTCTCCAGTGGGATTCAACGGCGTCTCCAGCCAGCAAACATCGCCGGGCTGGAATTCGTCGTCGATACTGATGACCTTCACATGAATTGCGCTCTTCAGATAGATCTAAGCAGGGGGAGTAAGCAGCGAAGGTAGTCCGCAGGATAGCGCCGTTGAATACTTGGAGTGTTAAGCGTGAACCGATATACCCGTCACTGATGGCGATTCTTCTAGGCTTGAAGAATACCATAGCCTGTGCGAATAAATTAGTTGTCGGAGCAGGGTGTCGTGTGAGCACCCACCGCATACCCGGCGGATATCCCGGAACCATATGTGATTGCGAAACCATCCTGAATAATTATCTCAGTGTAAGGCAGCGTTTACAGCAAAGAAGGAACTCACACATATTTTACTGAGAATATGCTCGGCGCGCGTGGAAACCTGTTGGGTGTACCGGCTGTATACGTGGTGGCTTGGGTTCTGAAAATATCGGTAAGAAAACTTGAAACACAAGTGAACGAGACGATTCACTCGGTAATCTGAGGCAAGGTGTTCCTCGTTAGGGAGACGCGAGCGAAATGCTACGGTGAACACAGTTTGTCAGTTAATTCCGAGCGTAAATTTCCCTCCTTCTGCGCGTACTGGTAGATACGGAAATGGACGGAGCAACCTCTTGACCGTGATGGAATGCGCTGTCGCCATGAATCAGTTGAGTGCCTTTCCTTTCAACGACTTTTTTCGAAGACATCAGTGCCAGTGGGACGATATCTGGGCCGGTAGGGGACCATAACAGGAGTTCTTATAGGACTTCGGAGTATGAGAAAATACTGCATCGTATGATCGGCCTCGCGGAATCCTCATGGGAGGCGCAGAAGCTTTCGGGGAGCGTCGGGAAAGATCGGTGTCATCCGATTGCTTCGGTCGGCGGGCCAACTGTCCACTCTCATACATTCGAAGCTTGAGCTAGCGAGTCGCACAGGTTTCCTCTCCAAGAGTCCCGATTCAGCAGTTCACTGCTCAGTGTGTTCAATTCCGTGAGTGCGGGCGAGAGAGAAAAAAGAGTGTGTGACTGTTGGTTTACTTGTCACGGTGTGATCAGCCGGGCCGCGCTAGTCTCGTAAACCCCTTTATATGACGAGCGTGAAGACAATCGACACGTATATAAAGGCCGACCTCCGACTTGTTCCGGCGTGAAGACCCCAAAGACTGGCGCGATGGCTCTGTGTCTGCATCCAACGGCGGCCTCCCTGACCTTGCTCTCCTCTGCCAGGCTCCAGCGCGTGGCAGTTTTCGTGATTTCGCCTGCCGTGTGCAGTGTGCACCTCTGATCAGCTTCTCGCCTGAGTCCTCAACCGTTTTCCTTCAGAACTCCTGGCATATCTCAATCTTGTCTCAATCGATGTTTTACGCCTGTAGCTTGCTCTTGGCCGTCGTGGGCCCCTCATGCCACTTATGCTCACACTCCCTGTTCGTCAAGGTACGATGACTCACGGCACTTCCTGCCCAGGTTCCTAACCCTAGCGCACAACTTTCATTCTCAACCGGTTTCTCTTGTGCGATGTTTCCCTGGAAGATCAGTCCGGAAGTCTTTATCCTTCGGGCTGGTTGTATTCTTGTCTTCCCGAAACCCTAAAGTTCACCAGCGGCATCTCTCCGATGTCATCTTTCGTACACGGCACCAATTCTCTGGGTTTCTGATGTGTATTTATATGCGCGGGTTTCCATCTTGTGCTCTGTGTCCTGGAAGATCAGTCCCGAAGTCTTTATTCTTCGGGGTTGTATTCTTGTCTTCCCGAAACCTCATATTTCTGTCAATGTGTTTCATCTATTCGTAATAGACATGCTAGTATGCATATTATATCCGGATTCCACCACCACACACACCCCACAGCCGGACGGCATAGCCCAGCCAATGTACTTATTCATCAAGCCAATTATCGTCAGAACACAGGGGCCTACGGTCGGAGTCTTGTTCCCCAAGTCTGATCATCTTTATTGGTCTCCAGATCCAGCAGGAGACGGGCGTCTTTCCTAGGAAGAATGTAATGTGGTCGGGGTTCTCAGCTTAAAATTCGCTGCTTGCTCGTGCAGCAGCCATTTGGAACCACATCATTACAATGCAATGCGTGCATTTCACCACGCCCAAGGATTCGATCCCTGCACTCAGGAAGTGACTCGACATCTGGGATTACCGCTTCTCGCGGATTCTGAGCACCACGAGATCCTCTCTCCAGATAAAGTTAGTGAGTCGGCGACCTATTTATAACTCGAATGGGTGCATAGTTGACATGACACGGAGGCACGACCGGAGACCGGTGGTTGTTAACTCGGATACATCCTCAGTTTGCAAATACAATTACTTGCAGGACATGGACTGTTTGCCCTCCACTTGTTTATTGGCTAGATATGTGATCACGACTCCAATATCTCCTTGCCTCAACCGATATGTACATACTTTTACCAGACTGCGAAACCCTCAATTGATCTAGTTAACGGCAATCACCGAACGATGTTAACGTTGATGAGAAGGAGGGCCAGTGTGCATGTTTTACTGGAAATTTAAATGCTTCAGACGATTCAGAGGTTCTGATTCTGATTTCAAAAGGTTTATTATTTCCATTGCAATTTGGCAAGTTGGAAGTTCAGAAGCGTAGGTAAAGAATAAGCAAGGAATAAGGAACTTTGGGAAGAACAATGAAGGTCTTACTTCAACTTGCTCATGGAGTCCGAACTCCTGGAGGGCCATGGCTGGCATAGCACAGATTAATTGTTAACTAGTTACAGCCAGCTGGTACGTGTGTCTAGGTCGTATTGGGAGGTACTAGGGGATGCCCGGAGGGCCTTATAATACGCTTCGAACAATCTGTCAAATGAGGCAGAGCGAGTTAGCGCCTTTGTGATATCGTCCACGACCACGAACCTATGCTTATTAATATTTTGGGTGTTCCAAATTCGTGGAGTAGCAATTTTCCGCTGTCAGAGAAATCACTCGGGGATTGGAGATCCCAGACTGGACGTTGCAGCGAGCGGTATAAAAAGGAGAAAAAATTGGTCCAATTAAATTGAAGATGATAGTACAGGCATCGAGTTACATCGAGGATATCGTGAGCAGACGGCGACGAGGCGGCGACGCAAACCAGCCGTTGGCTCAGAAACCATGGCAGTCGTTACATGCATATACTTCTTGGAGAGCATGGCTCTAATCCACGAGCAGTTAAATCGAAAAGCGAACTGACGGCGGGAAGGTCTCCGGGGAGGCATAGGAGACAAATTGTGGAACAGCTCGGCGAAGGCGCGGGCTGTGGAATAGCCAGGAATCGCAGTCCGCGCCCCCCACTGCCGTGCTCGGCGCGCAAATCACGTATCGTCCACGCCACATCGCGCTCACCGGAGCAACGCCGCCATGGTACTCCCTACCAAGAACTGGGCTGGATGCGGGCAGATCGCCGCCTGACTCCCGGAGGAGACCGGGCGCCATTTACACCCGACATCGCCCTCACGGCAGTGTCGCTCCCACCCTCGCACGGCAGCATCCCCATGCCCAAGGAAGCGGCTCCGCACCCCAGTGCGCGCGCGATGTCGCGCATCGACCACGTTGCGCTCCCGAGCTACACGATCCGGTGCGCAAATGACGGTACAGTCCCTTCCCCCGGCACGGAGATCGGGAAAGGCCACACGCACTCGACCCCGTCAATGGGGCCACCGCATCCCGTCATGTTTCGCGGAAGGATCCATCACCGCCCAACAGCTGCGACTTCCCGAAAGTATAGCCAAACGCGGACCTCCTCCACGCGAATAATTTGTCATCTAACCACATCACGATCGCAGTAGTGCCTGTGCGGACTCTGCGGCGCCGAGGACACGCCCCCGACATACGCACAGCACGCCGATCAACCGAAAAGATATCACAGCGATGCCCGCGGCGGAATGATCACATAACCTCTCATACAGCAGCGCCACGACGCCCGAGGTCAGAAACACCCCGGCAAGGCCGGGTGGGTCTTCGTCACGAAGAACGGCGAGAGCTGCACCTGACCCGAGAGAGACTGTACCGGTTCCGCGCCGTGGTCGATGAGCCAGCGAGCACGGCGCTCGTGGGAGGGGTCGGTACGCGGGGGAGCCGCCAGCGTACGAGGGGGATATCCGCGCCAGAACCTGCTGAGGTCGACGACGCGCCTGCCTCTCCCCTCCACCACCTTCACCATCACGTCCCACCGCCCCACCCCGCCCTCGCGGCATACGAACGGCGCTGCCCGCAACGCGCGCGCCTCGTACGTTCGAGCGGAATCCCCGCGCGAGCTCTGCGGGCCTCCAACCCCATCCGCAGCGTCCGCTCCCGCTCCCGCTCCGCCTCTACCGACACCCGCCACGGTGGCATCCCCTCGCGCCGTACCGCCCGCTGCGCGCATGCTCGTCCATGCCCACCGGCACAGCGCACTGCTTGTCCAGGTCCAGGTTCTCCACCTCCGCGCGCCCAACACCGCCACGTACGGCAGCGACAGCACCACCAAGCACGACTGCGACACTGTAGCGACTTCCACTCGAGCGGGCAACAGCACGTCTACCACCCGGCCCCCAATGCGCAGCCGCCGCTCCTGCTCCTGCACCCGCTCCGCCTCTACCGACACCCGCCACGCCCCATCAGCCTACCACCGCGACATCCCCCCGAGTCGTTTCGTCCGCTGTGCGCATGCTCGTCCATGCCCACCGACACAGCGCACAGCTGGTCTGCGTCCGCGTCCTCCACCTCTTCCCGTCTTACGCCCCGTGCGCCCCATACCGCCACGCACAGCAGCGACAGCACCCCAAGCACGATTGCGGCGCGCAGTGTCGCGCAGCGTGCGACGATAATAATGTGTGGAGTGCTTTGAGGAAGAGGGGGGGAGGACGTCTCGCGCCGTATCCGTCGCCTTCCGGGCCCCGCGCGCGTGACGGTACCTGCTCCGCTCCCCGTATGTACACGATTTTGGAGGCCGGCGAATCGGCTGGAGGCGAAGCTGGGCTGCGACAGTGCACCGAGCGCAGTGTGGGAACGCCGCCAGTGGTCGGGTGCGCGAAGTGGTCAAGGTATTGCGAATCGTGGCGGACGCAGAGGAGGAGGCGCGCAGGTTCGCGCTGAATCTGTATGCGCGGTGCGTTTGGACGAAGGGGGGTGAGACCGGAGGCGAGGGTGGGAGAGGGCCGGGGACAGATGAGCATCCCCGAGGCGCTGCACAGGCGGCGTACAGATGGCGCGTCCGGCGGTGAGTCGGTAGAACACATCTTCGGGGATATGTCGACACTTGGTGTGCGAATGGGTGGTCGATGCGGCGAGCGGACGAGACAGGTAGGGTCACTGCGGGCCGGGGGGAGGGATGAGCGAGGAACAGAGGTAGAGGAATGGACACGCACGGTGTATCCGAATTTCATGTGATGAGCGAGACATTGAGGGCTCGCGATGTCGAGACGATAGTCCGCGACGCGGAAGGAACGCGACCGCATGATCGCCTCCGAGACATCCCGCAGGCGGCGTCAGTAGCTGGGGCGGCCCCCATGGAGCCGGTAAGGCGCCTCTCCAAGGTCTCCAAAGGTGCGGCGTTATTGGATGAGGTTGGTGCTGGGATTCAGGGCTGGAACCGGCGAGGGGACGAGCAGGACGGAGCTAATGTGTGGCCTGCAGGAGGCACGGGAGACGAGGGGAGGTGGAGTCATGTCGTGTAGATTTCTTGCATTGACTAGTGTACGGCAGACGAAATAACGGACGCGATCCTCCACAGGATTGCGAGAAGCTGAGAGAAGGGAGGGATGTGAGCAATTTATGTTAGAGCTGGAGAAAGGGTGCGGCTTACTGGATGGGCCATCGCTGAGCGGTGCAATGAGATGCAAGTGGCGAGAAAATTTGGTGGATGTGACATGTCACCTGTCACGTTTCTGCGGGGCAATTCATCGGTTTTGTCGGTCGACATGCCCTCGGATTCCCTGGAGGCATCCATACAGGATATATCAGAATGAGGAACGGAAGAGTGGGCACAAAGATTTACGGAATAGCTTGAGGACTCTAGATGAGAGAATGAGCGATAAAAGGGAGGACTGGGAACTTGGCAGAGGAGGCAGAAGTCAACACGCGCAGATTGCGCAAAGACTGCGTGGCCATGGAGGTGCCAGAGTTTTCGCGGTGGTATATGGCGATGATGTAAACGTGGGGCGACAAGCGTAGAACGTGAGGTCATATATGGGCGATAGCGGTGGCGGCGTGGCAGAACGGTGACGGTGGCTGGGCGTGAAATCAGTGGGATTCACAGATAGATAGGCAATGGGGGAGCACATACATGAAATTCGTAGACCTGTGTGTCTCGAGTTCGTATGCGGTGAGATATTCGATATGAGGCCGTCTGGGCGGATGTGATCAGCGAAAAAGACACGGCGGCGAAGACAGAGTTATGTACCAGCAGTTAGATACTAACCACAGGGAGAGGAGGTCATATCGCGTGTCTTCAAGCCCTTTCGAGGGAAGGCGTGGAGCATTAAAGTTTGGAGAAGTGGTTGGGAGAAGAGGAAGTGGCTGTGGACCTCCGGCTTGGACAATAACAAGGCCAAACACCTCCTGCTCTCGACGTCCATCTTGTCGCCTCGCTATCTAAAATTGCGTCGGGAACTTTAAGCGTCAATTCACGTCGCAGAACCCACCTGATGTTAGAGCGCTGCAAGTAGATGGTCTCTGGTTCTTGGCTCGCGCGAGTATTTTTATTCTTGTCAAACTTTAATAGACTTCAAGTTCCTCTGTCGTCTGGGCTCAAAATCTCTAGAAGCAGCCTTATCCTTCTGGTGTTATCCTAGTCCTCCGTCTTCATTGAGGAAATCACATCCACCCTGGGCATACGGGGCTCGATGCTGCGACTGCCGTTCTGGAGTCGTTTGTCTTGATCTCTGCGGTGTTTCTTGGGCGATTCGTAGTTCTTTCGATGGGCAAGGCCGTGATCCTCCGGAACTGATTTATCATGTACGACTTGGACCTCAAAATATACTTGGTCCGGTTTGTGGCCAAGACACTACGTCGGCGTGATGCGTATCCGGTCTGCGCTTGCATCGATTCGTCGTTGGATTTTCTGCGAGCTTCGATTTTGCGTCGGTGCGTCTCCGCTCTACTCTTGGTTTCAGTGCCACCATGCGCACATCGGAGAAGGATGCAGAGCGGGTAGCCCTTCCCATTGGAAATATTTCGAGGCGTCGAGTTGGTGCTTAGCAACTCTTCGACGGTTCCCTCATACGCAATGGTTTTGACAACCCCCTCTTGTTATCTCGGTCCTCTTGAATCCTTTTTGTTGCCTCATTGCAACTCGAACTAGAGCCGTAAGATTTGTGCATTCACTCCGACTCATAAATTAATTATTCATTTTCATATCCCGATTCTCGTACTTAGCTCTCCAATTATTCGGGGCCTAAATTCTCGCACATTATAATCGACGCAGTCAAACCTCGATCAACTGTGAGTAAACTCGCACATTTCGTTGAACGAACATTCATCCGTTGGGCGAAAGCCTACATGCTCCTTTTAAGTAACAGGTATCTCATTGCATATACTGAGACATGGTGCGGATTTCATACACCGGCCTGAGCGTCATTATACGAGCATCATACCACTCACAAGACCCACAAGCGCCACTCCAAGCGCCCATCCTCCGCCATGGCTCGCAACCATGTAGGTCCAGCCTGCATTGTGAGACTGCAATGCTTGAGGCGGCGCCGTGCTGTCCCCAGCGCCTGTGGCCCCTTGACCTCCCGCCGTCGACGAGGCCTCAAACGCGCTTTGCGCACTCGAGCTGCAGCCCTCGAACTTCAACAGCCCATCGATGTACGTCCGCGCATCGTCGGCGCTCATAGAACATGTCGTGCCCTCCAAGCACGCTGTGAGGTTGCCCAGAGGTGGTTTGGTTAGAGTGCCGATGCAGACGCAGGATCCAATCGTCCCGCTGTTGAATACATCAGGTGTGGAGGGACATTAATCAACCATGACGCGCGTACAAGCAGTTGTTATTCGCGAACTCCGTGTTGGTGTAGCTCCCGACACACTTGCCAGGACATACGAGGCTATCGGGGTCGTATTCGGGTGGTGTTTGTGCCGCCTGCGCCATGAAAGAAGCGGCGAGAAGGAAAAGTGGGAAGATGATGTTTATGTGAGTGTTGGGGGATGTCTGTTGGTTGGTTGTGAAGCGTAAATGAAGCCGTCCCTGCAATTTTATTCAATGACGGAGTGCCGAGGACTGCGGCGCGGAGATCAAGATGTACTATGGGGACGGATGATCCCATGGCGTTTTGAAACATATGCCGAGCTTCGAGTGAGTTCAAATCCTGAACCGCATCGCGCAGACAATCTCTGGCCACCGCTTCACAGCGGGGAATATTCAGCCCCCCCCCCCCCCACCCCCCCGGCGACTCGTACCGCTTGAACTGCATGAGAGAGTTTTTTTGAAGGAGTTCAGATTGTGTCCCAGACTGACCGGGGTAACCATTATCTTGAACCCCGATCACCCGGTCGGAAGCGGCATTCATGAAGGCTGTGGGGTGCGGATCCGGATTTCCCATGCCGTCACTTGGGGTAAAGGGCCGTGGCTGCACCCGGCATGACCTCGTACTTACTTTTTTTAAATAGCCCACATTTGTTACCCAAAAAAACAGGTGTAGAGTAAATGTACAGACTAATCAGCATGTACTCTGTATCAATGGGCGCTGTAGGCGGTGTCTCTGTGTCATGTACGTGATGTGTAGCTCTACTATCCGACGGATCGAGATTGATTTCGGGATTCCTTTGTTTTTCCGTAACCACAGCTTCCCCACAATGCTAATGGTGGTTAACTTGTTTTCTTCAACCCTCTAGATTTCTTAAATTCAACTGCGATTTGATCGCATCAAATGGTGCACAAGTGTGCCGGTTTGAACTGATATTTTGTAGAACAAAAGAAAAAGCGGTGTAATGTACGGCACACACCACACTGCATATCAATTCCAGATGGCACATAAATCAAATCTGCGCCATGCCCGAACTCTGTGATTTCTTTTGGTCAACAAAAATATTTGCCCACAGCCTGCACAATAATACGCTGGACTTGGAAACAGCTCCGGACTGGTCCGAGATTGGACCGAACCGGTAGAAACGAGATAGACCCCTCTTTCAATAACTGCAAATTTTCCATTCAATCTCAGCGGACAGACTGGCTGTCATCATAATTAGTAATAGGAAGTTCGTCTCAGAAGCCAGAAGGAAATACACACGGGATTACCGACTCATTCTGAGTTACTGCAGCATCATCTTCCACACAGATTTTTGGCATTCAGACAGGTTAAATATCAAGAACTAAGAACTTTTATACTTGGAAAGAAAATCCCAATCCTAAGAGGAGGGTCTGTAAGGATAGCTAGCCCGTCCATTTGCAGGCTGCTATGACGTTCACTCTGCACTTTTATTATCGCGCGACACATTTGTCAGCGCGCGACACATTTGGTACAGCGCGCGACATTTTTGGTACAGCGCGCAACTTTTTTGTTGCATTACCAGCGAATAGCACGAGACTTTTATTCTTAGCACAACACCTTTTATTCGAGACGCGACACTTTTTTTAGAATTTAGGGCACAATTTTGAGGAAACCTTGGGGGAATCCCCCAATACTTCAGTCTAGTAACCATAGAGTATCCGAGTAATAGATTAATCAATAATAAGACTCTAGTAGTGGCTGCTAAGCTAGCATTCGGACGCAAAGTGACCTCCCGCACTGCGCTGGGGATTATGTTACAATGTACATGTTCCCCAGTCCACGGAAACTCCAGGACTTGATAAAAAAAGCGGCGGTGGCGCTACGCACTGCCTCTGGGGTTTTAGAAGACGAAGATGCGCAAAGAAGGCGGTGGGGACCGCAGATATTGAATAAAAAACAGTTGAAGCGGGGCTACGCAGCGAGTTCGCGGGAAGGCGATATATCGAGTTGGAAAGTCTGAGTTGGCGGCCATGTTGTGTCGTGAATTAAAAAGCTTCGGCGGCGCCTGGGGGTCCGGGAAAAGTCTGGGGAACGACGGCAGCGGGTGAAAGAGTTCGCGGGACGCCTGAATCTTGAGGGGTGTACGTGCCACGTCCGCGTCGAGAGACGATAGAACAGGCAGGTGAGTTGGCGGGTACGCAGCATCGTGAATTAAAAGGCTTCGGCCTACATGGGTCCAGGAACAATGGCGGTGCGGAAGAGACTTCGCAGGGAGTCTACATATATCTTGAAAACAAGAGTCGTGACGGCGCTACGTGTCGGGGGAGGACGGCTGTGGGTGAAAGAGTGTGCAGGATCGATCAAGAGAAAAAGGGGCGGCGCTACGCGCCATGTACGCATCGAGGGATGGCAGGGGTGGGCGCAGGAGTTGCCAGGAATGCGATATATCGAGCTGGAAAAGCGGAGCGGCATGTAGGCTTCCGAGTTGCGGATGGGTGGGTGAAAGTGGAGAAGAGGCCCGTCGGCAGTATCATATGTTCACATAATGTGGGCGTGTAAATATTTCTTCTCAATATGAGATCACCCACGGGCCACAACCATCCCACCAGTCAAAGCATTAACCAGCACAGCATCAGAAAACAGGAGATGAGCAGGCCAACAGTAGAACTTGAACTTGAAGCCCGAAGCCTTGAAGAAGCTTGGAGCTCGGGACACATCGCTTAGCTGCGAACGGGACCGCGCTGTCCTACGACTGAGCGGGCCGACTGATGGCGGTGACACATCAATGACATTCGGAAGAATCTGAACCAAATAACGGGGCTTTTCGGATATCCCAAAAGGGTAACTCCGAAAGTGTCGCGCTATAATTAAATGTGCAAAGTGAACGTCATAGGCTGCAACTTTTAGCTGTCGCGAGTCTCGGCAACTTCCGATGGAATGTGGCGAAACACAAAGTATTCAGGTTTCCACGAGAAACAGAAGATAGCTCATGATTTCGTTTGATTTAACTATTGCCTGCACTTTCTTCCTACCAGCTTTAGAAAGTAAAAAACGGGTAACGATCGGTGACACACGACAGTCGGAACAGACCGGAGTTCGGACCAGAACGGTTAAAACCCCTTTGTTAAGGAGGGGCCCATATTGTGTTCAGTTCTACGAGTTATCTATGGATTTTTGAGCAGGGAGGCAGCCGCAGTGTGATATGAGATATTCCTCTCATAAACTAGGGGAGAATATTCAACTGGTTTTGAGCTAATGCGGGCAGTTTTAACAATGACAAATTCAACACTCCTGGTATGGCTCACCAAGTCTGTGCTTGGCGCATATTTCCGGAAGTTTTTTTACACTTTCCATGAACTTTGTACAGGAGCTTCACAAGCAAGGTGCGCACCGCAAGTCGGAGCTTCCTCGGGGGATTTCGGAAAAAGCTGAAGAGATTTTTTTTGGGAACACTGAGGAGGAGCTTTGCCGATCCCTGTCAGATCTGAAGTGCGGTACCGTAATTTGTGTTCGGTGATCGCCGATGCAACAAACAGAAGTGAAAAAAGTTTTTTGTTTTATTTGTGCATGTTGTTATTTTTCACCGAGTAGGGGGTATTTTTCCCCGAGTGCGTACACATGTACAAATGCTCAGCCACTAAATACACTAGGTTTTTTTCTAATAAAGCAATAAAAACGACTACACACAGCCACTAAAAAGTACCTCACAGTTTTTTGTCACTGACGCTAATTAAGCTCCCCCGAGATATGAAAGAGACGATCCTTATTACATAAGTACTCATAAAGAATAGATCGCACGTTAAAGCATGAGTCGGATATAAGAATAAAAGAAAAAGGAATGTAAAATGTGTATTCGACATATGGATGGTCCACAAGCCGTAGCCGGACGGTGGCTTCCGTTAGCAAAAACGATGGGGATAGTCTGCGCATCTTGAACAAACTGTTCAGGTTCTTCCAGTCGAGTGTATCGAGATCCGCGGCTTCTCCACTGAGGAAAAAATTTAGCGTATGGAAGTGGTGGTAGTGAGGAAGAATGCCTATCTATCTTATCCAAAAACCTGGGCCCAGGTTCTCCGTTCAGATAGGTAAGGCCCTGGGGTGGACTTCGCACTACTGGCGGAACCGGATTTTTAGGCCTTCCGCAAGTGGTAGACTAAGAGCAGGACTCTCAGACCAGACAAATATAGATTGATGAAACACTCTATAGTTGGTGCGACAGTGAGAGCGAGAGCATCGACGTGCAAAAGGTCGATGACAGATGATTGATCTGCCACGAAACAGTGGACTTTCCCACAGTGAACCATCAAAACCAAATAGACCAACACCGTGCTCCGCACAGCCACTACGCTTTTCGGTTTCCACTCGGATAAATGGGGGAGCAAGCTCCCCAGAAGGGAGAGCAGCGGGAAAGAGCTCGACGTGCATCCCCGCAAATGATTGATTAACTAATCTTCCCACGGAGACACCATCAAACAAACAAACCAAACAAGCGGCCCTGCACATCCATCGGAAATTCGGTCCCACCCTAACAATTGGGGTCGCAAGCTCCCCCAATGAAGAAATAAAGAGAATAAATAACGCGCGGAGAGAGAGAGAGATTTGGCTCTGTATCCCAAGTACCTCCGCAAGCACAGCATCTACCAGCAAATGCCGTGGATACTGAAATAAGTCGACAGAGATAATGGGGGAAGCAGCCAATGATAAAAGACAAACTCGAGGGGACTCATCGCTATGCGCGCGAGCGACACAATTCATTTGGCTGTTTTAAAGGCATTGGTGAGCCCACAGAATAAATCTGAACAATATTCTGGATACTGAGTGGACTTTGAAGATGGATACTCGGATGGGGCGTCGGTGATCACAATCAATTACCACACACATCAGCATCAGCAAGCAAGCCAGGCTCACAGAACAATTTCGCCGTAAGGAAAAATCGGTCATTCCAAGGGCTGTATTTTGGCCAGGAACAGCCCAAAATAGCCCAGGGTTTTGGTCCGGATATCGACCAAAATCGGTCGGTCTCGCGACCGATTTGCCATCACCCTTGGAATGGCGGGGTTGCCACGGTATACACCTTTTGGTAATCCCGCACACCGCTCACGTGAATGTGCATGCCTGAATTTGAGGCCAACATCCGGCGAGTACATAGGACCTCTCCTACGATGTCCCCAACACAAAAAGAGGCGGTAGGACCGTCATCAAGACCGTCAACATGCACATTTACTTGCAACTTGTACACGATAGCCCGATCAATCCAAGAGCCTGGATCCGCAGACTCCCAGACACCCGACTTGAATGCCTCGCTGTATTTGGCGTGATATTCCAGAAATGCGCCCTCGAACATCCAACTGAGGTAGCAATCTCCTGCGTTGCTCTGTAGTAATACCTGACCGCCATTGCGGCTTGAGATCCCCGAAAAAGTGACTGGATGGCATCAGAGGCCCATTCTCACATATTCAGCAGTTAGTATTACGCCTGAAGTTCATCATAAAGAAACTTACGGGGTGTCCTTGCATAGCCCAGGGGTGAACCAAGTGGGTTACCCCGGCCCTTTCCGACTTCTCCGAGACACTCCTTTGCGGAACATAGACCGGGAAGTGTACCGAGCTGTCGGTGTAGTTGAGGCAACCAATATGCATTGTCGTAATATTGTCCGCTATTTATTCGTCTCGAAATCTTTACAAAAATGCAACAAGCGGAGGGCCAGGAAACTTGTATCTACTTGGATCAAAGCCTGTATAGACCTGGGCGAATTTCTTTAGTAACATAGTTGAGGACCAGAAGCAGGTTCACCAACATCTATATCTATACCTGGATCGGATGTTTTGTATGCACCAGGAAAGAATGTAACCTCCTTTGCACTTGGCACCCCATCTCCATTACCGGTGACGTTGATCTGGAGGCAATTGGCAAAGAACTCTGTTAGAAGTTCGGGTCACGCAGAGAATGAAGGCCAGCAAGGTGAATAGATATCAGAAACGGTACGGGGGGTACAGGAGCGATGGGGGGGATAAAGCTGGAGAATACAAGACGTAACTAAGTATATATATCGTGACGGTAACAGACAGATAGGGGGGTAGGACGCGTGACCGGCATGGAGTGCAATGATTTCGTGACGGAGCAAATATAACCCCGCCTTCAACTGCGGAGATATGAGTACCTTGGCGGGAAGTCCTTTCTCTATTTACACTTGTTAGCACCACACTGGTTCACGCGTGGTCTTCAGAGTTCAGACTTACCTAGATCTTTTTGCACTCATTCCTGATTCGAGTTAGTACTTTGTTGAGAAATTTTAAACCACCGGGTGTTGATGTCTGGGGAGAACTCATTGCATGATTTACCACACATGGACAGGTATGTCATCAACATTGGGCCCACTTCGTGAATCCAGTTACCCCCTCCATCGCTTTGGTATCCAGTCCAGTATATGGCCAGAAATTCCCCTGCACCTACTGTTGCAATTTCGGATGCGGACTGTGCACCCGGTCCACAGATTATATCCGGAGAAGAGACATCAGTGACAGGGAGATTGTTTGCAACTTGTCTAACGATGCTGGGTGTGGCGTTTGGCTGACTCTCCAGAGGTTTGTTTCCGAGATATATGTCATCCCCTATGATAACCTGTGACACCCATGCATTGGAAACAGTGCGACTGACGAGCAAGGGCAGCGAGCAATAGAATAGCAAGCGGGTAGGTGTAACACCTGATAATACCACACATCCTGTCAAGTTAGACGGGACGTATGGCCCTAACGTCCCGTCTAACTTGACGGGAATGCGTAAATTCCCGTACCATGGATATACCACATGTACCAGTACGATAGTACGCGCCCCGCCCAATGTGCCTGCTGATGGCGGGACAGTGTCACCGCCACACATCCCGATGCAGCGCAGGTTGATGGGGAGGGGTTGAAAAAAACATGTTCAACATCTTATGGTACTTATAGTACCACGACCCCGCTGCCCCCGATGCATGGTAGGCGCAGTAGGACAGCCACAGGCGATGCCACCGTGAGTGATAAGTCACACACCCCCCCCCACTCACTGAGGTACATGCGGTATTTCTACCCCCCATGTCCGCCTATCTGACAGCCCATGGTAGGCCCGGTATGACAGGTGATGGGTGCCCTCCCGCCCTCTGATGATCACTGACGTCGGCCACGCACCCCCCAACATCCATGGTAAATATAGTACACAGTGACCTGGGCCTTATACATGTTATCCAGCGGTGGTATGTACGTCGGACACGTCCGTGGTATTCCATAGGACACAAATTTGGGTTTTGGCTAATTAGGTCCAACATGCAGCTACATATGAGACCGGTTCATGTGGTATTATCAGGTGTCGGAGGTTAGGAAAGCTCGAATGTGCACGTGCGCGGTTTGCGTGGTATCGGTGGTATGCAACGTACTTTTTGGTGCAAATGTGTACGCACGAGGTATGCATGGTATTTCTTTAATGTTTCTGATGGCGGGAGTGGGGCGGCGCCGATTGTGCGGACCCAGGGCAGTTGATGGCGGGGCAGCTTCACGATCACATCAGGAAACATGTCATGGTATCCGTGGTATTTAGCCCGCCATGCCCCGCCGCGCTCCTGACCCGCGGTATGCAAGGTATGCACAGCCGCAGACGGCGGGTGCGCCGTCACTGGTCACACACGTACCCCACCAACTCGGGGTACGCATGGTATTTCGCCTTGGCACGTATAGCCGTATGGCCACCCTTGGTATGCGTGGTACCACAGCCACTGTCGGCGCGCCCCCCGCCCCTTCGCGGTCACCTTGTCACACGTCGTGTCGAGAAAGGTATTGGGGGTATTTTTCATACCCCCACATGTCTGAGGTGTTCCGTGGTATGCACGGTACAAAGACACCGCCACTAAATACATTAGAGTAGGTTACTGACTACGAGTAAAAAAAATGTGCGTGCACCATTTTGAAGGTATTTGGGGTAAAAAACACGAAAATTTTCCAAGGGTACGTACTGATACGTGTGGTATATCCATGGTACGGGAATTTGCGCATTCCCGTCAAGTTAGACGGGACGTTAGGGCTATACGTCCCGTCTAACTTGACGGGATGTGTGGTATTATCAGGTGCTGGCCAATTGCGGCCTTCGGGAATAAATGCGCACATTGCCCCACAATCACGTATTGGAGACAGACAGCGCAACGGCCCTGATATAACTTCCGGATGCGTGCTATAGTGGGAGGTGAAAATGGTGCCTCTATACTTGATGACATGTGTTGAAGTTATCGCGAGGGCGGGTCCACATTGTAGTCTGCGGTAGGGATATTCTAAATACTTCGTGCGTGAGTAGATCCGTCCGTTTGGGGAAGAGCCGTCCATAAAGATTGGCGAACAACGCTTCTCCCGATGAATATATAGCTCTGGGATCCCTGGAGATATATATCGGCAACTCACACAGATCCCAGCACCGTAGTTTTACAGATCTTTTTATGTGGCACCTTGGATCAATCCGACAGCGCCTCCGGCGCATGCTGGGGTGAAGCGCCTTGAGCTTTATGGGAGGCTGCTCTCCACGGTACACGCAGACGCGTTTCAAAATATCAAGCTCTGGCCGGTTTCTGGAGAGGTCCGAATTAATTCTGAAGAGACAGAAAGCGTTTGTTTGGCTCAGGATAGCCGCAGAATTAATCCACCGTCGAAAGCACCTTGCAGGGCGGAGCAATGCCACTTTTTGGTGATTTCTGCGGTCTGTACGGTGAGCCGGGAACTTCGGCCGGGTTCAGGTCACGCGTTTCAAAATATCAAGCTAGAGGTCCGAATTAATTCTGAAGAGACAGAAAGCTGTTGTTTGGCTCAAGATCGCCGCAAATTAATCCCCCTTAGAAAGCGCCTTGCAGGGCAAAGCAATGCCACTGTTTGATGATTTCTGCGGTCTGTGCGGTGAGCCGGGAACTTCCGCCGGGTTCAGGTCAATTCAGCCGAGAGCAGGAGGGATAAGGGAGCACTAGACATATTTAAGGTTTGAATTGATCCCGCGAGATATTCGCATTTCGAACCCCATGCCCCGGAATGGCATTTTAAATCACATGCCTCATAATGGCATTTTGAACACTATTGAATGGTTTAATTCGCATTTTGAACCACATGCCCTGAAATGCCATTTTGAATCACATGCTTTGTAATGGCATTTTGAACCCTGTGCCTCACTATCGAATGGTTTTAATTCAGCTGAGAGCAGGAGGGATAAGGGAGCACTAGACATATTTAAGGTTTGAATCGATCCCGCAAGATATTCGCATGTTGAACCACATGCCCTGAAATGCCATTTTGAATCACATGCTTCCTAATGCCATTTTGAACACTATTGAATGGTTTAATTCGCATTTTGAACCACATGCCCCGAAATGCCATCTTGAATCACATGCTTCGTAATGGCATTTTGAACCCTGTGCCTCACTATCGAATGGTTTAGTTCAGCCAAGAGCAGGAGAGCACTAGGAAACAGATTTTAAAGTAGTAGGCAATTCCGAAATGAGATTATAAGACATTTTCCCAATCAAACTTTGCAGGCTGGGACACTGGAAGTGTGCTCGTGGGAAGAGTTTCAAACTCCGACCACTATATAATAAGGGTGGCCACCTACAATCAGCGGCGCAGCAAACCGACCCTAGCAAGCCCGTAGGGTAGAACCGCATTCATGAAGCAATCCCTGGGTCCGATACATTCTCTACATGGTGTATTGGCACTACTTGAGGGTCCTGTGAGATGAAGGGTTGACCCAATGGACCTCCCCTACTCTGTTTAGGGTTTTGTGGTGCTGGAATCACATTTCTCCCGCAAGGCATATACCCGAGGTTTGCCGAAATCAGTCACATGTGTATATCATCTGATTGATCATCCTCCACTTACCGGTCCGGTTTCACACCATCCCCTACTCTCAGTCACTCTGTTTACAAGCCGATTGTTGATTACATCACCCGACATTTTCTGTCATTAGTCACATGTTGCGAGTTTCAAATCTGGTATCATGGCTGGCCGGCAGATGAGTTGGATGGCTAAAAAAAGTGCGGCCCAATGTGAGCTGATCAGCGCAGCCGCGTCGACCGAGTGAACTTTGGGCCATGCTCAAATTTTTCAAAATTGACCTAAAACCAGCATCCCCTCATCGTTTCAAAATAGAAGTTGTTTTCTATTTATGTTTTTACCCTCATTTGAGTTTGTCTCAATGAGTACATGACAATCATGAGATGTCAGGAGTAGGGGACCGGTGCCTGTGCCGCTACAGATACTGATGCTGGTGCTTCAACGGATAAACTGGTATACTTGCCTTCAGCATGGTGACATGTAGCATTCTGAGCAAACTGGGCTGGCATGCGAGGGTTCAAAATGGCATTATGAAGAATGTGACTCAAAATGCAAATTAAACCATTTGATAGTGAGCCACAGGGTTCAAAATGGCATTACGAACCATGTGACCGAAAATGGCATTCTGGGGCATGTGGTTCAAAATGCGAATTAAACCATTCGATAGTGAGGCACAGGGTTCAAAATGGCATTATGAAGCATGTGACTCAAAATGGCATTCTGGGGCATGTGGTTCAAAATGCAAATTAAACCATTCAATAATGAGCCACAGGGTTCAAGATGGCATTACGAACCATGTGACTCAAAATGGCATTCTGGGGCATGTGGTTCAAAATGCAGTGTACAGAATCAGGGTTTAATTTATCAGGGATTATTCAATGGATATGTAATGAGATTGTGAATCGCTGAAACCCAAAGTACGAGCCTCAGGGGTGGGTAGAGAAATGTCCCTTTGACAAGTATTTACATGATAATATTGCAAGAAAAACAAATTGACTGTTACACAAGGCGCTGAGGGTGTAGATGTCCAAAGTAAGTGCCAGGTCGCTTAATGAGGATGATTGGAGCATACCTGGCTGTATATTTGCACTTCAACGCCCCCCGACTTCTCCGAAAAAATCTCGACATGTGTGCCATCAAAATTGGGTGAGGTAATGGACCTCAGTGAGCAATGAATAAAAGAGATCAAAAGTTGGCATACCTTGCAATATGAAGTGTTTTCAATCCTCAAAATCCTCCCAAAGAATCAAGATTATGGTGTCCATGGTTTCTCTAAAATCTGGGGGCTGCTTTCCGCCGCGAATTTTCTAAACACAGCCTTCGCGAAGACATGGCAGTAGTCAATGGGAGTATTTCACACTTGGGCAACTTGTAATAGATAGTCTAGGATGGGACAAGCATATTGAGCCCAAGAAGTTGTGGATTGACCCAGAATTGGCGGAGAACGAGGCGCTCATCGAAGAGCGCCGGTAAGAAATGATGGCGGCACGCTTGACATCATCATCAAACATGCCATAACTTTCAATCAACACATCGCCTTGACCCAAAATTTGGTACAAACCTGCCTCAGGGGTCGTACTACATCCTGCAAGAACAAACTCGACGAAGGATCAAAAAGCCCTGGCCCCTCAAATCCAAATGGCCGACTACCCCGGGTGGCCGAGTACCTAATCTCCAGTAGTATGTGAACAACCCCAAGAACTCCAAGAAAAGTGCCGGTCGGCATGTCACACAGCGTAATGTCAGTGTTGGCAATAAATATGTTCCTACGCCTAATCCCTGGCGAAAGTATTGTATAGCATGTGAGCGGGAGAGCATCGCCTCCACAGCATGTGGCTTATGTTGAGAATCAATGTATTTGCTACATTCTCTACTCAACTTCAACTGTTTAACCTTGGTTCAACCTCGTGATTGATGGCTCTCTGGGCAAAGGTGAGATATTTTGGGGTATTCATTCAAAGAAAACTCGAGAGCGTTGTCCCTTCTTAGAGTTCTGACTTCACGGCTTTTTCAAAAATGCGCCGATCAGTTAGGTCTCGCATGAAACGTTCTAGGGATTTAGTGTCTTCATATAAGTACCATGCCGGATTTTTGAAAAACATCATTCTCACCGAGGAATTCCTCAGACTTCTGTTAAAATCCATGCCCGCTCGTGTGTATGACTCAAATTAAAGATCTCGCTATCTAGAAAGGTTATTCGGACCTATCTAGCATATTGATGAGATCATAATCGGTTGATTCGCCATCACAATTGTCCTTATCAGCGGATCTTTTCAACTTGTGCAATCAATTTTTTTCAGAGAAATCCAAATCAGTCAAATTGTAGCCCTTTGTCTCCTATTGGACCTGGGAAGTTGAATGAACCAAAAATATACCCGCAAACAGCCCTGCTAAGGATTCGTGAGGGCGACCGCCGTGATTGCAGGTTGGCAGTCCATGCAGATGTGAAGCGGCTCAGAGAGTTTGCTCGATCGCCGCTCTCGTGACCAGCCGACATTGAGCCTGATAATACAGTGACAAATAATCCAAAGTTTGAGAAAGTGAGTAGGATGAGTGGCAACAATTTTGGGATTTACAGCTCTTTGCAGAACTTAGGGCGCGGACATATTTTTCTATTTTTGGCCATTTTCGGCAGGCATCAAATTACCGTTTTGAAGCCCCGGCGAGCAACGATTTGGATGTACAGCCTATTTGCCTTGGAAGCAACGTTGAACTTTGCTGTTTTGTTCTAATCGTGAGTTCCCTCATTTCCCTCCTTTTCTGGCATTATATTAAAATGTCCTTCAGGATGCTTGAACTCCCCAACACCAATTATTAAGTACACATTTTTTCGCCCCTGCGTGATCCGCATTACTCCTGCAGTTGACCTCTGCTAAATTTAAGAACGAAACGCGCTTTGCGTAGCTAATTCAACTGCATCGGGTCCTTCTCTCTCTTCAGCGTGCCACGTACAACCCGTGGATTAATCCGAGTAATGTCCCTAAACTGTACCTAATAGCTCCACTTTTACTTCTCATCTTTCAATTTCTTTTATTCGTCTACTTCCTCCGAAAGAAACCAAGTCCGTCTCATTGTTACTCATACACACCATATCATTCTGCCAAAAATACCACTGACATACATATATACCCTCTTCCTGCATGGTCTCGCAGCTTGCCCAAATAAATGAGGTAAGAAAACTCAACCTCCACGCAGCTGCTCGGAGGAGTCAGTTACGAGTCAGGCCAGAGTCAGGCTAGATCCGATGCACGTTGAAATGTTCTATTTTTCTAACCTCCATGTATGATACCAGCTGACCGTCTTCTTCCGCTGCGCATAGCGCAGCTCAGATCTCGACGTTCATTCCCAGTGCCTCCGGGATCTCCGCAGTCTCAATTTAAAATTCGCTCTTGCTTCTTCCGCTGTCTATTGGCTCGGACCATGAATCAACCCCTAGATCCAAGCGCACAAATCACCCAAGTTTTAGAAGATCTCGCAGCGCTCAAGCTGGTACATGCCATCGAATTCTAAACACGTTTCCCAAATCAAGTATGGGTGTAGAATCATTTGCCGGAGCGAAGCGAAGGCATGTCTTGTCACTTGTCATATTCCGCAGGGGATGGGCTCTTACAATGACTGGTGGGATGGCCGCAAGCGGCGAGTCACAAACCAAACCGCTCGCTCGGGCCGCTTCGCGCGCCCGTTTTTCGACTTCGTCAGCGCTCAACTCGGCTTCAGTTTTATCGTCTCACCTTCCACCAAATCCAAAACTTTAGCAGACGACCCCCCCCATTTTCCCCCATTCCGAATCTATCTGTGCTCTCAATAAATATTTTTCTGAACATTCAATGGACAACCCACAGTTGACCCACAGTAAGTCCAAAGACAAGTCGAAACCCAATTTGGGGGCAAGATAAGAGCCAATTGTGTATCAAAATAAATGGAAAAAGATCCAAATAGGATTCGAACGAGTGACCACAGGGAAGATCTCAACTGACACCATTACCACTCTGCCACAAGAGCGCATTCAGATTTAATTTCAAGACGCTATGATACGATGCACTGATCACTAGCCGCAGAAAACAGTCACAATCTTGCCGCAATCCTTCCTGATCTTGCTACTCCGCAGTGCGCACGTATCTGTACCTCTACGAAATTTATGTAAAATCTCTTTTTAAGTTACAATAACAGAGTTTCAACCGCTACAACAGTAGAGACTCCCGGGACTGACTCCGACCGATTGACAAGCCAAGTTTGGCAGCAGAAGTTTTTTCAGGGAACGGGCAATGACTGGAGAGAAGCTCCAAAGTTGAAGGCTTAGGTAAGGAATTGCATTACATAGGACTCTGCTTGCACAACTTGCGCATCAAGAGTACTCAGATGCGTTAATGGAACAGTGCAAACCCATCGAGTCGGGCTTCCAACGGGAGGTTTCGGCCCCGATAGCCGGATGTTCTGAAGTCGATGGCAAGACCGTCGGAATTCGACGGGCTGCCAATCCATCGAATTCCAACGGGCTCATGGCCGAAACGCGAACGGGATCACATTGATATGTCGACGGCCATCAATCCACACGGATTCCTATGTCATCCGGGCTAGCCGTGTAGGTGGGAAGGCTAGGTCCCGATAGTCTCAAATCTGGGGATTTTTGTCCGGACAGTTTTTGGTGAGAATCGGGATTTTTTGTCCGGACAGGACCCAGCCTAACCGTGGGAAAGTCGTTCAAAGTGGTAATTTTTCGCTCCCACGGGCTACAAAAACACAAGATTTTCTCGGTTCATGTCTGCATGCGAGCTTGGCACTGATTTGCATGAATGTGGGCCCTTTGAAGAAGGTTTCAAGCATAAAAAAAGAAATCTTAATCCCATCATGATCAAAATTTGCTCCCAACCTTGTCCCAACCGGTTATTTTTGTCCGGAAAGGATCTGGCATTTTGGCTAAACCACCCAATTTTTGTCCCGACAGAACCTGGCCTAGAGGACCAAAACCCAAAATTTTTGTCCGGACACGGACCTAACCTTCCCACCTATTCACACCGGGACTATCCAAATTTCGGGCCGTCCGAAGTTGGTTGCGATTCAAAAGGTATCGTATCACAAATCGATTGACCCGAAATGAGACCCGAAACTACCTCCGAAATGCTTCGGGGTTGCCATATATAGCAACCCCGAAGCATTTAAATGGAACCGAAACTCCAAGTTTAGGTCTCAATCGATTCGTGATATGATACCATAGGAATCGCAACTAACTTCGGACGGCCCGAAATTCGGATAGGACCGATGTGATTATCGGGGGTCCTTTTCACGGTGTAGTCTCCGCTTATTCATTTAAATGCCGTGCTGTCACTTGTGGCTTCCATTTTGATTTTGTAGGTCACTCTATTGATGGATCGATACATGGACCATATGGCCCATCGCCTCGTCCCTGTCAGAGCCGGCGTCGGATTTCATCCGTAAATTGTGCGGCAACGCCTGGGTACGTGTCTTCCAGATGTCAGTGTAATACCTCATGCGACGCTTTATAATTCAATTGGCACCATCTCAACAAAGTTGACTGCTGATACTCTTGAGTTCTTAGTGCGTCAGTTGCTTTGCTACGAACAAAAGATGGGACAGCTGATTGATGTGCGTCGTCAAGCTGATTCTGGGGCGAAATATCTCCGACATTGAGCAGACCGTTTGTCCGCGAGACTCCGTAGTGGCGGGCAAGCTGGAGCAATTCCGCGCGACTCATGTGCTCAGTAGAATTTGAATTGCGGGCCCAGGCATGTGACCAATGGTCCGTGCACAAACTTCGTCTAGGAATCTGTCAGTGTGAGCTGACAAAGGTCTGCTCACAGATTTCTACACAAAGCCATGTGACTTTCCAAAGCTATTTATTATGCGTCGGCCATGTTAGTTGCGAGCCGAGAAAGAGCATGAAACAGATGCTCACCGCACATGAAGGACAGCTGCTGTAGATAAACCTGATAGTGGATTAATAAGGTTAAAAGGATTATCAAAAGGAGACCCGGAAAGTTGTAGTCGGAGGCCAGGTACGTGGCCTCAAATAGTAAGGTAAAGGCCGACGGTCGCCGACCTAACTCCGATCACCAACGCTGTACCTTGATGTGACTAGTACATATCGCCTATCTCCGCTTTGGCTGCCTTTTCTCCCCGGCATTCCCGGGGAGTTGGAACGTCAGAAGATGTACTCGCGTTTTACCTCCCCAATCAATCTGAGATTCTGATGACAATACGGTACGGAGAAATACGGACAGTGACCGTATACATACGGCGAGTTTTATGCGGCCTGAATTTCCGCTTAGCCTGAGCCACTCTTGCTTGATCTGTGGGAAAATGCGATCCGTCTCCATGAGAACCCATCAAGACTTCATGAGACTTCGCTTCAGCGGTTACCCGGTGGAACTCCGCCTACGTAAGACTACACTGTGGTCCACGGAAATAGTGAATTTCACTCCACTTTTCACATATTTATTGGGTGAATTTCACGGTTAAACAGGGTGAATTTCACGATGAAAAAGCGAATTTCACGATAAAAGGTGGTGAAAGTTTTCACGTAGAAAATGTCCCTTTTCACAGTACTGTTTCACGCCATTTTCAGGTGAACTTTCACCATGCTCTAGACAAAAACCTGACAAAAGAATCCATGGGTTTTGTGCCCTCAATATTCATTAAGGGGCACTTCTGACGAAGGTCAATGCATGCAATTGTTAATGACTACAGAACATTTTTATTGCAACAGCTAATTTAACTAGAAATAAAGTGTTCGAGGCGGGAATCAAACGTGCGACCTCACAAATACGGACAAAATTCATGCATGTAAGGTATAACCACTATACTAAAGCAACCACACATAGGAACGGAAATTCAAGCATGTCATGGACTAGTTGTTTCCTGTGCTCTTTTATCTGTATCCCAACTACCTTCATAAGACACTGTAGCCATTCTGGTGTGCTATTCACGCATGAGATATTCAAACAACTACGGGTCTGAGGGAGGTAGATAAAATAGTCTTTTTTTGGTCATCGGTCTAAAAATAGACTTCGAACCAAAGTTGTAGAGCACGATGAGAGCTATCGGACTTGTCTAATCACTTTTCAAGAGACAGCCTCGTTGGGCTGTAAATTCCAAAATACTTTCCCAGAGCCGGCGGTTTTCAAACTTTCAATCCCATCATTTGTTTGCAATGCTCCAGGGCAGTGTCAGAAAAACCAATTATCATCATTGGCAACAGGATATATTCGGCAAAGATCACCACCGTACACCATAGTTTTAGATTTTTCCTGTTGCGGTGAATTTCACACTATATCAGTGAAAACTAAATTTGCCCCAAAATGTCGTGAAACGAGATTTTCACTTCATACTGTGAAAATTTGGATTCACTCCAAAACCCCGTGAATCGTGAATTTCACTTTCTTGTACCGTGAGTTTCACCCTTTCCGTTTTTCACAGTGCTACGTAAGAGTAAGTACTCCACCTACATAGTACATAAGCTCAGTGCCATGTACATTGCCGCTCAACATAGTTCCCCAATAGGTGCAGGTACGTGGCCGGTATACTTGATCGTTGCTTGCTGTGGCTAACTGGAGACAATGCAGTTAAAAAATGACTTCTGTAGCTTGTGCAAAGGTCGACGCACGCAAAATATTTGAGCAATACGAGCCCCTCATTCTGGGTATACTGGACGAAACCACCGTCAGTGACGATTGTGCCGCATTCGAGCGAACCTACTCGAGCAGTAAGGATAAGGATATCATTGAGTTGTGCACCCGCGTACAAGGTGTTCAGTACGTCCTCCTAGAGCAGGGTGTCAATCGCTGATCCATGATGGTAGAAGCAGAACGGTTGAAATGAGCCAAGTCAGGCAGTGGATTAAGCAATGCCCCATCTCCCCAGTTTCTCAACCGCACGACCCGGCGAATGAGGGGCAACAACTGTTGTTGGCGCAGGACTCGCCCCCTCCACCACAGGAGTTTATTAATACCCAGGAGACATCACATGCGTCGAACATCTTTGCCTAGAGCTCCTGCTGAGCGAAATGTACATACGCCTTGTGGCTTCGTGTTAGCTGAGGCAAGACGAGCTTGCGAGTCGGCCTCCCGCTTAGGAACGCCGGTTTGGGGAAGTATCCCGCATTAGTCTCCCGAGCCTAGCTCACGCACCCAGTTTCCCGTCACGCTGTAGAACCCAGTCGACCAAGAGAAGCAAAAGGAGTGGAACAAAACATTATTACCTTTAAATCAGTCGGCTCATCCGAAACAATGGAGTCGCGTAAAAGATCTCAATAAATTCATGGGAAAATTTAGCCAGGAGAGCGACAGTTGAAAGTTCATGAAGCACGGATTTAAAGAATTCAATTGAATTCTCTTCCTCTGCGTTGGACCACTCCCCGTATCCACTTCGTTCAGCCACCCGTTCTGGCAATCCTGCCATTACTCAAGCTGCGAACGTGTCTACGTCGCAAGTGGCCTCTCCGTCGACCCCGAGTTCCCCGGCTGGAACTCCTCTTCCTGCGGATCGTGAACCCGAGGCTTCGCCTAAATCACGCCCGGTCACGCCTGAGCTTCTATACAGCCAGGTTGTGCATCCGGCCCCAGCAATGGGGTCCGGTTTTGTGGCTTGTCCTTTGGACAGCCCTGTTTCTTCCAATGACGGTCCCAATGAATTTGGCTTGCGGCGCACTGATGAGAGCCCCGCTGATGGTTTGTGGACCAAGGTCAATCGGAAGACTGCTCACTCTCATCGTGAACGTTCAGCCTCGCATAATTTTCAAATATTTTCAAATATATTTGTATTCATATTTGGAATAGAATAGGCTTCGATGGGGGGGGATGGTGATACCGATGTGGCCAAGGTGTTGAGATATGAAAGAAGAGAGGAAGACACTGTAGGCTCATAGCCAGCTGCTACATTGAGTAAATATATAGAGGCTGCACCAATTTTTACAGGGCAATTGGATGAAAATAGAGAAACATAGCAAAAACGTGTTCTGTTGTACTCAAATGTAGTGGATGGGAGACCTTATTACAGGAAACGCTCAATAGAATCCATGTTACAATTCAATCTAACTCAGAAAATTTTCATTGTCATGATTTTACCATTAGAAATGCCTCAAGGTCTTTGAAAATGCTTTCAAGTCATTAGAAGTGCTTCAAGGTCATTACAAGCACTTAAAGTCATTAGATAACCCTAAAGTCATTAGAAACTAACTACACTTGCCTCAAACCAGCCCCTAACCCCTCCTGTTCCCCGCCGTTCTGGGCGCGTGTGGACGTCCTTACGTTTTCTCATCTATTGGTGGGACGCGCGCACAATCATTTCTCCAGACATGAAAGCGCTGTTGTTCGTTGATTAGCTGGCGTGGCCGCCTTTGGGCCACCTCTTTATTCGTCCGCCTTTGATGTCTTCTACATCATTTCCTTCGCTCTGTGCGTTTGTGGGGTCTCGGCCCGTCCTTCCTTCCTGACCTCGCGCGAGCTGCGCTCTTGGGCGCTTCGCTCCGGTTGGGTTGCTTTGGGTCCGTCTCTTCACACGGGCCCTCGGTGACCTTCGCGTACGGGTTTCGCCGTTCCGGCCTCCGTTGCTTTCCCCGGCTTTCTCCTCCGCGTGGGAATCTCGCATTCGGCCTCCTCGGCGAAGCTCCCCCCACACCACACACACTCTATCCACTTGAGACTCTCAAGTGGCGTATCTAGCAAACATTCCCAGAATATTTCATCCCAGAAATAGCAGATATATTTACACTCTTTGATACACGTTGTCCTCCTAATCGATGTCTAACTTGCCCTACGATAATGCTAAGCCGCTCGTGCCTCGCGTCAGGATTATCTCGGAGTGTTGTATCTCCTAGAAGGGATTGAGGTATGATGGCAGCGCGAAACCCAACCGACGCCGCTGGCAGTGGACTTAAGGAAGACGAACGAAATGCCGGAAATGCCGAGGTCGGCATTTCGCGATGGATCAATTCAAGATTAAGATTAATATCAGTACAAGATTGGGTCAAATGTCGCGTGAAATTCGGATGAAATGGTCGGAAGATGGCCTGAAAAAGCTTATCCCCGGACAAGGCGACCGGATTAAGGATATGTCTCACGCTCAATCGCTGTCAACGAGTTGTACCAGTCTGTAACCACCGAAAGTGCTTGCCATATTTTTCTGCAAATTGGTTACAGACTGGTTACAACTCTATGTTGAATGGCCGTTAATAATATCTGCATGTTGAATGTCCGGTTACAACACTGCAAAAAAGCCACCTGATGGCTCTGGTGGCTTTTGCGAAAACTCTCTATTTCTGACCCAACTTTAGTCTCATGGCGATTCTAAACAGTGTGGCCCACAATCGCGTTGGCATCCGTCGATAGAATACACTCAGTATCTCCTTCGTTTATCCGGTGCGTTTGAAGCTCTACTGCTGTCACTTGTGCCTGCAACAGCTTGAATCGCGGCAGATGTACTGCAGACGCCGGCGCCTTTCCTTGACTTCTTGGGGGTTTTCCCTGGGCCCCGCCGTCGGATTTGTGGAGCGTACTCACACTTTTGTGAGCGACTACTGCATGCGGCGCACCCTAATCTGTTTCCGTTGCAACGGATTTTTCGCTCTGTTTTGACTCAGTATGCAGATAGATAGATATGTACGTGGTCTGAGGGCTTACGTCTGCAGAAATTACAAGCTTGCGCACTTTTTGCCTTCCGGAAGTTGACTGTGTTTGCGGTCATCTGAATCGGATTTAATGGATGGGAAATAGATGTCGTCCCGAGGTGCTCGTATTGCGATGCACGGTCACTTACACTAACCCGCTGATAATAATCTTGCATGGCGCCTTCGGACGATGGGTTCCCTGTCAATATGTGTCCCCCTCATTCGAATATTGTTGCATACTGCCGGCAATACTGACAGGCAAGTCTCGTGTTGTGGTTCTCGCCTAGAGAGTCCATTAATGTCCCGACCGCGTGACCATATCCGCACTCATAGAGGGCCAGATTGCTCGGCACGGCGAGGGTGGACGATCTCTAAATGTGCCGCCGTCAATCTCACGCGGAATGCAAAGGACTACGCGTGTTGGCGTACCTATTGTCTTCCCCCAGACCGTCGAGACCATCTGCTGCTGTAAGTTCTTCCTCTGTGTAAGTGACGCCATCGCTCCAGTAGCCTCCTTTGTAGGCGGGTGACTCATGATTCCATGGCATATTTTGTGACGGTGAGTACAAGTGAATCCTATTGAAAGTGGAAGAACCGTTGGGTTGTGACGAATGGAGGGTGATAAAGATGGATCAAAGTGGTGGGAGAGAGAGAAAGAGGAGAGAAAACATGAATGGTTATTTGGTTGATTGTTAGTAAATAGTGCACGTGTCCTGGTGATGTATGCCTTTTTTTTTTGGACAACTGTTTATAAACAGGCGTTCATAAACCGGTTTTATTATGCGAACACCCTGTTTATTTCATGTGACAGTACTCGGAAAGGCTAAGTCGAACAAAATTTGGACGAAACAATGTTCTTCTGGGTTGCGTCCAGATGTCTTCTGACCTCTGTGACTGCGCATTTTGCCAGGTTGACCCAGAATGCAGAGGCCAAAGTCCTGAAGTTGTGCATGTATTGGCCTCTGTACATGTTTTGGAGGAGAGACAAAGTCCCCTCGCAGCGAGCGCTCTCGGGCCGAAACCCAGAGCCGGCGCAAAGCTGTAACGTAACTACTTAGGTATAAATATACCTCGATGAACCCAGTATGTATAATAAGACGGTAAAATGAGGATGCCTCGCTATTATTCGTCGACTAGGTCAAACCGGGTACAGAAAGGCACATAATTTAGCCGAGACCGGAAGACACCGGGACGGCTGGAGGATCTTCGGCCCACTTATGCAAGATTTCGATGTGGCAGGTGGAATATGAGTTCAGAGGCTCCATTAAAAAGGCGGGTTACTCTTCTGATATGAGACATGCTGTTTCCAAGTTTGTAGAGCATTCCAAGAAGATTTGCACCCGCCAGAAAATCAAATCCTGTTTTTCTTCGACATTTTGATGAAGTAATCCTGCCAAATTACCAATAAAAAATCTTGCAGAAGCCGGTATTTGGTCATTTCTCCTCGGCGATGTTCCTGCAAGTGCGGATGAAGCTCAAAAATTAAGCCACTTCACACAATTGAAATTCATATATTATGTAAGGAGCCGTTGGGTAAACGGTTATGGAGAACAGTGCTGATCAAAAAATCTTGCATAAGTGGGCCGAAAATAGTACCAGTCTGTGTACAAGAGGAGAGCGGCAATTCCCGGCCGGACATCGACCTCCTTCACAGTGCCCCCAAATCGGCATCACGCTTGCTGCCGCTCCTATCCGGGCTGCCTCCCCCGCGTCGTAACCGTTCCGACACGTTTCATTCCACTCATCCTCAGTCACCATGCAAAGAAAGGAAAGGATGGGCCGGGGCTTAACTTCATTTTTTTCCTCGTGTCGGCCGTCCCTCCCGCCATCCTCGCCACCTTCGATAACGACCCCGCCTTTGATCACCAGAATAGTACTACAGTTCTGGACAAACAAAGCCCGCAAATAGCCTGTAGGCACAGCATGAATTAATTTCGACCTGATTTTGACTTTTTTGAACTCAGGTTAGCCCAAAGTGTCCAACAAACATGCTCCGAAGTTTTTCCTACGACAAATTAGCGGCGCCAAAATTTTGGCTCAGATCCGAATCTCAGAATTCTGATCGGAGGTGATTAGCAGAAAATGGATTAATTTAGCACAGCCATATTATGTCATTATGTCATCCACCCGCGAAGTTTTCTTTTTATTTTATTTCTTGGAGCGTTTGGGATAATGAGACTCAGTCTGCAGAAGCATTCCAAGGTCATCCGCTTGAGTTGCTGGTTGTGGGCCAGTTGATGCCAGGGAAGTTGTCCAGGAGGAAATACTGCTATGCACAATTTTAAAACCAGTGTGGGACTTTTTTAGAAAAAAAGAAGTGGTCACATATCCACTTGGACTCTGAATGTAGTAGCGAGGTAGTTGGTAGATGACGTGTGCGCGGCCGCTTTCGCCCCCGCTACCCGCATATCGTCTACGACGGTGGCGACGCCGGCGACGGGCTGGAAGGGAGGGAGCTTCAGGTGGAGGTTAGCCGCCTGGGCTACAGCGCCGTTACTCGACGAGAGTTCAAACTTGGAGAGACGCTGAATTAACATTAAGCGCCTGCTGGGCCGCCTTAAAGTCCTTAAGACTTGTCAGTGAAATCCATTCATGTCCTGAAACAATTTAAGGGCATTTGTGGGTACTGTAATATGTGAAATCCGCGCTGAGTTGCCTTTTTTATATTCCACTCACTCATATTTTGTCCGTTAACAAGTTGCGCTTGAGCCACAGTCTACTGCGTTCCCAGCTTGGGGAAAGTTAAATTGGATTCTTCACAGGTGAACAATTGTCCAGTGAAAGGAATTATGTTTAATGTTTTGGGCTTGTACAACCCCAAACAATCCCGACAAGTTTTTTGTGAAAAGTCTGATGTAATATATGGAGCCACGAAATTCAACTGCAATAAATTTCCTTTAACTGATACTCCTTTAACGAAGACGGTCCCTCAAAATACAGAAACATCCGGGAACTTATTCTGGGATTGATTAATATTGCGTGTCATGGCTTGGTGTGTCTCTGTGACTAATAGTATCTTCTCTGGGTTATGAACAATCGTGACGATCTTGCATCTCCCTTCAGTGCCTCTTACTTTCCCGACATATTCCCGATATGATCTTCCTCTGGGCTTCCCCCCTGTACCTGAAAATGTCGTTTCAAGCACACCCTTCCGATGGGGTTCTCCTCAATTGGCTGTCGCGCCGTTGTGCTCATATTGCCGAAGAAGAGCAATCCAAAAATCTTTAACCGGTCTATAGAATGCGTCATGGTCGGGTACTCGGTGTCAGATCCAGAGACGTACCATTGCTATGATCGCAAAACTAAGCGCATCCACACCACCAGGAATGTCGACTTTATAGAATCACAGGACGACGTATCTCGCCCCCATTAACAGCTGCGCAAACAGCAAGAAAAACCTCTGCTCCCACCACTACCGCTACCTCTGATGTGCATGTACCATCTGCTCTCCGACCAGCCCCATGCCCAGTCACACCGGCATCAGGAAAAAACCTCCTTTACTAATTTATGGCTAATTTTGGTCCTCCCCGATGTTTAGGCTTAATTTGCCGAATTCTGGGTAAAGTGGCGAAAAAAGGGGCAAACGAACCTAAATGATGGTGTTCAACATTTTAGAAGTCGGCATGGAGCCCAGTTTCTAAGTACGTAGTGGTTGACAGTTTACCTTTCAATTGCACCTCCCCTTATGGTTTGGTTTTGTCTAGTTGGAACCTTGCGCGGTCTTTCTGCCAACCACTAACTGGTGGCTCTCAGTTCGAACCCTGGTGCTGCCTTTATTTTTAATTTCAAAAACAGTGGTCAGGCTCGCGCGCTTACTCAACGAGCTCTCGTTGAATTAGCGCCCGTTCTAATTTTGAATTTCCTCGCACTTTTTCCCTGCGCGAAAACTGAAATTGATATAAACAATAACAGGCTAGAGGTAAATTAGAACAGTGTGGCATATATATGGCGGTCGGTCATGGAATTAACAAAGAAGTTCGGGCATTTTTCCAACACATTGCTAGACTTCCAGTCAGCGGGTGCAACCGGGCCAAATTTCGGCAGAAGATGGACACTACGTCGAATATTAGCCACAGGAATGATGCTTGCTAACCTATCTCCGCCCTTTGTCGAACGGTTCACTTTGTACATCAAGTGATCCGGTTCCGGGTGTGTGAAGGGGGAAAACCATTCAACATAGGCTAAATGTTTCGGAGGGATTATGCCGGGGGGGAATAGAGAATGAATGTGGCGGGTATGAAGTGAGAAGACAACTCGAATTTGTGCCACGCGGTATCCTGAGAAATATTAAATATGGTGTGCAGGCATTACAAAATAAACGAACCAGCTACACCCGTGATCTTTCCAGAGCCGTCATTCACAAGTGCGGTGTCAAAGCGAGGAGGAAGTTTCTCGCCGTTTTTTAGTATCTTGGCCGGCTGAACATGGATGGAATCAACAACCGTGCTCTCTGGATCTAGAGCGGAGTAAGGATCTTGCGTGGTAAATTTAATGCGGTGGTAAACAGGAACGGAGTTGAAGGAAAAACCAAGGTCCTGAGAGTTGGCCTCGACCTGCGCAGGCGAAAGCTCGGGATGATTAAGACGGACAACGAAGCGTGCTAGAGCATCACGGAACAATGCAGCGCCGTAATCAGACACTAGTCGAGTCATCCGCACGGCCTTGAGTGTCGGGTGCTTTGTCATCTTGAGCTGCCGCTCGTATACGAGTCCAGGCGGTAAGGATTCAATGATAGGAGGAGAGGGGCAGCCGTCAAAACGCCATTGAATGTACTTCTCGTGGCGATAGATTTTTTCTTTGCGCTCGAGCCAGAGTGTCATTTGCGGGAACTCGTCCTTGAAATTTGTGGAACGGTATGCGTCCTTGGCGAGATCTATATGGAGCCGTTCGGTGTACTCGGTGTTGTAGTTGTCTGTCGTTCCAAATAACTTTATATACATGATGTAGTGGCGGCAGGAGTGGAGTTTGGGAAGATTAAACTCGTCACGGATGCCGAGATCGACGAAGATAGACTTGTTGTCGTGGAAGCGTTGGAGGGCATTCTCGAGATGCGCCAGAGTTTCCGAGGTGTGCATGGGATACTGGGCGAGATAAACGAAGTCAAGAATACCGCGAACGGCAGCCACCAGTTTGGAGGTCGAATGGTAATTCGGCAATTTGACGTCGATGACGAGACTAAGAAGGAAGCGCGAAATCTGGTCGTGCTCTTTCCCAGTAACACGTGAAAGATTGGTGATACCACCCATGAAGAGGCGGATGTTGTGGTTAGGTGGAAGACGGCGGCACCGGGCATCTATTTCCGCCTCACCACAGCACTCTATCAGCCATGCGATGAGGTGCTTGACGATGCCCTGGTAGAGTTGATGGAGAATATCTGGGCTGATCGCCTGAAATATATTTGTGTACGGCAAGCCTTCCCAGAAAGGATGATAAATAGGCTTGATTCCCGCCTCGGCGCATGCCTGAGCGTAAACGGCGGGTCCCTGATCAAGCGTGTCCAACGCGTCGAGAATTTCCTCGAGCTTCCGGAGAGGAAACTCGGAATCTGCGCCCAGCTTGTCGCGGGGAACCTCGCACGTCGGGCACTCTCCAGTCTTCACGGCTGTGACGAGGACCTGTTCCGGATAATCACCGACAAACGTGGCGTAAATTGGATGACCGCGGCGAGTCACTCCATCACCACTGGTCACCGGTATACCATCGGCACCTGCAGTTTTAAGCGGCGCTAAAATATGCGCCATGCAGGCGTGGAATACATTGCCGAGGATACGCCTCCGAGCCGCCTTATTCTTGACGTTTTTCATGCGGGAGGTCGGCAGGTATCCGAGTAATATGTACCCACGGCGAGACGGCTTGCGCCGAATTTCCTTCGGAATGTTTCCGATGGTCATGTAGACAGGATATGCGGTCTTGTTGCCGAATACGGTGAGCTGGGTTTTATCTGACGAAATGATGATAGGAATAATCGTCGCGCCGGGATTCTCGCGCTCAACAGCTTCCTGTAAATTAATTAACACTGTGATGCGCTCATGCTAGAGGTTAATCACCTGCGTGCTCCACCACCACTTGCCAGTATGCATATTGTGATACATTCGGATTGTTTTATCCTTGTCAATATAATGTTTCTCTGGTGCGACAAAAAGATACGGGGCAAAATCTGTATCGCCCCAGAGTGCGCGAACACATTCGATAATATCCCGTGAATAGAGGTAGAACACCTCGTTGTTTACAACAACTTCAGACCGCGTGAATTTCGGACGACCAGGGAGCTTTTCATCGATGATTTTATTCAGTTGAGGTGATGTACCGTAAGAGAGATCAAGAGAGTCGCGAACCTGCAGAAGAGGTTAATGGTAGAAATTAGAAGAATTCACGAGAAAAAAGTACCCCATCGATGTGAAGGAGATCCGTAAATGCTGTAGATCCCGAACCACGTAACTTAGCCCATTTAGCAACTTCCCAATCCATCTTGGACTTGAAGGGCGCGTAAGGATTTGTATCGGTAGAGTTGTCGAGGGAGGATCTATATGTGTCTTCGGTGCGTTGAGAATTCTCGGATGGAATGGGGTGCCCAGCCAAGCCACCGTATTTCTGAACGATGGGTTTATGGTGGAATCGATCCGCTGCGGCTTTCCGTGCTTGCTGAGTCGGGGCTGCATTCTGCACAGGAGCAGGCATTGCGACATCTTCCTCCTGCTGAGAAGCAGATGGCAGTGGGCGAGGACGTTCGTACCCATCCTCTAGCCCGGCGCGAGACGCAGCCTGATGCTCATGCGCAGTGGGATCGTCGTTATCCGAGTTTTCTGGGTCAGAGTCCTCCGGTGATTCCCCCTCATCCGATTTGTAGCCAAAGTCCTCCTCCATGTAATCGTCGCCAAAGAAATCCCCATGAAACGCGCCGTCATTGACGGGCAGCCCGTACTTGTGGGCCTCGCCGAACTGCTCTATGTCCGAGTCATCTGCCTGTAGAGGCTGCTGAAGATGCGCCGCAGGAATGAGTGGCCCAATGTGCGTCTCAGCAGCCGAAAAAATCGCATGGCAGGCTTCATTGGTTGTCAGTCTGAGGTGGAGGGTTAATCCCTTGCCACCTTTGCACTCTGTATTGCAGCCTGGACAGCGGACCATTGGGAATCCGTTAGAGGGACTTTGAATATAATTCGATTGCATGCAAAGTCAATTGGTACCGGAAAAATATGATGCTATCACACATGTGCGTGCTGCGGACACGGAGAGCCAAGCCCGGGAGACGCGCGTACACCTGGTCGCAGCTCGCTGTTTGAGTTCCACATCAGTCTAGTCCAAAATGCGCAGGCAAACATGCACACCTCTTTTTTTCACTCCCACCACATCGTCCCACTTTATCCTTTACCTTTAAACTCATCTCTACACTCCTTCAAATAGCCACTCTCTTTACCCAAGTCGCAGATATGACCCAACTCCCCCCAGATATCCCAGATACTGTCATCCTCACTCGAGCGCAGAAGCGGCAAATCACTGTTGCAGAGCGCGAAGAAAAAGCTCGTCAAGAGCAAAAAGCATTCGAGGCCAAAGCTAGTCAGTCCTTCGTTCTTCCTTGGGCTCATAACATCAATATATTGATTCCTGGTTCTCAGAAGCCGCCGGCGGTCGTCAAGCCAAGATTGACGCCAAAAAGAATGCCAGTGAGCTCAGATCCATATAACTTCATTCATATACTCTGCCTAATGTTCTAACCACAGTATGGAAAGTTGACCAGCCAGGCTCGCGCAAGAGATCCTCGTCGACAGCCCAAGTCTCAGAAAAGCCCAAAAAAGCGCGAGAGGCTGATCCCGCTCGTGAGTCCCAGTATCCTGACCAGTATCCGCCTTGTTTGAACTCGCCCCAGATGAGAGCGAAGCCGAAGAGTCCGGTGCAGGCCCAAAAGCGAAACGAGTTAAGACAAAGAGAAGTAAGTCCAAGTTTAGCAAACGTTAACTCTTTGATCGCCGTCACTCACATGATCTTGACAGAACATGTCGCTCCCATCGTCCACATTCACACCGACTCGGAGTCGGACACCGTGTCCATCAAGTTTCGTAAGTCACTCTCTTTCAGCCTCGGACATCCTTTTAAGTGCGTCAGCGCATATTGATTTCACTAACCTTACCTTTCCAGTCAAGTCGAAGGCCATCACCAAGGTCAAGAATATTGCCAAGAAGGCCGTGAAGGTCGTTACCTCTGCATCGGGTAGGTGTCCACTTTCTTATACCTGTACTCTCCTGTACTCACGCTGGTGTGGCTTGTACAGTCAAAGCAAAGACGACTTCAAAGGCAGTCGCTGTGGTTCCAGCCAAGATTGTGGCGGAATCTGCATCCGAGGAAGCTTCCGACTCGGAACAAGACGAAGTCAAGGATGAAGGTAGTGACTCAGATGTAGGAGACTTCGAATATGCGAATGAGGAGGAGTTTGTAGCAGAAGTCGGCTCGTTCACTGTACATCTTTCCATTTATTACTTACAAACAACACAGGTACCTCGCATTTTCACCAAGAAGGTCATCGAATCTGACGGCGAAGAATCTCCCTATGATCCAATGGATGTCGAGGTGAAGCTAATGCTCTCCCTGTTCTGGATTCCACTGATCCACGCTGTAGATGAAGGGCGCCAGTGAGGAGTCAGATACTGGATATATCTCCGAGGTAACGGTGTTTATATAGCGCAAGTTGGTGGCTCACGGATTCCAGGTCAAACCAGCACGCCGCACGCTCAAGCCCTCCCGCCCAAGGGTCGAAGCTTCCGATTCGGAGGACTCGATGCCAGATGCTCCGCGTCGATATGTCCTGGATGCTGCAGCGCGCTCCAGGGATCATGGTTTGGACGAAGCCATTGCAGATGCGCTCGTATCCATCCCTCTTGAGCATCGCAGTCGCCGTTCATCGATGGCGTCGTGGTCATCGGGACAAGACCTCCACGTTCCGGATAGCGAGGAGGACGATGACGATGCTGATGTGCCTGCAAAGCCGAGCGCGCCTGCGAAAAAGGTGGCTTTGTGATGCTTCTTTACCAGTTTAACTAACCTGCCCCGTAAGAAATTGCACAAGGTTTCGGCTGCCGCACAAAAGAAGGCTGATCTCGAGGCAAGCCCGTGTCATTTTTGCAAACTTATTACTGACAATATCATGGCACAGAAGCCTCAAGTGCGCCCCGCAGGCACTGGCACTGACATCAAGGCTGAGAAGAAGGACGCCACGCTTAGCGCCGCCTCGGACGCTGGAGCGGTGCGTACCGAGGAGAGCTGGCACTCTTCCGCGCGGATCATCTACCCAGCCCCGGGTAAGAAGGATATTCTTCTCAACAGCCAGTCCGAGGCTATGCAGGCTGTCCTTCGCATTGGCATCCGCAACTCCAAGACTTCGCTCCTCTTTACTGAATCATACCCAACTATCCTCTCGCGCTCTGGATTTACGAGGACGTTCCTTATTACGGCTGCTACTCAGCATGGCAGCGAAGCTGTGCACATCAAGCAACGCCTCGAGACTGACACCAAATACGCCACCGCTTTCGCCGATATTGTTTGTGATACTTTGCCGATGAATGGATACTGCTAACCTTTTCCGTGCAGCTTATGGACAGAATCAACATCCTGCGCGGTGATGTCAAACGTGTCTCTACCAATATAGCTCCCGGCCATTACCAATTTGCGGGCTTGAGCCCGGCAAAGACTAAGGAGCTTGTCGAGAAGCTCCTGAAGGACCATCGCTACATCTTCCCGACAGATCCGTTGACGGTGCGCATTAAAATTATGTGTTTGTCACGTACTCACATTCAGCAGCAACGCTTGCAAACAGAGAAGCCGTTTCACCACCCGGCGATGCGGGCGGTGATCAAGGAGGCCGTTTTCAACCGCAACTTCCGGGCCACCAACATGGATCTGTTTGTCTCCACCAGCAAGAAGCATCCGGACGATCTGGAGCTGCCCGATCCGATGGTGGCTCTGGCTGGAACTGCTGTATGATATTCCCATGTCAAGATATATCAATCTGATACTGATATCGATTCAGATTTATGCGACCCTGATGGAATATCGCGCCACCGGCGAACGTCAAACCATCGCATTCACTGAAGGAGCATATGAAGATACCTACCGGAACCACATGAAGACACTCTCGGATACCCGTCTCGCTGCCCCCGTTGCGCTGCACAAGGTTCTACATGGTCTCTTCACCGCTGTAACGTTAGTTTCATGCTGTTTGCATTTTTCCTCCCTGATTTCCTGTTGTTGGTAGTGATGGCAAGGCGACCCAACCCGAGGCCGGCAGCTCCGCTACTCTCATCAACCTGATTGAGGTCCCCGACTCCGACTAATAATATTTCATCAATCATCTTTCCTCTCCGGCGCGGTTCCGCAGTTAATGTTACCTGAATATAATTACCTTTTAGAAGGCTACTACTGTTATCGTAGCCCACCATATATTTCAGACTCGCCGTACAGCTGTACATACCTACAATCTTAGTTACATTAGTTATCTGTTTAATGCAAGCCGCTTTCGCGCAAAACCAGTCCCCAAATCAATGCCAATATGAGAGTATGGCCCAACTATTTCATCGAAAAAATCCACGAATGTGCGGTAACTTCTTCGTTATGAGTGCTAATTTAGGACTAATTTTTTTTCAACGTCACTAGAAAACTAATGAAACTTTCATCACTTATTTGGCAAAATTAGTCGGGATTTTTGCGAATCAGACCTCATTAGTAAAGGAGCATTTTCCTGATGGGAGGTACGGGGTAATGACTCCGACTCTGACAATGAGGAGGAGGGACAGGCACCTGCACCCGAGCCAGAGCAACGACGTCCGGCACGCACATGCAAAGTCCGCAGGGAGGATGGTGCATTTCCTGATGTGCATAAGGATGCAGAAGCACATGCTGTGGAGACACGCGCAAAGGAGCAGCGTACTCAAACGAAAGTTCAACGTGCCACAGTGGAAGACGTCGAAGAGGAGGGGGCTGAGGAGGAGCACGGAGCTTTTGCTGATGACACCATATACGAGTATTGGGCATTATCTGCTGCAGCAAGCGAGGATGAGCCCAAGACTTGGAAACAAGCACAGAACTCACCGTTCTCAGAGCAGTGGGGTGAGGCATACCAAGCAGAACTCGACGCTATCCAGCTGCACGGGGTTTACGAACGCGTTCCCGTGAATCCGTCCCGCTAGGGTGTAGAGCATACCGTATTCGAGGCGGAGGTAAGCGGGGCGATCCTGCCGCGTAAAGGCGACCCCGCCGCTCACCCGATGTACGCATATACATGGACTGCCAACCCACCATCGATCGCAGCCCTTACGTCGCCCAAGCCGCAACCCGGACAATACCTCCTCGCCGCCTTCCACACCCTTCTCCACCGCATCCTCCGCGCACGCTCCACTCTCAAGGTCCGGATTCATTGAGCTCCCGCACATGTAATCATTTCTGGGACCGAGGCGCTCGACACGCGAGGTGAGTGCCCACACGACGCTCACCTCGCGTGCTTCCGTCTTCGACCACCCGTTCCCCGTCAGCAAGGCAGCGGCTATCGACGCCGCCGGCAAGTCGTCCCAGGCGCGCTGGAAAGCCGAATGGTCGACCTCCCCCCACTTTCATCGCCTCTCCTGGTTGATGGAGCCTCCCCCTCCAACCTCAATACGGGCATGTATGATGGCCTCAGCCACCCACAATACAGCATCCTGACGCAATTATAGCATTCAATGGACTTCTTCGGCTTCTTTTCTGCATTCCCAGAGAATGCAGCTTCCTTCTCGCCCTTTTCGTTGGCGTGGACCGATTTTCGGTCAGCCTCATCGCTAATTCCCTGTAGCACTGTGTCGGCTAGTTAGTGCTAGTGAGCACCTGCTCTTGAGTTGTGTTCATTGGGAATGATGGTGTGCCTAAGTGGAGAATTTGATGTCGAACGTCGTTTATGTCGAACATGGATGCCAAAAATGGGCTCCAATAAAGATAAAGGTGCCTTGAATGAGGGTGCATCACAGAAAAGGGTAGCTTTGTCGGTGCGCATCATTTGCGCCGTCCGGCACGTACAGAACGCAGAAAACACCCAAAAGTGACATTGCTCCGCTCCCCACGGCGCTTTCGGCGACGGCGATTTTCTGCAGCCAGTTTAAGCCAAACAAAAGGTTTCTGTCTCTTCAGAATTGATTCAGACTTTCCCAGGAACCACCCAGAGCTTGATATTTTGAAACACGTGACCTGGGCTCGGCCAGTTTGAGCGGGACGAGATCTATTTGCGTTGGGGACAGGCAGATTGTTTTTGTTTGCCTCAAGCTCACTGCTGGATCAAGCCGCCGTCGAAAGCGTGAGGGAGTGCCGAGCACTGTCACTTTTTTGTATTCCGCATGGGCTCCCTAAATGATTGACATCTTGACAGACCAGGACTACGTCACGGGCAAAGGTCCAAAGTTGCAGATGAGGCTAATGCCTCTGAGGTCGCTGCATTGGAGGATTGGAAGAAGAAGCAACGGAGAGCAGGGCCGTTGAAGACTTCCCTGTTTGCGTTGGGAGGAATCTGAACAGGCAGAATGCTTTAGCTTGCCTCAAGCTTCCTGCTAAATTCAGGCGCCATCGAAAGGTCGAGGGAGTGCTGCGCACTGTGTGTTTTCTGCGAAATGAATCGCTCCTCGTGCCAGAAATTGCCGATGGCTTCAAACCCCGCCCTGCATTTTGAGCTAAAGAAATGCTCAGGGTGGATGCCTGTTTTAAGTGGGAGAAATCTGAACAGGCAGAATGTTTTCGTTTGCCTCAAGCTCCCTGCCGAATTCAGGCGCTATCGAAAGGGTGAGGGAGTCCAGGGAGGTCTGCAGTACCAGGCGAAGTTCTCTGCCACCTCCTCTGTCTCCAGGACCTCACCAAGGTCATTGTCAACTGCAACAGTGGTGGGTCTACCAAAAGAAGCTTTTAGAGCCTCAACGCAAACAGGCATCGTCCCTGCGCATTTTCTTAGCTCAAAATGCAGGGCGGAGTTTAAAGCCACAGACAGTTGGCGGTCTTCGGGACAATAGCGCGAGACGTGCAGAAAACACCAAAAAGTGACAGTGCACAGCGCTCTCTCACGCTTTCGACGGCGGCTGAATTCAACAGTGAGCTTGAGGCAAACAAAAACATCCCAACGCAAATAGGCATCGAGCCTGAACATTTTCTTAGGCCAAAATGCAGGGCGGAGTTGTGGGTCAAGCTCACGCTGAATTATGTAAGCCGCCGCGGAAAGCGTCAAGAATTGCTGTGCACTATCCGGTTGTCGAGACAATGGCGCGGGACCCTGCCGGTGGCTTTAATTCCACCCTGCATTTCCGAGCTGAGAAAATGTGCAGGAACGATGCCTGTTTGCGTTGAGGGGAATCTGAACAGGCAGACTGTTTTCGTTTGCCTCAACCTCACTGCTGTGTTTAGCCGCCCTCGAAAGAGTGAGTCAGTGCTGTGAACTGAAGTTATTGCGTGTTTCCCACAAAAGAAACTGCTCCTCGCCGACGGCCGGAAATTGTGCTCAGGGACGAGATCTATTTGCTCTGACATCTGAACAGGCAGAATTCTTTTTGTTTTCCTCCAGCTCACTGCTGGATTTGACTGCTGTCGAAAGCGTGAAAATGCCGGGCGGAGTTTAAAGCCGCCGGCAGTTTCCGGTCGCCGGTGGCGCGAGACGTGCTTATCTAACAAAAAACACCAAAAAGTGACAGTGCACAGCACTTCCTTAAGTTTCGACGACGGCTTAATTCAGCAGTGAGCGTGAGGCAAACGAAAACCTTCTGCCTGTTCGCACTCTCCTCAACTCAAATAGGCATCGTCCCCGCACATTTTCTTAGCTCAAAATGCAGGGCGGAGTTTAAAGCCACCGATAGTTTCCGGTTGTCGGGACAATGGCACAAGAAGTGTTTATTTCGCGGAAAACACCAAAAAAGTGAGCACTCCATAGTCCGTGGATCAAAAGTTGAATCTGGATTTAAGTTCCCAGATGCGGGAGTTTCAAGCACAGGCTGCGAAAATCAAAGTCCCAGAAACATTTCTGCATGAGGGCTACATGACCTAAAATGGCAGAAGGTGCAGAAATTCCAGTTAAAACAGCCATCAAAACCGTCTGTAGATCAAAAGTTCAATCTGGATCTAAGTTCGTAGATGCAGGAGTTTCAAGCACAGGTGGCGAAAATCAAAGTCCCAGAAACATTTCTGCGTGAGGGCTAAATCACCTAAAATGGCAGGAGGCAGAGAAATACGGATACATCTTGATCGTCATCTGTTCCTGCCATTTTAGGCCATTTAGCCCTCACGCAGAAATATTTCTGGGACTTTGATTTTTGCCACCTGTGTCTGAAACTCCCGCATCTACGAGGTTAGATCCAGATTGAATTTTGGATCTACGGACGGTTTGATGGTTGTTTTAATCGGAATTTATGTGCCCACCTTAGCATGGCAGTATGATCTATCAAGACCCTCCAGTTGGAGGCGAACCGTGATATATAAACTCCTCTGCTTGGAGGGTGGATTTGATATATCAGCTCAGCATTCAGCTCAGCTCGGCAGCGTGATTCCGTATTTGGTACCGTATATGGTCGTCAATGTCCTCGAGGTCGCCACCATCGTCGGAGACGATGAGCTCGACGATGCAGTTGTTTGTGCTCACATCCGCATTTGGTCAGATCTAAAAATACAAAGCTGTAGTAGGAAAAAATAAAATACATCAAGGACTGAAATCTATATAGCTAAGAGTCCATATACACCGTCTTCACTGGGCGAAAGGGTACTGTGCTTATATGTAGGGGAGCAACGGTCGGGGAACCGTGACATGCCCGTTGCCTTTTTTTCAGGCAACGGGGTGCACCGTGATCGTGACCGTCCGGTACATACCGTTCAGCTGCAATGATGATAGCAAGCCAAGCGTGAAGAGAGGAAGGTAGACGCAGTTGCCACGTGGCACTTGGTAATCCATCCCTCTTTGATGGCCGATGTCTGAAAACAACATCTGCGGAGGTATGCGGAGATAGGGAGAACTTACGTGAATCCAGAAGTACTGTACTAATTCGACACGGACCCTGAAATTTTGGAGGCCGAAAAAATCTGATAAATCGAGAAAATTTTATTGCTGCAAAAAAAAGGGGCTTGTGACGCGTGACTGTCGAATTGAAGGTAATACTGTAGTACAATATACGAAAGTATATGATAGACTCAAATATTGGTGCTATGTATGAGAAGTTAACATCATCTCTCAGCAGCCATCAACCGCAAATATGCTGCTCTGAGAAACATTTTCAACAACAATAATAATAATAGAGGCGTTTCGTCAAATATTGATGCTCGATTTTTGCTGACTTGAATGTCGAAGAGGTGCAGTGACCATCATCTCCGACGACGATGACATGGGCAATGAACAATCATCCAGCATCCACCCTTCCTCCCCATGTGTTCTAAAACAGACACTCGCACCTGGTGTCCAGGTTCCGTCGACTTCCGATATTGATCTTGTCCAGAATCGGCAGGCAACTCTCGCTGGAATGGGATGGCAATCATGGGCTTCTGGAGCAAAGGAGGCGTGTCAAATGCAGATGAATATGGAGCACCGTGAGGGCATGGTCACTGAAAAGCGAAGAGAGGAGGAGAAGGAGGAAGAGAAGAAAGAGCAGAAACGCCAGCTGGCAGCTGAGAGGCAGAGGAGGCACAGAGAGAGAAAGAAAGCAGACAGGGAGGACGAACTTTCGGATGATGACAATGCAAATACCGTCCCGTACTGACAGTCAGCCTGACATTCTGACTGACAATCAATTATTTTCCTCAGAGTGGAATTGTCAGCGGACCCTATGGGAGTCGTCCTGGATCGCTTTGTGCATCTCAGTGCGGATTTTGTCTTGCCCCTGATCCGACAATGTTCTGTGCGGGGGAACTTCCGCCGCATTCAGGTCACGCATTTCAAATATAAAGGACACCTGTCGAGTAAAGTGGTTAGATGACTATGCAACGGAGCGAAGCGTGCCAAGAAAGCCTGGTGCATTATTAGTTTTCACTACGCTCTCGTAAATGACGGCGGCGCCGCTCACTCAGTCCAGATTTTGCTTCCTAATTTCACTGCGGCTCAGTCTCAATGCGACACATCGGCATCGTCAACATGTTGATCCATTATACTGATATGGAACCCGCGATTCCGCCAATTAATGCCGAGATCGGGCAGGGTCTCCCACAGACAGCCTCCAACTTAGTGCCCGAGATCGATTTTGAGACCGCATTGGCTCTAGTATATGCAAGCCGGGCCAACTTCGAGGCTGCCAGCAAAAAATCCGTCTACAGTTCAATTAACACGCAACACAAAAACATCTTGGTCACGCTCTTCTTCGCTTCCGTCTACCTCCGCGTCTCGTCCGCGTTCACTGCTTGTCTTGCTACCACCACGTACACGCATGATGTCGGACGACGAGCCCTTCGATGTCCCTTGGCCTAGCCGACGCGTGGAGCCCGGCTAGCTCCGGCGAGGTGACGTTTCGGCTAATTGCTCGGCGCACCCGACTAGAAAATCGGATGGTGTGTCCTGATGCTGCAGCTCATAAGTTACAGGGACAAGTTAAAAGAAGAACACCCTCGTGAGAGGGTTCACGAAACAGAAGTTCCGGCGTAAAAGTCGGGTTTATACATGAAGGGAGTGTTGACATGACGCCGCTCCTGATATAGTGGAAGCACCTGGCTGACGCGTATCTGGCCCTTATCATCGCGACCGCCCTAAATCCCGCCGCGCTTAACCGTAGCTTCGACCTCCTCCCAAAGCCTGGACCGCTTGAGGGATAGAATTCGTTCCACGTTTGGAAAAATCTCAGCGAGAAACCGGGCCACCAAACGCGGAGAAGAGATAGGGGAAAGGTTGACGTACAAAGCTGACATCTTATTCTGGAGGATGGACTGTTCATCGGAGCAGGGCGGAACAACGGTGGCATCAAACGTGAGAGCGATTGAGATCAACTCTAGGTAATGTGTCGCAAATGCCCGAAGGCTGGCGAGCATCATGATGGGCAGTACCGAGTCATCGCGGCGGCTGGGGTAAGACTGGTGTTCCCGCAACTTCGACTCCCAGTCATTCGAAGTCGAAGCAGCCGACTCAAGTCGAGTCAAGCCGAGTCGTTCTGATGACTCTGCCATGACTTCGAAGTCAGTGGAAGTCGACTCAGGTCAACTTGAGTGACTTGAGTCGGGGTATTTTAGGAAATGTTCCTTTTCATATATAATCACGATTGGAGCCAATTTCCTATTTTTTTTCTGGGTGATTGTGACGGGCGTGACGCAACATCACATGTGTGACGTTCGTGTCACGGATGCGGTATTTTGTGTTTCTATCCAGTTTCTGCACATCATTGGACCCTGAAAAATCATGAAAAATTGTTTTTTCCTATATAAATGGATCCATACGAATCAAACCCCCATAATAGCGATGGGAACCTGGAATGAAGACGAAATAAATGATCTTTATTGATCCCATGTAATCATCAACGTATATACCTACCTACAGTACTCCTATTTGACGAAGGTTGCTTGCATAGCTTTTTTGGGGGTACGCCGCCATCCAGGTGCCTTCACTTGCAGAGCCGACCTCGGCGACAATATTGGTCGAGAAAGAAGTGCGGGCGGTGTGGTGCGCCTGGCGGCTTGCCAGAGATGGCGGTGCAGAGTTTGGTAGTATTAGGTTCTATTGTCGTAGATTAGTCATACATCGGGTTTTCTGCTTCCACTCCCATCCCGCTGCGAGCCCCATCGGCTCATCTCCGGCCCAGAGACTCTGCGCGGTCTCCAGCGGGGATTTTGATGTATGACATGCGGCCGTTGTCGGTGATTCGTTCGAACGTCAAATGAAATTTGTGCTCATGCAGAAACACTTGACATTATGAGCGGATTGCGCACAACAAAATATGCGCGGACAAGTGCTACCAGATGGCCGGGATGGTAAAGGCGAACATCTTGCTCTTGAGAGGGTGCTCTTCCAATTCGGTGGGGGAAGCCTCGGATATCGTGAGGCTCGGTAACGGCTGGATGAAGTGGTGGCTCTTTGGTTCGTTAATGCGAGCGGAAAAGTCCACGGGGCCGGGATCGACGATGCGGGCGAGGTGGTGTTGGAGTGACTGTGTGGGGCCATGTTGTCCGGGGTCATGGGGGACGTTGACGTCTTGTATATGGGGGGAATAACTTAGAGACTCGGTGGTGGCAGGTACGACGCGGCTTTTGTGGGCGTGGCTTGGTGCTGCTCGCCGGAAGCGGGGATAGGGCTTGTGGTGGAGTTGGGTGCGGGCGTGGCGGAGGTAGGCGCAGCGGCTTTGGCGGCGCACTTAGAGACCATGTGCATGGAATAGGTTGGGTAGGGGGCCCTGACATTGACAGCAAAGTCGCACATCTCGCGCTCCATCTGGCTGATCTCGTGCAGGGTAAACATACCCTGCGCGATGACTGTCCATGACTTGTTTGAGTAGGCGTCATCGTAGATGACCTTTGGCGCAATCATCAAGGCCGAGAAAAAGAGACGCTGGCCAAGCGAGCCGCGTGCTGTAGGGAATCGTGCTTTTAGTCGTTGCAGAAGAAGGAGAGCTGCGTAGATGACGGTTTGGTGCAGCTTGGTGCGATGGAGGGCGTACGCAATAAAATAGGGGAGTTTCACCTGCCAATGGGTCGACTGGGAGCGGCATGTCCCAGTCAAGAGGTTTTTATGCTGGGAAGCGTGCGGGGTGGGGCACCTCGAAGGCATATTGACGACCGTGCGGCTCTATTGACGGGATGACCGCACGCGGGTTCTGCGACCACGGTGAAAAAAGCTACATCCGCATCGAGAAGGATCGCTGCTCCTGCATCGGCGTCGAATACCCCCGAAGCTCATTCGGAGGAAGGGAACACCATTCAAGTGACAACACAACGTCACACTCGTGATCTCTTGCTGCCAGAGAAAAATGCGAGCACCGAGATGCCTGGAAGACACAACCCTACTTCTAGAAGAACCACTTCTCTCTTGCTTCTCGGGACAAGAGAATATAACGAGATGCGATCGTCAAACCCTCTTTCAGAAAACCTGCAAGAAAGTCTCTGGTGCGCCAGGCGGTGTAAGCGCTCTCCATCCACACTTCGGAGGGAAATCTATTTACTACACTACAGCCTGAAGCCGTGAAGGAATGGCTTCGCTTAGGATTTGACTTTAACACTGAAGACAATCGCCGCTTCTCGTCAAATGCGTCCCGGGAGACGCGAATCACTCTCTGCTTCGTGAGATTCTTCTGGTGTCTTTTTTGCCAAGATGTGGGGTTATTTCTGCACAATTTGTTTCGGAGGAGATCTCAATACTCTTCCTTTGATCGTAGGACACAGCGAAACTTCTGCAGTCATTCACGCTTCCAGGATATGTTCTAAAATGTTCCAAGACTGGCGCTCGCGACGAACTGCTCTCTGAGCCAATGAGCCCTCTGACTGAAATCTCGAATGACAGTGACGAGGAGCCGCGCCCGCTTCAAACTGTCGTCCTGAAAGCAGGATCTGTAAGCGCGGGCTTCCCAGCCCTGCCCTCTACCGGATCGCTAGTTTATGAATCGAAACAGGTGCACATATCTCCTCGGCGAGAGGTTTCCCCCAAATCACTTGTTTCTCTTCCGGAGCTTTCGCCACCGATTCGCCGCCCTGTTTGGCCACCGCCCCACGTGCGACCTCCTGTTGCAGTGCCAGAACATGTTGAGGCTCCCAATGCAGCATTATCTACCCCACTGCTTCCCGACCACGTCATGGAGGCCCGCCAGGTTGTTAAAAGGAGGAAGCGAGAAGCACAACCATGAAGGAACACGAGGTTCGTAAAGCGGAGTAAAGTCAGGATGAATTCGGGGATTTGAAGCCCCGGTGATTGAGAAGCACTGTACTCCGGTCCAAATGGCATGGTTGAAATAGAAATGGGAGAAAGTGCAGCCTTTGTATTGTTGCTCAAAGCACTAGTAACAGCAAGCTTTCCTGGTCCATAATTTGCTGCAGTCAGAAAAATATGGCCATATCTGCAAATCCAAGTATGTGGTAGTTAATTTGATCTACCCTTACTCCAATCACACTACTGTCCCACTAGTGGCTGTCCAAGGTCACGCTTTGGCCAAAAATGGCATTTTCTGGGTGGGGAGCAAGCAGAAAGGGGGAGCACTTGACTGAATCAAGCTTTCCTGGGCCATAATTTGCTGCAGTCAGAAGAATATGACCATATGCACAAATCCAAGTGTGGTCAATTTGATCTCCCCTTACTCCAGTCACACTACTGTCCCACTAGCGGGACAGTAGCGTGACCTTTCCCCAAGTCAATCAAATTGACCTCTACATGCTTGCATTTGCACATATGGCCATATTCTTCAAAGCGTGACCTTGTACAGCCACTAGCGGGACAGTAGTGTGACCTTTCCCAAACTCGATCAAATTGACCTCTACACACTTGCATTTGCACGTATGGCCATATTCTTCTGATTGCAGCAAATTACAGCCCAGGGAAGCTTCATTCACTCAAGTGCTCACCCTTCTGCCAGCTTCCCACCCAGAAATTGCCATGTTTGGCCAAAGCGTGACTTTGTACAGCCACTAGCAGGACAGTAGCGTGACCAGAGTGAGGGGAGATCAAATTGACCTCTACACACTTGCATTTGCATGTAAGGCCATATTCTTCTGTCTGCAACAAATTATAGCCCAGGCTCAATTCACTCAAGTGCTCACCCTTCTGCCACCTTCCTGCCCAGAGATTGCCATGTTTGGCCAAAGCGTGACTTTGTACAGCCACTAGCGGGACAATAGTGTGACCTTTCCCAAACTCGATCAAATTGACTTCTACACACTTGCATTTGCACGTATGGCCATATTCTTCTGATTGCAGCAAATTACGGCCCAGGAAAGCTTAATTCACTCAAGTGCTCACCCTTCTGCCAGCTTCCCACCCAGAAATTGCATTGTTTGGCCAAAGCGTGACCAGAGTGAGGGGAGATCAAAGTGACCTCTACACACTTGCATTTGCATGTAAGGCCATATTCTTCTGTCTGCAACAAATTATAGCCCAGGCTCAATTCACTCAAGTGCTCACCCTTCTGCCAGCTTCCTGCCCAGATATTGCCATGTTTGGCCAAAGCGTGACTTTGTACAGCCACTAGCCGAACAGTGGAGGTCTTGAGTTCGACTCCTCTATGTTGCTTTAATTTTACATTTTCTGACAATTCAACACTGTTTTTATCTTCACCCAATTCCTGTTTGATCAAATTTTGAACCCACCACTGATTAAACACTGTTTAATTTCCTGAATCAGCTTGTGGGTGCTCCTCCACTGCAAGCCCCACCTTTAAATAAATCAGTGCTTAAACACTGTTTAGCATTGCGACGTGAATTGTTTATTCAAACTTGGTAGGGCTTTATTATAACGCTCTCCTGAGGTTGAGCACATCGTGGAGGATCCCAGAGGCAGGAGCGTCGTGTCTGCTTTACACAATAGAGTTTATCGCCGGAGGTCGAAGCAATGGTTCGCGTGGTCAAAAGCAACATCGCGAGCGTGTGCTGTCTTGAACAACCCATCTCGCGCGACGCGGTGCGCAAAGCGAACGGTGTTCATGCAGTGGAGCTGGTAGTAAATCGCAATAAAGAATGGGACCCCGTCTGGTCCTAGCCGAATGAAGCCGCGGCTGTGGGGGACGATGGTGGCCAACTTTGCATCGTCGTCGATAGCGAATGCGCTGTCGGGATCTTGCATGACGCGAGTTGTCGGACTGAAGCGTCCCGGGACCTCCTGGGGCTGCTTCACATACTCTGTGCATTATGAGCCCCGTCATTTGCCAGCCCGCCAATAAAATCACTGACGGAAGGTGAGCTCCTGGGGGCTGAAAAGTTCCTTGGAGGCGCCTGTTATCCTCCAGACCGTAATTAAAAGGCAGAAAATTGAGAAAGCAGGACAGAGAAAACACCAAAGACTTGAAAAAATGAGATTACTCCGCTCCCCGCGGCGCTTTCGCCGGGGGAGATTTTCTGCAGCCAGTTTGAGCCAAAAAAAAGGCTTCTGTCTCTTCAGAATTAATTCGGACCTTCCCAGAAACCACCCAGAGCTTGATATTTTGAAACGCGTGACCTGGGCCCGGCGGAAGTTTCCGGCACACTGCACAGAACGCAGAAAACACCAAAAAGTGACATTGCTCCGCTCCCCACGGCGCTTTCGACGGCGGAGATTTTCTGCAGCCAGTTTGGGCCAAAAAAAAGCATTCTGTCTCTTCAGAATTAATTTGGACCTTCCCAGAAACCACCCAGAGCTTGATATTTTGAAACACGTGACCTGGGCCTTTCAAAATATCAAGCTCTGGGTGGTTTCTGGGGAAGCTGCTTTCTGCTTGCCGCTGATCCGAGAAATGTTCTGTGCGGTGAACCGGAAACTTCCGCCGGGCTCAGGTCACGCATTTCAAAATATCAAGCTCTGGGTGGTTTCTGGAGAGGTCTGAGTTAATTCTGAAGAGATAGAATGCTTCTTTTTGACTCCAACTGGCTGCATAAATCATCTGCCGCCGAAAGCGCCGCGGGGAGCGGAGCAATGTCACTTTTTGGTGTTTTCTGCGTTCTGTGCGGTGAGCCGGAAACTTCCGCCGGGCTCAGGTCATGCGTTTCAAAATATCAAGCTCTGGGTGGTTCCTGGGGAGGTCTGAATTAATTCTGAAGAGACAGAAAGTTTTTTCGTGTTTTCTGGGAAATAAATTCCTCCCACTTCCCCTGAGTGTTCCCTGCAGCCAAGGCCATCACTTTGCGCCAGGCGCGGCTCAAAACAAGCCTGGGAGGCGTCCTGGAGTGCTTTTCGCGCACTCCTGAGTTTCCGCCTCCGCTGTCAAACCCAAAATGGGAATTTGATCGCGACACTGTCGCCACAAGCCGTTGTTTGGTTGTGCTGCGCCCAAGCCTGAGTGTCACCGTCAGCCACAACAAGCGATATTGTCTCTCTTCCTCCCACCATCCTCGTCGCTCGTTACCCCTGCCTTACGCCGCACATCGCGTACTCACCGCCATTGCCACTCGACGCCGATGTCCCCGACGCCTGTGCCCCGCTTCCGAGGAGTTAGGGCAAGCGAAGGGCGCCCTAACTCCGGGTATCCACCGTGTCGTCCTGCCGTGATGGGTTAGGGTTTGGTGAAGATCGAGAAGAAGCGGGAACGAGTCTTTAGCGTGCCGCCTAAGATGCCCCGGCTCGGGGGAGGTGTGTCATAAATCTCCCAATTCAGGATAGAACATTCATTTCAACATCCCAGATCGATTATAAGGTCCAAGACTGTGCTCCCTGCATTATTAGACACTCAGAAGCGCTTCGAAGTTTTGGATCCAGATTTATGTGCTTCTCTCACGCTTCAGAAATAAATTATTCGTCAAGAAACCCTTTGTTGAAACCCTTCTGAAACCCTTCTGAAACCCTTACTCTGACTTTCCCTAATCCTCGACCAAGCGCTGCTGGCTGCCTTCGAGGTGAATGATGTATTGCACTGTACAGGAGAGGATGTTGACCTGCGCTGCTTTTTTTGCATCGCCGGGCAACATGCTACCAAGCTCTTTTTCGCTGATCTTCCTACGGCGAACGCGGTCAGTGTGCCTCTTTCAAGTAGTGAGTGATTTCAGCAATGAAAATAAGCTACAGACTGGAGTTTCTTGAAGCTTGCAGTCCTTGGGCGTGCGACTAGACCTTTTCCTAGAACAGAAATTACTCTTCGCAGAGCTCCCTGTTAATCCCTCACGAGGAGTCCTGAGGATGCTGCTCAGCGTTGTATAAAAAGCAGCATCTCTCGGTTCTCCTTTGTAGTCGACTGAGACCACCTGCGACTCAGCTAGTACTTCTATTGGAGGCAAGCTTTCGGATCGCGCCAAGCTATAACCAAACTTAGGCATTCAGAAGTGCGGCACAAACACAAAGAGGCGGCCGCGGCTTCATATTTATGCAATGTTCGGTGCTGCTAATTCCGAGGATATTTTTTTCACTCTTCGGGGATAAATTGAAAAGCTACAGCTGTTTGCAAAAAGGAATACGGGTTTTGATTCGCGTTGGGGTTCAGAACTTGCTCACCTTTTTTTGACGGCGAGTCTCTAAGCGACTCCAATTTCTTTCGTCACCACCCGAAATGGCAAGAGGCACAGAAATTCCAGTTGTAACAACCATCAAACCGTCCGTGGATCAAAACAACTCGGGTCCAACTTCGTAGATGCGGGGGTCTCAGGCATCAGCTGCAAAATTCTGCATGAGGGTTAAATGACCCAAAATGGCAAGAGGCACTGTGATGTATATGAGCTTATTCACATCATTTACCCTCAAATTCAGCTTTATTCAGTGTCTACGATGGTGGCTCTAGGTTAGAATACTGCTTTCAGTATGAATATTTCAGGCTAAGGCTGCGTTTTCGAATCTTCTCCTCACCCACATCCTCATCTAGAGAAATTATCTTCTGTGCTGCACGTAGGGCTGCCGCCCAAGTCGACCTAGGACTTCCAAAGACGGAGCTTCAACTGTGGTTACGGCTACTCCAAGCATGGTGGGCTCGGTGCCGGCGCTGGAGCGGATTCCGGCTCGGGCTGTGTCCGCGCCCACTCGTCATAGATGACACCCACACTATGGCGTTCTATGGAGGGCTATGAAATTCAACACCCCCAGTTCAAAATGGCATGACAAAGCAGGTGATTCAAAATGGCATTCTGGGGCATGGGGTTCAAACCTAAGGAAAACAGAGTTATGTACCAAGATCCTCCCTTCTCGTCAAAGAGCCCTACATGAGAATGGAAGAACATATTACGAGTACTTATGTTTACATAAGAATCGTTCTTTTCTAAATCTGAGGATTTTTCGGGCGCCTCAAATTGTCAGGGCCGAACCATTCGTCCAATCGTCTCGAGCAGAGCTGCGACTTGTGGGAAGTGAACAGGAGGTGAGGAGGAGTGGAAGGAATCGGATTATATCTTGCTTACTCGACGATTAGCCTTGTGTAAACTCCAGTTTAAACTCGAGTATACTTTTAGTGGCAGTGTTAGTGTGTCGAAAAAATCATTGTTGGCATATATCGGAATATATCGGCTGATATTGAACCTCACGCCTCCGCGGGAAGTTCAAAACAATGATTTGCACTCTTGGCCGCTTAAAAGTGGTAAGTGTTTCCCTTTCACCCAGCACCCTCGACTTTTTTTCGAAACCTTTCTGCAGATATTTCCCATCTTCTACGCCCAAATTGTGTCAGAATCAATAAAAATGGGATCCAAGCAACTGGCAAGCCAAATAACAAATCGGGGACCTCCAAAGACGTTGTCTATGCCATATAATGAATTTTATATATGGTTCAACAACCACGGCGGTTGCACGGCGGGTGAAGAGGAGTGCAAACCGCAAAAGGTTGTCCATCCGTGGGAAAGTATATCCGCGGATGAGCATCCGTACGGATAAAGGTGATCGGACGGATTCATTCGGATTAGACCGATCCGTGCTGGTCCTTACCATGGTGCACCTTCAATTGTAGTCAGACGCCATGCCATTACGCGAGGCAGCCATTACGCCACGTATTATTCCAAATCACATGGTATTGCAGAATAATTTTGGTGGGCACAACTTGATTGCACGAGCAATATGCGAACGGAATCCATCACTCGCAACTTCAACAACGAAAACGATCACGGTGCACTGTGCAAGTCTGATAGCTAATCTTAGCTTGGAGACAAGTGGCTCGCAATATCAGAAAGAATATTGTCCGTCACCAGGCGCGCCCCTGGGTGGTCCCCCCCACGCCGTCACGCAGAGCATTACGGCCTCCTCCCGCTCATCTCCGGTGGCATCAGGAAAATGGGGCTGGCGTACACAATGAGCTGCATAAAAGAAGTTTGACTTGGGAAGACGCTGGGGAGCTTTTAGAAATATCTTGTTCATTGCTTCATCACACGAAAAGGGGTCGATGGGACAGCCGTAGAAATTTGTTGGGTGTGGAGAGGGCAGCGAAGAATCCACGAGTCGCTGATCTCCAGGTCGCAGGGCGATGGTGATGGGCGAGAATGAACCCACCACCACCACCCTGCCTACGGCTGTCCCTGTGAATTCAAAGTGCTATGAAGTAAAACTATTTTAAGGATCTGTGAGAAATGCGGAAAACTTGGTGAAGGCGTGGGTGGGCGGGAAAGCTTTTCCCAAGCCTCCAGGAGGTAGTCCGGGGATCTTGAGCCGATATGTCGTGGTGATCAAGAGAAGTGACTGTCACGTCACTCCGCCATCACAAGATCATGCACTGCCTCTGCAGGCTACTCCAGTGCTCTCACTATCCTATACTGTATTGCTCTGTGCTTTGGGTTTGAATACACCTGACACCCACATGTGCTTCGCGTGTTCTAATCAACACTGATTGACTGAACGGCGCCCGGCATCAAGGCAATACTGTAATATTAAATTCAATTCGACAGGGGGTGTGTACATCACTATGACTCGCGAGTACTACCACAAAGCTGAGAGTTGCAAAGCTACCAAAATTGTTTGGATTACCTCCAAACATCGCTGAAATTACACTCGCAATACTGTCATCACCACATTGATTAATCATATGTTCTCAAGAAAAGGCACCGAAAAAATGTCCTCTTCTTCCCATAAATGAATTCTGCTTGGAAACTGGTAGGAAAAATCAAGCACATAGTGCTATTCTCAGATGGATGGCTAGCTGCACAGAACTTTGGCTTCCGGTAGGCTAAAATCGCATGAGTGATCCGAAGGCCAGGGCTCATTAAAATTCGGTGTAATTGTCTCTGGCAGAGCAGAGGGCTTCAAAGTTCATATATGTGAAATCTGGAAGATCATCCTGAGCTTACAAGCCAGTTTTGGAACTTTGTTGGATTCAAATTCGAGATTTAATGGATTCAATGTGATTACAGAATCAAGGACATGTGGTAGTTAGCCAGATCCCTCACATATTAGATCCTACAGCGGTATTAATTTTTCGGGCGAACCGACCAGATGTAACTACTCACTTCCTGTCAACTATTCTCGGATCGACCATCACACCCATGATCGGGCTGGAGCGAACAGTGGATTCGGCATACGCCGGCATGAAGCATAATCTCGGAATAGGCCGAACAAAAGCCGAGCGGCACTTTCTGCGTGTGTGCAAATCCAAAGATGTGTTCTCACTGCAGTGAGAACTTTGCGTAATTCTCCCACTGGTCTGCTCCACGGCACAAAGCATAACGGTAGCTACCCCTGGTCACCACACTTGCCTTTGAGCCATGTATTAAACCTTAAAAGTCATGAACCAATAAAATGAATTAACATCAGAGGGACAGGAATTCTTGTAAATAGCACACCTGCACACTTGGCAGGCCCCTGAATCAGCTTACAAAATCCACAATTCAGACAACAAAATGAAGGTAGCGGCCCTGTAGCAATTCAATTGAATGGTGTAGAATTGCTGATCCTACAGATCATCCATCGATCTAAGATCAGGCACAGGGGAGAAGATATTAGACTGGCCAAAGTCAGCGCTAACAAACCGGTGCTTACCTGTAAATAAGATGCAAGGGAAACAACGCCGAACATGTCTGTCGGGCCAATCAATCTGCGTTGGAAGCAGAGCTTAAGCAATTGATCAATCCAAGCATGTTCACTGTTGGAAGTTGGCAACAGTACACCCAAGACAGAGAAAGAACTCGGCCCCTTATAGTATATCCGCATCTATCTCAGGAAGGACAAGATGCCCATGTGATGATTTTGCGGGTTCATCTGTTAACTAAGGTCTACGTGCATGGAACCAGAATAAACCAGTATGCCCATATGGCACTCTTCAGTCTGTCCGCCTCGATTCTCACTCTAGCCGAAGCCTTCAAGAAACAGAACGGCCTATTATCATTGCTCAAGGTGAGCAACGATACTGGAATTATATTCACCCTTTTCAAGAAGCTGATCCATGTAGTGCCGTAGGAAACAAAAAGAGGCAAACACTCAGTGCATTACAAGAATATAATAGGAGAAGAAAAGGAAGCGAGGCCCGAATACCGAACAGGACTGGGCGGCTGAAACGCAAAAATCATAAGCAACGGCCCCGACAAAAGCTGGTGAAGCCAAAAACATTCAAGATGAAGAGTCTCCTGCTCAATTTATTATGGGGCGGATCTACAAATCGCAACAAGTAGTGGCCAAGGGAAAGATGAAGAAGCTGAATGAAATCGTTAGCTCAAGGGCCCCAAGATCAATTTATTACACCATGTATCTATCTACATAGCCCAACAACCCAATTGATATCTCGGGGAAACGGATCTACGCAGCACAACCACAAGTAATGGCCCAGGGAAGCAAAGCGGAAGAAGCTGAACCAAGCTCAAAATCAATTTATTCTGCTATGGATGTACAGTGTTGTTGTGAGCAAAGGATTTGAACGCAGAATGCTTTTTTGACGGGTTGGTAACGAGTCTAACCTAAAGCTAGCGGGAATCATCTTTCTTGGCAAACGCTCCTACTAACCACTGATTCGCCGCACAGAAGCCGTGAAGCTTATCCAAATTCAACTGCATCGAAAGGGATCCCCACGGATTCCTCGAAAGGGTGAGACTCTGGACAAGCGATGCACCGGACCCGCGCAAAAGATCGACATCGAGATGAGCATACAAGCGTTCGTTAGCCTTGACAAAATAAACACGCCCATAAGAAGTGTAATGCTATGGCGTTGGAATGATATCACGCACAGCAAATAAGCTAGGGATGTTGCGCTGAAGAAGAATCTGGATAGTCTGCGACCATCGGGTGGGTTCGTTATTCGCAATGTAGCCGTTCATCAAAACGCATAAATCAGGTGACTGAAACGCCGTTCCTTCGCTGTAGACATGGTCCAAGTATTCCCTAAGGACATTTGATAAGCAGCGATCAATTACAAGGAGAAGCCAGCTAACTCACTCGCCAACATATTCGAGTACCATAGAAGCCGAGCGTTCTTGGCAGTCTCTGAAATCAACGTTTTTTTGTCAATAACCCAAATGGCGTTCTATTTGACTCACACAGGTAATTGCTTCTCTGGTGACAGGGCTTGTCGTGGCGTTGATGTTACAGAAGATGATTTATAACAACAATTCAGATTGCAATCACATACGACTTACTCATACCCACATGGAGGTTGGTTAGACTTGGAATGCGATGAAAAATGGCCTCATACATGTGTACAACGGCAGGGTCAAACTCTGCACCTGAACCTAGGACCTGAAAAAAGCATCAGCAACAGGTGGCACATGAAATATGAATTCTGTACAAGGATGGTGAGTGACGATTGCGTATTCCAATCAGTGTGGTCATCAAGTTGCTCAAGAGCATACAGCGCAGTCATCGCTGTACTCGCGAGAGAAGAGACAAGCCTGAGGCACGCCGCTATATGGTCGTCGCAGGTGTCTTCTGTCAATGCGGCTCGAACTTCCCGGCCAAATGCCGTCTCCCAGGTCAAGTTCTTCAACGAGGTCCAAGTCTTCTGGCGACTGATGAAACGCCACATGAAATTCTGAGATGATGCCATGATGGCGTGGTATTCTACGTGGGTTCACCAAGTAGCGTGCTATGTATGTCTGATGTATGGTTTTTCTCGAGTTCATCGTCAGAATCTATCGCAGAGAAGAGGTGTGCGGCCGGCTCAACAGGGTGTCGTGCTATCCGGATGCCGGATTTCCACATGCCGTACACACTGGTTTTAGTGTCAATGAAACTAACCGAGCGGCATGGAGGGTGCTTGTATACCCTTCAGCGTGGGGACGTGGAGAGCGGTGGGTGCGACGCGTCAAGCAATGAAAAGATGGAGACGGATCAAATTAATCGGCTATCTACGGCCATTTACGGCTATCACCAAAAACCAATTCCAGCTCCAGCTCTGGAGCCAGAAACTGGACTCCGTAGTAACTCTTAACAGATGAAAACCGTAGGAAGCCGTTACAATGCACACAATATTTCAAAAAAGAAAGACAATTTAACTACTCCAGAGCTAGAATAACAAGTGATTGGAAAGCACATACGGAAACGGCGAAGGAAATGCCACCGAGATAAACCGTAGAGTGACGTTCGCAATACAGAACTTCAGGTTGGCCCCTTGTGTTCCAGATCTCCGCAAGATTGATCTTCGAGACATTCACATTGCACAACCCTCGTCGTATGCACCTAGGAAACTGGATATCAATTTTGTCTTGTTGAGTACGACATCCAACGCACTAGTGTAGATCAAAGTCACGTTCGATGTCAAGGGTCGCACGAAGGTCGTCACGAGCGAGGAGAGTGGCCAGAACACTGAACGTATATACGCGACAGAGAGAGAACTGTGGGAGCAGACTTCCGCAAAAAGGCTTATTAGGCATGAGCCATAGTAAATGTGTAGCGTTGCGCACTGGTAGGCCGTATGGATCTTCAGGAGGCACTAAAATATCGGTGAGTTGAAGACGTTGCAGCTGAAGGAAAGTACCCACGAGAATGAGGTTTGTGATGGCAACTGTGGCTGTCAGACTCAGAGCACTCGTCTCAATTGTGAGGCTAATGATTTTGAATATAACCGCCCCCATAGATCCAAAGAAACTTTTTGTGCGTAGTACGATAGTGAGAATGATGGCAATGATAAGGTCTGCTAGTGCAGTCTAGGTCGAATGTAAAATGGTTAGATCATGCGATTTCAATCGTGCATATGGAAATGTACAGAACTCAGCCAGAGACAAATCGGAATTGGAATTTTCGCAATTTCGCTGAAGCGTCGAACCTTGGAAAACGAAACAGAGACCCTGCGAAGGAACAACCTCTTTCTCTTCGTGCAGAGTCTCGATGACGGTATATACTCACGCTATACCAAAAAGTGACATTGCTCCGCTCACCACGGCGCTTTCGACGGCGGAGATATTCTGCAGCCAGTTTGAGCGAAACAAAAGGTTTCTGTCTCTTCAGAATTAATTCGGACCTTCTCAGAAACCCCCCAGAGCTTGATATTTTGAAACACGTGACCTGGGCCTGGCGGAAGTTTCCGGCTCACCACACAGAACGCAGAAAAACACCAAAAAGTGACATTGCTCCGCTCACCACGGCGCTTTCGACGGCGGAGATTTTCTGCAGCCAGTTTGAGCCAAACAAAAGCTTTCTGTCTCTTCAGAATTAATTCGGACCTTCCCAGAAGCCACCCAGAGCTTGATATTTTGAAACGCGTGACCTGGGCCTGGCGGAAGTTTCCGGCTCACCGCGCAGAACATTTCTCGGATCAGCGGCGAGAAGAAAGCTGGACTGAGACGCGAAAAGCACTCTAGGACGACTCCCAGGCTTGTTTTAAGCCGTGCCTGGTGCAAAGTGATAGCCTTGGCTGCAGGGAACACTTCTCACTGTTTGGAATTGTCGAGCTCACTGCGTTGAAGCCCTTCGTAGTCACAGGGTATGGCTACAGGGGTAGACAAGGGGGCAGACATGAGCATATGTGTACCTGGGAATAACGGTGTAAACACAGTTGTTGCTGCATGGTCTACCCTACCCAAACTGTGTCTACTTAGGGGTACCTTGGTAGACCCAGGGTTTACCCAGGGTAGACCCAGGTACACCAAGTTGGAGAACTGTTTGGGAGCTCTAATTTACATTGATAGGTTTGTAGCGGTATTTTCCAAGTAAGTCTTTGTGCAATGATTCTCAACGTCAATTCTGATGTGGCCATGATTACCAAAATTATGGCATGTTTGGCTCTCCGATGCGGCACAAGCCGCACGTGGCACTGGCGGCGCACCATTTCAGACCTTTTCAGACACGCTCTCATAGTATGACAGTCTCGTCATGGAATCCTTGGGTAGGATATGGTATGTCGCGGTGGGTCCACATTGAGCTACCCAATGTAGCCCAATGTAGTCACACTGTGACAGCATGTGACTACCTCCTGTGTACCAGGCTACCCAAGTGTAGCCAAACACCTATGTCGATTCCCTCATCTACCAGGGGTAGGCTATGGGTAGACCAATGTGACCCAATGTGAACCAATGTAGCCAGCCTCTGACTACAAACGGCCTCAACCCAGTGGCTCCTCAGTTTTGATCCAAATAGAAATCCCTCAGGTGAAACTCATTGGACACTCAAAAGGAGCATTTCTACCTGAGGAATAAGAAATCTATTTATTTTTGAGCCTACAAAACTTCAATCACGAGGTGGTGGTAGCTAGGTGATGCGCTCCATAAGTCGCGATCAACGGTAAGCGTTTTGCTAAATGTGGCTGTATGGAAGAAGTTCTCGGATAATTGTTACTGAATAAATGGCTACGGCTGGCAAGGCAGTAGAATAAATTGTACTCATCTGGCAAGGCAGTGGATAAGTTGAATGATCCATAATCACTGCTTGCCAGCTGCCCAACGTGGGACGAATGAATGCAATAAGCTACTGCCTTACTATGCAAAGGACACATTAGGTCCATCCGATCGCTCAGCGCTGTATGGGGGACCTCGGGTCCGCTTCTCTCGCCCTCGCGCGAGCGTTGCTCTTGGAGCTTTGCCCTTGGTGGGTTGCTCCGGGTCTCATTCGCATTTATTTTATGACCCGAGTTGCTCTCTGCGTACTGGTTTGGTCGTGTCCGTCAGCCCCCATTTCCGCCTCGGAAAATCTCGCATCAGCATTTGGCGATGCCCATTTTTTCCTGAGTCGGGCGGCCGCTTGTTGGTGGGCGACCTTTTTCTCCACTGCACAAAACTCAGTTCCTGAATTCTGCCCTGACTCTTTTTTTATTTTGGTTCTCAGAATGCGTTAACCATATTTACTGTCGCATTTTGGAACCTAAGTGAGACTTTTTCGGTCCTTAGCAACTGGTATCTGGATCCATTCGTATTCAAAAACAGTATTCTGTGGCAGGTAGATTCATATACCTACTAACAGTACTGAAGGCGCGGATCAAATTTTTCTGTTTTTGGATGTTTTCAATCTCTAGCCCATAACTCGCTCAGTTCTTCATGTATCCACACGAAATATATATTAATCTAATGTACTAATTCATGCGCAATTACTGATAGAAAAAGATTGATAAAATTCTTTGTACTTGGATATTGGTATTTAGGGGTGATTGGGACGGTCATTCGAGTACCACTCCTCCAGATCTTGACCATCTGGGCTAAGATTTTGGCGGGAGGTACAGGGATATAATATACAATTACTGATAGAGCGAATAAGCTCACCTGATCTTGAACTGGCTGAGATCTACTCCATTCAATATTTCTATATCCAGAATCCTTGAAACTGAATTCACACAACACGCACTAATGCAACTACTTGTTCCTTCTATCACTAATTCTGAATGTTATCCCAGTCCCCCCTCTCTAAATCCCAGAGGGATTGACAAAGATCTGAATGAGTGATACTGGAATGACCTCCCCGAGCATGCCCAGATACCTATATCCAAATACACGGAATTTCGTCAATCTTTTTCTATCAGTAATTGCGAATGAATTAGTAGAGCAGATTCACATATAATTCGTGTTGATACATGGAGAACTGAGTGAGATATGGGCGAAACATTCAAAACATTCAAAAACAGAAAATTTTGTTCCGTGCCTTTGGTACTGTTAGTGGCTGTAAGAATGAAACCCAGCAAGTCCCCAACAAAGCAGTCTGAAGTGCTGATTCCACTAGAATTTTGCAAGCAGGTTTCTCACATTGATTTTGCCAAGGGATTTGATCCCGGGTGCAACGAGCGGATTTGATCTGAATTTCCTTTTCAAGCACAATGCATGAAGAGAGACAGAGGAAACACCCCGCATTGGAGTTACAAAGCCAACGCCTTGTGCAGAGCAAGGAGTTCGGGGCACACGGGGCCAGAACAGGAATGATGCAAGGTGGATGGTGCTCCGTACAGCCTATGCCTGTAAATAGAGTGAGGTCATGCATCAAAAGAAAAGACAAGGTACTACTGACTTGTCTTCCGGGGTGAGATCAATCTCCTCCCAACGTTGACTGCCGTCACCGAGCTCTGTTCCAGCGTCCTCCAACACTAATCCGGCCCATGCACGGTTTGGAGGGGCCACCACGGTGTAAAGACGTGGAACGATGACCGCCAACGAGGCCAGTGCGGCGTATACATCCAACTCCTGCATGAGTTTGAATTTCGGTAGGTCATAGTTGAGACCTGTCCGATTTGACCAAGGTATCCCCTCCCCGACGCCTTCACGGCGCGTAGAGCCGCCGTCGGCACCCCCACATCACATCGGAAGTGCGTGATGCCGCTCCACATTTGCTTTGTTTAACAGCTTTCAGGTTTTTTCTTCCTGCTGGCCGTTGCTGCGGCCCATTCATTATCATTCAAGTTCATCTCAGTACTATCCTTATAGCACTACTTTAAGTTCGACTGTGTTTTTAAAAACATGTCTATGACAGTGCTGCGAACGAATTTCTGGTGATTCCTTTTGTTTCAATCCTGGTTTCTTTTATACATTGTGCACATTTTGCAGGCAAGACAACATCGACGGAGTGTAGCACTGCGTGCCAAAAAGCTGTGGTAGGTTGCATATGTTATGAGCAAGACTGCTTGTCAATTAATTTCCCTTTACATTATCTTCTCAATGTCCTCGGTATTTTAAACATTCAGTTGAGATTTGGTGTTCTCTTATGGTGTTCGAATACTTACCCCCTCATCGCACTGAACATACCCCTGGCCAAGATATGCCTGAAACACCCACTGGTGGTACATTCACAGTCTACTAACAGCAACATTGAGTTATTTTTACTACCTCCCTTTGCCTGAGTATTGTTTTAAAACTCACCTTCAGCCATGGTCGAGAAATTAGGGGACTATTATTGTTGAATGCGCATCCCGCTCAGTAAATACATCCTTCTTCTTGCTGGATAACTACTCCCCACATGAGTAGATTGTGCCCAAGTCGGATTGACGAAGAGTTTCATTCCAATAAGACAGGTGGATATTATTGTAGCCCATTGTAATTAAGTTAAGCAGACAACAAATCTGTATCGACAAGAGAACTGATATAAAGGTGCTGTGTACCGTCGTATTCCACTATCAAATCATCCGGGACCAAGTCTCCGGCAGGAATGTCAAAGTCCTTGAACATTTTAAAAAGGACGGCGCCGTTATCCGGATTGACAACAACCCGAGACTTGACGAGCGTGAAGAAAGCGTCCTCCTCCAACGACAAATCAACGGCGCTCACCTGGTCGAGAACAAGCCGCTGATAAAGTTCTCGAACCTGAGCCAAAAAAACGAGGGGATGAAACTTCGTCCCGGCTGTAAAAATTCCGCTTGGAAGCGGCCAGATGGGCACGGTGTCTCCGGATAGGGTAGGCTTGAACCCATCGGAGCAGGATGCTTTTTTATGGTTCTCAGGAGAACCAGCAGGTCCCGGATATTTGATAGTTTTGCAACGTGTACACGTCTGTGGTTTCCGCTGGTATTCAACAATGATTATTATTATTATGGATGGGATGACGATTAAAAACTCTAACCTGCTTGACCGCATTCGCAATTGAACCATCTTGAGGTACCGATTCGTCGTTAGATTCGGTCTTGACCAAGGAAACAGCATTGCAATGCTTCTCCCAGAATTTGGTGCTACCAGCCTTCGTGTGGGTAACAGTGTGAGTCCTGATTTAGAACTTATTGTGCATCGAGGTACGTACATTTGTACTCGCTGTTTGTTATCCGCTTGACTATCACCGGTTCAACTTCACCCAATTTTGTCGCAAAGAGCGTGGGGGTTCTTCTGTACAGCATCGCTTTCCCGCTTCAGCAGCCGCTCGTTATAAAGGACAGTTGCAGTGACCCATTTTGTCGGAGTCATGCTGAACGACCTCCATTGAAACTCACTGCGCATGTCCATAAACAGGAAGAATTCAGGGCGAGACGCAATTTTTAACGAGCGAGGGTCTATGCCAGTCGCTGCAGAGAACACATATTGAGAGCGTGTAAGTTTTGTGGAAGAGTCCATCCTGAGCGGCCGCGGGAGAGGGTCACTCAGAGCTTTCAAATTGGCGACATTTGGAGGTATGACACTGGCAGTGACAGGCACGGTTTAAGGTGGATGTGGAGCGCTGACTGCAAAAAAAGGATGAAGCTAAATGCGCATATGAATAAAACATTGAGAAGCGAATGCGTGAAAAATACCGGGGCATCAACTCGGGGTTTTTTTGACCGGTGCACATCCGAGGCGCTTTGGGAGCCAGACGCAGATGTCTCACCCGTGTCGGCGAGCTGTTTTGCGCTTCAGACCGCTAGAAGCAATATCCATGGAATCGGTATCAATGTCCTTGTGCGCAAATAGTTGTCAGCTACAATAATTTCTCAAGTACATTACAGCCGTTTGCATAAGTCCGTGAAGGCGCGTTTTTATTTTGCACGATCACGTGGTTGATGGGACCCGCTGATGTGACCAATGTAACTCTGCCTCACCCAAACCTCGTTGCGCTGGACTATGTATACTTGTCGGTTATCAATCAATCTCATCCTTTGCCCACCATATGCCCTCCGAAATCTCCGTCGATCTGAAGGAGCGAATTGTCAGGTGGCACCTGGATGATGAACTCCCGATGGAGGAGGTTGCCGATCTAGCCCATGTCTCACTCGGTCTCGTTTCCAAGACCGTCAACTTGTACCTCGAGTATGGGCAGGTGAATAATCCATTCAGTAACCGCACTGGACGTCCAAGGACCCTGAACGAAGGGGATACGAAATACATCGAGGAGATCTTACGTGCCGATCCCACCCTGTACCTTGATGAAATCCAAGCGAAGCTCCAATCGGTGCGCGATGTGTGCGTCTCCATCGCATCGATCAGTCGCACACTCGTGATGCTTCAGTTGAGCCGAAAGAAGCTCACCAAGGCGGCTGCAGAGCGTGATGAGCAGCTGCGCACAATCTGGGAGGCCGAGATGGCACAATACCCGGATCCCAACGTCTTTGTAGCACTCGACGAGAGTGCTGTAGACAATAAAACTGTCCAGCGATCTCACGGGTGGTCTCCCATGGGTACTCCTTGTGTCCAGCGTGCCACGTTCATCCGCGGTATCAGATATTCAGTACTCCCGGCTTTAACTACAGAAGGTATTGTCGCCCTCGATATCTTTGAAGGTTCAGTCATCAAAGATCGTTTTCTCGGATTTCTCAGGGAACAAGTCGTGCGCACCCATTCTACTTCCATTGAATATTACTGACACTACCACAAGGCCCCCATCCTCAATCCTTCAGGCAAACACAGTGTCGTCATTCTCGATAACTGTTCCATCCACCATGACGACGACATCCGAGCTTTGATTGAAGGAGAATGCGGTATGCTGGTACCTATTTTTTGATGACCTCACACAATGTTTATATTTTTAAACAGGCGCACGATTGGTGTACCTGCCACCATACTCTCCTGATTTCAATCCGATTGAAGAAGCTTTCTCATCTATCAAAGCATTTTTGCGTCGCAATGAAGGGTTATTTACTGGACCGGAGAAATTGCCATGGTTAATTACGCAGGCGGTTGTTGGGATCACCTCAGAGATGGCGGCCGGTTGGTTCAGAGATTGTGGATATATGGGATTCGATTGAAGATAGTATTGGGTGAATAGTAGTGTAGGAATTGAAGAAAACTATAGACGAACACAGGCGTGAATTAGCAATGTATCCGAGTGAGTGATGAAAATGGTGTAAGTTCTAGAATTCAATCCCACGCCGCGCCCGCTTTCCCTCAATCTTTCCAGACCACTGCCGCGCAAACTTCTTCAGCTGGTGAACTTCCCCTTCTGCAAGACCGGTGAGATCCTTCAACCGCTCAAATGTGACGGACGGTTCGCAGAGAATATCCGGCGTGTAGCAGGCGTCGCGAAGTCCTATCTTGGCGGCATCAATGACAACCTCAGGCATATTTTTGGCACGGCTAAATGCGTCCATGAAGGCATCCAGGTCGTCCTCGATAGCGGGAGGCGGAGAGGAGGGCGGAAGCGGGCTCCGTGCCGGAGGAGGGGCAAAAGGTGCTGGAGTTGAACGGTTACTAGTTGCCATGTTCTGTGCCATCATAGCAAGAAGCAGGTTGGTAGTTTCAGCGGCCGACGTTGATGTCCCGGGCTGAGGCTGAGCTGGGTAAGGACCCCCATGCCCACGGGGTTTCGATGTCGAAGCTGAAGGACCTCCAGTCCACGAAGCCACAAGCTCCTTGGGTGGAGGATTGCCCGCTTTGCAGTAGCCCGAGACCTGGAACGAGGTTAGATAATGTGAGATACTGAAGAGAAGAAGCACGCACGACAGCCTGGCCCCATGCGTTGAGGCGGAAACGGTTCATTTCGAGGTGTTGAAGATCACCGTTGATGAAACACGTGTTCCATGTTCAACGCAGGAGTGCGCAGCTTTGATCTCGTCGATAGCTGCCCCAAGTGCGAGCTGGGCAGGTGTACAGTCATCGGCATTGGGAACCTATAATTAAATCAACACTGCGGCAATATCAGAACTATGGGAACTTACACGGGTTCCATACGAAAGCTCAGACTCATAAGGACCCGGGGAATGGATCTGTACGACAACATGAGAAGTTGTTTGGAGTGAAAGAATTGATCCGGTACCCTTTTGTGCCGTTGCTTGAACCCTTCCATCGTTTCGAGATCAAAGATGACGGAAACAGTGTCTAGCTTCTTCGAAGTCTTCACAACTTTTGCGAGTTTCTGTATGAGGATCTCCCAATCCTTGTCGTACAAAACAGCTGTTGCCCCACCCTTCCCGCCACTACGAATGTCAGTATCGGAAGATAAAAATAAGCTGTGGTAGCGCACGGAGAACCACTCCAGAACACCCGCATTGCTGGCCCACTGGCAACACCCGCAACATACACTTCGTCGTAACCTTGAGCACTCAGTGCAATTGGAATGAAGGCAACCCGCGAGATGGAAAAAACATCCACAGGCGTTGCCACCAGCTTTGATTCGTGCATCTTCTTTGTGCGAGTATTGGTGCGCGTCGATTTCCCACGTTCGGTCCACTCCATGGTGACGTGTACAAACAGGAGGCGAGGTTTCTCCGTGTCTGAGTCCGAGCGAGAGATGAGCAGTGCAATCAATAGAAAAATGTACTGAGTATGGAGCGTCAGATTCAGCCGGACTCTCAGAGGTGCTGCTATCCTGGTCTGCTCCACTGCCAACGCTGCCTGTGTATGAAGGGGAGCAAGTGAATATATATGAAAGGGGAAGAGGACTCGCTGCTCGTGTTGCTTGCTGCATCTATCCCGTCTACTGCAGGGGGGTTAACTGAAAGATCACTTCCGGGGACATGGTACGGGCGAGTAAGATCAGGCATATAAGTTGGAACAACCACGAGCTCATGGAAAGCTGTTCCCTGGCCAAGATGTCTTGGGTTTCGGAGACTACGAGGAGCATTCGACATGGTGAGAGAGCTGATTGTTTTTCTACAGCTGGCCCTGTATTTATACTCTCTTGTCGTGAACGGACCTCTGAGACGGGATATCACACTTATTTTGTCAGACAGGTGTGGCTTGTATCGACACACAGAGCGGCCCAAGAGTCGTCAGATTATTGCTCACGCTGTCAGCTCAGATTTGTGCTGTGAGTCAAGCAGCCGGAAGTGCATGAACTTGAGGCCAGACATAGGTGGAGTTATAGCCATGGTTTGTACACTGAGGGAAGAGACGGAAGATGTCGCAGGAAAGGCGGCTTCCCGGTAATCCGGTTGTTACCGGTCACATCACGCGACACGTGATCGCGCAAAATAAAAACGCACCTTCACGGACTTATGCAAACGGCTGTAAAGGAGCATTTATTCTGATGCGGTCACATGCAAATTCAATCAAGCCGTTTGACTACGTGAAATACATTCCAGGAATACGATATGCTTGAATCTGGCGGTGGATGCTGCCGATGCTTGCCAACCCCAGCGCCAAACAGAGTAAAATCCCAACGATCACAAGGAGCATTCGCACTGTGGCATTCATGCAAGTCCTCGCTTTCACCCCAAATGACGCTCCCCGCTTGAGCATGAAGATCTGAGTATCCCCGCCGTTGACCTTGGACTCTGCGGCGAAGATAAATGTCTCGCCGTCGATGATGGTCGTCTAGAAGATATCAGATTTGCAAAAAGAAATAAGAATGAAACGAACCGAAACTTGTTGGATCCAACCAGAGGCGGCGACTTGGATTTTCTGAAGCTGTTGGGAGGTCTTGCAATCAAAGAGGTATATAGCACCATGGTCGCTCGGGATTATGGCGAGCGCTGCATTCTCTGCAAAGCAAACTTTCTTCGGAAGGGTAGCCATACCAGGAGATCGCTTGATCCGGAACTGGTGGGTCTGGGAGACAGGGACGATGCTGGAAATCGTCGCACCAGAGGTTGGATTGTCGAAAAGCATCAGGTTCCGGTCCCAATCGAATTCCGCGCTGCCTCTGAGAAACATGAACAACAAAGTTCCAGAAAACAAACAAAAAATGTACACATATCCGCCAAGATCCTGCTTCTCGGTGATCACACCATTTGCTGAACTCATTCGCCACCTGAGAATTCTCAGTGTTGGTACCAGCAAAGAGCACCACCACTTACAATGGACCAGAGTCGCGCAACCCAAACAGAAGAATGTCTCGCGCATTGGCTGGCTGAAGCTGGTCGAAAACCGCAACCTGCGGCCGGAAGTGCTCGATGTTGAACGATTTGTGGACAACGGCTTCCAGCTTTCGGCGGTCGGGATCCATCGGCTGCATCAGCGTAATCTTGAGGACTTGAATGGTGTTCTCAGTGCTGGCGGCAATCAGCATTTTCGATGCAGCGTCAAAATTGAGAGACGTGATGTCGCCAGACGTCGCAAATCGGTGGGTGAAATGCTGTACAAACTGTACACAGGGGGTTAGGATGGTGAAATGAGACGAGGGCTCAATCACACCTTGTTGCTCTCGCGTGAGAGTAGAAAGCCGAGAACATAAGCACGCTGGGTTCCAACAAAAAGGAAGACACTGGGGAAGTCGAGGGGTGTAAAGAAGAGGAGGCAAGTGGTTCCGCCATAGAAGCCTGCAGCGCCGGGGATCGAAATTGGTTCCACTTTCCCACCACTCGTCGACCAGACGGTGGTTCCGTCGGAACCTTTTTACGTTGAGCTAAGTAGCTCTGATGGAGGAAGAAACACTCGACATACCGCCGCAAGCCAACATATCTCCTTCCTTTGATGCTGTGAGCGTGATCACACTCCCCGGCTGGCTCCAGGAGCGTGTAACACGGAACGGTCGAGAGCGGTTGGACGACATGAGAGAATTGTCTTCACGGTGGTTCTTCAGGGTTATTTATAGGATAAGTATCAGGATAATATATTACCCTGTGTGGTCCCATTTTGGAACATGCAGGGCTTCTTCACGCCACCAGCGATGGTGGGCCTCTTTGAAGGAGGTCTTCTCTAATTTTTTTTCTGCGCCACGCGTTGTTCCTGTCGTTGTCGGTGGCCCTGTGGTGTCGGTGGCATCCGTATTTGCTTCTTTCTTTCTATTGTGCCAGAAAACGAGACTTTACGCGCCACGACGAGATGGCGCGCCTCGTTTTCACGCCACCGTCGGTGGTGTTCTTTTCTGCCCCCTTTTTTCTGCACCCCTGTTTTCTTTCATGTGTTTTCTGCATGTTCCATGACAAGACGCCACCCGCTTCTTCGCGCCACCATCGAAGGCGGTGTAGTGTATGTAGGAGATAATAAGATTGGAATCAGCGTGCCGACCAACCGCAATTGTTGACCTATTATTGTTCGACTTCGGAGTTTCTCTGATTGTGAGTAGAAAAGAAGCCTGACAAAAGAGACAATAACGTGAGTGTTATTAAAAACCCAGCCTGAGCCTTAACGCACTGCAATCCATGGCGCGTCCGACTTACCATCTTTCCCCTCCCCCGGAGCGATTGCTTGTTCCGGTTGCCCACACACTGCTTGGAAACCCCGCTTTCGCCACTCCGATCTGTTTCATTGATCTAGATCTCAACGGACCAGTCAATCTCCCTCTGCCTGCCGACGACGTGGTGTGCTGGAAAGCAGCCGAACTGGTGATCCGCCTGTCAACGCACGCCGCGTCGAGTTTCGTGGCATTCCCTCCTCTGCTTCCGACTCTGCTTCTGGCTCTTCAACCGCCACTGGTCGCCGATCGACCTCGACTGTCCTGGCGGGTGGATCTTTGAAACGCAATGAGACTCCTGACAATGTGACTGGGGTCAAAATGCGGCTTATCGAAGATGGAAAGCTCAACAAAGACACCTTTCCTGAATTCAAGGTATGTTCTTCAATATAATCAAACCACAACTTATTCGCGTTATTTCAAGACAGCTGTTGCACGGTACATCCGTCACCTCTGTGACTCCAGTCAACGCATGACGGCCCAAGATCGCCAAGTTAATCATGTTATACTGAAGGAACATATTCAGACTCCCCTAGTTTGGCATGTTTGGCTGACGTGCATCGATAGACCGTGCAGAAATATCCCTTCCTTAGTGAATATTCACAGATCTGGCCGGTTCGTGTGCTTGTCCGCGAGTCTCTGAAGGACTCCGCTCGGCAGCACAACAGGAAGACCACACCAAGAACATCAAGACGCTCATTGCGGGAACTAAGCCTGGTTCTGGTTCGTTGACCGTCTGAGCTACTGCCCGCCTGCACCCGCTCATCTTACTCCTAGCATCTCGTCAACTCCGCTCGGAGAGCCGTGCTGATATCAGGCGCACACGGTCTAGCACGGGATCCATCCTCTCAGCCAGCTCGAGCTCCAGTAGCAGTAGTCATCATTGAGATACACTTGTCCGTAGTATATATATATATTCTATTTAAAAAGCCCCAGAAGGAGGTACGGAGGTTAAATACGACAAGTTGCGTCGTAACCCAGCCCTAAACACCGTGTACGGCTCCCCAAAACAATAACTGCGTCACAAAAGTGTCGACGTTTTGAAGGCTTTTGCAGGGTGGAGTGAATGGGCGTGACAGTCAAAAAAAACGCGTTTTTGGTGGTTCTGGTCAGAAATGCGCGTTAGACTACAGAAATCGGGCTATAAAACCGTTAAAACTGGCAATTTAAAGGCTTACCACGTTGGATTCATTAGAAACCTAAAAAATACAGTTCAAATCCGCGTTAGTTTCATTACAAACGAAGAAAAAGGGAGGCTTAGTGCGTTAGTTTCGTTAGAAAGCAAGCATTAGTTTCATTAGAAATAGCTCACCTGGTCAAAACGCGCGTTGTGTTCTTCAGAAATCACTTAAAAGGCACGCTAGATTCAGTAGAAACAAAACAACGGCGTAGCTTATCGTGAAAGAGCGCGTTAGATCCATTACACCTGGTGTTGGAACCACTAAAACCAGCTCACCTGGGTAAAAAAAAATGTGTTAGAATCAGTAGAAACCGACAAAAGAAAAATGACCAAAATACCAGAAAAAGGACGCATTCAGATTGCAAACCTTGGGTATGGTTTCATATTTGGGGCAGCTCCCGAATTCGAGAACAGCGGGTTAATTTCACTTCCACAGCGCAGTTGCAGTATTTTCAACCAGGAAAGCTGTCTCCTCTGAAGGTTCTTATGCGGAAAACCGCGGCGAAATGCTTGGAACAAGAAAATGGCGTGCCTGAACTGTGAAGTTTTCAGTCATTCTATATATACCGTATTGGTCGAGTGCACTTCTTTGGTGTCGACGTTCTCTCCCGAGCCCCAGTGCATACTTGTAATGCTGGTTTTGTGTCTCCACGGACTCCCTTGAACATATCTCAATGTGCCAACACTCTCTATTCGATGTCTACACTCCCTCCGTACCTTCACTGGAGTCTCCTTTTTTTTCTCTAGACCTGGGCTGCTTGCGGACATCAAGATCATCCACATACGCTATCCAATATCTGTTCGGTATCTTACCACACCCTTTTGCACCCTTATTCATCCCCGACGCGTGTGCTGCGTGTAGCTCTACCGTAGTGCGAGGTGCCACAACAACTTTATTTCGATTTCCCCGGCGCTTATCCTTTCCACGACTTTGTTATTCCTGGGGTTTCCTATCCCTCTTTTTACCTCTTCAAACAAATGCGAGGGCCACACCACAGGATGTGCCCCATCGCATATTAAACCATCAAGATGGACTGTACGCCACTTTTTTTTTTCCCCCCTGCAGCTATTTTTGAACTAATGACGCGTCGCGGGACTCCTTGCAATATCACGTGTATTGAATCATCTAGCCGATGGTACGATGCGATATTTCTCCCCGCGACTATTTTTTGATCTGCCACGACGCATCGCAGCTGAGATATTCCCCGTATTAAATTATCAATTTTTTTTGCCCCTGCAGCTATTTTTGAACTAACGACGCGTCGCGAGACTCCTTGCAATATTACGCGTATTAAATCATCTAGCCGACGATACGACGCGATATTTCGGTCCGCGGCTATTTTTGAACTGCCACGACGCGTCACAGCCGATATATTAGGCGTATTAAATTATCAAAGACGCGCTATACGATGCATTTTTTGACTCTCTGCGGCTATCTCTTAACGGATACCACGCATTGTGGCACTCTTTTAGATATTACGCGTACTCAACCATCAAGAACCCATGTAGGACGCGTTTTTTGGGGCCCCGCAGCTATTTCGAACTGCTACGACGTGTCGCGAGATTCCTTTTGATATCATGCGTACTCAGGGATATATCATGCATACTCAGGGATCCGGATGCACCGAACTATCATTTTTTCGGCTCCCACGGTTATTGCTGCGAAGCGGGCGACACAAAGTAGGGCCGTGGGAATGAGAAAATGGTGGTCTAGAGCTGGATTAGAGCCACTAGAAGCGTGTTTTAGGGCCGGCGTAGAATCAAAATTAGTATATCTAGCTCCAGTAATATTTAAGAATTTTAGGAGCCGCGGGTAATGCAAGAAACAGCGGTTTAAAGTGGATAGGGGCTGAATATGGCGGGGATTTATGAGGCTGGAGAGATCAATCCAGAGCGTAGTTTAAGATAGATACGGGTACTGTGTAAGTATATAAGGTATCCATGGGCGGAAGGAGAACGGCAAGTGTGGGTGGGGGAGGCTTTTTGGAGGGGCAGGAGCGTGGGGAGTGATGCATAACAAACATGCATCAACAGACCAAATGTGGATAAATGATGCGTAGCCTGATGCGTCGACCGACAAACGCGGGGCCCGCCGCGGTGGCAAGCGGGTGGCGGCAGCGAGCTGTGCTTCCGTTTTAGGAAAGAGGATGACAGGCGATGACAGTTCCCAGTGTCAGAGGGATTGATATATCACGACTTGCCCATAGCTAGAGGCCCGTGATATATCAAATCCCCACATACACCTGTCTTGCTGGCCTCTTACTTCAGCTGCACCCACGCGCGCCGCGTTCTCCAGCTCCAGCGACTCGGACTCGTCATCCAACGCGTCCCTGCCGTGCTCATCCTCCTCGTCCGAGCCCGGCTCGTGCCCTCCGTGCCTGTTGGCTGGCGCGTGCTCTTCTGGACCACAAGCGGCGGGATCAGCGTGTTCGGCGCCGCGATGTGCACGCTGCTGCCCTAGAGCGCAGTGTTCATGAAGGTGCGTCACTATCCGTGCACATGTTCTCCCTCTGCTTCAGCCCACACTGATGGAGGTACAGAACAATTGTCAGCTCAGGATAGGATAGGCGACACGAGGTGTCGAATCGGAACGGTCGGGGATAGACCCAATTGTCTCAATACCCAATTGTCTCAATATACAATTGTCTTCACTTACTTATATGAGCTCACACAGCTTCTGTTTGCGAGCACCATGGCCTATATCCGCTGCCCCTCCGGTTTGAATCCTGCTGCTCATTTGGCATATGCTCACTGCTTGCAGATGATTCTGACGAAGATTTTGACATCAGTGTCTCGGTGTCTTCTGGGCGCCATTCAAGACGTGAGCGGCGATCATTCCGGGTTCATCCTGTCCGCGAGGCGGTTCGCGCTCGCACCCGCTCTGAAGCTCATAGCCAAGAGAGTCCAGGTGAATGATCTTGTTGCTTGCATTTTCTGTGCTGATTTGTGCCAGAACGCGGTCGATATCTCCCTCTGACGGTTCCTCTTGCACTTCCAGTCCTCACTTTTATCCTCGAGGCCCACTTTGGTGGTAATTATCGCCAGATGATCCTTCCGTACCTCATTGCAATCATTGTATGCTATGCGTAAATTACTAAATACATGTGCTTGCATGTCGTGATTATTGGGCCGGTCCCTCATATGCTGAGCAACAACAGCCGAGGCAGTGCTCATTGGCTCCTCCGTTCGCGCCCCCATGCCCAGGCTGAAGCCTCATCGCTGCTATTGTGAGCTAGAGCAGTATCCACATGATGTCCCTTGTACGGAACTGGCAACACACGAGGAAGCCCTGCGTGCTCTGCGGAATGCCCGTGAACTAACGGTGAGCCATTTCAGTAAGATATGCATCTCCCTCACATTTGTCCACCAGGATGTAAATAACCTCGTTGACCAGTTTGAAAATATGGATCTGCAGGAGGGAGATGTGGTATGTCAACCTGCCTCGGGATGTTTTCATGGCTAATCTTACCAAACCAGAACACAATTGCGGACGCGTTCAATGAGCTTACTATCACAGGCACAGTTTCAGTGCCATCCACCAGTATCTCTGTCATATCCCATGCTCCGTCTGCCGTTACATCGCTATCCACTGCGCTCACGACGCGGACTATGTCAGGAATTGAAGAGGATGCGGGACAGGATCTTCTTGACGAAGCCATGACCAGCCTGGAAAATGTCATGGCTGAAGCCAAGACACGTCCCGATCGACGAAAATCCGCTGATGTTGTTGCAAAGGTTGCCGTGTTGGTTCAGGAAGGGATCGAGGCACTACGAGCCGTCGAGAAGAACGCAACTTTGGATGTCCTGAGAACTGTAGTACAAGAGGCGCGTCGCGTCTCTTATACTGCTTCAGAGTCCCTCTCACTCAAGAATTGTCGGGATATTCCGGAGAAGCAACCTGTTTGGGAGCAGCTCCTTCTCCACAATCAACTTTTGGGCGAGGCTGAGGGCAGGCTACCCCTCGAGTCAGGACCAGTTTTCTATAACTCCAGTCAGTTTTTTTTGCGTTTGCTGCTGATTGGTGTACTGACCAACCTAAAGCATATGCCATGGAAGACCCGGTCGGGCGTCTGGGCGTCACTGCACAGATTATGATCATCCTTGGTCTGGTGTGCAATGTTATCCTCGGCTTGGCCATCCGCCCCACAAACTTTATCCTCCGTGCTGTTACCCTGCTTGTCAAGTCGGTGATGTCCACTCATCCCGACATCCGCGAGGACGGAACCGAAGTATTCAACGCCAGGGACCAGGATATTCTCAATCAACTCCCTACAAGCCTTTATGATGCAACACAGCGGATGGATCTGGATGGCAAGTCCGTTGTATACGCAGTCTGTACAAAATGTCACCATACTCACGCTCCGAACTCTTCTACCCCTGGCTACCTCGAATTCTGCGAGAACGAAATCGTCGGCAAGATGGGCCGCGCACGCTGTAACCAGCCGTTGCTTGTCCGTACCAAACATGGCTACCAGCCAATCAAGCCCTTTGTTGCCCCTTCTTTCACCGACTATCTCGCTCGACTTCTATCCAATCCTCACGTCGAGAAGCACCTGGAGAATTCAAACATTCGTCTGCGCAAATCATATGGGCAGCCTGCACCAGACAAAGTGCAGGATGTTTTGGAGGCAGAACTGTTTCGAACACTCGAGGGATGTACTAAAGGCGAATTCTGGCTGGATCCATCCCGTGTCGACGCACCTCTGGGCCACGGATTCATTATCAGCCTTGACTTCTTTCCACCGTATGGGTCCCGGAGACGCTCAGCAAGTGCCTCCATCGGTGTACTGTCAATCGCATGTCTGATGCTGCCACCTTCGCTTCGCTATCGCCCGGAAAACATGTTGATCCATATCATTCCTGGTGAAGTTGTTCCGCACCAGGAGGAGATCAATGGCTATATGCGTCCGATCATCGATGAAGCTGTACTTGGCTGGGAGCGTGGCTTTCACCTCTCCACCACCGCCGGTCATCCAAACGGTCGGGATGTCGAGATTGCTATTGCAATTTCGGCCAACGATCTTCCGGCAGCACATCAGGCTGCTGGGATGAAGAGCCACACCTCACACGCATTCTGCTCCGTCTGTCGCTGCAGTGGACGCAGCACCATGTACCGAACAGACTTTGAGCACTCCGACTGGCAACCCAAGGACGTGGAGGAACTCCGCCGGCACGCCGAGGAATGGCGGGATGCTTCGACACTTGGAGAGAGAGCACACATTTATGAGACTTACCACGTTCGGTGGTCTGAGTTCTGGCGGCTGCCCTACTGGGATCCAACCCGCATGCTTGTCATTGACACCATGCGCTGCATCCTCGAGGGCCTGGTCCAATATCATTGCCGTGACGTACTTGAGCTCAATGTGGATGATGCGAAGAGACGTGATGATCTCACGACTCCCGCGTTTACACTCACCCTTGGAGCCTGGACAGATGCACCTTGGCCACCATCTACAGATACAGAGCCACCTATCGAGGAGCAGGAAGACCGTATCCGAAAAATCACTGCTGTCCTTACCGCCGCTTTCCAGAATGATCCCGACGACACTCAGGGCTTTGACCAACAGTGCACTCAACTCCACAACAAGCTTGAAGCCTTGCATAAACGAACACTCCAGTTTGCTTGCTGGTATCTTGGTCTTGTTCCAATGACAGACTCGTACAAGCATTCCTTCTTCAAAGCGCTCCTCGCACAAAACTTGGTTAAATGGGTATGTCTGATTATCACATGACCACGACGAACGCTGATTCTCCGTTGAGCGCATCAAACAGCCCCTGTACTCGCCAGCGCGGCCGAAAACAATCACCACGGAGGATCTGAGGTTTATTCAGTCTGTCATTTCGCGAACCATTACTCCGGGATGGGTCCATCACGTTCCCGAAAACTTCGGCGAAAAAGCTGCGGGCTCCATCAAGGCCGACGAATGGCGACTTCTAGCAACTATATACCTGCCGATTGCACTCGTAGTCCTGTGGGCAGAGCGACCAGGGCAACATTCTCAACACTTCCAGCAGCTGCTTGTCCACTCCATGGCATTGTTCCAAGCCACCACTATCGTCTGTCGATACATGGTAACACCTGCTCGGAGGGATGCCTATCGTAATCTTTTGAAACTGTGGGTTGACGGCCTTCATTCTTGTCATCCCCATACTCGCGAGCACGCTCCACGCCCTAATGTTCACGTTGCGTTCCACATCTTCGATTTTCTCCGTCTCTTCAGGCCCGCTCTCTTCTGGTGGTGTTTTCCGTTTGAGAGATTGATAGGGCTGTTGCAGAGGATAAATACCAATGATCAGCTCGGAGGTAGGTAACCACAGTTTCTTCCGGGAAAAAGCTTACCAGTTGAACCAGGGGAGCATGAAACAACCATCATCCACTCATGGACCCGAGGAGCCAACCTACGACGCTGGCTCACACGACCGGACTGTCCACCGCTCATCCGAGAGTTTGCTCGAATCTTCGAGTTATCCCTGGGGACCAACCTTGGTCAGAAGTCGACACCAGAAACCAACATTCTGAGGTCCGCAGAACATGCACATTTCACGTACGCAGGGACAACGTACTCTCGTGCGTCAACCCATCTTGGCAACAGTATCATCAAGTACTGTATCTCCTCCTCCAATGAACCGCTGGTTGGCAGCATTCAGAAGATCGTGGTTGGAACAGACAGTGTGTCCTTCACCGTTGAAAGGCAGGATCTACTTCCACGTGGCAAGAATGACCCGTTCGCGCCCTTCCCGCACATACCAGCCACCACATATTCCTCAAAACTCTCCGGCATCACTGATGAAATTCATCCTTCAGCCATCTTAGGTCACTGCGCGCGATTTGACTTCTCAGATGACCGTGCTGTCTTCTTGTTCCTTTCGAGGGTGAGTGCTTTATAAATGAAATTCTCACTTACTGAGTGCAGCAACAGGAATAATTTGAATCAGGAGAGTAGAAGAACATTATTTATTTTGTTAATGGGCACTACATGTACATTCACGGGCTATGGATCGAGGTCGACTGTTCAGCGGGATATGTGGTCGCATGCGCATGTCTTGACGAGAAGGTAGGTGCTGATATGAAAAATTGTGAATAAGTGGAGACGGCGCCGTTGGGCGGCTCGCGGAGTGATAAACTAGTAAAATGAAGGGACAGTGGATGGACAGAAGAATACAGGCAACAGCAACGAACACGTCAGAGAGAAAGTCGTGCATACGACGTGGGCACCGGATATAACATCGGTGGCGAGGGTGGAGAGCATGCGTGGACACCAATTTCAGATCCACACCACATTGCGGTCGATGGGGATAGCGGGGTACAGCGGGGTAGGTATCGAAATTGACGGTCCGGGGAGGTACACGGTGCTGGATGGAAGGGAAGTCGGACGTCGATGTGGGAGGTACATGAGACAGCATCGCTGGACACCTCAAAGAGTCATAGATTGAGAAAATAATGTGTTAGTGGGACAATGGACAAATAGGGACGGCGCCGGCGCACCAATGGGCGTAGGATGTGCGCATATAGTGTACACACCGTGTATGACGTTGGAGGTGAGTGGGAACCCCCGCGCAATTCGTCCTGAGGCCATGGCAGACACAGGGGATAGGTGGGGGCGGCGGGGTACACAGTGGGGGTGTATTCGGGCGGTATTTGGGGGTCTTGAACGAGAGGGGGTGCCGTTTACAGTGTATTTAACATTGAATATGATGCCAGAGGTGCTCTAGAGGCGCAGAGTAACCAGAAACTGGAGTGGAGTCAGCGGAGGAAAAGTACATGACTTTATGACGCACTGGGGGCCAAATGAGCATTGAAAGCACATGCAACGCGCTCTTTGAGGTCTTCCGATGCGGCGCAGATGCTGCGTTAGAGCCGTAGGGCTCGAAAAGAGGTCAAGTAGACGAGGAGGGTGCCGGGAGAGCCATTGATGGTGTGGGCCAATCAGGTGGGTTTGCTGGCTGAAAACACTCTAGAACGAGCACAGAGTACCCGGGGTGGGTGGCCGATGAGCCCCTGAGGCGCTGCTGGGCATAGGACGTCGATGAGGAAGGCTGGGGTTTGGCCGGGGCGGTGGTCAGAAACGAGAGTGACAGCTGTTACGCAGGCGTGACACCGGCCCAGAAGCCATTGCGACGCCATTCGAGAATATTAATTAAATAATATTTTGGAGATGTTTTGTCGGGCGGGGTTGGATGAAGGAGGCCCTTCGGGGTAGTTGAAAAAAGTGTTATCAGCGCGCTTTTCAGAACGCGCTGAAATAATATATTTGATCTCGGCCGAAAAGTCCACCGGAAAAAGTAATATCAGGACACTTTTCAGCCGATCTCAAATATCTTCTTCAGATCCGCTGAAAAGTGCGCTGAAAATGGTAATTTCGGTACACATTTCAGTTGAAGCTGAAATTACTACTTTCGGCGCACGCTGAAATGTGTGCCAATATTACCATTTTCAGCTCGCCTTTCGGCGGAGCTGAAAACACTTATTTCAGCTCATCTTTCAGATTGCACCGAAAAAACTATTATCAGTTTCATTTTCAGTCCCCCTGAAATCTACCTATTTACAGTGTGTCTACGCCTCCCCCACTATGGCATCCCAAAAAAGGAAATTCCATCAGATGACACAGATAACAGTGCCAAATGAATATACGGCGCCCAGAACGCGGATGGTTAACTTCTAAAGAACTCTGAGAGGGCTGTAACCCATTAAATAATTTTATTACATGTGATTCTCCACTGTGAAGTGGAGATTGATAATATAGTAACTGTTTTGGGCCTTTGTGTGTTTTTTGTGGGCCAAAATTTGAACTGCATGTTTGCTCAATGTCATTGTCAACAGTACACTGTATCATGGGTTTATGAGGTTCCTTGGTGTGCATTTGAAATTCGTTCTATAGCTATAGAAGGCACATATTGTTTTATTTGAAGAGGACATATACAAAGATACTCAACAGGCTACCTCGGACTCATTTTCCTAACGGCGTCGAAGGGTAGAAAAAAAAACTACAAGACAAAAAATAATACAAGGAGGCGCAGAAAGGATCGGGGGGAATTTTTTCTCAAAAATGAAAACGCAACTCGCATGATTCGAACCGACGGCCATCCATAATGAACATACTTGCACTAGTAATATAACCACTAGACAAGCGTAGACACAAACAAGTTGTGGAGGCCGTCGACTATGATGACCGGGGAGCGCACCTGTGCACACATCACGCACGTGTCGGGCTGATATGCCTTTTTTGGAAATGTCATTGTGGAGGAGGCGTGGGTGAGCTACATTTGTAGACATGCGGGGGTGGCGACAGGCATTAATTTCATTCATAGAACATGTAGCCGGTACACTTGAATGAATTAGAATTTTTTGCGTAAAACCTCGACGTACAATGCCGGCAGGCATCAACGAACAGTCAGACTTGACGTGTGCCACGTTAAGCCTGAATACCGTTCAGACTCGTTCAGATGTCTGTAACTGCACATACGCTGGAGCGAAGCGAAGGCACGTCTTGTCTATGGAAGCAACATTCCTCCGAACTCTTTACGCTGAGTGTTGTCTATTTTGAATGTGGACTATGAAGGGGCGGAAAGTATTCAAGAGTCACACACATCACAGATCTCCGATGAGGCAGGAAAGTCGAACATTCGCAGGAACAAGAACATGCTGATCGAGACAAACACTGAGAGGAACTTGATCGAATACGTCAAGTAGGGCCGCGGCTTGTGCCCTAGTTGCGCGGAGACGCCTCGGAGCGGAATGAGATCTTGAAGGAAGTTCTGGAACAAGAGAAGGTCAATTTCAGAACGCCAGGCGCTCTCGGGACTTCGGGAGAGAAGAGATGAAGCCCAAGAACACCAAACGGGAGCATAGCTCCAAAGAGCAAAGCTCGCTGAAGGGCGCAAATCTCAAAAGACCGAAACCCCCAAATAGGAGCTATGCGGTCGAAGAGAAAAGATTGGATTGGATAGAAATAAAGTAATGAATATTTCCATCCCCAGCGGCAGCGAACGCAGGCCAAGCTGAACAAATTTGCAACAAGGGAGATTAAGCTTCCCCCGGATCGGGATGCCCGAGTTGGTGAAGAAGAAGAAGAGAAACCCCGGCCGAGATAGAAGATGGACAGGAGCACCCCGGGCTGCCGAATGGTAGCCCTATTCCGAACAATCTCTGCCCCGTTGTGAATTAAAGCGCACGATATGTGCGCCCAGCGCAGAGGAGGTTGAGGAAAGGGATGGAATATCATGAAGAATTGAAGAGCCGTCCCATCCCCAGAGGCAGCGAACGCAGAATGAACGCGAGCCGAGCTGAACGAGCTTCAATAAGTGACATTAAGCTTCCCCCAGATCGGGAAGCCCGAGCGAGCAGAAGGACAGGACGACCCAGTAGAGGCGGAAGAGAGCATAGACCGGGTGTCCCCCGGACTGCCATGATGGGCAGTCCTATCCGAACAATGTCAAACTCATCGAAATTCAAGTGCAGGAAATGTCCACCCAGTAGAACAGAAGAAGAGGCAGAGGCAGAAGATAAAGGGATGGGATAGCAAGCGACACGCAAGACAGGACGAAGGGCTTGCGTGCAGCAGAGAAGGAAAATAAATCTTCGGGCACCACCCGAACATTCTGGAAGGGATAAAAATAGCGGAATACACTTAGCTTGAGTTCACATCGCTTGAAACCAAGCGGTTCTCGAAACTAAGTCGACAAGGACCAGATGCGTGACAACGACATCCGAAAAAAAGACGCGTCCATCCAGCCCAGATGAGGAGAATTTTGACTTAGAATGAGATGAGAGAGTGGCCAGAGGACTACGAAGGCATGTTGAGCCTCAAAAGACTGTGAAGCGGACTCGACGGCGCCAGAGATGGTGAGCGTCGCGAGCAGAAAGGAATGAGTCACGGGATGTGACTGATGACAAGAAGGCTCCTCTGTGATTCGTCTACCTTATCTTTCACTTAAGCTAGCCGTTCGCAAGCTCACGTAGCGCCAGCTACCAAATATTGGTGCCATGTCACGCGTCACCCAAGCAGTTGTCGAATTCATTTTTTGGTTCGCTAAAATCGCTCCAAAAATTCCCCCATGGTGCCCAAAAATCGTTAAAAATCTTCTCCGCTTCCTTTTAATGTCGCAAGCGCTGTATCTACGAGTATTCCCCGTTATCCGGGCCATCGTTGTCGTGATGGCACCAAAAATTCGCATAGCGCATATTTGGCTTCCTTCGACGTTTTCCACCAGCCTCATCGGTTCCTTCGAGCGAATATGCAGGCACCAAACGACGAACGCATCTGGAGCAGGCTGCGAGACCAATTTGGTCTTCGCATACTGCCACTGCCACTTCGAACCTCACGACACGGATGTACGACGGCCTTCAGTCTCCCGTAATGCAGCATCCTAACGCAGCTTCGAACCGGCCATATCGGACTGAACGCGCACTAAGTGCTGGCTGCGCTCGATTTCTCAGCCTGACCTGTGTTCAAGCCCCTGGGAGCCAGTTGCCGGCACCACCAATTCCTGCCGACATCCCACGTACGCCCAGGCTGTTTGCCTCGCTCTATCTCGCCTATCCTCACGAGTTGTTACAGAGATCCGATCTGTGAAGTACCACGAGGAGGCGGTCGCAGCATGCGTTCCCACGGAGTTTCGCACACTTGGCGCAGCCTTCGCTCCCGAAGGTGATCTGGAGATCCTTCAAACCCCAGCCTCGCGCTTCCATACGGCTCCCGATGGTTTGTCGTCGTCTGCGACCTGTGTTGTCTGAATTTCTTCTCCGACAACGTCTGGCCCAGGGCCGTTGAACGAAACGGCGATGGCCTCCGCTTGTTCCGGCCTTTTCGGACTTCCCATCACACAGACCTGGTTCCAAGGCTGCTTCAAAAGCGGGCGACCTGTCTCCGCCCTCATCAACTCACCCACCATAGGCTTGCCAGCTTGGCGTTGAGCATGTACCAAGCATAAGCTGCGTGTCCGCTACATCCCTCGCGACGTACCCACTCGCTGGAACTCCACTTACGACATGATGGTCTTCGCTGTACGTTATGGATGGTAGAAAATTTTTTGACACGGCATCTGGTCGACCAGATCCAGAAGAACTCCGTATTGGCCTCTGTTTTGGCGAGGATTGGCAAGTAATCCTTTTCGGCGGGCTTCGGATTATTGACTCTGTCCAGATTTTCCTTTACTCGGAGCAAAGACTCGGCAACTCACACTACTGGAGGGGCCTCGTGTTGTGTCACTGGCCTTCCGCATCATCTGAGGTTGGCTATTTTTCTCGCATCAATATCTCTAATCATTTATTGCGCCAGATATTGTCCTCGTAATCTTCTCCTCACCAAATTATCGCCTGGTCCTCACGACGAGAACCGGACGAGTTTCAACGGCCAATGGCTACCACTGTGACTGATCTGTTAATGCTGTGTGACGATGGGATCTTTGTGAAAACACCAAAGCATCCCAACGGTAAGTGTTTACAGCATGAAAATACCTTGTCTTATGAATTGTCAGGGCGCCGCGTTTGGGTAATTTTAATTGCGGTTTGTTGTGATCATCCGGCCATGTGTAAGGCTGGAGGGTTCTCGGACCACATGTCCAAGAAATTCCCGTGTACTTGTTGCGGGATTACTCACGCAGAACTCCAAACCGCAGAAGGAATGAAGATAGACGGTAAATCATTCTTGTGGCTGGCTCCCCAATCTATTATCTCATGTCAGACATCAGCCTTCCCTGCCCGAGACGGTGAACAGCATCGAGCGGAATCTGCTGAATATGCCAAGATTTCCGAAACCGATAAGAAATCGCGAGATACTTTTTGCCACACTGAGTTCCCACCACCCATGAGTATCAACCCAGAGGCACCATGGCTGCCACTAATTCAACCACATCGGCATCAATGGTTAGATGAAGGTGCTCAGATTGAACAACCTCCACCGATTCAAACCCCCCAAAATCCCAGTCTAAATGACGCGCCGCCAGGCCAACAAAATACAACAGGGCCTGCTCCGAGGGTTACAAGCACTCAAATACACCGGCGCGAAACGGGAAAAAAAATACTAAGGCCGCCATCAAAGTGGGTGCACTCAACATACGTGGTAATGGAAACACAACCCTCAATCATGAGGATAACAAATGGTTCCGGATGAGCACCATAATAAACAGGAGCCAACTCGGCATCCTGATCGTGGGAGAAGCACATTTAAACGATGAAAGGCTCCAGAGCATTGAAAGTGCATTTGTGAGGCAGCTAGTCGTCAAGTTCTCCAGAACCCACGAACAGCCAATGCGGATGGGGCGGCATTTGTCCTCAACAAAAATTTGGTAAAGGTTGACCAAATTCAAACCAGAGAGATCATCCCAGGCAGAGCTCTCATTCTAGAAACCAAACAACACAATGGCGATCCACTGTCACTCTTGGGAGTGTATGCATCGAATGCGGCATCGGAAAACGAAGAATTCTGGAAAAAGATTCAAACATTCTACGAAACACACGATGTAAGGAAACCAGACATAATGGGTGGTGACACAAACATGGTTGAAGATCCAATTGACCGTCTCCCTGCATACTCAGACCCTGAAGGGCCAGTGTCTGCTTTCGACGACCTCAAATCCTATTTAGGACTCGTAGATGGATGGAGAGAGACATATCCAACAACGAAGGCGGGCTTTAATGACCGCGGGTCGTAACTGGGCTGAATGAAACCAGGGATTAGCGGAGCCGCACGACGCGCGCAGATTAACTTAACCCCTCAAGCTAATATCCAACAAGCTAGCTATGTTCAACTTCGACTTTCGTCTCGTATCCTTCAACGGTTTGCCACTTCCCATTACAGCTAATAACAGTACCGAAGGCGCGGTTGGAATTTTTTCCATTTGGGGCTGTTTTCAAAGAATTACCGGTATCTCAATGAGTTCTTCTCTGACTTAGATGAAAACTAGCTAGAAATCTCGGGCTAATTCACGCGGAATTAGTGATAGAGAGAAGTTGCAAAAATATTCCACATTTGGTAGCATAGATTGATGGCAGCATTTTGCAAAGCAATTCAATTCTAGAGCATCTACACACATCCCAGTGACATAGATTTTGGTCCAAATCTGCCTTGCCATCTCCTGAAGAATTTCATAGACCCAGATTTTGAATAGGGACTTGATTATGACAGTATTTCCACATTGTGGCAGATCCTCCACGGTTGTGATCTATTTCTGAGTAAAATAGACTGAGATCTCAAAATCTGAGTCTATGACATTCTTCAGGATGTGTCAAGGCAGCTTTGGATCAAAACCTATGTCACTGGGATGTGTGTAGATGCTCTAGAATTGAATTACTTTGCAAAATGCTGCCATCAACCTATGCTACCAAATGTGGAATATTTTCGCAACTTTATCTCTATCACTAATTCCGCGTGAATTAGCCCGAGATTTCTAGCTAGTTTTCATCTAAGTCAGAGAAGAACTCATTGAGATACCGGTAATTCTTTGAAAACAGCCCCAAATGGAAAAAATTCCAACCGCGCCTTCGGTACTGTTATTAGCTGTAAGCCACCGGCAGTTTCTGGGTGTCGGAAAAATGACCCGAGACGTGTTTATTTCGCAGAAAACACCAAAAAGTGCTAGTGCACAGCGCTCCCTGACGTTTCCGACGACGGCTTAATTCAGCACTGAGCTTGACGCAAACAAAACGATTCTGCCTGATCAGAATTCCCCTCCGCAAATAGATCTCGTCCCTGAGCTTTTTCTTTGCCCAGAATGCAGGGCGCAGTTTAAAGCCACCGGCAGTTTCCGGCTGTCGGGACAATGGCACGAGACGTCTGTACAGTTTCTATATTTTTATGCCCTGCATTCGCCGATAAATGTTATCCCGGCAAACGAACGGACAGCCGATCTCCCACCCCGTGAGCAGTTAATCAAAAACTCTCAGTGATAAGAAAGAAAGGCGTAGGCAGCGGGGACAGAACCGCAGGCGCGGCGGTGGTAATTACTAGTCCCCCTCACACTTCTTTCCACATGCTACACCCATTCCATCCGCGCCATGCACTACAGGCAGTATTCCTGTCGTAGCATTAGACCCGTCAATGCATGACCCTTCGCAGGGCATCCCGGCGGACCCCGATGTCGTCCTGGACGACCTCTTCCCACTGAACTAACTTCATAGAATCACCTCCCATTAATTACCGTCCGTTTTTCTCCTAGTAACACAATGTCCGTTTTTCTCCTAACAACACAAAAGTGGTGTAGCACAGATCTGTACATACACAATATATCGTATCATCCTTAAAAATGGCCGCACGAATATTCACCATGAATTGTGTGATCTATTCATTCGACTTCGGACCGGCACTGTAAAGTGCAATATATCTGCCTCGCAGCCATTTGCGAAGGAATGGATTGATGTTCGTTGGCTAACAAAAAAGTCTGGGTCGCACTATTATTTTGACATTCAATCGACTTCTACTTTGGATGAGTCCAGGGAGCCTGGATTGAGGAAAGTGGACGAGCAGCCGTGAGAGTAGACTCGTAACCAGTCTGTAACCAAGTCTTTGAAACAAGTTCGGTGGTTACAGACTGGTACAGCAAGTGCCCCAATCCTGTCCATAGTGAAACCCACTGACATCCAGCCGTGTTGGGTTTTCACCTGCAACCCAGAGATTGCTTGGACGATGAAGAGACATGCGATGGATGGGTGGAATCCAGGCGAGAAGTTCGCCATTCGCTCCCCGAATCCAACCATCTCGGTTGACAACAGACTGGTCTGTGAAAAGGACAGTATTACAAGATGTGGGGTTAAGTGCCACGCGGATCGTGCGATCATCAGACCCCGAAGCGATGCGCTGGCCATCCAGCGAGAATGCGACGGACAAGACCGAATCTGTGTGCCCTTCGAACGGGCCCGCGACAATCACGCCGGTTGCCGCATCCCACACGCGGATCGTGCGATCATGCGACCCCGAGGCGATGCGCTGGCCATCCGGCGAGAACGCGACGGACGAGACCGAATCTGTGTGCCCTTCGAACGGGCCCGCGACAATCACGCCGGTTGCCGCATCCCACACGCGGATCGTGCGATCAGAAGACCCCGAGGCGATGCGGTCGGTGGTGGCACCGGGGCGTGGCAGTGTTGGCAGCGTGGTGCCCCGCGGTGGCACAGAAGCACTTGGAATTGGTTTATCGAGGCCATGGCTTGCTATGTTCCATCCATTGGCTCAAATCTACTGTCCAATTTACGTTCCAGTTCTACTGCAGCGTGAGTTTTGCCTTCATCCATTTTTTTTTGTGAATTGGGTGTGTGGATTCCCCATTGGCTCAAGCCTATCTTTTTAAGCTGGCTTAAGCCAGATATTTCAAGCGCTGCGACGGGGAATCCCTTTGAGCCAGCTTACGGCAGGCGTTTTCAAGTCCGCTAGGCGAACTTGGGCCAGGCTGGCGTGAGCTTGGAGCGGCTTGCGTTGGGCTTAAGCCGGCGCCATCTTTTGTATTAACACAATAGGTATACATTGTTATTTACTGGGCTTGCGCCAGCTTAAGTTTAAGCCGGCTTAGTGATTTTGGTCATCGCAATGTGCAGGGCTTAAGCCAGGTAGAGTGGATTCATGAGAGTGAGAGTGTCGCGTTTATGTAACACATCCCCTGCTTCCATTTGAATTGGGGCACATTGTTTCCCGCTCCTACCCCGCGCTCTTGGCTTGACAACCGCGCCAGGGTCTTTCTGAATGGAATGACGGACGTGAGCGGCTTACTTCGGGAGCAGTGTGTGGGGTCATCTGATCCTCTGAATCTGCTATTATTGTACCTGTTAGTAATACTTGTGTTAGCAACACGTTGACGTTTTATCAGACATCACCGGCGCCTTTTGATAACCAACTGTGATTGATGGACAGGTGGGCAACTAATTACAGCTACCGGCACTGATAAATTGCAAGTGTACGAGAAAGTGTGAGATTGTCACAGACATATAAACTGGAGCACGACAACCGGGACCAATTCACCCTTCTTTCCTACCCACCTCCCACAGCTCACATACAGCCTAAATGCTTGTACAACCTGCACAAGATTCTGCTGTGGACTTGGTTTCTCCTTCCCCAAACAGCAGTGAAACAGATGTTTCTGAGGATTCAGTGCGCGGTTGAAAATTAATCATCTACTACCTAATAGGCTGACTCTCACAATCAGGCACAGATACTCAAATTCCGAGGGCTGATTGAGCAAACACCTCCAGGGCACCCGGATATCCCAAGTTATCACTGGAGCTTGGGAGAGATCTTTCGAAACAGATACGAGCACAGCGAAGAATTGAAGGATCTCAACGATGCAGTGAAACTCCTTCAGATAGCTGTTAACCTTACTCCAGAGGGAAGCTCTGAAAGCGCGGACCGTTTGAAAAGTCTGGCTTTGGCTCTGACACGGCGATATCGAAGGCTGGGGAATCTAGAGGATATAGAGTCTGCAGTGCAGAACTATAAAAAGGCAGTCGATGTTACCTCGAAGGAGGATCCTGCTAGACCAAGGCATCTCCACAGTTTTTCTGTGTCATTGCTAGAGCGATATCAAAGGTTAGGAGACCTGGGAGACCTGGAGGATGCAGTCCAGACAGCTCACGAAACAGCTGAGCTCACCCCAGAAGGGAACCAGGATCGGCCAAACCGGCTCCAAAACCTTGCTTTGTCTCTGTCGGAACGGTATCAGAGACTGGGGGACCTGAAGGACCTTGATGCTTCATTGCAGACGAACCAGAAAGCAGTTGCTCTCACACCAGATGGGGATCCAGATATGCCAAGCCGTTTACAAAATCTCGCTATATCAGTACTACACCGATATCAAAGGTTGGGGGACCCAACGGACCTTGAGGGTGCAGTGCAGGGACAACAAAAAGCGATTGATTTGACACCACAAGGGCACCCTGCTAGACCTACACGTCTGCACAACCTCGCTCTTTCATTATCAGAACTATATAAAAGACGGGGAAATCTGACAGATCTTGAGGCTGCACTGGAGAAAGAAAAACAAGCAGTTGATCTCACTCCCGTGTGGCACTCTGCGAGGCCCTTATTTCTACAAAACCTCGGTGTATTATTGATGGATCAATTTCGGAGGTCGGGAAATCTGAAGGACATGGAGGACTCTGTTAAGATTCGGGAAGAAGCATTGCAGCTCACTCCACACAACGATCCTGGAAGAGCACACCAGCTGCAGTCACTTGCTGTCTCATTGACAGAAAGATACAGGAGGTTGGATGAAATAAAGGACCTTGAAGCTGCACTGCAGAAGGAACAAGAAACAGTTGACCTTCTGAAAGAAAAAAAACACCCAGACATGCCAGATCATCTCCAAAACCTGGCCGTGTCATTGTCAGAACGATATCGGAGGCTCGGAAACGAGCAGGACCTTGAAAGTGCACTGCAGAAACAAAAAGATGCAATTAGTCTCACCCCGGAAGGACACCCAGATATGGCAGTCCGTCTACAAAACCTCGCTGCGACACTCCTGTACCGATACCAGAGGTTGGGGGATCTTCGGGACCTTGATTGTGCACTGCAGCGGGAACAAACAGCACTTGAGCTTACACCAGAAGGGCATCCTGACAGGCCAGCCGTTCTCGACAAATTTGGTGTGTCTTTATCAGAGCGATACACCAGGCTAGGAGACTTGAAAGACCTTGAGGATGCATTTCGAAACACCCAAGAGGCGGTTGATCTCACCCCAGCAGGGCATCCGGCTCGTCCGGCTCGTCTGATGAACCTCGCAGCGTCATTCTCAACACGATATCAGAGGTTGGGAAATCAAAGAGACCTTGATGCTGCACTGCAGGTGGAACAAGAAGCACTTCATATTATCCCCAAAGGACACCCTAGCAGGCCAGACCATCTCCGAAACCTTGCCATATTATCGTTTGATAGATATCGGAGGTTGGGAGATCCGAAGGACCTCGAATGTTCCCTACAAAAGAACGAAGAAGCACTTGATCTGACTCCAAAAGGGCACCCTGCCAGGCCAGCACACCTGCAGAGCCTTGCTGTGTCATTAGCAGATCAATACGAGAGGTCCAAAGATCCGAAGTACCTTGAGGATGCTGTGCAGAAAGCCCAGGAGGCAGTTGACCTCACACCAGAAGGGCATCCTGATAGGCCACGCTATCTTCAAAACCTTGCTGGAATACTAATACACCGTTATCGGAGGTTGGGAAATATGCATGACCTTGAGGTTTCCCTGGCTCATTCTGCTGATTCCTTCAAAACCCCTTCCTCAACTCCGCACAGCTCCTGGACACATGCTCTTCAATGGGCTTCTGTTGCTAAAGAGTTTGGGTCTTCGGACTACTCAACTGCCTATACAGCTGCCTTTCGGCTGCTTCCTGAGCTCCTTTGGATTGGTCATTCGATACCTGTGCGTCATGAAATGATTCGCAGGCTCAATATTGGTCAAATCACTTCCACTGCTGGCCAGACCTGCATCAATCTCGGAAATTTTACATCTGCTGTGGAGATCATGGAGCAAGGCCTGGCGACCATATTTCAGCAAATGCTCCAGTTAAAGCCAGATGTTGATAATCTTCGGCCAGATCAGGCTGAGAGATTCCGAAGGCTCTCATCTGAGCTGTACAGTGGAGCCTCTGATGATTCCACAGAGGTTGTAATCAGCAGAAATGAACTGCTTGCAGACATTCGGAAACAGCCTGGGCTTGAATATTTCCTCCTTCCAAAACCGTACACTACTCTCCAGCAGGCATCACTGAACGGTCCTATCGTGATTCTCAACAGTCACGAAGACAATTGTGACGGGATGATCATTCTTTCTTCAGCCTCACAGCCCATTCATGTCCCACTTCCAGATGTCACACTTGAGCTGTTAAAATCGCAAAAGAACATGCTCAATGAATTACTGGGTCACTGCAGTGCCAGAGTCCGCGGAGAATCAGTGGCTACAAGACTTTTTGGGTGGCGAGAGGATTTCATATCTAGGACCACTACAGAGTGCTTTGAGGATATATTGGGCTGGCTTTGGACCCATATTGTTTGCCCTGTGTACCAGGCTTTGGAACAGGTGAGAAAATGTGTAACTAAATTCCCCGTTCTTCATTGCTAATTGATATTATTAATATAGAACGGTATCTATAGTGGCAGACTATGGTGGCTGCCCATTGGCACATTTACAGGATTGCCCCTACATGCATGTCCTCCCACAGATAACTTTATTCAATCATACACAGCAACATTGGGTTCACTACTTGACAGCCAATCTAAAAAGTCATTCAAAGTGGGAGATAAATTTGGGGTAGTTGGAGTAACACATACGGGCTTTGGCGGCATCAATTTCCTCGAAGGAGTGGAGGAAGAAGTCAAAAACATTGTTTCTATCATCAAAGATGTGGAGTGCATCAAAGGGGAACAAGCCACAGTGGATGCTGTCAAGAATCAGCTGCAAGATTGCTCATGGGTTCATTTGGCGTGCCACGGAACACAAGATTTGGCTGAACCCACCAAAAGCTGTCTTCTACTCCACGGTGGAAATCTGGAGCTGGAAACAATCCTTCGCATTCCTCTCCCCAATGCGCAGTTCGTCTTCCTCGCAGCATGCCAAACTGCCATGGGGGATAGCATGCTAGTGAATGAATCATTTCATCTCGGTGGAGGATTTATTGCAGCAGGCTTCCGAGGCGCCATCGGGACCCTGTGGTCTATGAATGATGCAGATGGGCCTATGATTGCACAAAGTTTCTACTCTTATTTATTTCGGGATGATCGACGACCACAAGCGACTGATGCGGCAGAGGCTCTACACTATGCAGTGAAAGAATTGAAGGCGAGAAAGGTTCCCTATGAGCGGTGGATACCGTTCATTCACATGGGAGTCTAATATACTATTAGAACACTTCAATGATATCCACGCATTAGTATTCTGTCCCGTTTGTTTTTTGGCTTCAGTGGTCACAGATTATGAATATTTGTTACTGATTTTATATATTTGGTGTGGACTGAATGAATTATCCGTTCTCTTAACGAGATGTCTCGAATCAGCTTGTATGTCTTTGCCACATCCCCGCAAGTACTATCCCTATTGTGGCTCCTCCTCCGTAGTGCTTTGCAGTACATAAACTCGACTCTCACTGTGCCGCAGAAATTATACAGCATTTCCCCTTTTAACTCGACGAAACCCCCATCCCTGCGGTCCCGCAGCTCAGGTGATTCGGCGCAGCAAATAAACAGTCATTATGTCTCGTACTGCGGAGACAGGAGCCAAGGACATGCAGTGGGCTGGAGGTACGTATATTCCCCCCTATCTGTAGTGACTAGCTGTGCCTCCAGGCGCTGTACCGCATCAGGTGGGGATTCCAAACAGGTTCACTGTAGAAATACCAGTCCTCATCCTCTTCGGGGAAATGCTTGTCGTAGTCAGTAAGCTCATTAATGTGCCTTGCGAAGACGAGTTAGTAAAACGGATAGAGGCCGGAGAAATAATATCCGCACCATCTAGTGAAACCTGGAGGAGTTGAATCAGTGAGGGACCGTCCGGAGGGAGTGCGCAGGATGAATGACTGCCACCGATCGAAATGTTGTTGGACCAGCTGAAAGCCGAATGCACCCCGGCGCAGCGCAGGCATGTGCTCACTGAGCGCCCTGAGCCAGGCACCAAGGAAGTCAAACCATTGTTTTTGACTGGCTTTTCTATGCGATGTAAGATGCTTGGGGTAGGCAGGCATGCCATCCCAATGCGGCTGCTCGATGCACAATGTAGCGAGGGTGCGGCGAATGGGGGAAAGGACTGCCGCGAAGTCCGCCGGAGATGGGAGTAGGAAACGCTGGCGCTGGAAATGCAGGTCGAGCCGGCCAAGCAGGGGGCAGCTCGCGGCGAGGATACGGAGAACGTCGAGAGGGATCTCGGCGTAGTAAAAGCGTCCGTTGCCTTCGCCCGTATAGTACCAGTGGCTGCTTTGCCGGCCAGTCGAAATGCTCATACGGAGGTAGGTCAAGCCCACAAAAGACTGGGGATTCCCAGCAATGGTAGATCGATTTCCGTATGTGTAAGCCAAGTCCGATAATCGTCATCGTAGCCTGGAACCTCAAAGTTGGTTCCATATTTGCGAGATCGAGTGTCGATGATGGAGAGTGAATCGAGATCTGCCGGGAGATGACGAAATATAGGATCCATTGTGCCTACATCGATGAGGGAAAGATGTTTGAGCTGTGAAGGGAACCTCGCTTCCTCAGAGTCTACCCACAGATATTGCGGGTTCTCGATCAGTGATGGGTCGGTGCGAACCACCTCAATCTCCAAGGACTCCAGATGAGGGAATAAACCGAGAATGGTAGGTGTTGGGCGCCGGTCTTCTGGCAGGTAGCCTCGCAGGCTCAAGATGCGAAGACCAGTCCATGCGGTGCCACGTAGTTGCTCGAGGGGGAAACACCATATAGGAACATCGAGAGTCTCAACGGTCCTCTGGAGCTGTCGCAGCGTGGAGTGCAGTGCGGCAGACACGGCGTAAACTTCTTCATCGTCCGGAGGATCAAATACCTGTCGCTGCCGTACTTCCGGCGGCGAAACCAATTTGAGCGCTGGCGTAAAGGAGAACTGGCGTATATGACCCGGGAACCCGCCGAAGGGAGGAATCAAAGGACATGGGGTATGCATTATATCCAGCCTGCAGAGTAAAGGAAGGCTTGTGAGCACTTTTTCGACGGCACTAAAAGGAACCGTCGACGCGTATAAGAATGTACACGACTCCAGCGACTGCATCCGAGACAACCATAAGAGCAATTTATTCAGCGTCGCTGGCTGCACCGTGACTTCGGGACGTGCGGAGATCGAACAATGTCTATGAGCTCATGATCAGTAAAATAGACACTTTTGTACTACTGCACACCTGAAACACCGAAGGATTTTGTCCCCTGGATCATAGTTCGGTTTCTCCGACACCCGAAGGTGGGCCCGTCGAAACAAAACAGGCATACAGCAGGCGCGGATATGATGGGATGTGGAAGCAAACGAAAAACAATTAATCCACCAACGGCGACGACCCACGACCCGCACAATGCTGAATATTTCAAGAATGATGTCCGGAGGCATTGTACTGATATTGACCTCGGCTCTCGAAGGGGGGGGAAGGTGAAGAAAACACTGGATGGAATTGAATGATTCTTCCATAGATAACAAAATTTGTGAATCTACCATCGGTTCACGGGTAATACCTGCTTGAACGGGTGAGATTGTGCAAAGACAGTATTGAGTCGGCTATATAGGATCTCTTACTAGATGCTGCTTTGGTTCTAACGGCATAGTCGGAGACGAATTGCGCATGCCGGTGAAACTCAGTTTGCAGGACCTTCAGGGGAGGCTTCCCCACCACCGCCCCAGAGCTGAAGCCCAGATTTTGCGGAATTTGATTGCGTGGCGCTAGATTGACATGTTAGCTGAGACACTGCAACATCTGGCAGGAGTCCACTACCGATAATCCTGTCCATCGAGCGGGCAACTGCAAGGAAGAGCCGGCCTACTCGACCCAGGCCAGACAAGCGCTGGCTATCCCTAGGGATGGTCGAAATGATTTGCAGACATATTTTGATGACATCGCCGTAGATCAAGGAAAGGGCTTGCTTGACCACCTCGTCTCCAAAAAATTCGCGGTTAGACGCGACAAGTCGGCTTAAGTGGTCCGAAATATCATCAAACACTTCGAGGATCGTGTCCAATGCCAAACTGACGTGCGGTGGCGGAGAAGCGAGCAGCGCCAAGTCTGAACCATCCCCAACAAAGGAAAGTTTGTCTCTGTGACCGGCTTTCTCACCGGCGTCGAGCGGGACGATGACCATACAGTCAAACACTTTCTTCTCGACATTGACCAAGTGGTCTTCCTTGGCCAACAGCCCCACTCGGCGTCTGCGCCGAAAGCGGAGCAGAGTCCGAATAAAATTGGTAAGTTGAAAGCCCTCCCAATCGTTATCATGCTAACTTCAGTTCTTTCCAGTATCGAGAACACCAGCACACCTCAAATTCACTGGCTTCATGGGGAGCCAGGGCACTGACATGAAGTCCGGTGAGCCGGCTACAAAGAAGCGCAAAACCGCGGATGATCGTGTCGCAGAGGAGGCTGACAACAAAGGTAAACCGACTTAAATCATGTATTCATTGTACTACCCACTATTGGTCTGTCTCTTGCGACTATTTACTCGAAATCTTTATAATTTTTCGACCGTAGCGAAGCACGGGTAACTGCTAGTATTTCTTAAGTAGACTCTCACCACCAATAGTATGTAAGTGGAAGCCCCCATGTTTTGTATAATGTTTTACATCAAATCATATTTATAAATGTGCGCGCGATCGGACTCGAACGCGTGACCGCGGAAACCGATTTCATTTGAAGCCTGAACTTCTCGCGCTTTGTAATCCGTTTGCGCAATGCAGAAAAACCATCAAATGGCTCTGATGGCTGCAGCGCAAAACGTCTATTGTCAAAAATTTTGGCCGCACCCATTTTCTCGTGGGAAAAATTAGGAAAAATCGGTTTTATATGTATTCAGGGCTGCTGAATCTGATTCGGACCTCAGCTAAGCGTAAAAGATAGTATTTACGCTGCTAAGTAAAATCAGCACGAGACTTGCCATCAATGTTCGCCATTTCAAACAATGTGCTGCGTTGGGGGCAAATAAATTCAGGCCCAGCTCCTGATTTTTGTGTCGCACGCCACAAAACATTCAGACAGAAGTGTCTGTTTGGATTTGTCGAGGCTGCAGCCCGAGCCCCCCAGACGATTCGTTCTTCACATAACAGTGGCACACAGGCGGGATTTGGATGTGCACGGCACTTGCTGAACCATCAATATATGCATCATTTCAAAGAATGTGCTGTGTCGACCGCAAATAAAATCAGGCCCAGCTGGTGATTTTTGTGCCGCACGCCACAGAACATTCAGACAGAACTGTCTGCTTGGATTTGTCGAGGCTGAAGCCCGAGCCCCCCAGACGATTCGTTCTTGACCAAACAGTGGCACACAGGCGGGATTTGATTGTGCACAGCACTTGCCGAACCATCAATATATGCATCATTTCAAAGAATGTCCTGCGTTGACCGCAAATAAAATCAGGCCCAGCTCGTGATTTTCGTGCCGCACGCCACAAAACATCCAGACAGAACTGTCTGTGGCACAAAGATCACGAGCTGGGCCTGACTTTATTTGCGGTCAACGCAGGACATTCTTTGAAATGATGCATATATTGATGGTTCGGCAAGTGCCGTGCACATTCAAATCCCCCACTGTTAGGTCAAGAACGAATTGTCTGGGGGGCTCGGGCTGCAGCCTCGCCAATCCAAGCAGACAGTTCTGTCTGAATGTTTTGTGGCGTGCGGCACAAAAATCAAGCGCGGGGCCTGATTTTATTTGCGGTCAACGCAGGACATTCTTTGAAATGATGCATATATTGATGGTTCGGCAAGTGCCGTGCACATTCAAATCCCGCCTGTGTGCCACTGTTTGGTCAAGAACGAGTCGTCTGGGGGGCTCGGGCTGCAGCCTCGACAAATCCAAACAGACACTTCTGTCTGAATGTTTTGTGGTGTGCGACACAAAAATCAGGAGCTGGGCCTGAATTTATTTGCCCCCAACGCAGCACATTGTTTGAAATGGCGAACATTGATGGCAAGTCTCGTGCTGATTTTGCTTAGCAGCGTAAATACTATCTTCTACGCTTAGCTGAGGTCCGAATCAGATTCAGCAGCCCTGAATACATATAAAACCGATTTTTCCTAATTTTTCCCACGAGAAAATGGGTGCGGCCAAAATTTTTGACAATAGACGTTTTGCGCTGCAGCCATCAGAGCCATCTGATGGCTTGTTTGCATTGCGCAAACAGATGGCTGATGGCTTGAGCCACTTTTGATAACAACTTTTTTTACCTACCCTGATGGGAGATGACGGGACCCAGTCCTCATGTGCATGTGAAGAAAGACTCACCGGTGGGTCTATCACTCAATTTTATAATGTTTTTCTGATTGTATATTTTTTATCCACAAAATGAACAGGACACCAGGTCTGATGTGACCAAAAATACTTTGGAGAGCGCCTAGGGCCTCTTGGCGTTCTTACTGTGCACTTGGGCTACCTGTGAAATTTTGCTTGCAGCCACCAGCCATCCATTTGCGCAACGCCAAAAAAGCCATCAGATGGCTCTGATGGCTGCAGGCAAAATGTCTAATACTCTGAGTTTTGTCTAAAAATTGAATTGAATTTGCTGTCTCTCAGTAAATACCGGTAAATGATTGGGGTACAGTGTACTTTCAGCTCAAAACCGCTGATGATGATGATGATGATGATGATAATTCATTATTGTCACTACCTACTGTAGGACCATAACGGCTAAGGTAGCAGTATGCATGGTGGTTATGTGTAAAGTATATGGTGGGTTACGAGTAAGATGCAAAGAGAGAGGGACAGCTAGGCTAAAGCGGAAAGTTTTGTCCGAGTGGGAGCAGAAAGGATAAGTAGAGAATGCAGTAACAGAGAGGGGCGTCAGAATCACAATCCAAGAAACTTTCAATTTTTTCAATTTTTTTTTCTTCTCCACATCCCAACTCACATTTGGTGGAGCCTACCAAAAGGGCTAGCTTACTTAATGCTGCGCTGCACAGAACGCTGAACTTGAATGAGATCAAAGCGCATAAGAGACCAACCAAGTGACGCACTTTGTCTCCCGCTCAAATAACAAGTTGTGCGCATGCTACTATTGTTCGAGACTTGATATCGATTGACGATTTCTCCAATCAACTGGTGCGCAGCTATCTCATGTGCACCCGATGGCATCAGCTTCACAATCCACTCGCCAGTTGAGTCAGAATCCTGGCCGAGACTGGAGAAATTGACGTGGATGAGGAAATCGGGAGACAGACAAGACAAGTAGAATAGAAAGCACGAACATTGCATTCGGGAAGAGCGTGTGAAGCTTTTTCTCGATGTCCTTTCCAGTCACTCGGATAGCCTTGTGGAACGGCCTTCCTCTGAATGAATCAGCTGTGTGCCAGGTGTCAGCGTCAACTCACTTACAAAGTGACCCACAGCTCAAGCTCTTTTTTTAGGCGTCTAGGAAAGGATCAGAGCACAGTTGGCCGTGGGAAGGCAGCCCCTACATACTGAAGTGTAAGAGGATTGGCAGGAGCCTCGGGAGACAAGGAAAGAAAGGTGGTCGCATTGAGTGCCATGGATGGTGGTCAAAGTCTGGGGCTGTGTTTACCATGACTGTCAATGGCCCGGAAGTGATAGTCAGTTTGATGGCAGCCATTTTATTCTGTCCGCTGGATCGTTTCGCCTCGGCATCTCAGTATCGCTTACTAGACATATGAATTGTGTTTCTACGAAGTTTCTTAATTTTCGCAGCTCATATACGCTCGATACAATTCTCCGAACGACCGTACCTGAAGTGATAGCGCTTTTTGGCGGTGTTTTGATGGCATCGGAAAACCCACCTTTTCTTTTCTACTGGGCTCCACTAGGGGGAAATATTTCTGAAAGTACTGAGGCATCTTCTAAAACACATGCGCGGGTGTTGTCTTTTTTTTTTTCAGAGAGAAAGAACCCGAAATGAGTCAGCCAGGGTTCAACTATCACTTCTGGTCAATTATCACTTCTGAGTCATTGACAGTATAAACGTCCCGGCTCCGATGAACCCGCATATGACATTGATTGATTGATGCTTACTCTAATAAGTACTAACCTAGTCCTGTTGCCATCACGGGTGCTCGATTCACATACAAAGATGCCAAAGCACGTTTTTCGAGTGGTTTACACAAGGCTAACCCCGAGACAACAAACCTCTAAAATGGACGAGCCGGTAGCTATCCGGCTCAGATCCGTGGTTATTTTGAAACTCCGCTATCTGCGGATTGGAACCGCAGTTGACCACGGATAGGTGTGGCTTGGTGACGTCATTATAAGTACCCGTGTATGGAGCTGAGCAAAAAAGTGCGCCAGCCCCGGAAGTCTAAGGTTTCGAACTACACAAATGTAAAGTGATTTACAAGTTCGAGTGGTCGCCTTCTCTGTCTGTCCATATGCTGCTGCAATATCTTGATCCTGGGCGCAAATAAAATCGGGCCCACGTGCAACTTTTTCGCTTTAAAGCCACAAAGCTTCCAGCCAGGACTGCCTGCTTGGAATTTCTGCATTAGCACTCCGAGGCGTCCGTTGGGAAAATAAGGCTGAGCAAACAGAGGGTCAAATACCGGGCACGTCGGGTGGTCCCGGACCATCTATTGTTATGTAAGCGACTCGCAACGCGCGTCATTTCAAAGAATGAGCTGCGCTGGGCACAAATAAAATCGGGCCCACGTGCAACTTTTTTGTTTTCAAGCCACAAAGCTTTGAGCCCGGACTGCCTGCTTGGAATTTCTGCATTAGCACTCCGAGGCGTCCGTTCGGAAAAGAAGGTTGAGTAAACAGAGCGCCAAATACCGGGTTACTTCGGTTGATCCCGGACCATCTATTGTTATGTAAGCGACTCGCAACGCGCGTCATTTCACGGAATGAGCCGCCCTGGGTGCAAATAAAATCGGGCCCACGTGCAACTTTTTTGCTTGAAAGCCACGAAGCTTCCAACCAGGACTGCCTGCTTGGAATGTCTGCATTAGCAGCCCGAGGCGTCCGTTGGGAAAAGAAGGCTGAGCAAACAGAGCGCCAAATACTAGGCACGTCGGTTGGTTCCGGACCGCCTATTGTTATGTAAGCGACGCCATCAATATACACGTCATTTCAGCGATTTCTCGCTTTGGCCTAGTCTCTCCTAGACAGACGCTACAACCGTTGAAGCTCGTACCTCGCATGTTGTAGTCTGTTGACTTCCTTGATCAGTTGATCGGTGGTCAACCTTATGACATAATCACAAAATTCGCGGATGCTACTACAAGAGTTAGAGCGCGTTTTTCGATATTTTTGTGATACATACCTGTTTAAAGCATCAAAAGAAAAGGCTCTTCCGGCCAAGTTTCTTCCTCTGGAGATCAGAAACGCGATGCCGGAAATTGCCGTAGGAGCCACGTGCCAGAGCGAGTATCTCGTTCCTTGACGAAGGAATCGAGGCAAAATATTCTAAACACGCAGTTACTTCCAGAATCAGGATTCAAGCAACTTTGTCTCTTCAAGTTCATCATCAAGGCGGCGCAAAGGCTCCATCTAGCTAGACTAGAATTGATAGTCCCACGATTATGTAATAAGGGCGGGTACCTGTCATCGGGGGCGCGGTAAACTACAGACTAGCTTTGGCCAGGTAAGGTCGCGCTCAGCATCATCCAGTCAATTATCGTTACAACTGATTCTGACGGGAAAGGGTGTGCATGGCTGTAGCAATCATTCTGAGCACATAAAAGAATATATCCACCGCGGTCGAAGCCCAGGACGGCGTTTGATGCGTCGAGAGATTTAGTGCAGGAGTGGAAGCCTGAGGAGGAGCCAGTGAGATGTGAGCAGGAAAGCTGGATATGGAAGAGGAGAGCGAGGGCAGAGATGGAAGGAGGCAGGATAGGAAGGAAGCAAAGAGGGGAGCAAAATGGATGGCGGGGAGGAGTAGCTTCTGTCCTCGAGGCCATCAATTGACAGAGAGTCGCAGCTGACTGTTGGGAGCGTGGTTGACCGCGGCAAAGAGCCATCAGACACGTTGCACATGAACGAGCCTCTGTATCCCACTTTTGGCGTCCAAATTTTACACCGGATACTTTAAGAGACGGCTAAGCGAAGTGCTCCACAGACGTTCTCACACCTGAGAACCCCCCCTGTACTCCAGTACTAGACTGGAGGTCTGGCCCCACAGGGTTCTAACCGCACGTCCTGCCTATTCAATGGCCGGCCAGTCCATGTAATGTACTCGCTCTCATGTATTTCCCATCCCTATAGTTTTGTGTAGCTACGCCATCCAGAAACGGCACATAGACACTGGGCCGCTCCCGGTTGATTTGGCTAAACCTCTCGCGTTCACTTCCCACAAGTTGCAGCTCTGCTCGAGATGATTGGACAGCTGTATAACCAAGGATTATCAGGGCGAAAGTATTCCTTGGATCCCCGCGAACACCGGGCCTTCCAACACGGAATCCTCGATTTTATTTAGCAGCGCCGCCCTTTCTATGGCGGCTGAATTCAGCAGTGAGACAAACAAAAATATTCTGCCTGTTCAGATCTACCCCAACGCAAACAGGCTTCGTTTCTGCGCATTTTCTGAGCCCAAAATGCAGGGCTGAGTTTAAAAGCCATCGGCAATTTCTGATTCTAGCTACTAGTCGTTTGTTCTTTAAAGGAAGTACCACGAGTTCCTCTACTCAGATTTAAGCTTCAATTTATTCAAAAAAAAACTTACCGATAGGCCCGTGAAACTTTGGCAAAGGATTGTCCGCCCATCAAAAAGCCACTTTTTTTGACGTATATCGCTGATCTTGGTCCAATTTCAACCCCCTTTGGATCATTATATACCGGAAACTACACCAACGACATAGGGCTACACATCAGTATTTTCTTTATCCCGAAAATTGGCCTGTAGGCGTGGGAAAATGCTATTTATAAATTGGCTTTTTGAGGGCCAAATCTGTTGGGATTACGTGGGTAAGGAGATATTATAGGAGTTAAGTGAAGCTTTGCAATAGCACTGAAGGATGAGTATGACTTGCTTTAGAACAAATGAATGCCCTAAGAGCAGCTACCTACCTAGCTTATATACCTACAGTATATGTACTAGAATATTCTACATGTACGGAGAGTGATACTAAAAATAGGAATAGAAACTACTAGAATGTCCGCGCGCAGACTCACTGCTCCAGGAATATTCCTCCAACAAAATCTGGGCCGTAGATTTTGTAAAAAAGAAGTTGAAAAACCAGAACATGCCTTGATCACCTGTGGATCCTCGGAGACACTGGTACAATTACGCGCTATCTTGAGTCTTGGCAAACTCTTCAATAGGTGGAATGCCCTTGCACTGGCAGAGTTTCTCCCGCATCGTGGACTCAGCAGCTTAGCCAAGTAAAATAAATGATTTCACGTGGTGGGTTTACTATAATTACGTTTATGTTGCCTTTATGTGGCATCCGTTGAGCCAGCCATGGATAGTTGGTTGCTTCAAGCCTCACTGCGTTCCGCGGGGCCGTCGGCCTAATTGATTCCGACCTCCGTCAGCCAAATTCCCAGGCATGCCAACCCCCGCCAATGTCAATGGGTCCTGGAAAAACTCTTTTTTTGTCCTCCCATCGGTACAGTCGATTCTGTCTTAACCCATAACTGTAATAACCCATAACCTCCTGTAACCCATACATTTGGGTGGTCCACCACTTGTGTTCTCAATCAAATTCACTTAAAACCCATTATATTGCACTACCCCATAACCCCTGCCTTCTGGAGTAAGTTTATCCATAACCCATATGTTCCCTAAATAGTTCCGTCCGAAATAAGCCGAATTAAAAAGCCCGGACTGGTTCGGCATCCTTCTGGCATGAGTTTCGGCAATCATTTTTCGCATCGCTTATCATTGTGCTCAATGTCACTTGAAATTCTCAAAAGGGGACTCGCTGTACTCAGAAAACGGATCAAAGAGAGAAAAGACGATCTTGTAGCACGTCTCAACAATGCCGAGAGACTCGAGCCGGAAGATGCAGACTGGTTGGACGAAGACGCAAATCTTGTGGATGAAGACGCGTTGATCCTGGACCTCGAAACGGCATCCAAATTTGAACGCAGCGTGTCCTGCCTTGATCCGAAGCAGAAGGGACTGTATCAGAAGCTCGTGGAACTCGGAGGAGGAGGGGGGGAGAGATCTGGTGACTCAAAGAAGCGCAAAAGTGCGTAGCCATCGGTATTTATTCACACCCCGTACTTGGGGATTTCTGGCGGATAGTTTCGCGCCCGTCTCTTCACCTTCTGAATGAATATTGGTTTCTCTTTGAGAATGATACGAATCAGATTTAATTTGCCCTCCAAGTTTTGCGCTTGCACATTTCTCTTTGAAATTCATTCTCGTGGCCATAATTCTCCACCGTTTACATCCAAGGACGCCCAACACAAGATAACCCCCCAAGGTGGTTGACCGACATTCCCTTGAACGTATATCTTGTGGTGAATTCTGGCATTCTCTGGCACTATAAAATGGCTCGCTATACATACGTTCTTCTCGCTTTCTTTTACGATTCAAGAATAACAACAACAATATGAAGTTTGTTCAAACAGGGACTGTCTCAACAGATGATCTAGATTGATCTCTGATTTGCCCAATCAGCCTGCTGGCCGGAATGCTCAGAATTTACAGTATCACACGCAATTGTGTCTAGATCCCAGTTGCTGTTTAAACACCTGTTTAATATAATCACGTTGAACAGATCAGTGATTCCAGTGCTGTTTAAGCGACTGTTTGAACAGTGTTAAAACAGCCAAAAAAAGTGCATTTAAATTTTCACCGGGGTTCGAACCTGCGGCCTACCGTAAAGCATGTCCGGAAAAGACAGAGGCTTTCCGAGTGAGCCAAGATGAAGTGATGAGATTGTGATAAAATGAACTGTCTCAGCTTCAACGTGTATCAAATGTACCTCACCGTTATGGGTTTACCTTCGGATGAGCTGGATTGTTATCTGCCCAGTTAACACCAAGGAAGTAATTAGGTTACCTCCATGCCACAAAAAACTTGTAAGTCCTGTTCCATGAACACGACCACTTAAAACTGACAATACTTATATTATATGGCAACAGGGACAAGGCAGCTCTGGTTTAGATGAAGACCCTGTTGATCTCCCATCACGGTTGCCTCGAATGGTAGCTAGGGCCCCGAATACCACTCCACCATCTCTTCCATCAAATCAATCCTTAGCTTGGGGGTTGGTTTCCATGTTGACTGAATGAAGTAAGGTCACATATTTCCAGGTGGCTTTGCTAACTGTGAGCATGCAAGCTAGCCTAAGAAATTTTAAAGCATAGACATGTGAGATAAGCTAGGATTTGCATGTCGCATCCTTCGGTTGGCTCCTCATGGCTCCCATGTCCACTTTGTGCTTGAGCCGAAAGGTGCACTTGTTTTTTCTCTCCTCACAAACTTGACTTACGGAATTTCTCTGGATTGCATTCTGACCTTCTGTTCCTTTTTTCTTCTTCAGAATTTACTTTGGATGGCAAGAATATGAGCGCGGCCTGCACTTATTTCTGTCCTGTTTTGGGACGGGTGTCGATGTGGACTTCAGCACTTGGCGTGTCATACCCATCGGACATTCTGTGGGTGCGGTAGCTCTGTACATCTCCCTGCTGTGCGCCAGATTTCTGTCCTGAGTCTCCTGCCTTCGCTGATGTGTTTTGGCCATCACCCACCAGCCCGGACGACAGGGTTATGTGCTTTTATGTGGTAAGAGGTTCAATATATATGAACATGCAAATTTTCATGTTGAACTCGAGTTGTTCTTCTGCAGGATCACAGGCTACAACCTCTTCCGACACTCGAATACCCAGACAAGAGTGTAACGCTCAAGTGTCGCCGCCAACATAAGACGGTGAGGGATGCCACTTCATACATTTCTCACCGTCTTTATTTCTTGGTGTATTCAGGCCACCTACCGTGGATTCATTTGAGCTTTGAGCTTTGAGGCTCAACGATGAGCATGTGTGCTCAGAATTGTGGGCTGGAGCCTTGAGTCTGAGGCTTGAGGTTGGCCGTGGTTGTTAGTGTTGCCGGAGTTCAGTTGGGTGTGGTTTTTTGCCAAAATATCCAAACCCTGACCTAACCGTGGGTCCGGTTTGGCCATGTCATCGAATGTCGAACCGCACCTGGGGTTCAGGTTCCTGCAGGTTCAGAACCGGTGCGAACCCCAAAAAAGTCCCATGTCCATGGTTTTTTAAAATTTTCTGCCTGCAGGATGTCCAAGGCCATAGATATATTACCTCTTCATCTAAAAATAGTCTTAGCTTGAATCTAGGTCGCTCTCCGAGGCGGTCAACACCAAAATGCGCACATCAAAAATTTCTCAAGAGCACGAAGGAAATGCTACCCCCAGGTGGAAATCATGTTCTGCACTGATATCACACTCCACCCCTAGTTTCCGGATAGCTGTGTGATTTTTTTTTGATATGGTAGCGAAATAGCACCGAAAATCAGACCCTTTGCACTTAGTGATGTGCCGGGCCCGGCCTCAAGCCCTCAAGCCCTCCAAGCCGGGCCCTGATAAGCCCGAGCCGGGCCGAGCTCTAGGCAGGGCTTGAGCGGGCCTAGGGCTTGGGCTTGATATTTTGAAACCCAAGCCCGGCCCGCAAGCCGGGGCCTGTGTCATCCAATTTGTGTAAGATATAATTTGGTAAATTTCTCGTTAATTATTGTTTCATTTCGAGTGTCGCCTCTCGTTTCCTGTACAGCTCGGAATCTCGGCAGGCTGGTATAAAAGAGTCACGTACACAGTGACTGACCGTTACTTTCTCTTCCACTTCGCTTTCTTTGGAGTCTGGCCTGCCGACATGGCTTTGCGTCGTCCTCCCGACGCCCGCAGTCGAAAGGCTCCCACCCGTGTTCCGATGACGATGGTGGACACTATCGCAACCTCCGGTGTGTTCTCACCGCTAATAATAAGACTTCTTCTGATGTGAGGTCGCTCCAGTCGCTGCCATAACAGGATAAATCGATCGCATCGCCGAGCTCTGTCTGCGACTGCCTGCCACAGTTCCCGCGGCCATCGACGGGGATAAAATTTACCATGTCGTCCGTCAATCATGTCTACGGCCTTAACTCTCCCGATCCCTCGCCGACATTTACTCGCCGAATGGATGTTCTTTTTGGTAAAGATTGTCGGGACGAGCACGGTCGTCTTCACCATGTCCGCCGTGGTACCAACGGGATGCTACTCTTTGTCAAATACCTCCGTGACATCAAGTAGGCTACTGACGGTATACCTTTTACCACGGCTTCTCTCAAATTGTTAGAGCTAGTGAAAGAGATGGAGACGCTCTGGTATGTAACTATTCTATAAAGATGTTCATTCTAATCTCAATTATTTCAGCGAGGGATCAAAGGATGCCAATCCCACTTCACCACTCGGCGACGGTTCCGCCCCAGCGCCATCTGGATCAAAACGACCAGCTAATGGAACCCTCTCGGACGATGATGATGGGCCCCCACCTAGGAAAAGGACTGGTGCGTGCTCAAATATTTCTATGTTCTTCAGCTCGTGATGATATTCTCTTAGCCCGTAATGGTACTGTCAGCGTTGAAGAAATCGACGAGGACGACGATTCAGATATATAAGGAATTTACGCCTGCCGCAAGGAGTAAAAATAAATGTTCGTCTTCTGATGATGCATTGATCAACACCTAATTCCCGGTTTTTGTAGCGAAAAATGGCCGCCGTTCGACCTCAGACACTTCTACCGACAACGACGAGGCTCCTGCACTGAAGAAGCCTCCAGGTACCTATTCGTCGCTTTATGGGATCAACCCTTTGATATTTAATTTCCAGGCATCGGTCCCTCTCGCCGAGTTGTAAAGGAGAGTAAATCATACATCGAATTCAAACGCCTATATGTTCGCGATGGGTATGTTCTTCTTTATTTTTTTTATGTTCTCTGTCTGACCCAAACACAGTTCTCGATCCTCGCAAGAAATTTGCGCACTTCAAAAAGCACTGGGATACGACGCTTCAACAACAGGCTCTTAAAAACATGGAGGCTACCGTATGTGTTTTTTCTTTCTTATTCTTCCGACCTCCTGACAACATTCCCATTTTATGTACTATGGATCGTTCAGTGCTCCCATTACCAAATGTTGATGTTTCGGTGTTTGAATCCCGCCATCAATCTCAATGATAACTCGGCTATTTATTAACTCCCCACTGACAGGACCGCGTTAGGACCTGGGTCCTGGCGCGCTTCTTCCAGAAATAACACAACCAAATATGAGAGAACACCAACACACCAGAACACAGAATCAGAGAGGAATTTTCATGACAGTGGATTCAACTTATTGGATGGGAATAGATTAATTAATTGCAATATTGTATGCGTGCAGATTGACGAAATATTTACTCGACACCATCCTCAGCCTCAACATCTAAATCATCGTCCCCCTCTTGCCCCAATGCATCTTCTTCTCTGGCCTTGGCCAGCTTTTTCTTCTCCCGGGTTTCTCTGGATTTCTTCGCAGTAGCGGCACGCTTGGCAGGCCCCGAAATCCGAAGGACCGCCGCAAATTCTTTGTGTTTGGCTTCCCGATCAGCAAAATATGGGATAGGTGCTGTCAGACCCCGGGGAAGGGTATCGTGAAGTAAGTGAGCATTGTGTAAAGCATGCATGTTGATAAAATAAATGTCGCTGTTGGTGTGCTGCACTGCTGTCTGTTTTCGATTGGTGACACCGCGTTCTTGGATCACATGCTCTGAACGTTCAACGGCCTGGCAATTGGCGCCATAACAATCATGTTGGGCGTTGAAAAAAAACAGAATATCCTTTTAATAGAGTCAGTAATTAAAACAGCGAGTGCCGAGCGAAATGTACCTTGGTTTGTACAATAACATTGCCATCCACGGAAGGAGACAGAGCTGGCATGTTCAGACGGGCATGTCGAGTTGCTGATACATTAAATGGCCGGATGATTACGGCTGCCTGAGTTTCTTGGGTCGAATTGAGGACAGGAATAAGTATGGTACAAATCTGTCCCGCCAATATGGCCCTAGATGACTGGGAGCGGCGTGAGCATACAACTCGCATTAGAGGTTTGAAAATCCCAACCGGATGCATGTAAAATACCCAAGAGTTTTTTTTTGCATACATCTCCGGCTCGACTCACAACATATTTGCATGTGGTCCAGTCCTTACCGGCACCGTGTTCATCTAATTCAGCGGCCCAGTCTTCGCCGAGCATTTGGCGCCATGTGCCCGTGAGTGCTGTACGGCGAGCTTCAAGCTTAATTGAACCTATTATATTGGAGTTAGATGGTAATGAAATCAGAATAGGCGTGATGAGACCAAGAGGAGAGCGGAAATTCCCGGCCGGCCATCGACCTCCTTGACAGTGCCCCCAAATCGGGAATGCCGGACCCGGCGATAACTTTGTTCGATACCGATCCTAAACTTTTTATTCCTCTTTCATTTCTGTTCAAGTGCTCTAGTATTTTGCCTACCCCCCCATTTACACTTATAACGAACCGTTCTGTCGACTCAGAATATTATTTTTCACCCGCTACTGCACGGTAGGCGTGTATGAACATTTGTGATGCGATCAATTAATCCTCGGCTGAGCCGGAGAATGGTCCTTAACTGCTGACCAATGACCCCTCTGCTCTTTAGATTTACTGTTGTGAGGCTCAAGTGCTGGTACTCGCTATAGTCCTATTGCCATCACGGGTGTCCGATCGGGAGAATGCTGTCCTGTTATCTTCGGAGTTTGAATTCTGTTGCGATCCATGTTCAACGAGAAACGCGTCTTTTCGTTTGAATTCTGCGCGGGCGAGAGCTCTATATGTGCATATGAGAATCTGCCGCTTTAGATTTTTGATGCTGTTTCGCAAGCCCTCAGTATAAGATCGCAGAAAATGAGGTGACAGAGTGACTGATTGGTGACTAGCTGTAGCACCCTTGGATCGAAAATTCGTGTTGGGGGGGGGGGTTTATTATACTCGCATGGTCCACAACATAAACAACGAGTTTATGGAATACAAACATGTAGACCTATTAGGGTGGTTATCCTTCTAGAAATCTACAAGATGCAAACCGAGCACAACACCATTCCAGGGATCAATCAATTCAAGACGCTGGCCAATTCGCCCTGCTCAACCCCTCCCCGACAGCACGTGACTTCCACACACGCACAAATAAATCTCATCGGGTGCGTAGGGTTGCGCGTGTTCGGGGACCGCAGCGACCGTATCTAGCGTACCTGGTGGGTATATATACCTGATATGACAAAAAAAAACCCCCCCGCCCCAGGTTGCGGCCTGTGGATACACTAGGAAGAGTGGATCGCGGCGCTATAGTATATACCCTTGATTATATTGGTGGAAATGCTCCTAGAGTCAATGATTCTTACATAATCCAACTCATTCGTGTCCCGTTGGTTGCGCTTTTCTACCTTTTTTTATTAGCTTTTTTTTATCAGTGCTCCTTGTCGCTACTGCTCCCTATTTACCTCCGCCCTTACTTTTAAATTTCAGCCCATTCATTCTTTCAAAACCTCTCAATTTTTCAAATTGTGTATATTTTGTAACGTATGACGGTAATAAATTGCATCTGTGGCAAATATAAGATAGTGTCATGCTAATCGGGACGAAAATACAAAAAAAAATCCCTAAAAATCAATGCTTCGCTCCTGTGCCGTTTCCATTGCGTAGATTCGCGTATTGTATTCGAGAAAAAATGTCACAGATATCGCTAGCCAACATGTACAAATAAGCCACGTTCCGCCTGGCTGGGCCTGAAATCCGCTATCCGCGGACTGGATTTTCAAAATTTGGCTCTCAAATCCGCTATTTTGGGACCGAAAAATCGCGATTTTTTGCCCTGAAATCCGCTATTTTCGGACCTACCTTATAGGGAGCTTCCCGGGGCCTGGTTGAGCGGAAACCCCGCTGTACCGAGGGTGATCGCAAATCTGTCGTTAGACCGATTAAACCCGAAGGTGCCGGGCGGCATAACCCTCGGCAATCTCAGGCTATTTTTGGTGAAATGAAACCCTCGGAATGACCGATTTTTCCACTCTTGCTCCCCTCACCGCAAAAAAAGCCGAAATGCACTCTCTATCACTCTCCAGACTATTGTATACATGTCTGAATTATATCCTTCTATTCTGTCGCCATAAAAGCAATGTTTGAACCAGCAGCGTCATTTCACGTGATCTGCTCAGAACGCACTCATCGAGGAGAGCATCCGATTCTCGGATTCGACAATTCGACACCCGATTTTTTTTACGTGACGCCTGAAAAAAAAATCAACAAATTCCACAAAAATTTTGGCTGAGCTTGAGTTTTTTTGTGAAGGGACGATGAATTTTTGCGTGACGAACCGCGTGGTGGATTCAACAACTGTTGGATTTGTCGAGGATGCAGCCCGAGGTCCCCAGGTGCTCGTTCTTGTGCTAACAGTGGCACACAAGCGGGATTTGAATGTGCTTGGCACTTGCCGAGCTACCAATATACGCGTCATTTCACACACTGTGCTGCGCTGGGGGCAAATAAAATCAGGCCGAGCTCGTGATTTTTCTGCCGTCCAGCACGAAACATTCAGACAGAACCGTCTGTTTGGATTTGTCAAGGCTGCAGCCCGAGCCCCCCAGACGATTCGTTCTTGACCTAACAGTGGCACACATACATATGTCAGAAGCTGCACTCCGCGCTCCATCAGGTGATAATCCGCCGGCCAAAAGGCAAGTTATCGCCGGCCCCAAGCAGATAGAGCTCGACAACGTGAGTGTCTGGGCAATTAATGTCGGCTCACCCTCACACACATCCCCTGCAGGCAAGAGATCGTGTCTCGGATGTGACGGGGAAATTGCGCGCCATTAACAGGGAGCGTCGAACCCTTGAGGACCAATTGCAGACAGCACACCGACAAATCAACGAATTGCGCCACGCGCAGGCAAGGATGGAGGCTGCCATGCAGCAGGAGATGTCCCAGAAAGTATGTCTTTTATATTGCTGTTCTCTGCTTTCTGGCTCACCGCACTAGGTAACCGCACTTGATTGTGATATTCGCGCGTACTACGACCAGCAAACTGGCGAAGTGCTGGGTAGACTGCATATGGAGAACAGCGAGCTGCTCAGCCAGCTTAACCGACAGCATGCTGATGCTGTGAGACGCCAACCTCTCGCTTGAATAGACGCTAATTCCATTCCACTGCAGACCATGCTGCGCGATGAGCAAATGCGAGAGGCCCAACGACTTCAAGAGCAGCTCGTGAGTCCACAGGGTTTGTTGAAGGATCTTATTTACAATCTTTAGGATGCAGCAAGGGCGAGTCAACTTGCACAGGAACAGGAGAAGGAGAGACAGAAGGTGAGATTCACTCTTGGAAGCGATAAGGGCGCTAACGAGTGCACAAGGCCGAATATGACACAAGACTGGCAGCATTCATAGCCCGGACCACCATCTACGATCTCCCTGCACGACGAGCTGAACCAGATTTCCCCCATCAGCCGCCGATGAGTCCGCGCCATCTTCGTCACTTAGTTACTTCGCTTAGCGTGGCGAAAGTTCGTGACTTTGATGGGATTCTGTGAAAGTTCGTGAGTTCAGTTGGAAAGTTACGAGCTTTCTCAGATATTGCTCAAAGGCACGAGCTTTCACACTTTCCCATCAAAGTCACGAACTTTCTCGCTTCTAAGCGAAGTAACTAAGTGATGAAGATGGGTACGACCCGCCGCCGATCCTGGAGCCCCGCTACATCTCATCCACGACCCAGGAGCAGCGTCGGCTTGAAACGACTATACGGTCCGCAGGCACACATATCCCGATCCTCACCAACGTGAATCCGGAGCCGGCTGGAGCAGCAACGGTACCTGTGCCAGGACCGATGCAGCAAGATGGACTGCCACCGTTGGTGATCGACTTGGATGATCCTCGAGTCGAACGGAAGCTTCAGGGTATGCTCCAGGATGCCTTGGCTGGGATGGGCATCAAGAAGATCACTGTGACCGGCTCTGCGAAGAGAAAGAAGAAATCGATCATAACCGCATCGGATATTTCCCGGAAGGAGCAACAAGCGAAGCTGACAAAAAAAGCCGACGAGAATTGGAAGGCGAGTCGCCTGTATAGTTGTGAAACTAGCGAGATGCTGAGTCTTGCCTTCAGAAAATCATCCGTGAGGTGTGGCGTCTCCTCACTGGACTCAACCATGCCAAGGACTTTGTCGACTATCAGCCCATTAGTACTGCAAAAGTGCAAGGAGGGTCATCTGAGGCCTGTGGAAGGATCTCCATTATATTTTGGCGAGGGAGCATCCAAATTGCACTAAAGGACTGGGGACACGGTCTCGAGACAGAAACAGAGGAGGTGGTACTCACGGAGTCGGAGTAAAAAGAGGCGGGGAAGACGGGACTCGACCAATAATGGACCGTTTGGCTTCGTTGAAGTTGGTAGATGGGCAGATTAATTATCAGAATGATTCATACCTATTTCCATAGACGGAGGAGCATTCAGCGCATCGTACACAGAAGCCATCGATGGTGTGGTGCGGGTTTGATGGCGCTGAGGTGGCCGCAGTGGGCGGGCCATTGTGTCCCGCTACACATGTCCCGCCACCGCCAATATCTACACCCCATGTCCCGCTTGGCCACACCTGAGGTGGCTGCGGTGGCGGGACATTGTGTCCCGCTACACATGTCCCACCACCGCCGATATCTACACCCCATGTCCCGCTTAGCCACACCCGTGGTGGCGGGACATTGTGTCCCGCTAAACATGTCCTGCCACCGCCGATATCTAAACCTTGCCAGCCTAAGGTCGAATGTCCCACTACACATTTGTCCCGCTCCGCCAATAGCTACACCTTATGTCCCGCTTAGCCATACACAAAGTGGCTGCGGTGGCGGGACATTGTGTCCCGCTAAACATGTCCCGCCACCTCCGATATCTACACCTTATGTCCCGCTTAGCCACACCCAAAGTGGACACGGTGGCGGGACATTGTGTCCTGCTAAATATGTGTCCCACTCCGCCGATATCTATACCACCCGTCCCGCTTAATCCTACCCGTGGTTGCGGCGGTGGGCGGGAGGATTCAAATTCTCCGAGAAAAAATTCTGGGGTAGAAGCGCTGACCCGTCATCTCGTGCAGCCATGGGTGTCATCGAGCTCGTTCGACTGTTGCCCTATTTTGCGGATTATGGTGCAAAAGCATGCAAACAAGATGGCGGGCTGTTGGAGACAAGGGAGGATACATTAAAGTTGAACTGCGCTGATAAGAAATAGCCATACCCGCTCTGAGATACGTCCAGCAACGTGGTTCAAAAAACAATTCCCTGGTGACTATCGCTGTCACGGTCGAGAACACGTCGAATCATTAAAAGGGTTCCACTCCTCTGATGATTATAAGATCGAGCCAAGTGAAAGATGTCAAATTTTAGAGCAGGCTCACAAGAGCATGATGAATAGCGCTCCTTCACGCTTGCGACGGCGGCTCAATTCAGCAGTGAGCCTGACGCAAACAAAACCATTCTGCCTGTTCAGAATCCCCCCCCGCAAATAGACCTCATCCCTGAGCATTTTCTTAGCCCAAAATGCAGGGCGGAGTTTAAAGTTCCCGATCGTCGAGACAAGTCATAAGCACTGCATTCCGAGCCCTGGTAGGCACGGTCTGTCTACCTGAGTTTCCGTCAGTCTACGTCGGCCGACCCCAGTAGGCAGACTCGGGGAAGACTCTGCCTACTAGGGTTGCCGACGTAGACCAACAGTAGACCAACGTAGACCCAGATTAGGACCTTTGCCTATGGGGCTGCGGAATGCAGTGAAGATAATCAGTATCTTCGACGCGACCTGATCTAAAATTGCGCGTCACAGCTATCTCGTGAGATTAAACAGTGTCCGTTGTGTCCGGGTAGCCGTCGTGCATGATGTCTCTGAATTCTTGCGGATGTCTTGATGATTTTGCACGGATAATTCACCTATTTATAACCAGTATGTAACCTCACTTTATCGGCTGATTTCGGTCCAGGTCACCTTTAGAAAATTGGATGGCTGTGAACAATGTTGACAGTAACTACACTGATCTGCCAATGCCATCTCATTTCCGCAGAAGACTTGCAACAATTTTTGCTTAGTGCCGTTCTATTCAGGATAGTGAGACCTTCCATAGACAAGAATATCTCCAATTGGTGACGTCCGTGATGTGTGGCTTGTCAAGAACCCCGTCCACGTAGTTGGCATCGCTTAGCCGCATATGCCTCCTAATATTTTACGCAACACAGTTCCAAATCAGCACATTTCGATTCTTTCAGTCTGGATCTTCCGGGAGAAGGTATCGAATGCGAAGTGACTGCACCTCACTCATCAGCCCAGAATGGCGTCGCAGAGCGTCTCAACCATACCATTATGAAACGTGTTCGAGCCATGCTCATTGGTTCTGGTCTTCCACCATCTACATAGCCAGCCAGAAGCCATGAACTATGCCTTCTATCCCAAGAATCATTGTCTCACCTCAGCACTTGACCCCCTGTGAGTATTACCCCAACAGGAACTTACCGGTAGCATAACGGAATGTATCGGGACAATAGCCGCCGGGACTATACTCCGAGTCCATATCGGGACAGTCCGAGTCCGTATCGGAACAGTAGCCGCCGTATCGGGACAGTAGCCGGTAATGGGATATTTTCGCCATCCCGGAATTTAGTCCCGATACAGCAGCTACTGTCCCGATATGGACTTGATATGGTGCATATCCCGTTACCGGCTACTGTCCAGATATAGACTCGGACTGTCCCGATACGGACTCGGAGTATAGTCCCGATACGGCGGCAGCTATTGTCCAGATACGTCCCGTTTAGTCTCAGTGCCAGACTGCCATGACATTCCCAATTTGGGTCCCTTGTCATGACAGTCTGGGAGCGGACCAGTCGGACCCATGCGCTATGCACTAGGACCCTGCCGATCTACCTGCCAAATGATGATCCTAAACAAAAAGTCACTGCCACAAACAAGGACCCCGAAATTTTGGACATCGTTTTTCTTTTCGTTTGCACCACATGAGCAAATTCTGAGTGGACAGAACCCTCCGTAGGACAGCTAAAGACATTTCATCCTCCAAAATTTAAGCCAAAAGGCTTTCAAAGCGGTCAATAATGACCGTCAAAATCAAGAAATTATAGCGCGTAGGTCCGGCTATTTGACTGGTCCGCTCCCAGACTGTCATGACAAGGGACCCAAATTGGGAATGTCATGGCAGTCTGGCACTGAGACTACGTCCCGTTATGCTACCGGTAAGTTCCTGTTGGGATAATACTGCATATGCACTCTGTAAGCGCCCGAACCAGTCCAAGCCGAGATTGAGATGCCGGTAATGGGATATGCACCGTATCGAGTCCGTATCAGGACAGTAGCTGCCATATCAGGACTAAATTCCGAGTCTGTATCAGGACAGCAAAAATACCCCGTTACTGGCTACTGTCCCGATAGGGACTCGGAACTTAGTCCCGATATGGCGCAAATATCCGGTTCTGGCTACTGTCGGAATCTAATCCCGATACGGCGCATATCCCGTTACCGGCTACTGTCCCGATATGGTGACTACTGTCCCGATATGGACCCGGAATTTAGTCCCAATACGGCACAAATATCCTGTTACCAGCTACTGTGGACTTGGAATTTAGTCCCAATACAGCGCATATTCCGTTACTGGCTACTGGACCGATACAGACTCGGAATTTAGTCCCGGTATGGTGCATATCCCGTTACCGGCTACTGTCCCAATATGGCGGCTACTGTCCCGATACGGTGGCTACTGTCCCGATACGGACTTGCAAGAAGCCCTCGGAAAAATCAGAGCCAACTGTCCCACTCTGCCAATATCTCTACCTTATGTCCCGCTTCACATATGTCCCGCCACGGCAAATATCTCTACCTTACCACCTTCTAAGGCCTTATGTCCTGCTTAATCATACTTGTGGTTGCGGCAGTGGGCGGGACATGTCCTGCTTGCTGAGCTTTGTGCGGGGCGGTGGTGGAAATGTCCGCTATGTCCCGCTGCTCATCGTGGGGTAACAGCGGGGGGGACATCCTCTAGCCAGACACGCCTTAAGCGGGACATGGTCTGTCTAATTAGGGGCGTTATTTGGTAATGGCAGGTGCATAGGCTATGCATTATGCTCATTATGCATTATGAGGTTATGCATTACTGGAATTTTTCATTCAATTCGTCAGTCACGGGTCACCGGGCTGGCTGTCAAAGACAAATTCTGGCTGTTGTCACGGGTCACCAGGGCCGGTGTCGAACTGGATTTCTGGTTCATGAAAACCGCTGAGAAATCCTGTTTTTTACCATAAACTCACAGAAAAAACCACCTGGGGGTCCTTGGATGGCAGCAACAGGATGTACATTCCTCTTGAATATCTAGCAAGAGGATGTCCCCCCCGCCGTTACCCCAGGGTGAGCAGTGGGACATAGCGGGACACTTCCACCGCCGCCCCACACAAAGCTCAGCAAGCGGGACATGTCCCGCTCACCGCCGCAACTACGGGTAGGGTTAAGCGTGACGGGTGGTATAGGTATCGGCGGAGCGGGACACATATTTAGCGGGACACAATGTCCCGCCACCGTGTCCACTTTGGGTGTGGCTAAATGGGACATAAGGTGTAGATATCGGAGGGTGGCGGGACATGTTTAGCAGGACACAATGTCCCGCCACCGCGGCCACTCTGGGTGTGGCTAAGCGGGACATAAGGTGTAGCTATTGGCGGAGCGGGACACATGTGTAGCGGGACATTCGACCTTAGGCTGGCAAGGTTTAGATATTGGTGGTGGCAGGACATGTGTAGCGGGACACAATGTCCCGCCACCGCGGCCACCTCAGGTGTGGCCAAGCGGGACATGGGGTGTAGATATAGGCGGTGGCGGGACATGTGTAGCGGGACACAATGTTCCGCCCACTGCGGCCACCTCAGGTGTGGCCAAGCAGGACATAGTGATTGAAAAGTAAGATATAGCCAAATGAAATGAAGCCAAAACATTTTGATACCGCCAAAAAACATAGGCAAGCCAAAACAAATCCAAAACAAAAATAAAAACTGTCCTTCATTGTCATGGAGTTTCAGAACGGGACACTTATGCCGCTCCACCACGCACACCGCGATTTTCAGAACGGGACACTTGTCCCGCTCCACCGTGCACACCATTTTCAGAATGGGGCACTTGTTCCGCTCTCCCACGCACACCGCCATTTTCAGAACGGGACACTTGTCCCGCTCCACCACGCACACCGTTGACCCTCTTTATAAAATTAAGCTGTCCGTCCGTCCGAAGCCTTTACGCTCCGCTGATACATTATGCTCCGGCAAGCAATTCCCAAGTGCTCTCTTCCCACCGGCCCGCAGGCGATCAGCTTCCGGCATCGCGGCACTACGTCACCTTGACGTCACCTGTCCAGAAAACTTTGACAGACAGATCTCGAACTCAAGCCGCGGCAAACTAACTATGGTGGCTAGCAGCCGGGCTGGTCAGAAAAGCCACGAGTTTGGTTTGCATTGTCGTAGACGAAGGTGGGTATGTATGCCCAAAAATTAGGCAACGGCCTTGTCACGGTCCTCAGAGCGGTTGTCAACCTACATGTCGGTACAGTAGTAGGCTGCTGGGACATGCTCTCGGCATGCTAGACGGCTTTCGGTGCGAAAACAACCCGAAGCCAGAAAATACCGAATATACAACATTTTCACAAATTCCTTCCTATCACTAATTGCGCGTGAATCAGCTGAGCAGATCTATCCAGTTTCTATGTCAATCGGTGAGGAACTGACTGAGATATCGGGAATTCTTCGAAAATATCCCAAAAACAGAAATTTTTGGTTCCCGCCTTCGGTACTGCAATTAGCTGTAATAAACCACTCTGCAAGCTTTCAGGGAACGGTATACCAAGCAAGCTTGGAGTTGTTTGGTCAAATTGACGTTACAAGAGAATTCCTTCCTAATATTGTTTCGTAAATAAGTACTATGCAGCTAAATTCCTTCCATGAGTTGTCGCAGTTCACCATCACACACCAAAGAAAAAATGATTTATTGGTTGCATGGCAGCAAAATATATCAAGCTGGTCCCGAATCTGGGGAACAACAACACTGGAGCCTGATCACTGAATCCACTGATGAAAGTGCCCAAAATTCTGGGAATAAATATTGGTACTACATACAAACTACATCTAGGTGATTTGTAGAAAAAACATGTTTGTACAAGATTGAATCCTGAGGCCAAGAAAAAAATAATAGACACATGTCCAGTAAGACATAAATGAATGTGAGCCTTTCATGACGAAGTGTGAAGGAGCTAGGATCACCACTCTAGATTCCCAGGTGAATAAACGGTGCCCATTGTTCGTGTGGCACTCCGGCATCCCGCATCTTTCGAACAGCAAGCTGCAGTGCCTTTGCAGCCTCAGATGCTCGAGGCCTTTGACCACTGGCCAATAAATGGCTGTAGACAGCTTCCGCAACAACTGGCCCATCTTCATCCATCATGGACCACATAGTGGCAATGGCTCCTTGAAATCCCGCAGCAATGAAGCCACCCCCCAAGTGGAAAGACTCATTCACTAGTGCAGCATCTCCTTTTGCTGTCTGGCATGCAGCGAGGAATACAAATTCAGCATTTGGCAGGGACATCTGGAGAATGGTCTCGAGCTCCAAAGCTCCACCATAGAGCTGGAGGCAGCTTTTTGGGGGCTCTATGATGTTCTGCTCTCCATGACAAGCTAGGTGGATCCAAGCACAATCATTCAGTGTCTGCTTGACTGAATCTACAGTGGTGCTTTCTCCGATGAGACTTTGAACCTGATATCGGTTCCCGGCAATGGAGCTGATCTTAGTGATTTCTTCTTCAACTCCAGGGAGTTTTTGGTCTCCTCGAGGACCAGTGTGTGTCACCCCAACCAGGCCAATGAGAGGTGGATCTGCAGAAAGTGTCTTGGAGTTTGCTTCCAGGAGAGCTCCCAGTGTGGGTGTATATGATTGTATGAATTGATCGGCAGAGTCCGCAGCATGGAAAGGCAAGCCAGTGAAATCTCCTGTAGGACACCACCATAATCTGCCAGAGGTGATACCATTCTGCAAACAAAGTGAATAATGGAATTGAAAAGATAAGCAGAACTTACCGCATTCGAGGCAACATAGATTGGCTGCACAATGGAGGTCCAGACCCAGCTCAGAAAGCCGTCCAGGCCCACTTCTATCCCTTCTTGGTATCCATAAAGACGGGCTGGTGGTAATTCCCTTGATCTCACATTACGCCCCTTGATCAGATCTCTGAGGAAACATTTTTGTGCTTTTAAACGGTCGACAGACACTGATGGCAGTGCAATATGAAGTGGATCTGAGGTCGGATTAAGGAGAATAAGCGAGTCACAATGATCATGATAGGAATTGAGAATAACAATTGGCCCATGCTGAGATACTTGGCAGAGATCTCTGTATGGCTTGGGGCGCAGAAAGTTCTCAAGGCCTGGACGATTTCGAATCTCCTTAATCAATGTATTTCGATCGGCAGCCACCCTCTGTGGATACTGAGTATTTCCACTATAGAGGTCTATAGACGGAAGTTTTAGCTTTTCTGCATCGTTTTGGGGCAGAAAATCAAGGTTGGTTTTTAGCTGCAGCAGCTGTTGGAATGTTGTTCCCAAGCCTTGTTCAAGCAGCTCTACTGCAAGTGGGAAATTTGAAGAGTCGATGCAGGCAGCAATGGCCTCAGAGGTTGCCTGAGAAACATTGATTCTCATGTTCACATCTTGACGGGCTGATACAGGGCTGCCAATCCAGAGGATCTCGGGTAATAGATGGAAGGCAGCAGAGTAGGCCTTCAGGATATCAGATGGTCTGTGTAACTTTGCAAGAGAAGCCAAACTAAAGGCTGAGTCCCATGATGTTACAAGATCTAAGGTGTTGCTTTGAAAGGAGTTGCTGTAACTGGAGAGCGCAGCTTCAAGGTCCTTCACATCACCTGATCTTCGAGATCGGTCTGTGAATGACGCTGCCAGACCCTGGAGGTGTCCAGCCAGGTCTGGATGCCCCTCAGGTGTCTGTGCCACAGCAGCCTGGTCATTCTGTAGTGCAGCCTCAAGGTCCTTCACATCTCCTGATCGTCGATATCGGTCTGTGAACGACACTGCCAGACCTTGGAGCCGTTGAGCCAGGTCTGGATGCCCTGCAGGTGTCTGCTCCACAGCAGCTTGGTGGTGCTGCAGAGCTGTTTCGAGATCCTTCACATCTCCTGATCTTTGATATCGGTCTGTGAACGACGCTGCTAGACTCTGGAGGTGTCCAGCCAGGTCTGGATGCCCTGTGGGTGTCTGCTCCACAGCAGCTTGCCTGTGCTGCAGAGATGTTTCGAGGTCCTTCACATTTCCTGATTGTCAATATCGGTCTGTGAATGACACTGCCAGAGCCTGGAGCCATCCAGCCATGTCTGGATGCCCTGCAGGTGTCTGTTCCACAGCAGCTTGGTGGTGCTGCAGAGCTGTTTCGAGGTCCTTCACATCTCTTGATCTATGATATCGGTCTGTGAACGACGCAGCTGGACTCTGGAGGCGTCCAGCCAGGTCTGGATGCCCTGTGGGTGTCTGCTCCACAGCAGCTTGCCTATGCTGCAGAGCTGTTTCGAGGTCCTTCACATCGAGTCCTGATCTTCAATATCGGTTTGTGAATGACAGTGCCAGACCCTGGAGGCGTTCAGCCAGGTCTGGATGCCCCTCAGGTGTCTGCGCCACAGCAGCCTGGTCATTCTGCAGTGCAGCCTCAAGGTCCTTCACATTTCCTGATTGTCGATATCGGTGTATGAGCGACACTGCCAGACTCTGGAGGTGTTCAGCCAGGTCTGGATGCCCTGCAGGTGTCTTCTCCACAGCAGCTTGCTTGTGCTGCAGAGCTGTTTCGAGGTCCTTCACATCTCCTGATCTTCGATATCGGTCTGCGAACGATGTTGCCAAACTCTGGAGGCGTCCAGCCAGGCCTGGATGCCCCTCGGGTGTCCACTCCACAGCTGCCTGATAGTTGTGCAGTGCAGCCTCGAGGTCCTTCACATTGCCTGATCTTCGATATTGGTGCATGAATGATCCTGCCAGATTCTGGAGACGTCCAGCCAACTCTGGATGCCCCTCAGGTGTCTGCGCCAGAGCAGCCTGGTCATTCTGCAGTGCAGCCTCAAGGTCCTTCACATCTCCTGATCGTTGATATTGGTCTGCGAAGGACACTGCCAGACTCTGGAGGCTGTCAGCCAGGTCTGGATGCCCTGTGGGTGTTTGCTCCACAGCAGCTTGCTTGTGCTGTAGTGCAGCTTCGAGGTCCTTGACATCACCTAATCTTCGATATCGGCTCCCAAACCATGCTTCCAGACTTCGGAGACATCCCGCCAGGTCTGGATGCCCCTTGGGTGTCTGTTCCACAGCGGCTGAAATGTTCTGCAGTGCAGCCTCAAGGTCCTTCACATCACCTGATTTTTGATATTGGTGTATCACTACGCATAGATGAATCGGACGATATGCTGTAGGTGCACCCTGGACTTGGGTGATATGTGAATGGCTTACATAGAGGAGGAGGAACCCTGCTGTTCAGACAGCTCCCAGGTACCGGCCGAGATTTGAACGCTCTGAAGCGCAGATGAATGGGCAAAAATACGATCCACTAAAGGAGCTAGATCCGCGGCTCTCGGAAAACAGTCGTTCATTTCAGGTCTGATAACAAATGAGCAGTCGACACGGGAGGCAATGGAGTGAGATTATGCCTACATCATGAGTCAGGATACGATTACCGGCAATCGTGATGGACACGTGGGAAGGCCATTGAGACGGTGGAGCTGAAGTACCATCAACGGGCATTTTTGCATTTTTGGGCTGGCATTTGCTGCGAAATGGCAGCACTTGACTGAATTAAGCTTTCCTGGGTCAATCCAAGGCAGATGCATCCCCGGTGCAGAATTGAAGCCCATCCACGCGAAATTGAGTGTGTCACAGTCATTTTGCTGGCATTCCTGTCTACCATCAACAGGCATTTTTGCATTTTTGGGCTGGCATTTGCTGCGAAATGGCAGCACTTGACTGAATTAAGCTTTCCTGGGTCAATCCAAGCCAGATGCACCCCCGGTGCAGAATTGAAGGGGGAGGACACGAAATTGAGCGTGTCACAGCCATTTTGATGGCATTCCTGTCTACCATCAACGGGCATTTTTGCATTTTTGGGCTGGCATTTGCTGCGAAATGGCAGCACTTGGCTGAATTAAGCTTTCCTGGGTCAATCCAAGGCAGATGCATCCCCGGTGCAGAATTGAAGCCCATCCACGCGAAATTGAGCGTGTCACAGTCATTTTGATGGCATTCCTGTCTACCATCAACGGGCATTTTTGCATTTTTGGGCTGGCATTTGCTGCGAAATGGCAGCACTTGGCTGAATTAAGCTTTCCTGGGTCAATCCAAGGCAGATGCACCCCCGGTGCAGAATTGAAGGGGGAGGACGCGAAATTGAGCGTGTCACAGCCATTTTGATGGCATTCCTGTCTACCATCAACGGGCATTTTTGCATTTTTGGGCTGGCATTTGCTGCGAAATGGCAGCACTTGACTGAATTAAGCTTTCCTGGGTCAATCCAAGGCAGATGCATCCCCGGTGCAGAATTGAAGCCCATCCACGCGAAATTGAGCGTGTCACAGTCATTTTGCTGGCATTCCTGTCTACCATCAACGGGCATTTTTGCATTTTTGGGCTGGCATTTGCTGCGAAATGGCAGCACTTGGCTGAATTAAGCTTTCCTGGGTCAATCCAAGGCAGATGCATCCCCGGTGCAGAATTGAAGCCCATCCACACGAAATTGAGCGTGTCACAGTCATTTTGCTGGCATTCCTGTCTACCATCAACAGGCATTTTTGCATTTTTGGGCTGGCATTTGCTGCGAAATGGCAGCACTTGACTGAATTAAGCTTTCCTGGGTCAATCCAAGGCAGATGCATCCCCGGTGCAGAATTGAAGCCCATCCACACGAAATTGAGCGTGTCACAGTCATTTTGATGGCATTTCTGTCCACCATTAACGGGCATTTTTGCATTTTTGGGCTGGCATTTGCTGCGAAATGGCAGCACTTGACTGAATTAAGCTTTCCTGGGTCCCCCTTCAATTCTGCACCGGGGGTGCATCTGGCTTGGATTGACCCAGGAAAGCTTAATTCAGCCAAGTGCTGCCATTTCGCAGCAAATGCCAGCCCAAAAATGCAAAAATGCCCGTTAATGGTGGACAGAAATGCCATCAAAATGACTGTGACACGCTCAATTTCGCGTGGATGGGCTTCAATTCTGCACCGGGGATGCATCTGCCTTGGATTGACCCAGGAAAGCTTAATTCAGCCAAGTGCTGCCATTTCGCAGCAAATGCCAGCCCAAAAATGCAAAAATGCCCGTTAATGGTGGACAGAAATGCCATCAAAATGGCTGTGACACACTTAATTTCGTGTCCTCCCCCTTCAATTCTGCACCAGGGGTGCATCTGCTTAGGACTTCAAACCGTCCCGTAATGTTACGGAATTACGGGCCGTAAACACGGTTACATCCCCGTACCGTCGAGCTTTTTTGGTCTCATCTCTGACGGGACGGGTACGGGACGGGTCAACCCGTTTACTGGGCCCCGTAACCGCCCGTTTACGGCGTAAATTACGGGTCGGCAAAGGGCAGCTGCCGAGGTGTGCCGCGCAAGTGCCGACGTGCCAACAGGCACCGTTAGCCACATTGGTAAACCTCCGGGGTCGCGGCTTAGCCACGGCGAATAGTGGGGAACATGTGTAATCGCAATCACACTCGCAGCAATCGTACAGCACACACCACAGCATGCAGTCATCCGTTTGGTCGCCGCTCAACAATGGCTACCTCGCGGCAACGTACGGAGCTGCGAGCGGGATCATGAGCCCTGAGAGTGTGCCCCATACCGGGGACTTGCCTGGAATTCCAGGGAACGAGCCTATTGGCCAGGGAATAGGCGAACAGGAAAATGGGTCAGCTCGTTCCAAGGGGCGACCAGCGCAGTTAACACTGTCTCCCAGTGACGGTGCACTCAATGTCAGCGCCTCACAAACAAACGAGATCGAACTACATGACGATGAAAGGGCGGTGATGAACGAAGTGGGTGTACTGGTGTTTTCTTACGGATTGGCTAATAATATTTTACCGCTCAGAGTGAACTCCCGCATGCGACTATGGTGCGCTCGGCCTAAACACCACCAAAGTTGTACGAGATTTATTGCACTTGATCAAGACTTCGTAGAGTCGGATCCTCTAGCCAAAACACTACGATTAGATAGTACTTCAATCCCTCAAGAGGGATTTTTCATAGCATTAAAATTTACATTTTCTCCTCCGCGAAATTGAGAGATCAGTGATCCCATCAATCCATCAGTCACGTGTCGTTACGAAATAGCCCCTATGTCACCATTCAATGACATCACTACTGGCCCGTACATTCATTTTCCGCCAGCTAATGACCAAGATATGAAATTTTGAAGACAAGAACACCCGAACGTATATATGCTACTGGTCCATCGTGCGGCCCATACGCTCTCCTACCCGTCGATGAGACTTGTAAACATGAGAGCTGAACTTCTTGACCTGCAGTTGAGCATTTTTGCAGTCAAGACCTTGTCGGTAAGCATCAATCCACCTGTATGTACGCCGTTCCCACTTTCGAATAGTCATCAACGCAACGGACTTGAGGGCATCGTCCATTCGATTGCGGAGACCGTCAAAAGTATAGTCACAGTGCTCCCGCAGATATCGTTTGACTGCGCCCCAAAAAAATTCGATGAAATTGAGTTCGCAATGATATTTTGGGGGAAAAAGGCATTGGTGACCGAGCCGCTCGATTGTCTCTTGGACCAGAGATCTTTGTATAAAGTGGACTGGGCGTGCTTGTTGTATCCGAGGCTGCGGTTAGTCTCCGCCCTTTTCCAACCCTTCCCATCCAAAGCCATGTTGAGAGACGAGAGCCGCCAAAGCTCAGCCTGCCGCTTTTCCTCCTGTGCGAAGCAATTGGCAAGTGAGGCGTCATCCTCGAGAGGCTCAAGCCCGAGGTCCGAGTCCGAGCCCGAAACGTCGCCAGCAGAGTCGTCAGCGCCCAGAGTAGTGCCAGTAGCCGGCTCGTCATCAGTCTCCCACTGGCCTTCAGAGTCAGACAGCGTATGATTAACCCCGCCTGTCCAGTGCGTTTCGTACTCAAAGCGCGGGTCCTCTGGCTTGTACTCGATGGTAGTCGACGTAGCATATCTGCCCGCGTGTGCGTGCGCGGCAGCTTCAGCAAGATAGCGTCTCCTCCGGCCCATAAAGCAAGGGGTACAAAGTGAAAAATTTTCGCCGGCCAAATTGGGAGATCAATGATCGGATCATTGATCGTACAACTTTGGTGGTGTTTAGGCCGAGCGCACCATAATGCTTCCGTCCGGCGACGACTTTTCGCAGCGCGCTCCCCTGTAGGATCACTGCACGAAAAGGACAAGGACTCTGCAAAGGACAAGGAGTCTGCAAAGAACAAGAACTCTACCAAGGGCTCTACCAAGGAGTCGGCCAGCTCCAAAGACGCCGACTCCGCTGTCGACCTGAAGCCGACCGAGCCCAAGGACTCCAACAAGAAGAAAGAAAGCACCATCGCGACTGGGACGGGTCGTCATGCTGGAGCCAGTCAGGAAGAGCATTGATGACTGGGGAGCGCCTGAGCATATTTGGAGCTTCGTTTGGAGGAACGCTGGGTCGAAAGCCGGCGCCGCGGTACTCTGGGTCCGCATACCTTCTTTTTTTTGGTATATTCGCTTCTGAGCTTCCCTCTACAGGACCCAGTTATGTGTCATTACAAGCGATTTTGACGAGAATCTGTTTGTATAACTCGAGTGGTGATTCTGAATTCATAAAAGAATATATCAACCACTGCCGAAACTGGGGACACGATTTCTCGCTTTGACCGGGCAAGGTCGTCATCAGCGTCACCCAGTTGTGTATCGTTACAATCGATTCTAACGAGAATCTGTTTTTATGATTCAAGTGGTGATTCTGAACCCATAGAAGAATATATCAACCACTGCCGAAACTGGGGGCACGATTTCTCGCTTTGACCGGGCAAGGTCGCGATCAGCGTCACCCAGTTATGTATCGTTACAAGCGATTTTAACGAGAATCTGTTTGTATAACTCGAGTGGTGATTCTGAATCCATAAAAGAATATATCAACCACTGCCGAAACTGGGGACGCGATTTCTCGCTTTGACCGGGCAAGGTCGCGATCAGCGTCACCCAGTTGTGTATCGATACAAGCGATTCTAACGAGAATATGTTTGCATGATTTGAGTGGTGATTTTGAACTCATAGAAGAATATATCAACCACTGCCGAAACTGGGGGCGCGATTTCTCGCTTTGACCGGGGAAGGTCGTCATCAGCGTCACCCAGTTGTGTATCGTTACAATCGATTCTAATGAGAATCTGTTTGTATGATTCGAATGGTGATTCTGAACCCATAGAAGAATAGAGAGTTTGCGCAAAAGCCACCAGAGCCATCAGGTGGCTTTTTTGCAGTGCGCAAATTGATGGCTCCTGGCTCGAGTGCACAATTCAAACACTGCATTCTCCCCTTCATGTAAACACTCAGTAGTCACCATTGTTCCATTTAACTTCTGGCGCTAATACCATGGTTTGCGTATGAACTACATTCATTTATCAATATATATCATCACTGACTCTTCTGTTAAGGAAAGCGCCCAGCTTACACAAAACTGGGTCGGGAACTTCTATCCTGAGGTGACTTCCTTTTAACTTCCATCTTGGTGTCCGGTGCCGAAGAGTTCGTCTCTTTACCGCTGCAACTGCTCGTAGTACTGGTCTAGATGAGTCTCAGCTAGGTACCACTGTACACCGCGAGGGGAAGAAATAGGCCTTTTATGCTGTTTTTGAGACCGAGCTGGACGAGGTGTCACAATTGTTGTGCCCGGCGTATGTGGAAACTCTTGGCATTGCATAAACAAAGGGACCCCGAGTTTGTTTAAAATCCATTCTGAATCATTATGCCTTATCTGCAACCCGACAACAAGGAGCGGAATCCCGACGACAACGCCGATGACTCAGTATCGGGCGTCGGCCACAATGGTTTGGTTTCCCATCTTTTGAAGGCGGGGGGAAAATGCCGGAATTACCAAACCATAGTTCGGAACGGGCACACAGAACAAAATATCACACTTACAAATCCATATTCGGAACGGTGAGAGGGAACAAAAATACCACACTTACCAAGTCGTATTCCGAACCGGAGACCCACAACAATGGTATTCCCACGCAAAGTCAAAATTAAGACTACTGACAAGATTTCAAAAAGTGGCTGTAAACCGTCGGTAAAAACGAGACCTAATAAATTAGGACTCGTAATTGATTGGCTCGCAGCATCACCACCATCCATCCCTACCAGACCCCATACCCCAGAGCAAGCTAGAGGTCAGAAACGTCCCTGTGACTCTCCGACAAGGTCCCCGAGTCGACGGAACAAAGAAAATGTCGACCCGAATGAGCATAGGGCAAAATTGGCGCGAGTTCAAGAGTAGCTGACTGAATACCTTGATTTTATACTATAATATATACCCTTGAGTAGTACAACTAGTGGGTCCTGGATCCCTGGTATACTTGATGGCGGACTTCGACGTCAAACCACTGGGACTACTCCCCGAGCTGCCTAGTGATATCTCTCCACTCTATTTCCCAGATGGCCTCTCAGGAGACTCTGGACGACGTTGTAGATTATGAGACATCCACACCGCCACCGTTTGCACCCGCTCCTTCCGCGACTGTGAACGCTCCTGCTGTGCTGGGACCCCCCGGAAAAAAAAAAAAGTAGGTGATATGTTTTTTTCGCATTTTGGGGTGATAATAGGGGAGCTCAGAGTAAAAGACGCCGGACGCTTTTCGCCGACGCTGTTCGTGGAACGCGGATTTCGGGGAATCGGCCATCACTGATATCAATCTCAAGCTTAAGGGACTAAGCCTCGCTAAGGATAATGAGCCGAAACTCGGCGGGTAATACAGGTCATTTCGTACTGACTCAGGACCCTGGATTCCAGGTACTTTGACACCCTCAGTGAATTTTGAGGCGGTGCGTTGTTAGAAGTAAGCTCAGTTGGGCACGTCGTGCACCATAGGTGAGGAAAGCGGATGAGCAATGCGCCAAAGGCGTATTTAAGGGCGAGAAAAAGGAAGAAGGAACCAAACAACTGCAACTATTTCATTTTCCTTTTTGAGTGAACCCAACTACATGCTTAGACCCGGCCTCATCCGGCTAGATCAATCGACGTATAAGCCTGGGCTGAATGCAGTGATTGTGTCCGCTACAGATATTCCACAATTTTTTTCAGGTCCCGGAATGTCACATTGACGTCCAGCCAAGCTTCTGAGGGATCCTCAGGAAATTTAAGCCAGAAGAAATCGAGGGGTGAGGGAAAAGGTTTGGCATCTCCGACCCAAACCGACTGCAAACTCGTGCAAACTCGTGCAGACCATGCCGCTGCCCCACAAACCTGAATGTATGTGGCTGATAGTCCATCCGAGAAAGAATGCCTTCAAAGTCGTTCATTTCTTCACCAATCACCCTGAATCAGTTCCAAACGATTCCTTTTTCCTCAACAGTTCGAAGGATACCGGAATCATGCATGGGGAACAGGGTGGGGGGGAGGGTTATATTATACCCGCGTGGGAAAGGAAAATTGCGCTTGAATTTGAGGGGAGTTTGTCTTAAAGGTGACCATATACATATGTTGGTTAAACTAAATTGTTTGGGCCGCGGGCTCGGAATGTGCCATGCCCCACAAGACAGCCTGTCGAAGCTCTTTGGTGAAGATGCTCCTTGACCGGCTGATCATCGCACTCGCCGCCCAGCGTTTAACCATGAGCAGCTGCTGATGGAGCTCCTGGTTCGTGTTTACTGCAAATCCAGCCCTCCCCCATCGCCACGTGCATTTAGGGTAGAATGCTCGCTTCGCTCGCAAAGAAGTAAGGAGTAGAAAGATGGGGACCGGCAATCCCGTGCTATTTCAAACTCCGCTGATGGCATGATTTGGCGTGGAATGATGGTCCTGATTTTGTTTCCCATGCAGGTTCAGGTTCGGTTCGAGTTCGAACACGTTCGAACCTGTAAAAAATTCTCACCCCCCAGTTAGTGAAATATGGGCCCAGGGAAAGATACAAAGTGAAGTAGGACACCTTTTCTTACTCCCAGTCAACTTCCTGACCTTCACGATATTCCCCAGCTGTGAATTAAACCAGTTTTGAGATCACGGGAAACAAAACCTCGGGTCAGTGATCACTCATTCGCGCCATAAAGCTTCAACGCAGTGGTGAAATGATTTTGAAACATCTCAAGAGATTTATAGGGTGCATGGTGATCATAATTTCCAGCCGAAACCCCCGGAAAATGGGACAGAATGGACCCTGAAAGGTGCTTTCGCGTTCGGTGTTCGAACGCGTTCGGAAAAATTTGGCCAGGCCTGAACGCTGAACCGAACTTTGCGTTCAGGTTCGAACATTTCCTGAACCTGAACCTGAACTTCGCGTTCAGTTCGGTCCGGTTCAGGTTCGAACCGATCTCTTGAACCGAACCTTGACAACACTAATTTTATCGCCTTCCTTTTTTGGGTCTGTTTTCTTTTCATGTATAGGATGGCTGGCATTTTGAAAAGCGGCGCAATAGACCTGCATTCAAATGACTGGCATTTTGAAAAGCGTGACCTGACACAATAGAGCCTCATTCAAATGGTGGGCATTTTGAAAAGCATGACGCGATGCAATAGAGATGCATTCAATTTCAAATGGCTGGCATTTTGAAAAGCATGACCTGGCGCAATGGAGGTGCCTTCAAATGGCGGGCATTTTGAAAGGCATGACCTGACACAATAGAGCTTCATTCAAATTGTGGGTATTTTGAAAAGCATGACCTGATTCAATAGAGATGCATTCAATTTCAAATGGCTGCCATTTTGAAAAGCATGACCTGACACAGCCATGGTTGCGAGGATAACAATCTCAGTTGCGGGCTTACAGGCAATATCTCAGAAAATGTGATTATTTTGATGTGACCTGGACGACGAGTCCTTTCTACTAGTACTTGAACTCCTCAGGTCTCCTTCTCCCTCATTTTTGGAATCCTCAGCGGCCTGGAGGGGTCCCATCCATGATCATTGGCAATGATGTATGTTATTCTCAAGTATCTACAGTGAAGAAATCTTGATCAGCGGCAGTTTTGGAGGTGTTGCCGCCTTCGTCTGTGCTGGAACAGATGTCCTTCTCACGATCGGTGTGGCAACAGTGTGTTTGAGGATATTGAGAACATGGAATAATGTGCAACTCGCCAGAGAGAGGTCAGTGCATTTCTCCCGGTATATCCATGGTCGTGTCTTAAGTCTTGCATTTGCGACTTCCAAGTTTCGTGTGGAGAGTGCTTATTGTTACGCTCACATGCGGGACGCTCGTTTGGGGCAATGCACTTCTTGTAATAACACAAGCGCTCGGGGGACCGCGGAGCGGTCCCCCTCCCCCTTTATTGATCACACAAATTAAAAAATGTAAAACCTTACAGCTGTTTGCATATGAAAACAGATAATAGAATCAGTACAATCCAACAAAAAAAAATGCAGAGTGGATTGGTCGGTGGAGTTTCAAACGCTTCCGAACAAATGCAGAGACATAATTTGCTATGCGGAGGAGATGTACAGTGGCAATGAGAAGTGTGGCCAACAGCCCACAGTCAATTTTTGCCAGTATTTCTCTCTTTACGAAATTACGCCTGTCTGAAGTCTGTTGTCTGATTTATGTTAGTCTCTCCTAGACAGACACTGCAACAATTTTGGTGCTCGTACCTCGCATGTTGTAGATTTACGTCTGATTTATCTGGGAAGGAACACTTTTACTTGAAATTTCATGGGTCCCAGTTTTACCCAATTTTTCAGGTGATGCACACACACCATACTCAGTACATCGTGTGCTCGAGTTTTCAGGAAAAAATGGGCTTTTTTGGGGGGGGACGCCGCCAGATTTCCAGCGGAAGTTTCAGTCCTGCACGTTTCCGACATCCTGTCAACACAATTTTTCCCCCACCCGCCCACACCTTTTTCAGACACCCAAGTTCCCGAATCCCGACTTATGGTTACTATCATACCTGTATCGTAGAGGCAGTACGTAGAGTGGGGGATGGGGGTGGTTCATTCTCGTTCATCCCCATCCTCCCACGACCAGGAGCTCGGCGGTTGCGGAGCACTCATTTTGCGTGGTTTTGGTCTTCCGCACTTGGCAATCGGCCAAGTATTGAGTGGGATATGGGTCAGACAATGTTCCCAGCCCGGTGGCAGTGAGAAACTTTTGTGCGGTCACAAACTGGGTCACAAATTGATTTTTTAAGCACGGCAAACGCAGTTCTGGAGCAGTGCTATCGATTGCGGCACTCATTTTGCGTAGTTGTGGTCTTCCGCACTTGGCAATCGGCCAAGTATTAAGTGAGAGATGGGTCAGACAATGTTCCCAGCCCGGTGGCACTCAGAAGTTCAGACATTATTAACTCTACTCGGGCGATGCAACGGAACAGCGTAGAGCTCTTGCCTCAGTAAATTCCACAATTCTTTGGAGGCTCTGTGATCCTACATATGCATCCAAGGCGGTGTCTCGTCGATTTGGAGAATATTTGATAGAGAAAAAAACGAGCACCAGGGTCATTTGTCCAAAAGGGGTAACCACATCCATTTCAACTCTCCAGTAAATTCCACAATTCTTTGGAGGCTCTGTGATCCTCCATATGCCATTCAAGGCGGCGTCTCATCGATTTGGAGAATATTTGACGGAGAAAAAAACGAGCACGAGGGTCACTTGTCCGAAACGGGTAACCACGTCCATCTCAACCCTCCAAGATAGAACCCGAAATAGATTAGATGTAAAACGTACTGTGCTGTATGTTGTTGTGTTCCTGTGCTAATGCTATATGCTGTGACATTCACATGGTTCAAACAGTGGTATAAGTAGAGTTGATATTCGTCTGTAGTTGTTAGCCTTTTATTCCATCATTTTACGAAGCCCCCCCCCCCCCCTCCCCTCCCCCCCCAATGCCTGATCATCTTACCGATCTAACCAATCAGTGGACGAGAGGCTTTGTTTGTGAAGTCTCCCTCTTTATAAAATTACGGGTGTCTGTCTGAAGCATTTGAACTCCGCTTTTGGGAGATCAGGCCCGAGGCTTTGGAAGCGCTCACTAAACGGCGCTTCGTCGGGCCTTTTAACCCCACGATCAAGTGCGGGCGCCTATAAAAGTAGGCGATCGACGACAGGTTTTGGGGAGGGGAATGGTAACCCAACCAGCCAAAGGAATGGTGACTTAGGGGAGGGAAGAGTGACGATCGGGCGCGGAACAAGGGGTGCCCACCAAAAAAATCGGCTACACGAGGTCGGAAAAGTGACTTAAGGGTCTCTGGACACATACTATACTATTAAGCGAGATTCCCACGCCACATTACCATCAATTCTACCCTAATGGGGTGATTTTCGGCTCGGAAGGTGTCTAAAAACGGAAAATTCTCACCATCACAGGCCTAGTTTGGACACTCTCCGGTGAGCCACGGCCCCACCGGAGACCAATCCCCGGCGTTATACTTTTCAGGCGAGCCTCAAATATGTATAATTGAAGCGAAAAATATGATTTTTTTCTCAAACCTTCCCAAACGCATTTTTGAAGAGGTCTCCATCAAAGTCCAAAAAGTGGATTAAGGGCCTCGGAGACATACTATACATAAGGCTCGTGTCTCGGCATCTTCCGGCGGGTACCTCTTGGCGCGGAAGAGCTGTGACCACCGCCAAAAGAGTGACTCTGGCAACTAAGCGGCTGTGACCTCTTCCAAATGGGGAAGGCGGTCACAACGAATCGTAGAGAGAACGACAATTCCATTGGCTACCGGCAATGGCATAGGATTTTGATCGCATCACCATGCGCGTCCGAATTGGGAAGCCCAGCCAAAATGTGATCGACGATGGCTAGACTCACCACAGGCTCAACCAGCGAGTTTTGCGTATGGTTAATAGAGAGAAATTGTTCAGAATATCATTTTATGTGTATTCTTGGCAAAAAACCATTTTTACACGTGCTGTAAGCATGAAATTGGCCAAAGTTGACATTTCGGGATTAATATTTTCAAGGATTTCGGCCAAGAATACAAATAAAATAGCTCAAAACAATTTCTGGACATTTTTCCGGAGCCATATCGGGTGTGTGTCGGCCGGTGTTGGGATGATTTGGATGAGAGGGAATACACGGCCAAACAAACTGAAATCCGCCGGTCTTGTACTCTCTGGCTGATTTTTCACCAGCAAAGCTATGTAGAAGCCTCACAGGCAACATGTAATATGTTTGCTGGTGCCACCGAGTGTTATTGTGGTTTTAAACGAGTCGACTGCCCAAAAGTTCCCTTGCCATCAAAAGGCTTCCGTCGCTTAAATAAGCGCACGGTGATCGAACCGCGGTTGCCGATAGCCAATTCCATCGCCCCATTAGAGATTGAATCCGATCGAGCTTTGGTTGTGTTTGCCGCCTTATGTAAAATCGTAAATTTGGCGTACCTGTCAAAATAGGCCTCATACGATAAGACTTTCCCTTTAGAACTGTTCTACTTCGCACACCTTGGCCCAGAAGGCAGATGACGGCAACCTCTCCACTTCGTGCCCCCAGTTTCGCGGGGAAGGATGTGCACAAGGAACGGTAAAGGGCCAGAAAAATTCTGGAGGGTGTATTATGAATCATAATATATAATTTAGCGTGTCTACAGGCGAAAGAGGAAGAAAATAGTTTCCAGATCAATATAGCCAAACGCCATCCGCGGATGATCCGTCATCCGGATGGATTCGCCCTAAGGTAGAGAGCGTGGAATCCCAGCACCCTTATGTAAGCAGTCACTCGTCACAATGTCACGCCCGACGACGAGCTTAATAACTCAATGCCCCGATCACCTACACCAGATTTTCCTCATAGGAGTGTTCTTTAGAGACTTTGGGAAGAGCTTGTATGAAGTAGATTTGCAGAAAAGTGATCTGGAAGAAATTTATAAAGACCTACAAGATCAGCCTCCGCTTCGCTCCGGCAATTAGGAGCATGGCAAGTAAATATGAAGAAAAATAATCCATTGTCGACATACAATATAATTAATGAAAAAAAGACCATGTGGATAGCCGATGTTACTCTCCCGGTGGCAGTTTGAAACGACCCGGGGAATCAAACAAATCAACTCATAGGAAGTTTTCAGAGATATAAAAGGGAAGACAGCGGGAGAGGAGAAGTTACTCACCAAGAATAATCGGAGCTGGGTGCTCAAAAGGAGGCAAAGGAAGCAATAGCGAGCACCGGTGATTGAGGATGACTTAAGCCGAATGTTTCGATTTTTGCATTTGATTGAGTCATCCGGCAAGTTGCACCAGCCAGAAACAGCGGAAGGATTCGAGATACGAAGGTGTGAATTTGATCCATATATTGTTGCCAGCCAGATTAAACGACAGAAACGCCAGAAAACCACAAATCTTGACATAAATGAAAGCCGGAAAGATAGGTCTGAAGGCGGAGGGATTGGAAGCAACTTGGTGTGGGTTGAGATGCAAAGTAATCATGGGCCAGAAAACAGCAGTCAGGACACAGCTAGCGCGAGATTTAGCATTGAGAGCACAGCAGCAGCAGACATATAGATTTTGAGGATGGTCGAGCGGATGCCCAGGTTGAAGCAGTATTTTCGAGTCGAACCCAAGTATAGGACTATCACCAGAGCCGCGGGTCCAGAGACCAGACCAAAAATGGAAATAAATTTGAGGAGGAAAGTTGGTGAAGGGGTTCTATTCACGCCTTTCTTATATGTGAAGAATATGCCGGGTGGATACGTGGCCCCCCGGCCTGATGAATAAAATCATCGACTGCGATCGCTGTGTCCTGTCAAGAATAAGCTGCGCGCGAGTCAGCTGTTTGACTGCAAATGAAAAGGCAGCGTTGAAAACCGGAGAGAGTCGAGGACAGAAGGAGTTATTTGAAGAGCAAGAGCACAGGAAAAACAAAAGGAGAAAGGTTATATCGGGATATAGCACAGCCGAACTTGAGCAAACAGTTAATTGACTTTAGGCATAGTCTACAGCTTTTGGAATGCCGTTGAACGCGCGCGCGGGTCGCCGGTTCTGAAGCAACGGAAATCAAAAGAACCGTGTGATCCATCTGAGGGCTGTGTGCCAAGACGAACTTTGGTGGGAAAGACGCGCGAGAAAAGCTGCAAAATTCCGAGCAGCAGAGCAGAGAGAGCAAAATGGGGTAGACTCCAAGGGGTTAAAACCAAACATGTCCCAACGAATTGGGGAGTAAATCTTAAGAGAACGGATAATGATTTTTTATGTGACTTTTTTTCTGAGTATTTCTACGTGGTTTTCTCGTCGATTGGAGCATTTTTGCAGACATGACCACAAAAAATTGGCCAGCCTGCCACAGCACCGCAACCTCGGCACGCTTCGGCAGCTCGCTTAGCGTGCTGTTTGGCTGAGCATCATGAGCGGCAAGTGCTGGCCAAATATGGATATGATACGCAATTTTGCGTATCATAGTCATATTCGTCACATTCAGCTCTGACGGTCATATCGTATTCTTAGTGTATTTACCTCAGTCACATGCACCCAATGAAATAAGGGTCGAGGCGGACATGTTTCAAGCTGCAGAATCTGGGCTAGGGACGTCATCGTACGATGTGGATTGGATCGCCCGTCCTGGCGATGCGCAGATCGAATTCGCCAGGCCATTATATGGTCCTGTCCTCAACGGGGAAAGCGCACCCCAACCCATTCCGCTGGTCAACCACAGACCTCGGTACGTTCCGTGGTCCCAGTGTTGTAAGTATACTCACGACCGACCTCCAGAACGCTTAATTTCCAGGTTACCGGGGAGCCCCAGTGAACTTACGAAAAGGATTCTTAATGAAATATCAGTGGGGCTTCCCACCAAGACCCGTGGCCAAATTCAAGATTGCTACGACATTCTTCAGGAACATGATTGCATCGCTGAGCCCCCGTCGGCCAGTGATGTCGCGCTATGTTTTTCTGTGCTCGAAAGTCACTTCCGCAAACTTAGAGGAGCCTCTTTGACGTCTGTGCTGTTCAAAAGGCTAGACACACCCTAGCGGTAGAAAATTACTAGCAGTGTTCCAGCACGTCGAAGTATCTCTCGAGTTGTGCATTATGTAACAGTACCGAGGGAAAAAAGTGCATTTCTGTTCTGATCTTCCCACAATAATTTGCCGGAGGTACCCCTATGGGAGCTTCCCGGGGCTGTCGGTGTGCCATTCAGCATGAGCTTCACATTGACTATGCAGGTCGTTGATAGTGCGTTGATAGTGTGTTGACATTGTTGTTGTTCTGTCTAGTAATAAGGTGCTTGAAAATGAGGATGCATCTTCAGTACTCGACCTGAAAGAAGTCAAGCTCGGTGTGCCTGAAAAATGAATCTTCTGATTTTACCAAAGAGAGCAGACGTACCGATAGCATCGAGAATTAAATTGAGCTGGTGGTAGTAGTCGTTCCAGGAAACAACGGGCGGCCAGTGAGAAGCTCCGCCAGAATACAGCCGACTGCCCACATGTCGACTGCCTTGGTGTACATCTTGAACGATAGCATAATTTCAGGAGCACGATACCACCGCGTCGCGACATATTCAGTCATCAGACCGCCTTGGCGGGTTCTCACACTCCTCGACAAACCAAAACCGCAAACCTTCAAATCGCAAAGTAGGTTGGCAGGCTTAAGATCACGGTGGATGATACCCGCACTGTGAATAAACATGAGGGCTCTCACGATCTGGTAGACAAAGTACTGGAAGTGGTCATCTGTGAGGTGCTGTGTTCGGATTACGCGGTGTAAATTGGTCTGCATCAGCTCCTGAATGACTGTATACAAGTAGTTTGAGCATCAAAATTATGTCCAGGTTCTTCTGAGCATACAGTAGACTTCCGTGAATGAATCCAAATCAGGCGGTTTAATAATGTCCAGAATGTGAATGATCTGCATTATACACGACTGTCAATAAAGCTCACGCGTGAACCAAGAAACGCACGTTCTCATGACGACATGTCTCGGAGAAGAATTTCAGCAGTTTCAGTTCACGGAGCGTTTGCGAGTAGCACAGTGTGTGATGGAAGGGAAATATTCTTTTGATGGCAACGTTGCAACTTGGCGGCCAGTCGGCTTGTGCACAGCAGCAGCCACTGGCCAGGCCAAATCTCAATCTGTTACCCCAGAACCCAAACAGAAGTCGCAGCTTGCCAGGCCACAACATCAATCCCCCAGAACCCAAACAGAGGTCGCAGCTTTCGAGGTGACGACCCCGATGCCCCCTGATGCCCAAACAGAAATCACAGCTTCAGTCCATGACCTCAAGCCCCCAGAACCCAAACAGAAGTTGCAGCTTGCCAGGCCACGACCCCGATGCCCCCTGATACCCAAACAGAAGTCGCAGCTTGCCAGGCCACGACCTCAAGCTCCCAGAACCCAACAAAGAGTCACAGCTTGCCAGGCCACGACCCCAATGCCCCCTGATGCCCAAACAGAAGTTGCAGCTTCAGTCCACGACCTCAAGCCCCCAGAACCCAACAAAGAGTCACAGCTTGCCAGACCACAACCCCGATGCCCCCTGATGCCCAAACAGAAGTTGCAGCTTCAGTCCATGACCTCAAGCCCCCAGAACCCAACAAAGAGTCACAGCTTGCCAGGCCACGACCCCGATGCCCCCTGATACCCAAACAGAAGTCGCAGCTTGCCAGGCCACGACCTCAAGCCCTCCAAACCCAACAGAGGTCGCAGCTTGCCAGGCCCTCGGGCCCCTAGGACCCAAACAATGAGCGAAGTTTGCGTTATCACTTAGAACCCAGATAGAGACCGCAGCTTACCAGTCCATACAACCTCGATCCTCGGGACCTTCTTGCCATGAAGTCTCAGAGTAAGTCCAAATTGAGCATCGGTCAGATCAGCAGAGGAGGCCAACTTACTAACTTATTTTGCCGTATGAGAGTCCGTGTTGGAGGGTCATTCATTCAGAGTGCTGATTGAGGTGGTGCGAGATTGTTCTGCGCCTCAAATAAAACGAGATAAAGGTCAGGGAGATAATAGTTAGTTACCCAAATTCGCAGTACTTCCTTGTGGCTCTGGTCATCATGTACCAGCCCCCAATTACAAGTAATCGTGCGCTGAAAATCGTCAAGGAGCATAGAGCAACCGCAGATCAGAACAAGAACTGTGCCCGTCATAATACAATGACAGTTCCCTGAGAGGAGAAGAGCCCCCGTGCCTTGGGATTCTTCTCCTCCCAGGGAGTTGTCATTAAACGTCGACCAGCACCGTACCTTTTGGAAGTAGCCCTTGAAATTTCCTGATTAGCATGAGATTATCTTGTCTGCCATTAGGATGAACGAACGGTTGTGGGGTTGTAACTTACGTTGACCTACTTTATTCGAGTCGTTTAGGCCATAAATAGGCCACGCGCAAATTCTTCATCCTTGTCACTGAAATGTCTCCCTAGGGGAGATTTGTGAGCGACATCAAAAGAAGGCCAAAATAGAAGTGAAACTCAGCGGTGTTTGGCACTTAGGCAATTGAGTTGTGATTGATTCCCCAGAACCCAAAATGGACTCGGAACACCGATCCAATGATCCCCCAGAGCCCAAATAAAGGGATTCGGCATGACTGACAAGGTCGCACTCAATCCAACGATTCTCTCAAGAGACCGGGACCCGGATACATGGAGTTGACACAACTGGCAAGGTTGTGGTCACTGCAATAATCCAGAGTCGCACTGGAAGAATTCGGCTCCACCGGTGTTGCGATCAATCCAGCAGAACCCGGATACATGGATTCGATGCAACTGGCAAGGTTGCACTCAATCCAATAATCCAGAGCTCCGCTGGATATATTCCGCACCGCTGGGCTAAATCCACCAGAGCCGAGATACATGAAGTCAGTGGCAGGGTTGCACTCAATCCAATAATCCAGAGCTCCGCTGGATAGATTCTGCACCGCTGGGCTAAATCCACCAGAGCCCAGATACATGAAGTCAGCACAACTGACAAGGTTGCACTCAATCCAATAATCCAGAGCTCCGCTGGATAGATTCCGCACCGCTGGGCTAAATCCACCAGAGCCGAGATACATGAAGTCAGCGCAACTGGCAAAGTTGCACTCAATCCAATAATCCAGAGCTCCGCTGGATAGATTCCGCACCGCTGGGCTAAATCCACCAGAGCCCAGATACATGAAGTCAGCGCAACTGGCAAGGTTGCACTCAATCCAATAATCCAGAGTTCCGCTGGATAGATTCCGCACTGCTGGGCTAAATCCACCAGAGCCCAGATACATGAAGTCAGCGCAACTGGCAAGGTTGCACTCAATCCAATAATCCAGAGCTCCGCTGGGCTAAATCCACCAGAGCCCAGATACATAAAGTCGGCGCAAGTGGCAAGGTTGAACCGACTCCAATAATCCAGAGCCGCCTTCCGCGAAGGAAGGAGGGAAATGTTACTCAAACCGCAGGCTTTATATACCATTTCGGCTTGTGGTATCCCGGCCCCGACGGGCTTCGGAATTCTCTTTCCGCCTTCCTGATCTCCGACCCGTCACCGCAGCTTATACTGTTATCAACGAGTTTGAGGAGGTTCGAGGGCACTCTCTAACACAAACCAAGTCCTTGCAAATTGTCAAAGACAGTATCAACAAGAAATTTAAAAATGGAGTTCACTCGAGTACTACTGCTATGAGCTCACAAAAGTCAACATGAAGCGTTTCTTTTTTTTTAAAAAACTCAATGAAGGCAGAAAACTAGAAATAGAGTGTATTTGCTCCAATAAATATTGAAATTTCTGAGGCCCTCTAACTGTGCTCAGGATCTCCAACACTCTGAATACGACGGCACATGTGCATCCTATGCCAGCGATCCGGGTTCTGACAGTACATCCTGCGTAACTTGTTCTTGTTGCAACTAACCACACTCTCAAGATTCAGACGATGCGGAAGTTAAATGGGACGCCGCTGGGGCAGCAATCATAAACCCGGCATTTTGTCTTCGCGGCGGATTTCCCTCCGATGAAAGTGAGTCTGGTTTTGAGAGTACGTTCGCAGCAACTATTTTTGGGTTGAAACTAATTTCGTAGCAAGATTCAGTCCCTGCCGAAGTTGATTCGGCCACCGCCAGGCCACCATGTACCGATCTCAGGTATGGCGCGGATCTTTGTATTCGTGGTGGGTGCCCCTCCGATGACATTCATTCTGGCTCCGAAGGTACAGTAATTTTTCTGTGTTAGAACTCGAAAATCTATTATTATTACATAAGTTGCAAATAACGAATTTGATTTGGACAACACCAGTCCTAATCATGGCCCGGTTCTGCGTCTTCGTGGTGGGTGCGCCTCCGATGACAGTCATTCTGGCTCCGAAGGTATGTACGCAGTAATTTTCTGTGTTAGAACTCGAAAATCTATTATCAAGTTACAGACAACGACTTTGATTCGGACGGCGCCAGTCCTCCCAATCACAACCCGGCCCTTCGTCTTCGTGGAGGATACGGCTCTGAGAGTGATTCTGGCTCCAAAGGTATGTCCACAGTAATTTTCTCCCGTCGTAACTCAGATCTATGGCGCTCCCTTTGTAAAAAAAATAAACAGCAACATTTCGTGGTAGATCAGCGAAACTTACAGAGTTGAGCACTGCAAAAGTCTGAGTTTAGCTGCGAGAGTTTTCAATTAGAGTCGTGTTCAAGTCCGAGAGTTTTATTTTGTAGAAAGTTTGAATGATGCGACATGCGAGAGTTTGATTCCACAGCGAAGAGAGTTTCATTTCATAGAAAGTTTGAATGACGCGAGGTGCGAGAGTTTGGTTCCACAGCAAAAGATTCAGCTTCGCAAAGAAAATTTGATGGAAACAACGACCAGATGTGCCCGCTCGCTGTCTGGCGGGTGTGGCGAGCATGGCGGCACTGTGTCGAGCATCGTGCAAGGCTCGGATCATCGCACCGATATTTGGTGCTGCTTGGCTACGACTTGCCATCTCCAAACACCACTCCGATATTCATTATACGTTCTCCCAAGCACAACGGCCACAACACTGCCCCACGACGACATCCCAAGCTTGGAGCTCTGGGTTTTGTGTTGCCTGCCTCTCCCTAGCTTTCTGGTTTTGATTAGAACTTGTAAGCTCCTTGGTGAGCCCCTAGCAGTGGACCAGGATCTCGGACCTCGGTGGTACCTTCGATAAGCCTTTACAAAGCACTGCCAGCGTCTCGTCAGTCTCCCCGCAGGTATGCAAGGCCGTTCTCAATGCCACCGCCTTTGCTTTCAAGCATCTGATTGGCCATTAATTCCGCGACAAGGAGGTGCAGTCCGATCATCAGCTGCGGCTACGTAGACTAGAATACAGTATCCAATCTAGACGGTGTTGCATATCCTTCAAAAATCGTCCTCCCTTTATTGTGAATGACTGTAATTCCGAGTATGTCTGCCAATTCAGTGTGAGATGCCGCAAGTCGACAGTCCATGGCAGCGTCGCCGGCAGTGGATGTGGTGCACTACACAGTGACACAAGGGGTTGGAAAGCTAGTAACTTTGTCTGTACGCGACCTGGATTGGCGGTGGTGGGCGTGAATCGAAGAAACCGGAAGCGGCAGTCAAACGGCACCAAACATCTGTACGGTGATCCGAGCCCCGCACGACGCCCGACACAGTGCCGCCATGCCCGCCACACCTGCCAGATGGCGAGCGGGAACATCTGGTCACCGTTTCTAGAATTGGATCCGCAAGTTTAATTGCGAAACTGAAACTCTCTCTGGGGAATTTAACCCCTGGAATCTGTGTGTTCTGTTGACTTTGTGTACTTACACGCGAGTATAATATATCCCCCCCTCATATTGGGAGGCTAACAACTTGGCGAGCTTGTCCTCTCGATTGTAACTGTTTGCGAGAAATCGGCACACGGTGGTAGTCTCTCCTAGACAGACACTACAACCGTTGAAGCTCGTACCTCGCATGTTGTAGTCTGTTGACTTCCTCGATCAGTTAATTGGCACCCGACGTTATGACATAATCACAAAATTCGGGGAGGTTCCTCCAAGAGTTAGAGCGCGTTTTTCGATATTTTTGTGATGCATCCATGTTTGAAGCATCAAAAGGAAAAGCTCTTCCAGCCGAAGTTTTTCCTCTGGAGGTCAGAAAGGCGATGCCGAAAATTGCCGTAGGAGCCACGTGCTAGAGCCAGTATCTCGTTCCTCGACGAAGGAATCGAGATAAAATATTCTAAACACGCAATTACTTTCAAAACCAGGGTTAAAGCAACTTTGTCTCTTCAAGTCGGTCATTGGGGCAGTGCAAAGGTTCTAACTAGCTAGACTAGAATTGAAAGTCCGACGATTATATAATAAGGGCGGGTTCCAATGATCGGGGGCGTGGTAAACTACAGACTAGCACGGTGGCTGCCCAAATGAAGAGGCCACCCGAGAGTTTTTCGAGACTCTGTATGGTCGTCTCCTCAACTTCATGCAAATTACAACGCAGATAGAGAGTGATATCCTTGTCGGTGGCGAGAGCGAGTTCGAGTGAAGTAATATCGGGTACGTTTTTGAACCGTGAAGTCAGGTCAACATCTGGTCGGCTGGTGATGAAGATGCGAAAGGCGGATGGAAGCTTGTGAAACTCGTGAAACTCGTCCACGAGTAATTCCACTAGCGCAGTGCGCGAATCCCGCTCCACACATTCGTCGACCGCGTCGAGGATAATGAGAATGGGCCCGCACATGTCGCTAGTCGAGTAGGCAGCTGTAAGGGGATCCAGCAAGAGTCTTTGAAATTGTGTACGGATGGGGGCGTCCAATAGGTGAGGGTCACCCTCAATCGTTTCGCAGAGAGCAGTGTGAACCTGCGGGCTCAACTTCGCGACTGAGAATGCGATCGTATGAATGACGGATCTGGCATTCCTGGTCGCAGGCTTGTTCCGATCGAAAAATATACTGGGATATGGTGGTCGATATAGTGCTCTTACCAGCCCCCGCAACACCGTAGAGCCACAAGATGTTGTTGCCATCAGGAGCTGTACTAAGCCGGTTGATAATATCATTGAGAATATTCTTCCTCGTCCCTGGCAGGCATTGCGAACGAAGTGATGCGTCGGAATCCACGAGGCGCAATTGTTTTAGCCCTTCAGTTAATCGTCTCAGCACTTGGATCAACTACAGAGAGCAATCGCGGCGTACATTCGTTCTCACGAATCTCATGAACGATCAGGGCCGTTTGCATTGTCGCCTCTTGATTCAAGGACTTCGTGAGATTCAGCAATTCGGTAGCGAGGGTGTCGATTTTCTTGTCGGGGTTGGAGAACAGTGCTTGACAAACTCGTCCTGGATTTAGTGCAGTGAGCAAGCGGCCTTGTCAATCAGCGTCACATACCGGAAAATTTGTGCTCGCAGTATTCACGAATAAAACTAGCCCATTCGACAGTCTTTCGAGCTATTTTCGCAGCAATAGCCTCAAAATTCTGGCTCTTCTTGGCTAAGAGCTCTATCTGATGAGAGGATGCGTCGGCCATCGCCTGCATGAGTTCCATGATCTTGGCGTCCCTCTCGCTCTGAGCTTTTACGACCTAACAAGAAGCTCGTTGCTGATGAAGGACACAGAAATAAGGAAGACAGATACCTGGTATACTGAGGTAAAGATAGACCACGCCATCTTTGCATACGGGTGAACCTGCAGAATGATCAGCCAATTATCTCTGCATTTGCAGCAAATTCGCACCTCGGCAATTGCATCGCCGACCTTGATAATGCGATCAAGCAGAGAAATGACTCCTTCAAGTCCCATTGCTAAATTCATCTTCGTGCCTGCCTCCACTGCGTCGCTGATATGGGATGTCATCCTACCGGGAGCCAGCTTTTCGCCATCTTTTCCCGCTTGCTCGACCGCAATGAATGCCGCTGCCCCGAGTCCCTCGCACTGGAGGCGAGCGGTGAGCTTCCTTCGCTGACTCCGAAGGAGATCGTGGCGAAAGCGAGGCTGGCCATGGAGACGGCTCGCGCCACCACGGGGGACGAGACGGCCCCAGCTGGCAGCGCGGTCGTCGGCACCAGAGTTCTGCGCAGCGGGGACGTGGTCCTGCAATGAACTCGGCACAGGCCGCGGACTGGCAGCGCTGCCATATGAAGGGGATCCTGGATGCGATGGGGGGGACATCAGCTCTTCCACGCTATGTGCACCATTTTTGGATATACCCTGGATCCGTAGACTCCATTTTTCAGAAAACAGCGAATTTATTTATTGTGAAACAACAACACAGGCAGCATATAAGTTAAATGGTGCAGGAAGTCCTGAAATAACCAAAAGACAGTGCTAGCATTTTATTTGAAGTGATTCGGCCCACCAAACAAGCACGTGCATTATTTTGGGCCACCACTATCAAATTGCCTTCAGCCCGCCAAGAGTCCACATAGGACGAAAAGCGCATAGCGCCGCCTATGAGTATAATCGGCCAATTGCTGAATGGCACAATGCACAAAGCCGAAGGGAATTTAGAAGGTTCCGCTGCCAAAAAGGCGAGTGAAATGTTTCTTGGGAGCTCAAGCTTGATTCCGGCAAACCGAAATAAAAAACCACTCCTAACACTGCGAGGCTGACACCGCCAACTAGTGAAAAGAAATCTAAGAAAGTCAACACTCTTCTGAGGTGGCCTGATCTACTGAAAAAAAGCCCCTCTGTGTTGTGCACTGTACCAGTGGCCTATGGCCCCTGAGGAAGAAAGGCACGATGATGGGAGTGTCGAAGCTATTCCTTACCGTGCGATATTAGACTACTATCAAACAAGTTCTAAACTCGACTAATTCCGGCGTACTCATGAATTAGTGAAGCCATTAGCGAGACGGTGACCCCCCCCCGCCATTAAGTCGGGAGCCTCAGGCAGATATGTATAAGGGACCGGTAGGGCTATAAAAGCTATTAAGTGATTTGAACGAATGTGAAGACGCCCTGAAGCACTGGTGCGAAGGGGCGAAGAATGTATGATTGTGGTAAGCAGAGAAGATGGGAAGATTGAAAGATCTGTAGAGTTAGTGCTCCCCGCCCCGTTCATAGAACGAGCCCTGTGCATTAAATGTGAGGGGGAAAAGGAGGTCATGCTTTTCAAAATGCCCGCCATTTGAATGCAGCTCGATTCCACCAGATGGGGCTGAGGAGACACAGGAGGCTTAGGCAAGGTTTTACGTAGCCAATTACATTTTATTCTAATTTTTCTGATTTTTTTTCAATGTCACGCAAATTTTGAGGCAACCGACCCAACCGTTACCGTGACGGTTGCCTCAGTACAAGTATCCACAGTATGCCAACAGATTCAGACCACGAGTTTACTGAATACAAACAAGTCGTACATTATCCTTACAGCTCTTTGCGGTACAACAGGCGCAGCTGCTTTTTTTTTTTTTTTTGAACTTTTCACTAGAACAGTCGCTGTGGGGTCAGTTCTTGTCGGAATCCCTTGGGAATAGGCGCGTTGGAATCGCGCTGTAAATCTGCAGGCGACCAAATTTGATCTTATTACATGATGAAATTTCTTCCGAAAAAACATGGCTTTCAGCAGAAACACTGTAGCACTGTGAGTACTGGCCCGATTGACCTAATTCCTTGGGCTCCCTGCAGCCTACTAGTGGCTTTACCACTACGCTAATTCAGCTATATTTTTCTTCATTTTTATTGAGCTGCTTTATGAGTTAAGTTGTCAGAATTTGCGCGATTTTGTCTGCAGGAGCTATTTTTTTGTTTGCGTGATCATGATTGCGCGTTTGCGCGATTGTGATTGCGCGATTGTGCGATTGCGTGTTTGCACGATCACTGTGATTGCGCGTTTTCGCAACTGTGATTGCGTTTGTGCAATTCGCTAAATTCCCGCAATGTGAGCTCCCTAGTGCAAGTAGTGCGGATTTGACGTCTTTTATCATTAAATGACCCGGGAATAAAAAATATGTAATTTGTTGCGCGCAGGAATAAATGTGCACTTTCACACCCATACGGTCTCCTCCAGGGGGACGAGGTCGATTGACCTATGGATAGAAGATATGGCGGTGCCAATATAAATTCTTTTGAAGCGGCGGAGCCGCGTATCACGCGTCGGGTGGGCGCCGAGGCCTCCGAAAAACCTCCCTACCCCCGGAATCCAATTTTACTCCAACCGTTGCAGGCTAAACCGCTAGTATCCTATGTGATGCATGTGGGAGTATGGCACAAATTTGCAGCAAATTGCGGCCAATTTGCAGCCATTTTTCGGTCACTTGTTTAGCAATGGCTGGGCCCGGCGGAAGTTTCCGGCTCACTGCACAGAACGCAGAAAACACCAAAAAGTGACATTGCTCCGCTCCCCACGACGCTTTCGACGGCGGAGATTTTCTGCGGCCAGTTTGGGCCAAACAGGAGCTTTCTGCCTCTTCAGAATTAATTCGGACCTTCCCAGAAACCACCCAGAGCTTGATATTTTGAAACGCGTGACCTGGGCCCGGCGGAAGTTTCCGGCTCACCGCACACAGAATGCTGTTTTTTTGGCTCAGAAAATCTCCGCCGTCGAAAGCGCCGTGGTGAGCGGAGCAATGTCACTTTTTGCTGTTTTCTGCGGTGAGCTGGAAACTTCCGCCGAGCTCAGGTCATGTGTTTAAAAATATCAAGCTCTGGGTGGTTTCTGGGAAGGTCCGAATTAATTCTGAAGAAACAGAAAGCTTCTGTTTCGCTCAAACTGGCTGCAGAAATTATCCGCCGTCGAAAGCGCCGCTGGGAGCGGAGCAATGTCTCCATGGACTCGGGTCCAGAGCCGTTCAGTTTGGAGAAGATAGTTGCAATGTTTCTTCAAAAGTACTGTGCATGTATGTGACAATATTCTTTCCACAGCGAGCCCTAATATAAAGCTCTAGACTTCAAAAATCCTCAGGACGCTTCCGACGCGACCTTCGAACCCCATCCCAAAGCCTATCCAGTGGTTGAGCTAGAATATCCCAGTGCGCGCTCATCAGAAAGGTAACCTCATTGGCAACTCTGAGAATGAAAAATCGGACCTAGTCTCATCTCAGATTCATACTTGTGGCTTTTTTTTTTTTTTTTTTTTTTGAATCATGCTTCGACATACCTCGTATATTAAGCAGATGCCTCGTATCACATTGCACCTGTTTGCAACCTTCCATTTTCCCCACTCCCTGTCGGCGCTTCCCGCATGTACATGTTTTGCTGCTTCCGATTTTGTACTTTTTTTCTCCCGGCCACCTGTCCGTTCCAGTGTCTCGGTCGCCTTGAGGCCTTGAGGCTTTTGTTTTTCTCACCCGCTCCAAGCCACGCGCACGTTGAGCAGTCTAATTTGCTTTTGCTTTTCGGGTCCGCCCGACAGATCAAAGATTGTTATCTTCAACCTCCCCGATCAGCCGTTCAACATCCGCTCAAAAGAGGCACGGTCTCCCATGTCCTTCTTTCTTACGCCCACCATCCCACCCCCGGTCGCATTCCATCTGTTGCTGCGTCCATCCCTTCATTCTTTCTCCGGAACACCGCAATTCTGTTGCGCCTTACACTTCAAGTTGAAGCAAGTTCTGTCTGGTGTTGCTGGGCATCATCTCTCGTGTGCATCGTACCATCGAGCAGCTCTCCTCTCATCTCAATACAGCGCTTAACGGCTGTCCGATCAAGCCCTCCGCAACCCAGCAAGTCGGAACGTCGAGACCGACATAAACTCAACTCAATGGAGTCGGCGTCGCAACTCCGCTCAAGATTGCCGTGCTCTGTCCTCGATCATCTGCCCTTCAACTTCAATGCGTGGCTCCAACTACGTAATTACGACTTTTCGGTCAAGCCCTCCGCAAGACGCAGCGAGCAGCAGGCCCGACATTCAAGACAAACAACTACGCAACTCAAGCTCAAACGTAACCCTTAGCTGCCAGAACCAGAAAGAACCGTTCTATCTGCTATACACTTCGTTCTTTCACTGGCTCACTTCTCTGCATAGATGTTCATGCTGCATTCGAGGAGCAAGGTGGGAGTCACCACCACCGTCTTCCCTTACCGGTACGATGCCCGCTTAACATTTATTCGTTGGCTCAATGCTCAACCCGCATACAGCAAGCCTTCTGCCCTCCCCAGTACGTACTTAATGCACTCGACCCAAGTAGTTGAAAATTATCCAACGGTTTGCCATCGCCTTCCGCCATCCAGTATCTGAATCTAACGTTCATCCAGTCGCTCACTGCCTGCAAAGCATAATGTATCCGCAACTATCTCGGACCCGCATGGCATCCCTAACAGGACATGAGGTCAGCGCTTTCTTTTACTTTAACTCTACCCAACTTTGATCTAATTGCGGAACAGGAATTGACTGATTGGTTCGAGCAACAACTCTATTATTCTTTGAGTGCCAAGACGAACTCAACCCCATCAGCTATGCATAGTTAAAGCTATGCCCTTCTCCACCTTCCTTTCGAAATCAATTACCCGCCCTCGAGTCATCGATTGCGCCATATTCAGGTGAGCGGCCCTGCTCCTCATATTTTTGTATCTGCATTTGACTACCGTACCTCTGTTCAGTCGTCCACGTGGTCGCCCGGCAACTCAACCCCTCCAATCACCCCTGCTCCGCGTCGTCATGAATTCCCGACACGTTGCTGCTGCCCTAGACATTTATTTTTCTGCAGCAGCTGGTAAACGGGGTATGTTCTTATGCCCGATATTACGTTGGAATTTGTCCAACATACCCTTTCTCAGTGCCGACAACATGTTCTGGGATGAGTAGGCGTACGTGATTTGACGATATCATCATATTTCTGCCATGTCTACGCATCTTGCCCTCCAGATTTCTTTATTCATAATAAGTACATGTATCCCAATTAACAATAGTTACATCGATTATTCACGTTTGAACGAATTCAGTACTCTGAGCCCAAGATTTGAGGATCTACAAAAGCACCTGCGCCGGAGCGAAGCGAAGGCACGTCTTGTATGGTGGATATAAATCTGTCGAATTTTTACTAGCTGTCAATCATAATTGGTCTTCTTTACATATGTTTTTAATCAGTCACGGCAACTTTGCAAACACCCGTAGCGAATGCATAGCGGAGTAATCCGCATCAAACTATCGCTAGAGACGCTGGTGGACGCGGGAAAGGTAGGCCGAACTCGAACCGAGCACTACACCGCAGTGACGCAGATGACGCTGGTGGACGCGGACACGAACAGGCGGGACTCGAACCACACGCTGCCGGGACGCTAGAACGCAGAGAGCCGGGACTTGAACCACGGACTCGGACGCTGGTAGACGCAAAGACGCATTGGAAGCGCGGACTCGAACCGGCCGACCATATGCGGGGTGATCCGTTTGTGTTAGAATTTGTCCCAGCGAGGCTAAGGTTGGCGAGCACAGGGGGAGTAAACCAGCAACAAAAGATCGTTTATCCTCATAGGTACATGGTGGTAGGGAGGCAAACGGATGAGGACCCACCTCCACAAAATCTCGAGCCCGAGCCCGCTCAAGCCGGGCCCAAGCGGCTTCCAGGCCGGGCCGGGTCAGGCCCTGGACATACACTAAGTGATAATTTAAGTAGGTGTCGTTGATGCAACAAGGGTAGTCTGCGGAAGAAATATGACCTCGGTCTTCTCAGTGAATTTTTAACTCGACGGTCTCGCGTTCATTTTTTTTGGAGCTGGGGCATCAGCACGTGACCCAAGCTTATTTAATAGTCACACCACGTGACATGTTGAACCAGTGCATCTGGGCTGCACCGTGGTCGTATAATACGCTTGTTTGGGCCCGAGGCCATAGCCAGACACATCACATAGCTTGCTCCTGATCACATCGCGCCGATCTGCGTGTTCCATCTGGGCTATGGTCTGGCGCCATGCCAGATCGTACGTCTCCAATGTTGTCAAGCGAACGGTTACAGTTAATTTAAATTCTCTCTCTCTCTCTCAGCCCCTTTGCGCATGTGGGACAAGCGCAGGCACGGCAAAGACGCACATTTACATGACGATGAGCAACATATGCATTCGTGGAATCTCTTATTTCACAATGCCTCCGAACCCTGTCTGTCTCAGAGCCCACCACCCTCTCCTCGGAAGAGACGGCCGCTTGGGGATCTTCAAACGACATGCGATTCGCCATGACTTCAGGAGAACATCTTCAAAGACTCCAATGAGGCTCCCCATAGGTCTACCCGAGTACCCCAAATCCGGCTTCCGGACTCATGCAAATGGTGCGTTCTCCAGTGGCATTTGGGTGGTATTTTATCTAAGTGCCACAAACAGCCGCACAAATTTCTCTCGACCCATCGTCCTCATCAGGCATGTCCCAGATTGGGCAATTCGAGAACAACGTGGAAGGGATGGCGCTCCACGCAGAGGAAAAGCCACCGCGGCTTCCTTCCGTTCTCTGTGTTCCCAACGACTCGTCCAGCTTGTGGCAGGCCGTCTTCTGCTCAATGACGGCCCTGGCCGATTTTGATTCGGAAGGTGTTTCCTCCGCTGCCGGCGCCATCGGACCTGATCTGGCCTGTCCTACGAACGCCAGTTCGTCGCCCATGTCTGCCGCGGACTCTTCACACGTGTCACGCGTCTCGTCCATGATGCAGGGCCGAAACCGCGCTTTCAGCGACGCGGTCTTCACCTCAATGACGCGCTCCCCCCCGCCGCAGTCTTTGGAGCCCAACCCCAAGTCGTCCCCAGCCCTCGCTTTCTACGCCAGTGTGAAGGACTTTGATCCAGGCCCCGACCCTTTCGGCCCCCACGCGACGACGTTCTACGCGTCGCCGATGATCTCCGCGATACCACCTGGCCCTGCTGGCCCCGCGGACCTTATCTTCTTGCTTAAAACACAACTCGTGCTTCAAACAGAGTTGCGCAGGCAGCTGGAGACGGACCTGCGCGGCCGGGATGAGCTTATCAAAGCCCTCGAGAAGCTCGCCGAGACGGAGCTGGCAGACATAGAGCAGCTAACTATGCTGAACCAGTGTGAGAAGAAGGTGGAGGAGCTCGAGCGCTCATGCCGGTCTCTCCAAGAGAGCATGCAGCGCAGTGTCATGGTCGAAGCGAATTTGGAGTCACTGCGGATTCTTTACCGCTACCTTGCCGGTCTTCAGCGGGAGAAGGAGAGCTGGAAATGTACAGAAGAAACACTGCGGCAGGAGAGGGAAAGGCATAGAGTAGCCGTCACCAGGTTGGAGAGGGAGGAGCAGGAGCTGTTGGCCGCTGCGGAACTCCAGAACGCCGGGCTCGTCGCGAAGCTGGAGAAGAAGCACCAGCTGATGGACCACCGCACGGAGCCTTGCATGCGCAAAGCTTCGCTCTACACTGCGGGCGCCAGCGACGAGGGCGTGATGCCCCACCGCAGGATTGCATTCGGCAAGAGCGCCCACCTAAACAAGTTCATGAGTCCTGCTCCACGTGCATCACCAACAAGGCCCATGTTTGCAACACCCTCGCCTGTGCAATGCCACAACGCCAGGCCCGCATCAAACTCACATAAGGAGAACGTTGATGTACCGGTGCCGGTGTAGTGCTCACAGCCGACATGCGGTGCTTCGCCCAACATGATTTCCTGAATCCCCTCCCCTTCCTCCCCCTCCTGTCTTGCTCCCACTCGCCGTCATATTATTCTGGCGACTATCCTGTGCGTTGTTGTGCGCATACTAGTACTATCTACATATATCCTGGCTCGTATACCCCGGTCTGTAAAAGACTAGTTATTAGGCTTCCAATCTCTTGCCTCTAAGTCGAACCTCCAAATGGTTTCCGTGCTGCACGGTGCTATCTGTGAACATGGTATTAAGTTATGATTCAGGCTGACCGATCCATCTGACCACCCTGCCAATCGGTCTGAAGGACCGAACGTGAGATTACCGGATCGCCGGTCCGAAGAGGCACCTGTCACGGAGGTTTTATTAGCATGTGATACATATGCTTCTGAGGCTGAGAAAGGAAATTTGAAAGGCTCCGAGAAAGGCAAACTGAAGGGTCCCAAGCCCCACTGTCCGGTATTTCACCGAGAGTGTTAAAAGGCGGGGTAACTCCCATGAGAGTTCCTCTATCAGAATGGCTGAACTGCATTACCCGGGAATTCCTTCTTCAGTGGTTGACTTCTACCGGAAGTCACACATATTACTCCCCGGTACTTCGAGACCTCCACAGACATGTCAGCAGACGCCTGGCGGCTATCAACTTCACTTCCAGTACAACATCCCGCTGAACCCCGCCAGAGCCCCGGTGGGGGGCTTTCCCACAGGCCCAGAGAAAATCCAAGACACTCGGCCCATGAGCAAACATCTGGCGCAGGCACGGGAGACACTGCGAGAGAATAATATCGCCCGTACGCAAGGGCGTCCTCTGCTCACATTCGCGCCCCTTGCGCCACAGGAGGAGTGCTATAGCATTCTCCGGCAAGGGGGTTTCATATCACAGCCTCCAGCAGCCAGTGACGTTCAGCGCTGTTGCGTCGCTCTTCGCAAGCTGAATTCTTCCGACACCGCTATCGGTACATCCCAAGCAAAGTTGGTTTCGTTCGTGTTGGTGTCTTGGAGCCGAATTTCACTAATTCCCCTCTTTTATAGAACAAGGACGCCCTAGCCGCGGACGCGGATGTTGCACATCATTCATCTCCTAATTTTAGCGATCCTGAGAATGCTGCAGAAGTACGCAATCTGTTGCTGAACTATTATTATATTGGAATACGGCCCATCGCCCATGCCTGGGGCGCGCGTTTACCAACATCCGTACGATCATTCGCGGCCACGAAACTGTGTGCTGCGGGACTGGAAGACCAAAGCGGGGTACTTTAGGGTGGTTTCTCCCAGTGTATCCACCGCTGTATCTCGTCCTCCCCCGATGCCTGCAGCGCCAATCCCGCACAATCCAGACACCGTGAGCTTCCTGCCCATCCCTGGCACCTAAAGCCTTATTTTTTTTTTAGTATGCTGTCCACAGATTTTGTGCAGAAGAAATACGGGCAATATTGTGCTTCTGCCAGAGTAGTTCCCATAATAAAATTTAAAAATCTTTTAAAAAGCGCCCGGAAAAATAGGCAACACTGTAGATTTTGTTAATAACTATGCCCGAAGTGAAAAGCCAGATACCTCTTGAGAAGTTTTTACAAACTGTGTGCAAGGCTGTTGAGGCCCTACAAGCCTAATATCAGGCTGGTATCAGGCTGCCATTGCTTTATATCACCTTCATCAGCCTGACGCGCCCTTTTACAGCCTTGCCATCACAATCAGGCAAGGGACCGGCAATCAGGCAATATCAGATTTCCCCGCGACAGTCCGTTTGCGATGACCTCCCCAAGCGACCTCCTGCCATGGGATAGAGCTCCTCCAAAGTGGAGCGACCAGGCGTCCAAACATCCTGTAAAATTGGCATCGACCCTACAGGTGTTAGAGACTCTCCACAATGGTAAGTGATTTTGTAGTTCAGGGAGCTAGCCCTTCAGATAGCCGTTGATGGCTTAGGCAAAGTCGCATGTAGTACGCGTCCTCGAGAGAAAGGCGGGATCGTGACTGGACGAGTTGATCTCCCGTAGAGAGTGAGGTGCACTTCGTTTTACAATCTTGCATTCCAAAGCGTCTCCCAATCTTGATCCCTAGCGTTTTCTCCGGCTCCCCCGAATCTGGCAAGTCGTATCTCCGTACCATGGCTTGCGCGCGACTAGCCTCCTCCCCAGAGGACAAAACCCGGAGACATCGTCAGTGTAAGTTCCCGTCACCGTGGTTTCTCCCCACGCGAACGCACACGTATCGAAGGATCTGCCTAAGACGGTGTATAGCCTATAAACCATTTACTGGGCACCCTGCATTGTACATGTCCAGGGTTGTAAGGGCGCAGTTGACATGGCTTGAGTGATCAAGGCAGCAGAATACTGTACTGCCATAGGTTGTTGCACTGACAGTGAGCTGGGGTTTGAAAGAGTCACATGAGCTCCTGGTACGATGTCCTGTTGATTACCCGACGATCAGGATAGCTGTGAGGCGAGAGTTTGTAGAGAGTCTGAGGCGAAGCTCAAGGGTTATTGCTAAGCGAAAATTCGTGGTCTGAAACGAGAGCTCGGAGGGTGTTCTTTGATTGTGGAGGAGAAAGCTGCTTGTCATAGCAAAGATAATGTCGCTAGACTGAGGTTGGAGGCCGGCGCGGTCGCAGCAACGAGTGCTGTATGCGAGCTAGTCTCTTCTAGACAGACTCTTGCAGCCCATACCTCGCATGTTGTATATGCCAGCCCCTTTCGTTAACGGCTGGAAGCTTCACCCGTGTCCAAGCTCCTCTAATGTCTCCGCTGCAGATGCGCGTACGGGCCAACATTCCATGCAGGGCTGAGCAAGCAGGGGCTGCGTCGTCCGTTGTACGGGATGGCAGTCAACATGTGCACGGGCTTGTGAAGCGTCGGTCATTGTCGCCTTATGCAAGTTCCCTAAGATACAAACACCCCTGAGCATCCTCGCACGTTCCCGAGATAGAAGTTTCAAACTCCACAGGGATGTGGAGGTTCCGTTTCAAGAAATTGCACCGCAGTTCCAGTGATAGGCTGCGTGACTAAGTTATAGTCGTCTAGGACCAGATATTATAATGCTGTGTAACACAGCCAAGGGGCAGCGTGGCGAAAACACAGCCGTTCGGGGCGAGACGATAGCTCGTATGTTGGCGTGGCGATAACACAGCCAAAGGGGCGGCGTGGCGAAAACACAGCCATTCGGGGCGAGACGATAGCTCGTATGTTGGCGTGGCGATAACACAGCCAAACGGGCGAGAGTTGGTGTGACGATAACACGGCCTGTCTCGCGATCCCGGGGATTTCATTGAGCGCACAGGTTTCGGTATCGCGGCGAAGACACAGCCAATCGGGTGTGAGGCGATAACTCGCAGGTCGGGGCGGCGTGGCGATAACACAGCCGTTCAGTTGCGAGACGAAAGCTCGCAGGTCGGGGCGGCGTGGCGAAAACACAAGTACGAGGCAATCGCTCGCCCTGGGGAGGGCAGCTTCCCCAGAAGAAACCAATAGTGGGAGATCGTCAAGATTGCCAAATGAGAAATGGTCACAACTTCAAGTTGGGGTGAGGACAAGCAGCAGTGGCCGATTTTGGAAGAGTTCGGACAGATGAAATTGGGCATCTTGCGTATCCTCACATGGTGGTTGTGTCCCTTCTTCAGGCACTGGCGGGGCCCATAACCTGTTAAGTAAAAGAGTAAGCTCAGTCGTATCAGGGAACGACTCATATAATACTATTCTACCTGTTAAGTAAAAGAGTAAGCTGGTAGAATTATGTAAGTAACAGGTAGATGTGAATTTAGGTAGGGCTCACCTCAGTTGTATCAGGGAACAACTGAGGGAGGGAATCATGAAAACTACGGTTTATATATAAGCCCATCAGTGCACAGCAGATGGGTGGGAAGACGTGATAAAGACATGATGAAACGTGATGGTAAGATGGTGCTGAGTGAGGAGTCCATCATAACATCGGCGACCTTCGCAAGGCGGTGAGTGCCAAACTGGGGACGGTTGAATCCTACTTTAAAAGGACATTTGGGTCGGCATCTGTATCTACATCTGCGTACCGAACAAGCTCTAAAGCTTTTTTGACAGGACTTATTGCTGTTTTCAAGACATTTTTTTACATAAAAAAAAAGAGAGAAACAATTTGCGTTGATGTGCCATTACATGAGCCATCGCATGAATATTTCATTTAGTCCATGGCTTCCCAAGACTTCTGGAGGCTCACACTCGGTATATAAACATTCTTTATGTTGTGATGGATATTCACATTACTTATTCCTGGGATTATTTATTGTCTTTCTGATCCACTATATTTATTTTGAGCCTGCACTCGTAGTTGGCAGAAGTGAGGCATATCAATCCCAATCAAATCCCATCATAGGCAAACTTTAAAAAGTCAACCACCTTTACACCAGACACCAATGTGATTGAATACCTCGTATATTAAGCAGATGCCTCGTATCAGAGTGCACCTGTTTGTACTGCCGAAATTTCCCCATTCACTATCTCAGCTGACCCCCTGTAGTCCGCAATTAGCTTAGACGCCTAGGCGCTTAGGCAATTTTCAAGTGCCCGATCAGGCCCTCAAGCTCCACTCAAAAGGGAGGGTATCCATTGTGTCGCTTCTTCTATTCCACCCCCATCATCTCTGCCTTCCCTCTGCCCGGGTCGCCGCTTCCGTTCCTCTTTTCCATCGTACACTGCAAGAATGAGCAACATATATCCAAGACACTCGAACCATCTACCGAGGCGCGGGTACGCTTCAACGCTAGACCCTCAAAATTCCACGGACCTCAAGCACGCTATTTACCTCTTGGCCCTCCGCTACACCTCAAGACATCAATCAAGTCCTCCCTGATCTCGAACCGCTCCATAAAACCTCGTGCGTTTGTTCACTTCTGGAGGTTTCAAGCTGTGGAACTCCGCAACTCACCTGACGCATCGCCCGTCAAATCCAATCAAGGTCAAGTTCAAGTTCACTGCCAAGGCTCAAGTATTGGTCAAGAGCTTAAACTCAATGTTTACTCCGTCATCTGAACGCAACTTCCCGTCTTTCAACGTATCGTCTGCCGGTCAACGCATCCTTGAAAGTTAAGATCTATGGGGTTCCTCTGGCAGGTAAGAAGCGCTCCCGAAATATGGCGAGTAACATCATCGGTCCGTCATTTCCTGGTTCTAAGTCTTCACAGTCGCAAAATTTACTCACCTTTGTGAGCGCAGATGTAAGACCTAAACCATCGAGCCACAATGTACTTCAACGGTATTCGCAACGCTCTTCGGACCACTTCCATGGTGGCCAGAAGGCCTGCTTTGTCGATTTCTCAGTGCGCAATGCTGGAAAAGAATATATGGGGCTCAACGCACGACTGCAAGTTACCGCGACTTCACGGAGGTCGGTGCCTACTAGCAATCCCTTATTCTCTTCAGTAAATCCTAACATGTATTCACTGACAATCTATACGGATTTGGATTAGTTTTCTTTCTCCCGGGACGAGCATCTCTTCTGACCGGGTCTCAAACCACTCACGAGTTTGGGAAGGCCTCGCACCAATATGAGTACGTCCCTATTCTATACCCAACCGCCTGATACTCAGCTATCATCCGAGCGACCTTCACTCATCGAATACATCTATGACCGAATGGAACGGGCTAATCTTCGACGCCCATCGTCAGGACAACATGTGCACCAGCGGTAAGTCGTTCCTGCTTCAATGTGATGACAGAGGCTGAAAGTGAGGTTCACAGTTGACGTTTTATTACGTATAGGCCAAACTGTGGATGTCGACTTCTGTCGTAAGGCCTCAACCTTGGCAGTCCAACGTGTGACTGTGGATAAGGGCTTCTACGACTACTATTGCCAGAGCGTGGGACCTTCATTCAATCAGATGCAATTTTCTTTGTCGTACCTAGGTTCTGAGTAATGAAACATTGTCAACCGTAGTAAATCTGCGGAGCGCTGCTTTATCAAGTGCCAAACGGAGCGTGAATTGGAGTGATATGTATTGCTGGTGCTCTCAAAGTCTTAGTTTAATGGCCCGGTGTCACGTTAACACTCAGTTGTCTGAAGACTCCGAGTGGGCCTAAAATACGATCATTTGCGGATGTGTTGGTATCCATTGACATTCAACCTTGCATCCCGCCCTTTACCGGTTTCACAGCACACATGTAGCATGTTGAACAATTGCACAACCTCACGCACTTGGAAATCACCTTAGCTGCCGGAGCGAAGCGAAGGCACGTCTTGTTACAGTGAAAACCGACGATGTACGGTGGGAGCCAGTGTATTTTGGAACGCGTCAATCGGGTCGCGGACCGCTCATACCTGATGCCGATCGCGTAAACCAGTATCTAAGCAAATTTATTGATGTTAAATAGTGGACAACATTGAGCATCAGTTTCATTTCTTCAATTTATTCAATTGTTGTGGATACAATGAGCGAGGCAAAGAATAACATTGGTACCTTTTCGAAATATGCGCGCTGCGAAAGAGTGACAGTGCCGTCCTGCAAATCTTGATCGACATGCATTCCAAGAAGTCTGTCCGGGGTTTATAACTCGTATTTTAGGTCGAAAAAGCCAGATAATAAAGATGCTGAAGATGCTGAGGTACTGGCCTGTACTGTAAATTAAAACTCCGCCGCTATACCAGCAAGTGTCACCAAATCCTGAAAATTCTAAGTAATAGGTTCCAACTCCGCAGAATACATAGGCGCAGAGCAGCTTGAACACATCAATTAGCTTCCTCGACCGTATACCTGTCATGAATGACTCCAGGAACCGTCATGCATCTGAGGCCCCTCGGACGCGTACTCCAGAAGATGTTGGCATGTACCGGGAACGTGTCCCATTGCACGTTGTGCACTCGAATGTCGCGGACATGACCGAAACATTCCAGCATTTGGGCGACAAATAGAAGGTCCTTTTCTCTTCCCACTGCAATTCCTTCAGTAACCACGCTTATGGTCGAGACTCGCAGAGGGACCCCTAGGTTAAGTAAGGCTATTAGGATCTTGCTGCAACATGGTATCCCCATCGAAGTTGTATGTGCATTCGATGTGGATACCGTGCTAGTTCCCGAAGACAGCAAACGGCAGCTGTCAGTGATGTCTCATCTCCCAGTGCGATATGCACATCCCGAACATTAGGCAGCACAATTTTTGGTTCAAACAGACTTTTCAGGGCGAACGCGTTTCCGTACACTGAATTGACATTGTGCAGAGTGCCTGAAATGGTATGGGTTTTGACAACATCTTTTATATCACTTAGGGAACGTTTTGAAGGAAGATGCAGCTGGGTGATATCTGATGCTCCAACGATAACGAGGGACTGATCAGGAGAAATGCCGTGAAATACGCGGACTGAGACCGAGCGCGCGCTATAGATCATTGCCGATATCGCGTCCAGCTCATGCCGATATTCATGAGCAATCCGTATCTTGCGAAAGACCGCGTCTTTGGCCGCCTTGTTTCGTATATACACAAAACATTTCCCATTGACATCCGCCCTTCTGGTTGTGTACTTTGAGCGCGAATAGAACCACGGTCTGAAAGGCAAATGACAGCTCGGCCCCACGCAACCGCGTAAAGAATTTCTTTTACCAGAGCTGTTCCATCGCGGAACAGAATGTGAGAGCCCGGCGGCCCTGAGCACCACGATGTCAACTCCAGCTCTATCTGAGGAAGATGAACGAATTTTCGGGAGAGTTGTTCAAGAGCACGCAGGGTTTTATAGATGTCCGTTTGAGGGTCGAAGTAAATATTCAACTTGCGTGTGCCCCTGATAAATCGTGCAAGACAAAATGCAGGGAACACCCCATTGGTGGAGATATGGAGGAAGTTCTGGGATCTAATGGTTTCCTCCACGATTCCATATCTGGCCAGTGCTGTACGCAAAGAAAGTTCGTGAATTACGGTCGAGACTGTGGCGAGGCTAATCAGCACATCCTCGGTGAGGTAAGAAAAAATTTCAAGATGAATTTCGGGCGGAAGTGGAAGCGACGGAGGAGCTCTATGACTCATGAACGACCTCAAACTGTCAGGGTTAGGCTAGTTAAACCCACTAGTAACCAACTCACATAATGATATAATGAGTGCGGAAGAGGATGGCAATATATGTCTATATACTTATAGAGAGCCGGACGCGGAGCTTGACTGTCTCTGCAGAATGCCTGGCGTCCGAGATTGAATGCTTTTGTTGGGCTCAAGCTCACAATAAAAGGTTAACTACTACAGAAGAACGGCTACACTATTTATACTACTTCTGGAACCGTGTGAACTATTAAGTAAATATATCTGAAACTTGATCAGTCTTGAAGCTGTTCATGAGTTACATACAGCTCTTTGCGGTACAACAGGCGCAGGTTTTTTTTCAATTTTGGCACGTTTTCACGAGAACAGTCACTACGAGCTCAATTTTGGTCCAAATCCCTTGGGAGTAGGTGCGTTGGAATCGCGCTGCGAATCTGCATGGGTCAAAGCACCGGTTTTTTTTTTGATCTGATTACATAACGAAATTTCTTCCGAAAAAACATGGTCATCAGCAGAAATGCTGTAGCACTGTGAGTAAGTACTGGCCCGATTGACCTAATTCCTGGATATGGTATGCATCTGAGGTGGGGCTTTGGGATGGTCTACTCTCATAAGGAATATGTCCACTAATTTTGATTTGGCACACACTTTGGCGAGGTAAATATTTAGATCCTACCATGTATGGACTACTACAAGACAGTGTGGGTACTATTATACCTGTAAACATTCAGCACCCACAGCCACACCTCATATGCATAACATATCCGGGAATTAGGTCAATCGGACCAGTACTCACAGTGCTACAGCATTTCTGCTCAAGACCATGTTTTTTCGGAAGAATTCTTGTTATTTAATCGGATCAAGAAAGCCGGTATTTGGTCCCCTGCAGATTCGCAGCGCGATTCTAACGCGCCTATTCCCAAGGGATTCCGACAAAAACTGACCCCACAGCAACTGTTCTAGTGGAAAGTTCAAAAAAAAAAAAAAAAAGCAGCTGCGCCTGTTGTACCTCAAAGAGCTATAAACATCATAAGTCAAACTCTCAACTGTCAACCGGTGTTTGGCCACTAAGATGGGTGTTGTTACGATAAGATTGTGATCGAATCGTGACAGCTCCCCGCGGCGCTTTCGACGGAGGATATTTTCTGCAGCCAGTTTGAGCCAAACAAAAGCTTTCTGTCTCTTCAGAATTAATTCAGACCTTCCCAGAAACCACCCAGAGCTTGATATTTTGAAACGCGTGACCTGGGCCCGGCGGAAGTCTCCGGCTCAGCTTGGCCTGGTTCGGAACAGAGATCACCACGTTCAATGGGTGCCGGCTGCTTCTTCGGCACCCATGGGCCGCGCAACAGTGTCGGTGCGACTCGAAGTGGGCCGCAAAAATTTGACCCAAAAAACATCTTGCTGGGCTCGACTGCCAGTCCACGCATGCACATTTTGACACCGAGCTATTTGGGGTGGTACAGCGGCTTGCAAGGCAGGAGCGGGGCAACAGAGGCCCAATCTTGAAATCGACATGGTGGTTCGTCGCTACGGCCGGTACATCCACAGCTGCTCGCGTTGCAGGCGCAACCACCCTGTCACCGGTACCCGAAAGCCCTTAATCGTCCCCATCATTTGGTCGTGTTTGGTCTCGGCACGTCGGCACCCTGGGGGAGGTCCCCCAGACCGCCCTTTTCGCTAGCGCTGCCTCTTCCGTTGGCACGGGGCCCTTTCCTGCTGGCGCAGGGGCCTTTTTTAGTCTGGTTCAGTACACAGTGGATTCTTTATATTGCATTATTGCGGCTTATTGCTTATTTTTGAGGTGATTCGGCGGCCGGCGCCGGGCCGGCTGGGGGTTGCCCCCAGACCCCCTACGTTGCGCTGGGCCTGTCCGCTCGCCGCGGGGCCCACTGCGTGGTGCATGCGCTCGCCGCGTGGCCCACTGCGTGGGGCGAATGAAATTTTCGAACTCGAGACCGCAAGCAAGAAAATTACATAATATTGAACAGGTGGCTCACAGAGTGAGAGACCACTTCTCCAAACAGCTTATCCAAGACATCATTGCTACGGAGTCTAGTCAGGGCGTTTAGAATTGATAGGGACGACTAAGGACCCTCCCGGTACCCGCGTGACGCGTGACTGTCGAATTGATTGTAATAGTACAGTAGTCTGATTAGGGTTTTAATACATAGTTCGGAATGGGTCGAGGCTGGAGTTGTGTACAATCTAAAATATGATGAAATCCTTGTGAAATCCAATTAACTAACCGTTCTTTTAAAAGCCGCCTAAGGCAAGTCCAAAAACAACTAAAAATCGCCAGAAATCGGGGGCTTTGGGTCTCTGCTTTTCTCGATGACGGAAACCTGTTCCAATAGGACCTCTAACCCCGGAGAAATTTAAACAAGTGTCTATTTGTTCCTTGTTTGCTTTGCATCGAACGGCAAGTGATCAAGGGCGATCAGCCGTACACGTCACACATTATGATCACGTGAACAAAACCCCAATTCTCTTCTCGATGTCTTTTGCAATAATCTTGCAATAATCTTTGTCTTACTTCCATCTAACCTCTGCATTCTCCGGTTCTCTATACTGCGATGGGCTCAACAAACATGGTTGACTGGGATGGGATGGTCCTGACACATGAGCATCATGCAGAGATCATCAGACTTTTGACATTTTGATTGTGGCGTTGTACAACGCCGAAAAACGCCTAAAAACGCCTAAAAACGCCGAAACTCACAACGCTGACAATGTTTGAAAAAAATCTCACCACGTCTCCCCCAGATTTTTTTTTATCATTGCATTGGGGTTTTGGGGGTAAGATTTTTTTTTGGCAGGTGTTTTTTTTTGGCGTTGTGAACAATGCGAAAACGCCGAAAAACGCCGAAAACGTCACAACTAATTTGTCAAATGGCTGATGATGGAGGCCTACCACAAGTCTTTCGGCACGTCTCGGAAACAGATGCGCCAAGTGCGAGGCCAAACCAAGGAAGTATGTGCTCTCTGCCTTGGAGACGGCCAAATGCGCCGCTGTGCCAAGGTGAGTACTATATATTTCGCAGTAAGAGATTGTGATCGTCCAATGTTTTTTTTCAGTGCAAGTTAGTCTCCTACTGTTCGAAGGAGGTATGCTTTTCCTCTGTTTCGACTGAGTCGCATTTGCATAATGATATGCGCAGTGCCAAAAGAAGGATTGGTCCGCGATACTTGTATATAGTAATTGGACGCTCGTCTAACATCCTCAATTTTCAGGCAGCTGCATAAAACTGCGTGTAACAAGACGGAAGAGTCCACCTTGCACGTCAACAAAATCATCCAAATTTTCTCCGCCAGCAAATTCCTCGACATGCAGCTACAGACCTGTGCCGTTCTCGCATGCGATCTCCTTAACAACCCCCAACCCCGCAAACCCTTCATCGTGCGCGTCGACATCGCCATCGAGCCCGTCGAATCGGACGATTTTATCGACGTCTTCGACGGGAAGCCCGTGCGTAGGCCTTTACCAGGCATGGTGCAGGTAAATGGGTCCATGCCCTTGACGGACGAGCTTTTTATCGGAGGGATGAAGGTCTGGCAGCCAATTAGGGATGGGCTGGACGAAATCGGCGAATACACCGTTTCCCTGGGAGTCCTCCAGATGTCCAAGGGCAACAACCTGATCAGTATGGCGCCGCTCATCATCGATCCCATCATCCCCAATCTAGTGCGCAAACAACCCCAATTCCAATACCACAACGCTCTCACGGGACGAGTGGAGATGAGACCGCAGACAGTCAGTAACATGATTGAGTAAGAACAGTTTTTGTTTTAGTTTTTGTTTGCCGCTTGTCTGGCTTGTAAGGCTAAATAAATGATTTTTGTTGTATCTAGGTTCATAAACAATCATATTCGTGCCGACAAGGACAACAGACTCGGCCTACGCGCCAACATGACAGAGGCAGATCTGCAAGTCATCAGGGATACGGCTACGGGACAGCGTCCCAGCGAGGAAGACCCGTTTGGCCCGGGATATGCTGCTTGGATTCTACAGAGAAAGTTGGCAACAGTGCCGGAATACAAGAAGTACTTTATTCAGATTAATGGATGAACCGTACTCCATTGTAGCATTTTCTTCTTGGGTTGTGTGGTCTCGTATGAATAACAAATTACTGTGCTCCAACTTCGTCCTGTGTTCCAAATTGCGGGCGAATCATGCCACCAGCACAGTCGATAATTTTCCATGACCCTCGCGTCTCCACCCGCCAAACAATCGCAACCACAGACTGAAGATACGTCACGATTGGGAAGCTACGTTAGCTTGGGATTTGCACGGGGATATTATTGCCAGAAGACGTTTCTTTCCTGAGAGTGAATACTCTCCAGAGATGGATTCTAAAGGCTTCCGCGTAAACTTTGAAGGTAACTTGGAATTGGCAGTAGCACTGGGTTGGGTCGAATGTGGATTCATTCAGTGAATAGGGAGAGACAGACGCTCAAGCCGGATGCCTTCCTGTGTTCGGGAAAATCTGAAGAGGCATAATGCTTTTGTTTGCCTCAAGCTCACTGGGGAGGGAACTGGGCTTTCGTGAAGTTGGCTGGATAAAGAGCACGTATCGGAAGGACTAGGCGAGCCTGGACCTGAGGGAGCTGCCGGAAATTTTCGATGGCTTTAAACTCCGCCCTGCATTTTGGACTAAAAAATGCTCATGGTCGATGCCTGTTTGCGTTGGGAGAAATCTGAACAGGTAGAACGTTTTTGTTTGCCTCAAGCTCATGCTGAATTCAGGTGTATTGGCGGAATCTCCCCGATATGGTCAAACTTGGCGATCGCTCGACACGGCTTCCTTCTTGGATCTCCACGGTGTAGTCCACGGATCCGCTCGGTATCGGTGGCGATATCGACGAGGCCGGCGACGTCGAGTTGGAGTAACTGTGGGAGGGCGTATCAGGTAACTTCGACTCCTCGTAAACTGGTGGCGTTGAAAGAGGCTTGGTGGGCGTCGCCTGGAAATTTAACAGGAGCTGAGACGGCGACCTGCGCGTGGAGAAACGGCGCCCCAAGGGGTGCGGGTGCAGACACGGCGCCACAACCGTTCAATCCGCCAACAGGAACAAGAGGTAGAGATTGGCGAAGCACGGTGGTGATGAACTACACTAACAGCCATTGTTTGTGTGGCGACACAGGTCGCCCTGGAAAGGCACTTCAAGGAAGAATAAGAAAAGAATCATGAAAAGTGAATGGCGAGTTATATATGCCTGTGCTCCAAGGGGACACATGTGGATAACCATTACAAGGAAGAAGAGAAGAATAAGCGTGAGAGTCAAACGGGGACTTATATATCCCTGCGCTCCAAGGGGATTCATGGCCATGGGATAACCATTTTCAGGAGGAAGGGAAGAATAAGCGTGAAAGGCGAACGACGAGTTATATTTGCTGGTGCTCCAAGGAGATGCACGGAAAACCAAATTCGAAAAAGAGTGGAAGAACAGGAACGAGACGCGATTCGCCTAAGGCCAATGGGGGAATCTCCATCTGAAGGACGGAAATATTGAAATAATGGTTGGGATTTGAACCACTGAGTGAAGGAAGAATGTCATGTTGTCGTGTGGAGTGATTGTTGAAAAAGGAAATCGGCTAATATTGTCGTCTGCAAATTAGAATTGAAGAAGAAGGGTATCGAGACAGCATGTTGGCGAGGTGAAAGGTCGAACAATAGGTCTATTTTCGGAAACGAGGTTAACACGCGAATGTAAGCAAAGGGAAGGCATCGAGGTTGAGCTGCAGACCCAGCCTCTGTGCGACTCGCTTAAGTTCACTTAAGCATGGCCATCAATGTGTGACCGCCGTTGCGCCACCGGCAGGGACGCGCGCCGCGCCCGTGCACTTCGATTTTTTTTTTTGACGGGACGGGAACGGGACGGTTAGGTGAGCCGGCGGCCGTTGAAATGACGGCTGTCACGGACCTGACGGGTTTGCAGGATTTACAGAATTTATCCCCAGAAGTCCGCCCGATCCGGAACTTTACTTCGGCCCAACAACAACCATGACACTGATTTGGGACCGACCTGTGGCTCAGCGCGACTGGCCTGTGGCTCAGTGCCGCCCGTTCACACCGCGCAGATTCCAATTCTCATTCATCCCCTTTAGTGTCATACTTTTTTTTCCCATTCAACCAACCTTCCTTGGCCCTGCACGGCGCCACTCCGGCCTAATGGACCCTGCACCTTTTGGATTCTGGTTTTTCTATTCTCTCTGTCGACACAAATTAATTCACATTTCTTTCCTGTCTAATTGCCCCAGCACACATCCTCTGCTTTCTGATTGATTGGGTTATGAATAAGCCATACAAGCGGCTGCTCGGCCGCTTCGCGGCCTCGCATCCTCTTCCGTTGCACTAAATTGAACTTCGAGGTTCACGCCGGAATTTATTAGCAAATTTATTAGAATTTAGGGCTTGTATGCAATTAATACCTCATGAGCGTATTTTGAAACACAACTCAAATCAACACCGCGAGCCCTGGCGCCCGTTTAGAGCCCGGACGGATAGCGGACCGTGACAAAAGTGTAACGTTGTACGCCATCTGGTACAGACACCGGAGCCCAGGCTCGACCTTTTCACCTCAATCCAAATACCCTCTGTGCAACTGCGCTCCAGTATCCTTCCCCAGCATTCCCTTGATATACCAAATGCCAGCCACCCAAGATCATCCACTCACCTCGCCCTCAGGGTCCTCCGCCTCGGATGAATCCAACTCCGTATCGACCGGCCCGCCGCGCACCCCGGTCTCAACCCCGCTGCACATTGCCATCCCAACCTTCATGGATCTCACAGGGGAAGACACGATTAACGCTGCCAACAGCCTCAGCACCGCCGGTGGAGGCGTAAAACGCACTCCCGAAAGCGCGCGGCGTGTCAACACGGCGGAGCGCCGAGCCACGCACAATGCTGTCGAAAGGTGGCGCTGCGAGACGCTGAATGAGCGGTTTCTGGGAGTCGTACCCACTTCGTTACTTCGCTTAGGGACGAGAAAGATTGTCACCGTGATGGGAATGGATGAAAGTTCGTCACGTCGCCTGATTTCTGTTACGAGTACTTCTGTTTACAGATGTTATCGTCCCTTTCAAATCTGAGGGGACCTAAAATCCATTTGAGACCGAAATCTGTGAGGGACTTGATAGTGGCTGTGTGAAACCGATTTTATCACTGCCACTAAATTCAATATGTTTTACCTTATTGAAAATAGTGGCTGGGGAGTTGCAGTTGTTTACGTACTCGGGGAAAAATGCCCCCTACTTGGTGAAAAAACATAACCCCCTGAAACAAAACATTTTTTTTTTTTGTCATTGCCTGCCCGGACATCACCGGTCTTCAGATCACGCCGAATGTAGCCTTTGGCGTTGCCTGCCGGCGCGTAATCGATCGCCGTTTTAAAATGCTCAATCTCGGCGCGCTCTAGATTTTATGACCGGTACCCACCTCGCGCACGGCCGCTTCCTCCCCACTCCTCCTATTATTCTTTTTTAGTCCTTGGCTAACTACTACCTTTTACAATGTGTTTGTCTCCATGCTCTAACCTTGAATGCGACGAGGTGAGAGCATAAGTATCACCGGATCCAACCACGTTAAATAAAGAGTATCTATATATCTCTTTTTTTGTGGTCAGGAGGAACCACCGTATTCACGCTATCACCTGTCCCCCTGACGACACACAGATTAAATTTAAAGCAAATCCAGATGTAGCGGAACGACCTGTCTCAACGCGGTGTATGGCATTGTTTGGCAGAAGAGGGTGCGTTAATTTGGTTCTGTGTGGCAGAAGAGGGTGCAAGTATTTGGTTCTGTATATTTCTCCAGCAACAATCCTGAGGAGAAGCGCGGCATTGACAAGACAAAGAAAAAACATTCATTTGACGTGAAGTACATGCCGTTTCGACGCACTACATTCCCAGCACATTCCGCTGCGCCGTGCCGCGAGACCGCATGCGGTCCTCTTGCAGCACGCACTACTGGGTACGATCTACCGCGTCGAGGTACGCTCACGCGTGATATGATCCGCGCTTCCCCGTTTCAATCTGTCGTTTGCTGTGGAGAGGCTGCGGCGTGTTGAGCCTCTTGTGGAGCTCATTCGACAACGCGTGATCTGCCCCCTACTCGGTGAAAAATCAAAACCCCCTTAAACAAACAAAAAACTTTTTTACCCATGCCTTAATTTGGCTATATGAATGGATATTACCGCACATTGGATCATGCTGAGCATCCTTTCTCACTTCATCCGGTATAGATATGGATATCCGGGTCGTTTTTTTCATCTGTGCCTCATTTCTCACTTTACATTTTCTATTTAATTCATGCTACTTCTCGATTCTCAGACCTTACCCAGGATATAGAGTATAACCGCGCCCCGCTGGTTACCCCTCCAAATATAGGTTGATGGCGGCCCAGGGGCCGTGATCGATACACGTGATGCCGTCGCGTCAACGCGCTCCTCACCGTTTCAGTCAATCCGCCGTGTTTTGGGGCAATTTATTTATTTATCCACACCTGTATTCATGCTCTGAGCTTGGCGGAGGCACTTCAATGCCTATTAGGAGCCATAGGGAGCATGAAATAGAGCAACTTTCTCAAATAGTGCCTATAAATTGAAGTATTGAATCCAATAAGATGTATGGAGGGACGCTGCGAGTCTGAAATTATGTACTGTCATGTATTGAGAGATTTCATTGGGTTCCTAAGGAACAAGGACCCATTTCACATTTTTTACAATGCATACTGTTGAAATATTTGGGCCTGGGATCCCACTGATACTGTAGCCTCTGAGATAGGATTCTTGGGTGATTCAAGAGGGAATAAACATATTTCATCACTCTTTCAGTACTTTTCATCAATTATTTTGCCCGCTCAAATATATATTCGTCCACCTTTAACTGATGCTTCCCAGGCGAAATTTTCTATTCAACTTGCAATTAAACCAGGTTTGAGAGCGCCTTAAGGGATCAGATAGTTAGAGATACACTGGGGCACTTTATTCCAGACTTTGTGTTTACACAGGCCCAAAAAACATGGTGTATATATATATTGAACTCATGAATCATGTGAATTGTCCGGAGAGAAGTCCCTTTCTGTTTGCGGTGCCCAGAAACTGCTGCCTCGTGCCAGGTCCATATATTGAGACTGCTTGGGTATGTGTTATATCGGTCTATTTACTTCAACTGTTGTTATCTTCGGTGGTCATAATATCCGATTCGTTTAACCGTTCTATAATTAATACCTCTAGAGAGAGAGAAAAAAAAAGGAAGTACGAGTCGACATGCCGGGCCCTGCCACGGCCCTTTACCCCAAGTGACATTGAGATTCACAAGCTTCAAGTTTTGTGAGACGCGACACCGCTCATTGTTTCCCACAACTACCGCTCCGCTGAATATCGATAACGAGTCGGGTTGGTGAGTAGTGCCGGTTCATCTACTTTGTGTGTGAATACTGACACCAACCTCGCCGCTCCCGTCCCACGATGGTGTCGTCCGGTTCAAGGTGCGTGCTTTGATTCATTTACTGTCCGTAGATCCTCACCCCGAGTGCCTGCAGAGCTGGCATCAACCCCGATGTTACGCAGACTCAGTCATGTATTATTTGTGGTTCAAAATCAATCTAGAGCCTCGGATGAAAAATACTGAGGAATCCCATCAAAATGGCTGTGACACACTTAATTTCGCGTCCTCCCCCTTCAATTCTGCACCGGGGGTGCATCTGCCTTGGATTGGCCCAGGAAAGCCTAATTCAGTCAAATGCTGCCATTTCGCAGCAAATGCCAGCCCAAAAATGCAAAAATGGCCGTTAATGGTGGACAGGAATCCCATCAAAATGGCTGTGACATGCTCAATTTCGCGTGGATGGGCTTCAATTCTGCACCGGGGGTGCATCTGCCTTGGATTGGCCCAGGAAAGCCTAATTCAGTCAAGTGCTGCCATTTCGCAGCAAATGCCAGCCCAAAAATGCAAAAATGGCCGTTAATGGTGGACAGGAATGCCATCAAAATGGCTGTGACACGCTCAATTTCGCGTGGATGGGCTTCAATTCTGCACCGGGGATGCATCTGCCTTGGATTGGCCCAGGAAAGGCTAATTCAGTCAAGTGCTGCCATTTCGCAGCAAATGCCAGCCCAAAAATGCAAAAATGGCCGTTAATGGTGGACAGGAATGCCATCAAAATAGCTGTGACACGCTCAATTTCGCGTGGATGGGCTTCAATTCTGCACCAGGGATGCATCTGCCTTGGATTGGCCCAGGAAAGCTTAATTCAGTCAAGTGCTGCCATTTCGCAGCAAATGCCAGCCCGGGGTGCATCTGCCTTGGGTTGGCCCAGGAAAGCCTAATTCAGTCAAGTGCTGCCATTTCGCAGCAAATGCCAGCCCAAAAATGCAAAAATGCCCGTTAATGGTGGACAGGAATGCCATCAAAATGACTGTGCCACGCTCAATTTCGCGTCCTCCCCCTTCAATTCTGCACCGGGGGTGCATCTGCCTTGGATTGACCCAGGAAAGCTTAATTCAGCCAAGTGCTGCCATTTCGCAGCAAATGCCAGCCCAAAAATGCAAAAATGCCTGTTAATGGTGGACAGGGAGGTCGATTGATTGGAGTAAAATTGGATTCCGGGGGTGGGGAGGTTTTTCGGAGGCCTCTGCGCCCACCCGGCACGTGACACGCGGCTCCGCCGCTTCAAAAGAATTTATATTGGCACCGCCATATCTTCTATCCATAGGTCAATCGACCTCGTCCCTCCGTTTTATCGGCATGTCTTGATTCCGTGCTATTGAGTTAGCGGAGGCCGAATCCGTGACAATATATATGTCGTTGGAAATTTCCTTGTGCTGCCCACGGCTTCGCCTTTACCACCCAGCACTTCCGGGCTTCTGCGTTTAGCAGCGCCTCTATTCATTTCCTTCCTCTCCAGATTTTTGCTGTTCATTCTCGGCTTCGTCGCAGTGAATTTACGAAGCAAAATCTAGACTGAGTGAGCGGCGCCGCCGTCATTTACGAGAGCGTAGCGAAAACTAATAATGCAGCAGGCTTTCTTGCTTGTGCTCTCGCGTCACCCACCCTCCTCTCCCATGTCTGTTTTATTTTATCTTCCTAACTACTGTACTTGTAACACCGCTTTTTTATGTACTTGTACCGTAGCCTATCTCTCCGAGCCCAATTCATGGAGCCCTCACATACTTCGTCACTTCGTCGGATGTGGATCTTCGTCGGATAGCGTGCAAGTTCGTCGCATGCTAAATTTGGACACACTTGTTCAGCTGATGCGAACAGTTCTGTATTCACGTGTCACCAAATTTCGAGCAGTTAGGGCAAGCGCAGCGTGTATTCACCAGTTAGAGTTTGGGTTAGAGGTTAGGGATAGAGTGTTAGGGTTAAGGGATAAAAATTTCCGCGGGAACGAGGCTTTAGTGTGCCGACCTGACATGCCCCGGCTCGGGGGACCCCCCGAGCGCAGCGAGGGAGGGGAGGGGCATGGAATGGTCGGTCCTCTTCACACAAATGAAGGAAAAAGATGTGCAGCCTCCATCAGCGCATCAAGATAGTGCTGATGCGCACTCTGATCCTGCCGTACATGTTGATAGATCTGCATCAATTCTCCATCATAATACGACGATCCTCCATCAACTGACGAAGATCCTCATCTCACGATCTGACGAGGTACTATACGACTCCAATTCATGCGGGGCCCGCTTCGGCGGGCTTGCGTTCGTTGCTACTTCCCTGAAACGTTCGGAACGCGGCAGAGGCCTATGGATAGAAGATATGGCGGTGCCAATATAAATTCTTTTGAGGCGGCGGAGCCGCGTATCACGCGTCGGGTGGGCGCAGAGAGGGACGAGGTCGATTGACCTATGGATACAAGATATGGCGGTGCCAATATAAATTCTTTTGAGATGGCGGAGCCGCGTATCACGCGTCGGGTGGGCGCAGAGAGGGACGAGGTCGATTGACCTATGGATAGAAGATATGGCGGTGCCAATATAAATTCTTTTGAAGCGGCGGAGCCGCGCATCACGCGTCGGGTGGGCGCAGAAGCCTCCGAAAAACCTCTCTACCCTCGGACTCCAATTTTACTCCAACCTCTGCCGCGTTCCGAACGCTTCAGGGAAGTAGCAACGAACGCAAGCCCGCCGAATTCATGCGGGGCCCGCTTCGGCGGGCTTGCGTTTGTTGCTACTTCCCTGAAGCGTTCTGAACGCGTCAGAGGTCGTCCAGGAATGCCCACATGACGGAAGAGCGCAAATGTTAAGTCAACTCCAAGAGAATCAAGCTCTTTACTTCCCCTGACCCAGATAACCCGACACAACGGGGATGAAAAGTTGTGGCTACTGCGCAAACAGGCCAATGTTTATTCCCGCAGTTACGCCGCCCTGCGCTTTTGGCCACTAATATTTGGTAGCGGTGGCTACTTAACCACATGTCCACCTGCCTGGTGTTAAAAGGGTGAAATAAAGGATAATTTTTTGGAAAAAGTACAAACTATGTGCATGTACATTGCGAATTGTCACACAATCTCACAAGATGATTCCCTCCGATAGATGTAGCGTGAATTCCACGGAAGTGAAGGCATAGGGGGAGAATCACCCTCGTCCTCGACCTCTTCCATCATGACGGACTGGTTATGGTGAGAGGGCAAAGGATTTTCTGCGGCAACTCTGGCCGCGGCTGACGTGTTCGAATACATAAAGATGTATTCCGAGATGATGATAGCCGCAATTTCCGTAGTTTTGGCTGGCAACTGTGGATTGATAGGCTCTGCTCCGTCAGTCACTAGGGGATTAGCAGCTGAAACAAAATCAGATGATGATGCGCAGACTTCGAAAGACAGTAGTACTCCACTTGCGCATCCTCTGTCGCAAAACCTGCATACGGTTGGCAACCTGTTGCTTAGTTCGAACAATGCCGACATCTTGGAGATAATTCGCAATGAATTCGTCTATTGCACTGCGTCCAACAGTATGAGTTGCCAAGGGAGCGTCCAAATATGCATAGAGCCCTGTGATATGTAGATAACTTGAGTCAGCGCTGGGAAATCGGACAAGCAAGAGGTAAACCGTTCAAAAAGGCGGCGTGTGCATCCTTTGGCCATACTGGTTGCTTGCGTCCAGACATTGGGGCATCTGGCCACTTGATAGTGTACATTAGTCTCTCCTAGACAGACGCTTCATCAATACCAACTCGTACCTCGTTTGATGAAGTCTGTTATTGATCGCGGGGGTCCGATTGGGTCAGGATCTTATTAGTAATCATCGGAGTTTGAAAATCGCTTCGCGGCTTCCTGCTGCTTTGGCGACGCGTCTTTGCCGTCAACGCTGCGTCCTGGCTCCCGACCATGGCTTCAGACCAACCCACCCCCCCAGTGGCTCTAGTGCGAAGGTATCGACGGCAGCCTCCCCCAGTCACTCTTCCTACAATTCCACCTCCGCCCACCGACACCGATTCGTACCGCGTTACACCTCTGCTTCCGCTGCGGGATCCAGCTGCTCCAGTCCTCGATGCTGCCCTGCAGTCCCATTCCTTGCCCCGTCTCCGAAAACCCCGACAATCAGCAGAGGAGAAAGCTGCCGAGAAAGCGCGAGAAAATTTTCGTTTCATGGAAGAATTTTTGAAGACCCTTCCTTTCGGTTCCCTGGGCGACTTTCTTGCCACCCTCTTCCATAACCGCGTATTGCGGACCTCCTCACGGACCGTTATGTCTCGCAGGCCGCTCTTCGTCATTCACTCAGCACTGAACAGGCGACCCATCCTGACCGCGACAATCGTATCCCTGAAGGCAGTCCTTGGATCCCTCCTCTCGCCACTTCTGCCACTGCTTCTGCTACTTCTGAGTCCGAGGCCGCGCAGCTGGACATCGATACGCAGGCTGATATTCCAGACCTCGTCGATATCACTGACACACCTATTGGCCCTCCGGCGCAAGCACCCAAAGCAAAAGCCAATGCCGATGCGCCGAAGGTTCACGAGGAGGCTTCGGACTTCACCGGCGATCGAGTACTACGTAATAGCCAGATTTTTATGCAAGAGTTTGGCTGGTGGATCGAGTTTGCTCACTCCGTCCCAGAAGGAGATATTGGGCGTGTGTGGGAGATCATGAAGGCAATTTTTCTATTCGTTCGATAAATTAGCACAAATTAATCCATCTGGTAGATCTGGATCTTTAAATTCGCCGGCTCCTCGCATCAAAACTATATGGCGTACCTTCTCGAGGTCTATTGTTTCCTGCGCTACGAAGCGTCCAAAGACCTTCACGACGCTGTTCTGAACAATTGGCTTGTCAACGTGCGGGGAGAGCTGGGGAAATGGCTTCCGGGTGACCTACACCAGGAACACTACAACCGTTGGCTCGAGGATATGGTTCAAAAGCATGGCGGCGAGTTCGACGACCCGTTTTTCCGCCAGACAATCTCACCCAACGTTCACCATTTCCTCCGCATAAAGGAGGAAATCAAACTGCGTTCAGCTTAGATCACCGCGGAAAGACCCACACCTCTTCTGACCTTCGCGCGGAACTCATCCTACTGCTCACCGTCTTTATGGAGGAAGAAGTTCACCTGTTCCGCTCTGAACGTAGTCTAGGGCATGCAGCTGTCGCTCAATTCGCTCGGGGATGCCGCAGGTTTGATGAGGACGGCAAACTCGAAACATTTCTCCAGCGATCGACATGTGTGGCGGATTTTCTCGCGGAGCTGAGACAAGGTTCGGCGCAGGAACCGAGCCCCGACGACGAGAATTCCACAACACATCCAGAAACTCCTCCTGGTAACGAGTCGTCTCCTTCTGCCTCGGAGCTGAGTCCCAGTAACGACGATTTCATGATGCGGCCGGAAACCCCTACTCGTAGCGAGTCTCCATCCGGTTCGGAGTCATCCTCTGATTCCAGCACCTCTGCCTCCAGCAACTCAAGCACCTCCAGCCGAAGTTCCCTCGCAGATATTGTCAGCTGGGTTGATCCAAACGAACCCGACGACGATGGCGAGGAGTTGAGCGATGCAAGGCTCACCAGTGGTTCATTTGACTCACCCCACGTCGACGATGAGACGGGGAGGATTGCGCAGCAGGAAGAGTTATTGGAAGGCGATGAAGAGGAGGAAGAAGAAGTGGAGGAGGAGGAGGAGGAGAACCCTGATCTTGAGGAGCCAAGCTCGGGTAGTGATTCTGAAAATGACGGTTCAGATTCAGGCAGTGATTGAAAGCCGTCATGTAAAGTAGATATGTACACATAATGTATACTAATCTCTCTTGCACGGCTTGTATTGGGGGCCATATTCCTTCGCTGTAGACGCTGCACTGGCAGGCGGTGCTCTAGAACTCCTCGCACGTCTCGGCATATTCGTCAGGGTGTCCAACGCGATTCGTTTTCGCGAGTTGCGAGGTTTCGGTAGGTCGACCACCATCTGTTCATCTTCCTCTCCCTCCCCCTCTTCTTTTTCCTCCTCCTCCTCCTCCTCCTTGACCTCAGGTTCATCTTCCTCGGTGTCCTCCGCCCGCTTACGCTTCTTTCCTTTCCCTTTCCTCTTCCCACGACCCTTCGCATTTTTGGCAAGCCGGGCAGTCTCCCTTTGTTTGAGGAATTCCAGTCGAAGGGGAGCAATGTCTGCGTAAAGAGGTTCCAAGTGGAATTCACGATGACGCCAGTCGGACATAAGAGCGTCGAAATTGGGGCGGGATTTGATTGAGAGGAATTGGTCTAGGATGGCGTTCTGGAGTGGGGTGGAAAGGAAAAGAGTGACGGGATGGTGCCCTGATTATGTTCCTGTTCCTGGAGCGAGTCGCGAAATGTAATGAGTAATGTCTTGGCAGTCTCGCACTCCTTGCGAGTTAGTCTAAGCTTTTTCGAAGCGGCGGTAGTAGCAGTTGCAGGTGGAAGTGGTTGAATTAGCAGGGGAAGTGCAATAGCAGAAGAAGGGGGGGATGCGAGCTTCTTTCCAGAGCGAGGAAGGCAAATAGAACACGGCAGAGGACGATTTGCAGCTATACATTCGAGTGTGGATGTGTTGGTGGGAGGATTGCCATAGTGTCGGTTAATGACAGCGTAGTAACAGTTCGTTTCGGTTAGGAGAAGGGCTTTTTCGTGAGCCATCGGGGCGGCGGCTTTTCGCTGCCGTTGTGACGGTGCTTTTGTATTTTGCGACTTGGTTGGTTGCGATGAGGGTACTGGAAAGAAGAGTGAGGGAAGAGGAATCCAACTGGACGCAGGATATACACTTTAGTTGCTTTCTGGCGGCGGCAATGGCACTTGGCTGCTCCAGAACCACTCCACGCCCGACCGTTCCTTTGACTCGACCTACGCGACCCTTTTCCTGCCAGAGAATATCCAGCGATCCCGAGAAGCCCAATGACACGCTATCCAGCAGAGACTTCGCGTTTATTCCGTTCGAAAATGCGATGGTAGCGATAATGAATTGGCATTGGGGGTCCTCGTCGATGAGGCGGAGTGTTTCTTCATTATAATCGGCAGGGCAAAGGCTAGTATACATTCGGGTTCGCGCATCTTGTTGGCGGTGAGAGACTGGAGTCGCCAGATATAGACGTAACAGCGAAAAACCAGGTCGACTGTCTCGCAGTGGAAGACTGTTTTGCGACCAGAGTTGAGGAACGGAAGTAGGTCCGGGAAGTCGTAGCCAGTCAGTCCGTGAGAAAGAGTTCGAAGTATGAATTGGACATTGGGGCGCTCGTTCGTACGCCGTACAAGATGAAATGCATCGCCAAAAAAGCCCAAGCTTTCGCAAACTGTTTTAGTAGCCGATCCAAGAGCAAGGGTGGCGGAGAGACCGATAATGGAGGTAGACGAGTGAAAGCGACCACGGAAAAACTGTCCAATGGTTTTGAAGGCAAGTCGAAAGTCAGTTCCCCAATGAATAACCAGATGGACCTCGTCCACAGCAGCGTAAAGCAATTTCGAGCGGAAAACAACGCACTCGGCAATAATGCGCCATTGGGCATCTTGGAGATGCTCCGGATCGACGCATAAGACCTGCCATTTAGTACAGGATTTGATTTCTTCCGTCAGGTCTCGCTTCTCGCAACGAGGATCGGCAACTGTTTCCCGAGTATATGCGAGAGCTTTGATCCCGAAACTCTCCACTTCTCGCACCTGCCGCCCGGGTCAACGCAGAGTCGTGCTGGGACGTGAATTACGCACGATGTTATGAGCCAGCCCCTTTGTCGGTGTTATCACCACTCCAACCGGACCTGGCTTCGTCGGAAGACCGCGCGAGTAAAGCTCAGGATGGGAATTGTACTCGTTGAGAACCAGGATGGGAACGTAGAATGCTGCAGATTTGCCGTCTCCGGTAGCCGTGCAGCAGAAAATATCGTCGCCGTCCAGAATGGGGACAACGAGGTCTTCTTGGACCGGACGCAGCCCGTCCTTCCACTGTGTGATTGCTTTTTGTACGATTTTCCGGATAGTCTCGCGTCCAATGGAGCTCTGCCAGCGGAGCTTGCGAGTAGCCATGCAGGGGGTATAGTCATTGGGGTATAGAGAGAGCAGAAGGGGCGGACGTCGCGTCGGCTGCGAGGAGGAAGGCGACAAGCGCGACGTGACGTCATTTCAAACTCCGATGATTACTAATAAGATCCTGACCCAATCGAACCCCCGCGGTGACAACAGGACTAAGTGTACATTATAATTTATATAGCGGTCGATCCCCTCGGTGAAACCGGCGAGGCTGAGCCGCAACCGAGGGAGAAGCCGAAGCCCGAGACCCCATCACCCTTACGGGGCTGATCATCGTTCTAGCTCCGATGACAAATCGCCATAAAATGGAAGGTCCGGCTAATCAGCTGGAGCCGGGACTATATCAGACGAACGGCCCGTTTTGGACGGGTGCGGTCGGAAATGTCAGATGACATGTCGCCTGACGTTGACTGAACTCCGACGGCGAGTGATTTGTCACGGTGCGGGTTGCTCCGTGAGTTTTAAGATCAAGAACAAAAAGAAGGGATCAGAGAATGAGCAAGGCAAGAGGAGCGGGCAGAGTAACTTGCGTTGAGAAGACAAGTAGACGAATTACAGGATGTAAAATATATATAGCCCAATAGCCGTCTAGTTTTCGATGCTGGGGTATCGTTCGGGTCCTGATTTTCTTTATCGGCGTGCCGACTAGGGGAATTGTGATGCGATGAAATGGTTCGCTTTTGTACGGATGTGCGGTGGGGTGATTCCGGAGCAATAACTGGCCATTTGCTGACTTTGGTAGCCGGGATCTTCAGTCCCTACTGAGGGCAGGGAAATGGATAATTGTAGACATTTGCACGATAGTGGAAGGTACAGGCTTCATTTACAGGGGTATTGGGCGTAATATGGACACTATTTACACCGGGATTGGTGTTCTGCTGTTGGCTCACGGTGGATGATGTGGTGGGACAAAAGGAGCTAGCTAGTGTGCCGTGTGCGGTGGGTTAGATTTCGCCAGAGTCTGGCAATGGAGTGTGCCAAAAGAGCGCGTATGCGACGGCTGTCGCGTCGCGCACGCTAGGTTGGTTGCGGCCAAGTTGCCAGATAACTGAGTGATGTCTGGCTGTATACACAAACACAACCTTGCACCCAAATCTGATCCAGTGCGCTGACCATCACAAAACAGCGGGCTGCCCTGCGGTTATTCCCGCTGCCGTCTTGGCATAAAGGCCGCTTATGGAAAGCTCTTTGGCAGTCTGATTTGACCGCAAGCTATATTTTTTCGGAGGCCTCCTTCGCAGTCCTATCTGCCCGCGGGAGCCTGACCTTCGCGGGCGCATCTAGCCGCCTACTAAGGAGTCCTGGACATGCGCAGTAGCAGCTCGCTGCGCTGCTCCGCAGTCGAATCGAGCCGCCTCGCAGTTCACCGCCGTGTCTGCGGTCACCTCCAACCGCCCTACCCAAACGCGTGTCTGCGGTCGCAGTCAATCGCAGGCCACTATTCTGTGTTCGCGGTAGCTTCTGCCTGCCGCGCTCATTTATTACTCCAGCGGTACAATCTCACCGCCGCCGTCTAAAACCATCTCTGCGGTCCACCCACTGCTCCATGTTTATTGAGGCGGTCGCCTTTCACCGCCGGCGCCCAAATTCGTATCTGCAGTGGCTTCCACCCGCCGCCCTGTGTGTATCTTCCCCCGCCACCATGTCTGCGGTCGCATTCAACCGCTGGCCGCTTTTTTTTACGCGGTATCATGCGTCCACCACGCTCCTTTATTGCCTAACCGCCGCCGCTCAAATTCATCTCGGCCCCGGGTTCATTGAGGCGGTCGCATCCCCCTGCCACGGCCTTGATGCGTGTCTGCGGTTACATTCAACCGCAGGCCGCTGTTTTTCTTATGCGGTAACATCTGTCCGCTGCGCTCCTGGTAATATCTGCCCCACAATTCGGGAGCATATGGCCGGCATCTTGTTTGTATCTTTCCCATTGTTCGATTATTCTGATTTTTTTTTGGTGGGGGGGTGCTGAAATGCTGTCCGGGTGCCTGCCAAACCTCCCCTCCCTCCAATCCCATTCCTGAACTATCAGGTCCGAGGGGAGGAGGCCAAAAAAAAGGGTGCCCGATTTTGGGGCTGTAATCACCGTGGCACCCACGCCGAAAAAACTACTTCCCCCTCGGTTTAACACAAAGTTTTTTTTTTCTATGTGTATGGTTCATGTCTAGCTTGAATATCTTTCTGTAGAAGTCTGAAAAGCTGTAAAAAAAGCAAAGATCAATGGAACTTTTTGCATTGAAATGATTCAGTCTGAAAACAATGGTTATAGCCGGAAAGCCCTCATTCGGTGTCCATATAAGATTCATATTTTTAGGACCCCAACTCATCTAACCACAGGCTGCAAGATTGTCGCGGCAGGTCGAGATTTGGCGCTTTGACCGGTTCACGTGTCCGCAAATAGATTAGCACCCTCTTGGCACTGACGTCATGCGTGCCGCACGCGTCTAAAAATGTTTCCGCACGCGAACACTGTACCTCGGGCTTCTCGGGCACTCGCCTCAGCCATCACCCTCGTCACCTTCTCCACCTTTCCGACACTCCACCCACTCAACGTACCGTCACCCGCCTCGCCACACCGCCGCACCCGAACCCTGATCCCCGCGTACCCGAAAAGTGCCGAGCACCCCGGCACTTTTCTCCGCCTGCACCCGGAAAGTGGCGAAGTGTTAGCCACTTCCAATACCGCACGCGCCCACCGCCACGTCCGCCACGCGCCCACCCTCCCGGAACGTGCCGCACCCCACCGTCATCGCCGCTCCGGCTGCGCGCGCGGCCCAGCCATACCCGCCCCTCCCGTTAAGCGCCAACCGCCGTCCCCTCCCGCTGCTCCACTGCACCTCACACCGCGCCTCCCTTCCCGCCGTACTGTGCTCCCCACCCGGCGCCATCCCTCGGCATCCCCCGGCGCGTGACGCAATGCCGCGCCGCCGCTAGTCAGTCAGTGACAAGTATGATCTGGGAATGATTTTAATTACGCCTTCGGAGTCCGGCCGGAGGCCCATCATCTGCTTTGTGCAAGAAATGAACTGCTGTTCTCCACAAACATTTAGCTCAACTGCTACACAGTTAGTGTGGTAGGAATTTAGTTTATTATTTCTCAGTAGCTGGCCGGAGGCCTATCGCCAGAGCATAATGATGCTTTATCAAATATGAAGGCAAGGTTTGCACAATTGATGAAAATATCAATTATATACTGAGCAGAAAAATCAGGTGTCCCGGAGGAACCAGGTCTGCCCGGAGGGCCATGCTATATCCTACGGAACCAGGAATAACAGGGGAAAAAATAGAGACAATGGTTTCACAATCATGGTCCATCCGGGACTCGAACCCGGCTCCGCAATAAACGTACTAAAGACTATCCCCATGAGTGTGCGGTGCCCAAAGGCTATGTATTGTATGCACCGTTCCTCTGGTAGTTTCCATGGGGGAAGTTTGCGGTGTAAGTCTTGCATGATGATGTACCATGTATTTTTTCCGAGTTCTTATCTTAGAACGTCAAGCCCGCAAAAAAAAAGAACCGTTCCAAGGACTCAGCCCCTCCGCCGCATTTCATTTCGCTTCCAAAAAAAAAGAACCTTTGATGACTCAGCAGAGCCGAACATAATGGAGAAGAAGCCTTTCCCCTTCTCCAGGATCCATCCGTCATTTGTTGCCACGGATCCCCGCGAGGATGTTAGGATACAAAAAGAAAATGACAGGCACGCTCCATTCGGGACTCGTGGACCTCTGCGCCGCATTAAACAGAGATTCCTTATTTACGGGTGTGCGGCGCAGCCTTCTTACGATCCGTGCTTTGGGTCCATAAAAATAATGCTCGCAAGAAGAAGACGCCGGGGAGCACACTACTGCCATTATAATATGTATATATTATTATTATCTGCAAGTTCTCCCCCTCCGAGTCCCAGGATTGATGATTAGAAGTAGGACTGATATAGGCGAGACTTATTTGGAGCTCAGAAATCTTAAAACGCCAGGCCCCCCAAAAAAATAGAGAAGCACATTTTTTTCTTGTCCATAGTCACGAAACATCACAAAGCTGTGTGTGGAGTTCAAGATCAACGGTGCGTGGAGTTCAATAGATGTGTCTCGCTCGTCGTAGCGCAAGTATTCTATTTTCAGTAGCAAAATTAGAGAGAGAGAAAAGAGAGAAGAGCCGTCTTTTATGATCCATCCGGGAGTCAAACCCGGCCCACAATACGGCGGCTTTTGCATACCGTGATAGCCGGACCACGCGGTTTTATAGGAGTACTCCAACGCCGACGAATATGGCGACTCCTAGACCACTGCGCGCGAATTCTTGAGAAGGCGACGTACCTCGGACATACCTAGACTTGCATCCCGTGTAAAAATGTTCGACTTGCAGCATTTATTGCGAAATTCAGCATTCTACGAGAGGTCAATAGCTAGCATGAGCTATTTAGCATTGGCGCAAACATTACCAAACAGAGGTAGATTTTTAGCAGGTTTAGACGATGGAATTGGGTCCCGAATGAGTCGAACAAGGAGATGTTCACAAGTTTCGGCCAAAGGGATGATGCGAGAAGATGACATGGATGATCCCCAGAATATTTTGCACAAAGGCGGGTTGACTGTGCTCTGCGGTGAGAGGGTTGGATGGGGAAATGGTCAAGCATGGTGATGAATAGAGACTTTGCGGTGAGCCACCGGGCGCCACCCGGTGGCTCAACAGGCATGCGGTGACAAGTGGCTATATCATCTGGTGGCAAATCTGGTGGCATGAAAATGACGGGGTGGACGCAAAATACTCCCCTCACTCAATGTATGTCCTTCGGGCAATGTTTCCTTTTACTTCGGGGACATTACTAACAACTGCACAATTACCATTCGCTCATAGAGTGAAGAAAATTACTACATCAACGTGGCCTATGTATGTTTCCGCAACATCCCAATTCGGAGAACACGGGCACAAAACTTGAAAGTCGGCAAAGGCGAAGTTGGGCAGCTGCAGGCGGATGCTTCGGCCCAGAACCTTGCCAATGAGCACGAGAAACTCAAAAACGCGTCTCCCCGGAGATCACAAAGGCTCAAACCTCAACGCGCTCAACACGTACAAGGAAGGGCGAGAAAGGAACCGTCGTGTGCGACACCAGACTATGAGACCATAGTACCGGTCGGCTCAGGAGTTCCAGAAACAGCAATGCAAAACGGAACAAAAAACGCTCAGCCCTCGATCAAGCAGAAGGTCTCCGACGCAAAAATGATGAAATCACACACGCACAGTCACTCAGTGACTGCTACAGCACATACTGTGAGCCTGAGTCCTGATTCCTTTGGGCGGCCCCCGAATATCCCGCTAACCGTCATTCAATCGGAGAAGGTGGTCTACTTTTTTGTTCGCTTACAGCAGACCGCTAATGTAATAGAGTGAACCAGCCCATATCCGACACTAGGGGTCCAAAGAGATCACAAGACCTGCCTTTAAACAGGGAAAGAACGTCGATGGGCAAAACATGCATCACCCCAGCCACCAGGGTGTCGGGTTCACAGTATACCCCATCACCCCGCAAAAAGTCCAGTGGGGACGGAATGGCGGACTCATTTAAAGGGATGAAGTCCATCCATTGTTGATATGGTTGCTGCTATCACTTTATGTCAAGCCAAAATTTTGCTCGGATTGCTCCCAAATTCGATCTTTAGCAGGAACTTTAGGGGGTTTCATTGATAGAATTTTCATTTCAGAAAAATTAGGTGTAACCCTGTGCAGTAGTAGTTGCAAGCTTGGTGTATTCAATGAGATTTTTCAATGTCGATGAATGGGCCATCTTTGAGTTTGATGGGCCTGAAAGCTGCCCTGGGCTTATATATTGTCTGGGGAGTGTTCCCAGGGAATCCACTCCACGACTCGACACCCTTTCCGGCACGACCTTGACACCCCAGATCAAATTCTGAATCGGCAGACCTGCTTGCAGAGTGTCTAACTATCCATTCAACATTCCCTCAGTCACAAAAGCGCATGCTTCGTGCTTGCGTACGCCTTTGAATCGCTAGGGGTGACTTTTTGCCATTTTCTGCGGCAGCGTCCTGGAAAGTCCAGCTTCGGCAGATGTTAACTCAAGGAATAGCATGAGTGCGTGGTGTTTATCTGGACACGTGGATTTTGGACCCTCATCAATAAGATGGTTTTGTTCCTGAAAGACCTGGACAAAAACGATTGTTACCTTCCCATTTCCCTCTTTACTTCTGTAAACCTCGAGACCATCAACTCGTCGGCCCTCTCTCTCGCTTCCATCAAGCTCAACCCCGTGAACCCCCGCCGACAAACCCTTCCGTGTGCTGGACACCGCCTCCTTCGAAAACTTGCCTTGTGGGCCTTACGCCGCTGCAAATTGCTGGGCCGGTGAGCGTTTTGCTTCACCATTGAAGACTGTACACTGAACTCATCAAATACAGAAAAAAAAGCCCGGAAAATTTGATTGTCTATTTCAAGAAAAACAGCGGAGTATAAGCTTTAATTTGTTAGCATTGTTTATGCAGTCCAACATCGCACAGTTGACTGCGTCAGACAGCGCTCTTTTGAATTGCAGCATCGGTCCAGAGCCATTTCTGGGGTGTGCATAGTGTAAATGGCTTGCCCGGCTCCCCACAAGAGGTTCTGGCTACTCAGATAGCCGCCAGCTCCAAGACTGCTTTCCCTAGCTAATAAACAAGGGCCGCATTTTGAAACGCGTGACTGGCGAGGCGCAGCGTGGGTGGGCTGGAGGTGACGTGATGGTGTTGTGAAGAAGGGGGCGACGGGAGGGAGAGGTAGGTGGCCAGGTTGTGGAGAGCGGCCCGTTCGATCCAAATTATCAATTGTATCTTCGCATCCGAAATTTTATATCACACGTCGAGCGACCAGCACTCCGGAAAGCTCAAAGTCGGTTTTGAACTTCTTGTGAGCATCCTTTACTGAGCTAGGGGTCAGCGACCCACGTTTTTATCGTCGTACTCATTTGAATCTGGTGTTGGGTGTGGTGCAGGGGGTGTGCGATGATCCAAATTTCAACGCCGCATTTTTTGCTGGGATGCCAGAGACATTCTGAGCAAGTTTGGCACCGGGACCCTGGCTCGCCTTGGAAACTGTCTGAATGTGGTAGTAATGTAAATTGAATTAAAGCCAGTTCGAATGTAACCAATTTTATTCCAAGAAAATGACAAGTTCAGGATACTCTACGATTGGGCAGATGGATACGAGTTTCGAACTAGAGCTTCGCTGTTGATGAGCAAGTTCAAGTTCTGTCGACAGTGAACACAATTTTTTTTTTGAAATTGTCTAAGCGCCGTGCCGCTTGTCGGCCTTGCCGGTCTTATATATATATTAAAGGTACGAATTTAGTCTCTCGGATACAATAACGGGCATCAACAAGAAAGCAGGAATGAGGGTGGGAATGAACGGCGGGGACCAGCAGCTCGCGGAACCCCCTGCGCCCGCGCGCGAGAGTGTTACGTCCGTCGATCTTGTGTGCGAGCCCACATATATGGATCGCAACACCTCGCTTCTCGCCGCGCTGCGCGCACTACCCGCCCTAACACAACTCGACATCTGGCTGCACATCCCCGACCCAAAAGCCGGGCACGCGGCGTTTTTCCGCACACTGCTCGAGGCATGCCCCGCGCTCGAAGATCTGCACTTCATGTGCACCACACGGTTCGGCAAGGTCAGTTCCATCGCGTTCCTACCACGACCAGATTTCCGTATCGCATTCCTGACTTACTTATTCATTTATTTACACACGTTCAACCACAGACACCCCTCACCGAGCTCACTTCCCAACTTTACTTGCTGCCGCACCTGCGTTCCCTTGCGCTCACGAAGGGTCACCGCTACGCCGACGAGGCGATGCTGCGCTCCGCCCTTCGCGTCTATCGTGCGCCTCGCGTCCCGCCGCGCCTCGCGCAGGTAAACATACGCTGGGCGCGCGCGAAGTGCCGGAATCACCTCAAACAAGAGGGGCAGTACGATCTGGTGCATAATTCTGTCGCGGGTAAAACGGATAATGTACGGGTGATAGAGGTATGGGAGCGCGGTTTGCGCGCCGTGGGCGGGGCGTTTGATCGTAGATTAAAGTATGTCCTCGGCGACGCGGATAGGGATACTTAACAACTATCTCGAAATCTGTTTTCTTGGGAGGAGGAGGAGATATATTATACTGACATTGGGTGATCCGGATGGAGTTTTTTTTTCTGGAACCTGATTTTTTCCCTCGGTCTGTTTTTGTATATTGCGATTCACGATGCTGAGTGTACACTAGTCTGCGTTGTGTTTTTAGTTACTGTGTATTCATATCTTTCCCACTCGCCGTTTCTGGGCCCTAGGAACTGGAAATTGTAAGTCATTTTTTTGGGGGGTTTTTTTTTGCACGTTCCACTGAGTACGTTGCGACTTAATTTTCCAGAGCGTGACGTGATCTCCAGCATATTCTTCCACCTCCCAGAACACGCCGGGAAAGAGGCAGTTTGCGATCACATTGATAAAAGCGCGTAACAAGCGGAATTGATTGGAGTAAAATTGGATTCCGGGGGTAGGGAAGTTTTTCGGAGGCCTCTGCGCCCACCCGACGCGTGATACGCGGCTCGCCGCTTCAAAAGAATTTATATTGGCACCGCCATATCTTCTATCCATAGGTCAATCGACCTCGTCCCTCCGTTTCGTCGGCATGTCTTGATTCGGTGCTATTGAGTTAGCGGAGGCCGGATCCGAGACAATATATATGTCGTTGAAAATTTCCTTGTGCTGCCCACGGCTTCGCCTTTACCACCCAGAACAAGGTAAGCACTCCGCTTCTGCGTTTAGCAGCGCCTCTATTCATTTCCTTCCTCTCCAGATTTTTGCTGTTCATTCTCGGCTTCGCCGCAGTGAATTTACGACGCAAAATCTGGATTGAGTGAGCGGCGCCGCCGTCATTTATGAGAGCGTAGCGAAAACTAATAATGCACCAGGCTTTCTTGTCCATGCTTGTGCTCTCGCGTCAACCACTCTCCTCTCCCATGTCTGTTTTATTTTATCTTCCTAACTACTGTACTTGTAACACCGCTTTTTTATGTACTTGTACCGTAGCCTATCTCTCCGAGCCCAATTCATGCGGGGCCCACTTCGGCGGGCTTGCGTTCATTGCTACTTCCCTGAAGCGTTCGGAACGCGGCAGAGGCAGAACAGACTTGAAAACCAAGTAGGAATCTGGAGAATGCAAAAAAGCTCTTGGACAGATATAATGTCGAGCACAATATTGCAATCCAGACAGTGCCGGTTCTATCGAAGGGCTAGTGGGACAAAACCATACACGGATACAAAGCAAAGGAGGAGTCCAAAGAATACTCGACTAGGAAATTATTTAATCCAGAAACGGGAATGTTCATCACAGTCGACAAGGACGTCGACCCTGGTGCAGAGTGATAGCCTCGGGTGTGGGGAACATTTCTCACGGTTTGGGATTGTCTTGGGACGCCCAGTAAAAGCGAGAGGAATTTATTCCGCAGAAAACATCAAAAGGTGACATTGCTCCGCTCCCTGAGGCGCTTTCGACGGCGGAGATTTTCTGCACCCAGTTTGAGCCAAACAAAAGCTTTCTGTCTCTTCAGAATTAATTCAGACCTACCCAGAAACCACCCAGAGCTTGATATTTTGAAACGCGTGACCTGGGCCCGGCAGAAGTTTCAGGCTCACCACACAGAACGCAGAAAACACCGAAAAGTGACATTGCTCCGCTCACCGCGGCGCTTTCGACGGCGGAGATTTTCTGCGGCCAGTTTGAGCCAAACAAAAGCTTTCTGTCTCTTCAGAATTAATTCGGACCTCCCCAGAAACCACCCAGAGCTTGATATTTTCAAATGCGTGACCTGGACCCGGCGGAAGTTTCCGGCTCACTGCACAGAACGCAGAAAACACCAAAAAGTGACATTGCTCCGCTCCCCGCGGCGCTTTCGACGACGGAGATTTTCTGCAGCCAGTTTGAGCCAAACAAAAGCTTTCTGTCTCTTCAGAATTAATTCAGACCTTCCCAGAAACCACCCAGAGCTACTACTATTGTCCCCCACCATCCCGGACAAACCTAGAACTCGGACAAACCAGTGTATCTCGCTCAATTCTAGGCCATTCTTTTTGATCTTTGGTGTTATATAATCTGCAGTAGGTCCTCTATGAATCGTTAACAAGAGATGTACCCAAAGTCCAGTAGAACCCCATGGATAATTCGAAACAATTTGGCGGGTGGGGTTATTTTTGGATATATACATTCTGTGGTCATATATGATATGTTAAAAACAGCGCCACGGGTGTTAGTTTATTCCTTCAGATGGTTTCCAAACCTCACATTTCCTGAAAGATTTCTATGCCATCCCAAAATCGAAAATGCAAGACACGTTATCAAAACAAATAGAAGGAGCATTTTGAATTTCGGTGATTTGAACCTTAGGCCCTTTCATATAAATGTGGGCTCGGAAAACGGCGTACGTCCGCTGAACTCCTTTGAATTACTTACCTGGACTTCACAGCTGTTGGCCAGCGCACCACCACATGAAGCCAGGTGTGATTACAGCTATTTGCAATGTGACTAACCCAGCTGGAGGCTACATTTTGGCACTTTGGCGGTGTACAGACTGGTTACGAGTCTACCAGCGGCTCCAGCGATAGTCGATGTGACTTTTAAACCCACGCGTTTCAAAATATCAAGCCCTGGGGGGTTGCTGGAGAGGCCCGAATTAATTCTGAAGAGACAGAAAGCTTCATTTTGGCTCAAACCCGCTGCAGAATTAATCCGGCGTCGAAAGCGACTTGCAGGGGGGAGCAATGTCACTTTTTGTTTTTTTCTGCGAAATAAATTCCTCTCGCTTCTCCTGGGCGTCCCAGGAAAATTCCAAACCCTTTCAAACAAGTGGCTAGACGGCATTTCTTATCATTTACAGACTTGGTATGTATACGTCCTGTTGGACTTTACTCTGCCTTTAACTTTAATACTCAGGAGCCATAAGTCAGGAGTACCTCTGGATCTCATGGTGCGGAGTGAGAAGTCAGCGTTGACAAACGAAGGGTATGGGTGATTTAATCTTCCAAAAAAGGCAAGTGTGATTTAATCTTTGAACATTTACAGCCGTTGGCAGTACCGAAGGCGCGGTCAGAAATTTTCCGTTTTGGGACATTTTCAAAGAATTACCGATATCTCAGTCAGTTCTTCACCGATTTACATAGAAACTAGATAGATCTACTCAGCTAATTCACACGCAATTAGTGATAGAAAGGAATTTGTGAAAATATCATGTATTAGATATTTTCTGGCTTCGGGATGTTTTCACACCAAAAGCCATCTAGCATGCTGAGAACATGTCCTAGTGGCCTAATATTCTGGGACGGACAACACCTATAGCTGAGAAAACATGTGATAGAGCCAGAAATATCTCAAATTCCTAGATAAATGTAATCTTTACAATATCTCTCAATGCCACAACTTGCAAATGTATCCCAGGGAGCTAGAGGGACTGTAAGTAATTTATCCGTGTTTCTGGCTCTATCACATGTTTCCGCAGCTATAAATGTTGTCCGTCCTAAAATATTAGGCCACTGGGACATGTTCTCAGTATGCTAGATGGCTTTTGGTGTGAAAACACCCCCGAAACAAGAAAATACCTAATACATAATATTTTCACAAATTCCTTTCTATCACTAATTGCGCGTAAATCAGCTGAGTAGATCTATCTAGTTTTTATGTAAATCGGTGAAGAACTGACTGAGATATCGGTAATTCCTTGAAAACGTCCCAAAACTGAAAATTTCTGACCGCGCCTTCGGTACTGCCAACGGCTGTAATCTTCGAAAAAAATTAATCTCAAGTCCCTGAATTTTGCATTTTAGAGCCTCTTTCAGCCACCTACAACATGAAACGGACTTGGAATACATAGGTACTTCCCTTCGCCCTATCCACGATGCCTCATATAGTAGGAAATATGAACTTTCATGCTATCTCTTGTTTGGTGTAGTGGTTAAGGTGTCTGCATAGTTCAGGAGGAATTTTGCGAGCTTCACCTGGTCCTCAATTCTTCTCCCTTTCATTAAACCAGCCTGGTTCAGGTGTACGAGGGATGGTGCAACATTCATTAGTCTCAGGGAATATGTCTTTGTCATTAGCTTGTAATCACAGTTGAGGAGGGTGATAGGCCTGTAGTTACTTATGAATGATTTATCTCCCTTTTTAAATATTGGACAGAGCCAGCCAATGTTGAATTTGGAGCTCTCTGTGATGCCATATCTTTCAATGTCCTTGTATAACTTCGTTAGGAATCCCAGAATATTGAATGGTTCATTATCAGATCCTTTGCTTTGTTGGAAAAGCAGATCAAGGAGCTTGTAAAACTCGTACGGAATTCCATCAATCCCAGGGGATTTTCCGTTGTTGGAAAGCTTTAGTGCATCTGCAATATCTTCTGTGGACAGATCCTCGTCCATCTCGTTGTATTCACTCTGCGAAAGATGGACATTGGATTGTTCAAGAGTAATCTCAGTTGCCATCATTCTTCCATACTCGTCGGGGCGATCCTTTTCCTGCACTGAATTGTGATAGTCCCTTGCCATTTGAGCCATTCGTTTTGGCCGGGTTTCATAGTGGGTTCCAGAGGAGTTGTGGACGTCTACCTTGAACTCACATATCGATTCTTTAGTCTTATATCCTTTGGCTGAGCGTGTCAATGAAGTTGTTCGCAATGTTTCACCTTCAACATCATACCGTGCTTCAGAAAGTGCACTCTTCCTCTCAGATTCCTCTCTGAGGCAGTCTGAAATTTTCTTTTCCAGCAGGTAGGCAGTAATTGACCTATCTTCCATCGTCATGAAGTACCATGCTCAACTGAGCTTTCCATGCTCTGTTGACGCGCGTCGCCAGTGCCACTCAGCATAGGTGAATGGTCAGCAAGAGGAAGTCCCTGGCAATTTCTCGACAGCGCAAAAAGGAACTAGACAACAATCAGTCTGAAACTCTTCCAGAGCCCAGTCCCACATTCTCTCGCTCCAAATCGGAGTCACGCCCACTTGAATTCCCTCCTTCCCCAACTTCTATGGAACCTCCTTCTGAGTCCGATGACGACTTCCCCACATCTCTTGCTGTCCTCACCCGCGCCATGCGGTCAAGCAAGCGCAAATCAGAGGTGACTTCTGACGTCTCTGATGCTGATCTCGCTTGACCGGCCAAAAAGATACCGGGGCCAAAGCCAAAGGCCAAGGCTGCCAAGCTGAGTGTGAGTGTGAGGCTCTCTACCTACATGTCTCGCCGATTCCTAGTCCCAGGAAGCGCCATTGAAGGGGGGGGAGAAAACGATGCCCAGGGTTGCCACAGATGATTCTAAGGGTAAAGAAGCTCACAAAAACAATAAGCATGAACATAGAAACACATGGGCAAAAGACGAAATGTCCGGCGCGCATGGAGGGGCTGAAGCTGGCCTGATGGAGGGCAGTAGTCCAAAGTCCGAGTATGGGCCTGAAGATGACTTCGGGATGTCAGACGACCCCTCTATAGCGTCAGATGGCACAGACTCTGGCTTGGAGGGTCAAAACTTCAACATCGAGAGCTCTCTACAGGATCGGTGGTTGTTCCCGGAAATTTTGAGGGAATACAAGCCTCGAGTTCCTTAAAATGAAATGCCAGTGCATATGAGGCCACGAAAAACTGGTACTTGTATAAAATTATGAAGCAACCCTTGAATGTCTGATTTCAAATGCGACCTCTTCAAATGCAGAAGAATGGATGTGCGCTCGCAGGACCTCTCGTTAAACCCGCTCTAACACCGTGCTTTCATCCTTTCTTTGTCTTGCTCTTCATTGTGCTCAGATGTTTCGGTGCATGTTCAATCCATCATGAAACCCAGTGCTTCATATTTTGGACACATTTTGAAACGCATGACCACTTTCGGATCAGCGGCAAGACAAAAGCCGCACTGAGACGTGAAGCCGCACTGAGACGTGAAAAGCGCTCCAGAACGACTCTCAGCCTCGTTTTGAGCCGCGCTTGCCGCGAACTGACAGCCCCGGCCGCGGGGAACACTTCTCACAGTTTGGAATTGTCCTGGGATGCGCTGGCGAAGCGGGATAAATTTATTTCGCAGAAAACACCAAAAAGTGGCATTCCTCCTCCCTCCGTGGCGCTTTCGACGGCGGATTATCTCTGCAGCGAGCCTCAGGCAAACATAAGCTTTCTGTCTGTTCAGAATTAATTTGGATCTCTCCAGCAACCTCCCAGAGCTTCATATTTTGAAACGTGTGACCTGAACCCGGCGGAAGTTTCCGGCTCCCCGACGCAGAAAACACCAACAAGTGGCATTCCTCCGCCCTCCACGGCGTTTTCCACGGCGGATTAATTCTGCCGCGAGCTTAAGCCTAACAAAAGCATTCTGTCTCTTCAGAATTAATTCGGACTTCTCCAGCAGCCACCGGGGGTTTCATATTGTGGACATATTTTGAAACGCGTGACCATTGTCGGATCAGCGGCAAGAAAAAGCCGCACTGAGACGCGAAAAGCGCTCCAGGACGCTATTACTCATTCCAACTGACCCATCCCTAATATATACCAGTCCCTAGCCTTGGCCTATATTGTACTTTCATGCGCATTTTTCATGGACCTGACAGCCGCAACGCCCTATGATAGAACGGTACCCGGTACCTTTGCATCTGAGCGCACTCACACATATCGAAGTCAATTGACAGCCGACGATTATGCTCCAGTACATTTATGATTTCAACAGCATTTGGGCTGTGTGGTGATGCCGGAGGACACCTCCTGGGCTATGCATCGAAACATATATAATAAGTAGGCTACGCTCTCGCTTTTCATCCCCTCATCATTTGTCTCTGAAGTTTCCTTCCTCCGCCAAACGAAGCTTCATCTCTCCAAGTCTACTCCCATATTTTCCAGGATGGATCTCCCCCGGGTTCGGAATAAACCTACCTACACAGTACTCACTCCTGTATTGTCGATGTATGATCCTGACGTTCCTGGTGCATAGTTAACATGTATCGGAAGGCACATGACGATACAACGCCATGGCATTGTTCCGCTGTGCATATTTTGGCTTTGCGTCTAGAGGCAGGAGATTGGATGGATTCAATGGCCCAAATGGCACAAACTACGTACACCGCCAAAGTGCCAAAATGTAGCCTCCGGCTGGGTTAGTCACATTGCAGATGGCTGTGATCACACCTGGCTTCATCTGGTGGTGGTCTGGCCAACAGCTGTGAAGTTCAGGTCGTCGCACAGCTTACCTCCACCTGTCGAACCATGTACGGGCCACATTTTCGAACAGGCTGAGTTCCAGACATTTAATAATATTTATTGAAATAGTTCTAATCGGAGTATTCACCATCCGAATCGTTAATATATCCCTCTTCTGAGTCGTCAGAGTCACCCTCCACCTCCTCTGTGCTGTCTTCCTCATCGGCTGCCATTGCCCTTTTGGTCCTCTTAATTGCACGCCTTGATCTGTTCGCCACCATGGATCCTGTGTCACCGGACACGTTTCTTTTTTTCCCCTGCTGCGTAGACCCCTTCCGAGCCTTGCGAGGTCTTTCATCCTCATCATCGCCGTCTTTCTCCGCCCGCTTGCGTTTTTTGTTTCAGCGGCGGCTTTTCGGTTGGCTTGTGTCTCACGAAGCTCCGTCGCCAGTGCATGATGCTTGGCTTGTCGGTCCGGGAAGAGGAGAACCGGAGAAATGAGATCTCTGGGAAGCGTCGCACGTAACAGGTGTGCGTTGTGGAAAGCGTGAGTGTTTATGAAAAAGCGGTCGAGAGCCCTGTGCACGATGTAGTTCTCGGTCTTATCCGATGCGACGCGTTCTTGCATGCGTATGCGTATCCCTGTGGCCTCACATTTGGAAAAATGGCAGTCGTGCTGGACGTTGAAAAGAAACTTGATATTCTGTGCAGCAGTGAGGTTAGGAGACTAATACTTGGAACGAAATCAATTACCTTTGCGGGGACAATCACAAAGGTGACTTCAGAGTCTCGGCGCACCAGAACGGGAATCCCGTATATCTCGTCTCGAGAAGAAAGGAACTGAAACAACTCCAATACAACCAGAATACCTCGGGAAGGATCCATCAGAATATCCTAGATTCGGCCTGTCAGTATGGAAGAATTCTACGGTAGCATTAAAGAAAAATTAGATGAAGCAGTTGTAGACTCACTTCAGCCATGGGAGATTTCGCAAATACCCATGAGTCGACACGACACTCGTCCAGCGACTCGCTGAAGACATGCAGACACTTTCTCCACGTCGAGTCTGGATCATACAGCCCATAATTTAATGCGCGTACCGCAGTCGTTGATTTAAGAGGGTAGCTCTCTCGCTCTTTTGTCCCCGCTTCAGGCTGACGAGTTTAAAGTCCCCTGGTGAAGCTAGTTCAGCCCGAGGATTTTTTCAACTGATGGGACCTTACCATGTTTGACGATCTTCTCCTCGGCCCATCCTACAAGCTTTTGAAGCACAGGATGTTCTGCCATGAAGTGTCTAACACCGCTGCCTGCGTGTTACCATATTCCATCTACTCCTGAAGGCCACCACCCGCGAGTTATGCGGTGTTTTAAACCCTCCTGATCTCCTAGCTGTTGGGCGATGTCTCGACTTGGTGCAAGGTGGATGGACAGAATTGAGCAATATCGAAATACTCCGTTGAAAGACTCAAAGACCTCGGTTGCAACACCAATGAGAGGGCCAAACTGTACCACATCTTCGTCAGTATGCACCAAAAGATGATACTTTATCTTCGCAATTATTTTCGAAGGATCAATGGTTGCAAAGACGTCGAGAACATTTGCGACGGCAATTTTGAGGTCTCACTATTGGTGCACATATTAACAGTGACCCGATATTCTTCGAGATTGCGAATCTCAGGGAACCAGAGGAGCGCGGCAAGTTCACCAGCAGCCTTCCAGTCAAGGACCCAGCATACTGCATGATGTACGTCGATCGAATGGCGTGAATTGAAAGACCATCAGTATTTGTTATTGGAGGCGAATGGCATACATCTGCTTCTGCTCTGGGGACCACGGAGTGTGGGTAACATGCCAAATATATTTGACGACCCTGAGCAAAATTGTATGAATCGATGGGTGTATCTTTTGTGGGATCGAAGCCTAGAAGGATTTATTGATACAATTAGAGCGTGAAAATAAAGTGTACACAGCTATAAATTTTTTCTCGGTTATCGATAGTCCATTGAATCAGCTCCTTCTGGACGTCTTGAACGGACCGATCAGGATCATTTTTTTTCATCTCCTTGAAGCGAGAAATGAGTTGATCAATCCAGAACTGCGTGTACGTATCCTTGACTCCAGTTCTTGTCTGGGAGTCCTTGACGTGTTTGATGACGCCTGAACATGCAAGTTTCACCTGTCTCTCGAGTTCCTGGAGAATTTGATCCTTTGAGCATGGGACACCAGCCTGGCGAAGATATCTTAGTGCTCGAGCAGGAAAAAAGTTTTTAAAAATACCTCGAAAAGTGCGTGATATCCTTCGTTCGTCGCTTTTTCCTTCTGAGTTCCGCCAACTAGGCATTTTCGGCAGAAACAATTGCCCTTGCCTCCAATATGGGCCGACACCTTGCTTTGCATCGGAGTATCAGATGGGCCAGCGTTGACGTAAAGGCAGAAACAACAGATGTTCCCATGCTCATCCTGAACCTCGACAGGCTCCGTGTGTGTTACTCTGCGTGAAGTGTTAGCCCCGAAACTAAAGCAACTTAAATACGTACCCCACCGCTGCTTTGAAACGCGTGGGCCCGGCGGAAGTTTCCGGCTCACTGCACAGAACGCAGAAAACACCAAAAAGTGACATTGCTCCGCTCCCCGAGGCGCTGTCGACGGCGGCGATTTTCTGCAGCCAGTTTGAGCCAAACAGAAGCATTCTGTCTCTTCAGAATTAATTCGGACCTTTCCAGAAACCACCCAGAGCTTGATATTTTGAAACGCGTGACCTGGGCTCGGCGGAAGTTTCCGGATCACCGCACAGAACGCAGAAAACACCAAAAAGTGACATTGCTCCGCTCCCCGAGGCGCTGTCGACGGCGGCGATTTTCTGCAGCCAGTTTGAGCCAAAAAAAAAAGCATTCTGTGTGTTCAGAATCAATTCGGACCTTCCCAGAAATCCCCCAGAGCTTGATATTTTGAAACACGTGACCTGGAAGTTTCCGGCCCCCCGCACAGAACACATTTTGACATTTGTCGGAGCAGCGGCAAGAAGGAAGCCGGACTGAGACGCGAAAAGCACTCCAGGATGACTCCCAGCCCTGTTTTAAGCCGCGCTCGATGCAAAGTGATAGACTTGGCTGCAGGGGGTCGTCCTGGAGTGCTTTTCGAGTCTCAGTGCGGCTTTCTTCTTGCCGCTGATCCGAGAAATGTTCTGTGCGGTGAGCCGGAAACTTCCGCCACCGAGCCCAGGTCACGCGTTTCAAAATATCAAGCTCTGAGTGGTTCCTGGGAAGGTCTGAATCAAGCATTCAGAATTCGCAGAGACCGAGATCGTTACGTCTCCGCTCCTCCCCCAAAAAAAACAGAAAAAGACAGAAAAAGAAAAACCACGCACTGCCCAATCCCCCACACCAAGCTCCTTCCCTTATACAGAACCACTGGCATCGGCGAAAATCGTAACACCGGGGGTATACACATGGATGGATTGGATGCCGTTCCAGCTGGGCAAGAAACGGTCCCACCAGTGGAGATCGCGAAGTGCTGACCGTGGGATGCGACGGCGGCCAAAACGCGACATTACAGATGTGGCATCGTAGATACGGCGGATAAAGGCACGGCCTGCGGGTAGGATTTTTGTGGCGAACTGAAGGAGACCTGCAATCCTCTCTCACGACATTCTGGGACTCAGCTGCTGTCCGCAATCGGCCGACTACAGTGTGATCGGCTTGCTCTTCTTTCTTGACGTAGAAAATAGGGCATGGATATAAGGCCTGCAATCCTCGAATGAGGGCCATGACACACCTACAAAAAAAGTGTGAGCGGGACAAGAAAAGCAAGAGGACCAAAATTTGTACGCTTCTTCATAATCAGATGCTAAAATTAGAAGCATTGGGAAGAGCCACCGTAGTTCGCCGTCTCCACAAGGCGTCCAAATTCCAGTTTTGGAGTGCTCAACGATAGACTCCAGTAATTTGTAGAAAGAGGCGTGCCAAACAGCATTTTTGAAATCAGCATAGCCCTTTTTACCGGATTCGTCGCTGTCATCAACAACCTGCAACAGAAAACACATCAGAAGTGAAGCTGGCACAGTAGTGAAAACCAGAGTATACCACAGGCAGCCATCCAACTATCTGACCACCTCCCCAGCACCCGTTACTGTTCCGGATACTTAAGACCGTATTCGCAAGTCTGGCGGCTACTGGGTATCCCTTTTGGGTCCCAAACGAGGATAATTTGGATTTGTCTGCGTAAAGAATGTAGGGACAGGATTTAGCGGCTTTATCGTTTGGGAGCTTGGACTAGAGGCATGTTAGATGATTCAGAAGACAGTTAATTCTTATTACCTGGACATCCCAGAATGCATTAGCAGTCCATGGTTCCGTGAAGAAACGGACAAATTTATCGCCATCATATTTGTAGGCTCTCTCCGCATCCCAGACAAAATACGATGACAAACTGGGATCCTGGATCAAGTCTCGGGCCCAGTCCCACAACGGATGAGCATGCATCTCGAAAGTCTGTTCTCCCTCTCCCTTCCTGTTCAGGACGGTGATGTCAAACTTTTGGAACTAGATATCAATATTTAGGACTTCGAATCGGAAATCTGAGCTCCAGTAAATAAATCTACCTGCGTGCATTTTTTGGATGCCAGATCCCACTGCTTGTTCATGTCAGCGTGGTTTGTAAGGGTGAACCCATCGATGTATGCCGCGCAACGGCGAATCAATGATACCAGCGTGTCGACCTGGTTCTGATTGAGCATAGCTTCCTGGGCGAATTCGGAGACCTCAAAGTCAAGTCAGAATTGATAAGAATCAACACTGAGCTGAACAGGGCCAAACCTTTCGAGCTCATCGCCTGCAACATCGTTGGCGACGTTGGTAACATAGGAAATTTACACACTACCTACTTTCCTAATAACACTGTGTTTGAAACTAGCTTATAGTGGGATGATGATCCTATGCCAAGTCATGCTGCCCATTGACTTGAGAAGGCTGCTCAATGTTGTCCAGCAAAGCACCGACGATGTCGGGACGGAGGCGCCCAGGCGGGATCCAGTGCCACGGATTTTGATCATCATGCCAATCACAAATGAGATTGATATCAATGATGGCCGATTCCCCGAATCCGCGTTCCACGAAAAGCATCGGCGAAAAGCGTCCAGCGTCTTTTACTCTGAGTGCCCCTATTGCTCCGCTCCCCACGTCACCTTTGACGGCGGAGATTTTCTGCAGCCAGTTTGAGCTCCTAGGAACTGTCGGCGTAATGAGGATGTTCATGAAGGACTTTGGGAAAATAGCTAGGCCATTACAAAAGTTATCTAGTGGCTTGAAGGAATTTATATGGGGAAAAGCGGAACAAGATTCGTTCGACGCTATAAAGAAATTGGCACAAGAAGCGAAATGCTTGAAGCCTATAAACCCTAATGGAGGAAAAGTTGTATTAGCGGTGGATACTTCCTATATGGTGGTGGGCATTCAAATCTATCAAGAAGATGAGATTGATCCTAAGATCCACTACTATGCAAAATTCTCCTCGATTCCGCTTAATGACTGAGAAGCAAGGTTTTCACAACCCAAAAGAGAGCTATACGGCTTGAAGAGAGCACTTCAAGGCATGCAGTATTGGCTTCTAGGAGTTAGAAAACTGGTGGTAGAGACAGATGCTCTCTATATCAAAGGCATGTTGTCGAATCCCGGAATGGGACCGAATGCAACCATAAATCGTTGGATTGAAGAAATATTAATGTTTCACTTCACCTTGAGACATGTACCAGGGAAGGGATTCCCCGCCGATGGTCTTTCTAGGAGAGAACCTCAACCAGGAGATGAAGTCTTTCCAAACAGAGATGAGGGTCTTGATGAATACCCTCCTCCTGAAGATGATTCAGACTGGGATCGAGAAGGGCAACAGCCCCTTGATCTAGAGGACTTCAAAGATGAAATAGATACCAGAGGTGGCTACCTCCATACTATGGAGGGAGTAGCTACATCAATTAGGGACTTCAACGAAGAAATTGTATCGGCCAACTTGTTTGAATGTGCTATCAGTGAGCAAGTAGAGCAAGCCTATAAGGATGAGAACATCCCTATGCCGCAATACTTAGTTAAAGTTAAGCGGGCAGTCTTGCCTGAAGAGCCACTGTTACCCGATATATCATTGAAAAATGATGATGATAAGCGGGAACCCTATATGGAAGACCATAGAACCCAAATGGGGAGAACGCTAGATGAACGGCTGAAACTGGTTAAAATTTGGTATGAAGATACCTTAGTACGACCAGAAGGCTATGAAACCAACAAGGAGTTTAGAAAATTCCTTACATTTACAAGGAAGTTCTTCATAGATAAGGAAGGACGACTGTATAGGAGAGGAGATGAGAACTCAACTCACAAGCTCGTGGTAGACAAAGAACACCGGATGTTTATGATGAGGTCGGCTCATGATAGCTTGGGTCATAAAGGCCTATATGCTACTAAGTCACTCATTGAGTTACGTTTTTGGTGGCCCGAGTTTGAGAGGGATCTCGACTGGTATATTAAAAGCTGTGTGCTGTGTCAACATAGGCAGAAGACATTATTACGGATTCCGCCAGTGCCAACAACAACTCCGAGCTTGTTTCAAAAGATTCACACTGACGTTATGGTCATGGGTGAACCCTCGAATCAATGCAAACTGGTTGTAATGGCAAGGGACTCATTGTCAAGATGGCCTGAGGGTCGTGCTCTCAGGGCAGATAATGCGGAAGCCTTAGGGCATTTCCTATTAGAAGAAGTCATCTGTCGATGGGGCTGTCCTAAATGGATAGTTACTGACAATGCTGGGCAGTTTATAGCGGCTCTTAAGTGGCTAGCGGCGAAATATGGCATTATAGGGATTCGTATCTCTGCCTATAATTCACAAGCTAATGGCCCCGTAGAAAGAGGACATTGGGATATTAGACAATCGATCTATAAGGCTACTGGAGGAGATGCCAGAAAGTGGTTCTGGTTCTTCCCACAAATGCTATGGGCTGAAAGGATTACTACCAGGCGTGGATTGGGCTGTTCCCCTTTCTTCGCTGTGACAGGTGCTCATCCTATTCTTCCCTTGGACATCGAAGAAGCTACATGGTTGGTTGAGTACCCCGATAGAATGCTGTCTACTGGAGAACTTATAGGGCTTCGTGCTCAAGCACTCGCGAAACATATACAACACCAAGAAATCATGCGTTCGAGAGTGGATGCTGAAAAATTGGCTGCAGTTCGAAAATATATCAGGGACCATGAGCGCACTATTAAAGATTACAATTTTGAACAAGGAGACTTAGTTCTGATTCGTAACACTAGCGTTGAAAAATCCCTTGATTCTAAAATGGACACGCACTACTTTGGACCACTTATAGTGGTACGAAGGACTAAAGGAGGCTCTTATCTATGTTGTGAACTGGACGGAGCTCTCTTTCAAGGAAAAATTGCGCAATTTAGGGTTGTTCCTTTCTTCCAGAGGAAGAAAATAACTTTACCTCCGAATTTCCTAGAACTTATTGGCGTTACAAATAAAGAGTTAGATATTCTTGCAGAAGAGGATGAACCTGACCTATACAAAGGAAAGGACCTTCACTTCGGCAAAGTACGGCTCAATTTGCCAGGTTCTGAAGAGGAAGAAGGTTCAGAATCTTCTGAGCCTTATGAAAGCGAAATTTGGAAGCCCCTAGAGTCCGATGAAACTGAAGTCGAGTACAATGCTGAAAATCCTAGAAGGTCTTCTCGAAAGAAGGCTTAATCGTCCTTATAGGAAAATTTTGCCTCTATAGGGAAACTTAGTGGACCTAGAATTCATCACCGAAACACGATGGATTTTAGACAAACACTATATAGGACACATAGCAAAAATACTAGACAGAGTTTAATGAGCGTGGTACGGACTAGTTTCGCGAAAGCGAGCACTAGAGGCCGTAAGGAGAGAAAAATGATGTTCTAGGACAGGTAAACGAATGACTAAGCTGGAAGAGGATACGTTCGAATGCCGGGTTCATTACATGGAAGACGACGACAGATGGTGGGAGCGTGCGCGGCATGCTGACATGTAAATGTCAAGTCGGATCTGGGTATTATAGGAACATCAGAAATCAGTATAGCGAAGACAAGACAACTCACGGAGTGAATATGTCTTGGTCTTTGGCGCTATAGGAAATATTAGCAATCAAAGTTATGGACCTATAGAAATGGGGACATACTAGGTTGCGAGTTCAAATGGTCTAGAACTGCGTAACGCTATAAAATTAGTAACGCTCGTCAAATGGCCAAAATAGAAAATATAGGAACTCACTTGGAAGACGAGGCGGTAGAGGCACCAACGCCCTGGCCACCCTGCTTCTCGATCAGTTCCGAGAGACGGTCCAATTCCTTGAGAAGCTTCTCGCGGTTCGACATGAGAAACTCGATCTGGTGGAGCTCGACAGAGAGTTGAGACTGCATGTTGGTGTACATCTTGTATAGGGTCTGCTCATCATGTTCAATGACGGATCCTTGCGCGATGGCTCGCCGAGCGCGAGTAGTGATTTCCGTAGACTTCGGGTTATAGTTCGTCAAAGCTTTCGCTGAAAGCGAAATACGTTTAAACTTCATCGAAGATATAGGAACTCGCGCACCTTGAAATGAGAACAGAGACTCGTCAAGTTCATATTTAGAATTACGGCGAGCACGCTTACGTGGGGCTTTAGTCGGCATCTCGTTTGCTATAGCCTGCGCTTCTGCAGGGCTAGTATGCTCGAGGAGAGCTGCCGCCTTACGATACGCGCGTGAATTAAAATCCATGTTCTTGACAAACATATAGGGAAGACGTACGCTTTCAGAGCGGCGTTGAGGAGCCCCCTAAGAGGAAAATATTAAGAATCCCTGGATAATTATGAACCGGTATAGGAATGACTTACCGAAGTAATGACCTCCACGGACTCGGATCGGGCACGCTTGACATTGATCCCGACTGCGGAACGAGACGAATCCACGACCTATAGAGATGAGGAATAAAATGAGTCAACCTATAGGAACGTCTAGGAAATTATTATCAGACGTACCACAGGCTCATCGTCTTCAGGATCACCCATAGGGTCGTCCTCGTCGATAGGAGCAACTATAGCGGCAGTCTCAGCCTCGCTCACATGCTCGGGCTCTTCGTCCTCCGCGACAATAGAAGCGCTCTTGAGTTGCTTCTTGCTTCCGCGTTTCTGTGAAGAATTATAGGAACGTGTTAAAAGCTGATATAGAGAATAAATGGCAGTATAGGGCACCTTTTTGACCGTCGCAGCAACGCTATCCGCTTGCGCTTCTTCAAGTGCCGCACGCTTTTCTTCGCGGTTATGCTGGCGTTCATTTTCCGCAGTGCCTTCAGCCTTGCGACCAGCCTTGCCTTTACCTTTGGAGCCAGAAGCTGCCGCGGATTTCTCCTTGGCTGTCTCCTTGATCTCCTTGGGCGTGGCTTTGAAAGAACGACGCGCGGCGGTGAATTTATCGCAGATGGTGTGAAGTGCATTAAGCTCAGGCGGAGCCGTTGAACCAGGCGTGGACTTGAGGTGCTGAACAATCGATGCACGAAGGGAGTGAGTGCCCTCGCGGAGCGGGTGCGACCAGATGGCAATATCGATATAGGGTTCAAGTTTAAGCTTCGAAAGATGTATTCAGCTTCCTATAGCGATTGAAAAACATCTCGAATACGTACCGCGGCCTTGAGATGACGCTCAAATTGACGGGAACGACGCCCAGCGTCCGCTGCCTCATCAGCGAGAACGCTTTTAGTCCCATCCCAACCATCGACGCAGTCATAGAAAATATCAGCAGGAATGCCGGGAGGTGGCTTGTTGGTGTCTTCGGGAGGCATGCACAATAAAGGAAGCTTAGAGGCGATTATAGGATACGAGTGGAAGATGCTGTTGTACGGCGTCCAATATTCCATCTTATAGGAAATTATCCAACACTACCGTTTCTATGGAATTAACCGGGGACGGTTAAGATTTTAAGAAAGGGGGAGAGGATGATACACGCTCGAGCTGAAAATTTGCAAATTTCTTTCCAGAAATAAGTCAGCAGAAGAAAGCAGTCCTATAGGAAGTTGAAATACGGAGTTGAAGCCCGTTCGATGGTCCTATAGGAACGAGCTCCACCGGGGTATAAATTGAGCCACTACTCGGAGTTTCTATAGGAATGCTGAGGTGTTTCCTAGAAACGACGAACATCTAGACGACCTAAAAAGATTCAAGGAATTTCGAATTCTATAAGGTTGTTGGTTTGAAATAAATATACATTAACTCGATGTATAGGGGAAATGTTTGAGACGAGTTTCGCTATAGGAACTATTGGATATACGGGTATCTACGCCCTATAGACACTAAAGTCCTCTATAGCGGCGGTCCTAAGGACCTCCAAACGTTTCTCGAATGCCTCGACACGGTGTAAAGGGAGTAAAGGACGCATAATGAGATACCAACCTTCACACGCCTGACGAGTGTTAAGTTGATCAAGAAGCGACTGAAATTCATTTTCGGTTTGAATTTCCTCGGCAGTCTGAGGAACGAATCGAGATCGCGGAGGAAGTACGGCGCGTGAAGACGACGCGTGCGAATGAAACAACCTCGCAGCACTGGAATATAGCGCGGACCATGCGGCAAGTTGCGCAATTACAACTGGATCTAGGAAATTGGTGTCACTATAGGAATGAGAGAAAACGAGCGAAGAGACGCACCGTTGCTTTGAGAAGCAGCTGTATCTTGGGTATCGCGAAATTTGATCCATTCCGTCTCGGTTTGAAATGTGCATTCCCCGCGTGGATACGCAGCACATTCGGCACAAGGTTCAGACCAGGAAATGAAAGTGCAACCGGCACATGCGTGAATGCAATTAAGGCACGGAATCCGAGGCTATAGCGAAAGCGAAAGTCAATATAGGATTGTGCCCTGGGTTCAGTAGACATACCCAGCGTTGTGATAGCATCTCCAGAGTCGCGTTATAGGAAGGGTTTTCGCTGGAAGACATGACAGTAGGCGATAAAGAAAGGAATATAGGGGCAGCCAGTTCCTATAGGAATTTATACGTTTTACTTGGCAAGGATCGTCGCATTTGATCGGACATCTATAAACCGGACCTTGTCAATCATGACTTTCGCAAAACACCGGAATAAAGTGATAGCCGTTAAATTTCAACTCTGGGAAGAACAGATTGATAGGCTACTACGGACGTAACAAGGGAGGAATAAACTATAGGGACCTAGCCCTCGGAATTCAACTGAACGAGGCGGGCTGTCGCTAGAGCAATGGTATGCTCGGGATAATTCGCGGCGGTCCATAGCGCGCGAATAAAGCGAAGTCCGGCGCGATCCTTGAGGTTGTTCAAAACCTTGGAATAAAGGCGATGCTCGTAATCGAATACGGTAGAGAGCTCGCTGCGGAAAAACACAGGCACGAGGGGATAGAGCTCCTTATAGGGATACTCCGTAGTAGCGCAGTACTCGCCATCTATAAGCGAAATGAGTGGTAAAAACTCAAGAATCTATAGCACGATTGTTTAAACAATTTGCATCTAGACGCAAATCACCGTTTAAACGCGTGTTTAATCTAAACATGTTAAACGCAAGCGGCCCACGGGACCGCGTTTAACCGGGGCGGTTTAAACACGGTTTAAACCGACAAAAAATGCATTTTCATACCATGGCTCAAACCTGCGACCTCATTCAAACAACCGACCCGAGACAATACACACCTCAACCAACTAGGCCAAGATATCCTTTGGTAATATCCATTTATGATGGCTTTTGTCTCGGCCCCAAAGCAATTTTTATTAGTGAACAAGACTTGATTCCCACTTCGCCCTGCTTTCAAATACTTAAACCGGATTAAACTCTGATGCAGACTAGTAAGTCGTTGAGTGTATGCACTTCTAATGGAATTTATATATTTCAACTTTGATCTTCCCTGCATATTAAACTGCAAGGGTAGCTTTGCAGTGTTTCGGGACCTCAAGCTCTTATACAATTTGTGTCCTTTTACCTCTATCTGCCATAATGATAGGTAGGGATACGAAAATAGACGTGACAAGGCCAAGCTTTAGACCATTCAGAGACCGTTTCCAACACACTTATTGTGTTCTATGTTCTCGTCGAACACAGACAAATACATTGCTTCTCTTCTGGCTGGGATTGAAATAATGTCCCCTAGTCTTGGCGCGTACAGCATGAGTGCGGGATCCATTATTGGCACGCAACACCAAATAATTAATTTCCAAGCTAAATAGATTTCTTCATACCTGAGAGAGAGACACCCTAATTGCGAAAGCAGGCGTACTGACTATCTTTTGTTTGATTGTTTGACTTTCAACCATCCTCCAGCCGACGAAGTAAAGGCTTGTCATATCAAACGAGTCGCGTAGGGGACAGATGAGGGCGCCTGGGATGTTAATCTCCAATAATGGATGCGATCTTTGGCCATATGCGCTTCCCCGAATGAATGCTGATGCACCATTTTGAGTGCCGCACCTTGCGAGCCAATGAATTGTGTATCTGCCGACTCGCTGAGTTTATTTTTTGCGAGGTGCACCGGTGAAAATTGGGTCGCCGTGCCTTGAATGCATGCACAAGAGTCTTGGACTGCATGTCATATGTCAAATCTTTCTGGCTCCTTGTCCACATATTTGTGCTTTCTAAGTTCAAAGGATATAAGTTGAGCTGAGGTATAGTAGGCTAGGAATAGAATCAAAGTGGTATAACTATTGTTCTACGTGGAGTCCAATCCTATTAATTTGTCCACTCTTTGCCGAGCTTGTCAGTGCTGAGAGACCAACATTGGGCTCCCCAATTTAAACATCCTAGGTCAATTATTTCGGTCGGGGAATAAAAACAGTATGGACCGAAGGATTCAATAGCCAGTCGAATATACCGCAATTTAAATGCCGTGTACGGCCTTCAGGAATTTCGGGACACCGCCGAGCTAGCAGCCGCCATCCGCCTATTTGAACAAAAAATGCCACCAGCCATGTTTTTGGTGAGGGAATAGAATTCGGACCTCAAAGGAGACATGGCTTGAGGCGATTATCCTGGTGATGTTTGTGGTCGAGCGGATGGTGTCGATGGTCTTTTGGATGGTCTGATGGGATCCAAGAATGACGTGTTCTCATACGGGTTCGGGATGCCTGCAACGTCATTAGCAAAATTCATACGAGAAAAAGGGAAGGTACGCACTCTTGGTATCCGGGGTGATGACGGTGATGAAATTGATATCCCACTTTTCAAGGATATGGAACGGAACGAGGTTGTTGGAGAGCTTCTTGGTGTCGGTCTTGATGTTCGCGCAGATGATCGGGAACATCAACAACCAGTTTCTTGCTTATATCGGTGAGAAGCGGAAGACTCAGATGTAAACGCCTACCGCACTTAAGCGAAAATGAGACAAATAATCTATTTTTTTCTGAGGGAAGAAAAAAAGATAGCAGGACATGTATAGCCTACGGCATAGGATGAAGGCACGCATGGGTAGTGCAGATGCAAATACACTGAGGATATTCGGAGTAGCCATGATGCCGATGCTTGAATCGGAAGGGGACATATATATCTGGCAACTCAACAAAAGATATACTGACACCGGGGGCAAGAACCAAGGCACTTGAAAGTCAAGTGCCTTACATGCATGTGGTTCGCATGTGGTGAAATGGATGACAATGAGCAGACAAAGTGTCTTTTGTCTACCCTTTGTCCCTTCTTTGTCTACAAAAGACACTTTGTCTGCTCATTGTCATCCATTTCACCACATGCGAACCACATGCATGTAAGGCACTTGACTTTCAAGTGCCTTGGTGCTTGCCCCCAGTGTGAGTGCAATTGGCTTGAACCGATAAGAATATCAATAAAAAGTTAAAACGCAAAGACACCGCCCATGCTGAATTGGCGCAGTTAGAGCCTCAGCTTATTCGCCAGGAGCGTGGGAGTTGGACTTCCTGCATTCGAACATGAGGAGCTCATAGCGCTTTCCCCCCCTTCGCGATGTGCATGGGATAGACTTCAAATCACCTGCGTCACACTCCGTTATCCAGTTGTTCAACTTGAAAAAAAACTCGGGGTTGGTTAGTGAATCAATTTGGGATGGCCGAATTGATGCATGATTATTGCTGAACTTCATTTTGGAAATTGAACTGCATGGAAAGAAAAAATCAGCCTGCCTCGAACGAGGGCTTTTTCAATCGCTTCCAACTCCTCTCACTGGAGAGGAGCAGGCGCACACCATGCATGACATGTCTATGTCTTAATTAACAGATTTTTGGGAGCTGGAAACAGTCAGAGCTGTGATCAATTAAATGTAAGTGAGTACTTCTACAAGGAGTTGCACAGCATGAGCGGGTGCTCAATCCACGACTTACTAGTCTGCGTCAGAGTTTAATCTGGTTTAGGTATTTGAAAGCAGGGCGAAGTGGGAATCAAGTCTTGTTCACTGATAAAAATTGCTTTGGGGCCGTGACAAAAGCCTTCATAAATGGACATTACCAAAGGACATCTTGGCCTAGTTGGTTGAGGTGTGTATTGTCTTGGGTTGGTTGTTTGATTGAGGTTGCAGGTTCAAGCCACGGTATGAAAATGCATTTTTTGTCGGTTTAAACCGTGTTTAAACCGCCCCGGTTAAACGCGGTCCCGTGGGCCGCTTGCGTTTAACATGTTTAGATTAAACACGCGTTTAAACGGTGATTTGCGTCTAGACGCAAATTGTTTAAACAATTGTGCTATGGTTACTGAAAACTCTCGGTCATAAGATAGTGTAGGCAACGCACCGTACAACTCCTTGTCGGTGTCGTCCCTATATTTGACCCACGCGTCATAATCCATAAACGAGCACGCGTAATCCATGCGAAGCGAACAGCAGTCGCAGGGAGAGCCCCAGGCTCTAGGATGACAATAGGCGGAAGTGCGTGCAATGCATTGGTCACATTCAAGGCCACGCTATAATAACACAGAGTTTTCCTATAAGAACGAGAATGCGGGTAAAAGCGTGTATAGGAACATACCACGCGAGATGCCAGCATATCACGGAGAGCCTCCTGCTCGCCATCGGGAAAATACTGAGGTCCAGGATAACGCGGTTGCCCTGGCACAGACATTTGACTGAAAGTGTGAAAATAAAAGGCCGAATCCTCTCTGAGCTTGGTCCTATAAAAGGGACTGCGCTGAGGATGACCAAGCTAGAAACATGATTGGTTGTTATAGGAATACTCCTATAACTATATTTACTTGCAGGAAGAAGTATGCAAGGCGACGATATGAAAATTGGATACAGTCATTGATTCTCGAATCTGGCTGTAACAATTCTAAGACTAGTAAATCCTGTAAATAAGTGCGGGAAGCGGGGTTTCACTAGAACGAGTTTATAGGTGTCTATAGCAGCGAAAAGCTGGATAGTCTATCACTGATAAATCCTATTCACGCACCTATACCCCAGGTCGAGTAGTAGGCTATCGCGTGGACCGCGGCCTATAGGGAAACCTATAGTGTATGTATAGGTCTGACATATAGATATCGCGGTTCAGCTTTACGAGTAAAATTGTAAAGAGGAATCGCAAAAATCCTAAATTATAGGAACTCTTATGAGTCCCTATAAAGCAAAATTTGGAAAAGGAAAATGAGTCCGTCTCATTTTCTAGAGACCTTGAGTATTCCTATATCGCTGAATTTGTGATAATTGAGACTTAAACCACTCCTATAGAAGCAAGGAGAAAAGTCGCATTATGTCAACAATAGGCCCTATACGACAACAAAACTAGGCTAAGACTATTTGTTCTATAGTAAAGTATGGAAAGTAAAATAGTAGCGAAGATCTTGCCATTATAGGGCGCGCGTCCGTGGTCAGTACGAGTTGGAATATGAAAAATATATATAAGTCCGAGGTAGGACTAGACCGGCACCGCGCTGGGAGCCCGAGAACCCTTGCGCTTGACGGGAGAAGGAATGAGGTCCTCGGGTGCGCTATCCTCGACTTCTTTGTCGCCCTCGGCGTCGTTTCCCCCGGTTTGCGTATCGGCCCGATCCTCGACCTCCTCCGCCGAAACCACGACAGTCTTGACGCGTCCTTTGGGTGAAGAGGGCTGGACTGGGTCGTCGTAATACGAGATTTCCGAGGTACGAGAGGGAGAGCGTTTTGGACGGCGGATGGGAGTGAAGACATCCTCCTCCTCGTCCTCGGTCTCGCTCTCCTCCTCGAAGTCGGAAGTAGCCTCGGAGGGTGGTTCGCCAGTCTTGTTCAGAAGCTGGATGCGCGAGTCGATGACCTTGAGGATGTCCGAGTTTTCGGGCACGTCCAGAAAGCGAGCGCGCGCGGCCTCGAGACCGGTAACCCGAGTAATGCGACGAAGGTGAGCCAGGAGTTGCCCGAGGTCGTGTCGAAGGTCCGACGAAGCCTCCAGGGCAAGGCTGTGGCATTGAACTAAGCGTCGCTGGCTGGTGGCAACGGTGTTGAACAAAAGATTGGTCTCTATACGATAAAGGAAAAAGAGATCAGTCAGTATAAAGAATAGTAATGATAAAAGGGACTTACGAGATGCTCCGAGAGATGTATAAGCAAGGAGAGCATGGCGAATGTCCTCGTTTTCCGCCTCGCTCAACTTGTACGAGCAAGAAGCCATGTTGGCGACTTCGCAGTTGTAGCAGTTGACGCGGTGGCCGCGGTACACGCATTTCTTGCGGCGCATGACGCATCCTAAGCAGGCGTAGCCGGGCTAGAAAGCGTGTCAGCAAATAAGGGGATAACATTAGACCAAGGGGACGGACGTGCTCGAGAAGTCCGACATGGAAGGCGCGTTCCACAAGGTCGAAGGGGATGCGAGGAATTGGTGAAGGGTTATAGCTATCGGGCACGTTGAATGAATTCCGGGGATGGTACTCCTTGAAGAGGAGGCCGTGCTGGAACGTAGTTTGAATAAGCTCGAGGGAATGACGCTTGGGTTTCTTCGATTCGCTGGCCTCTTCAAGGAGCGTGCGCCATTCGATAATCTTGCGCGACGGGACGAACTTGGAGACGAGGTAGCCGTCGACGACCTGAAAATCGGGGCCGTCGGGGTCGATATCGTCCGTATCCTGCAGATCAGGGAGGTGGGTGAACGTGTCGCGTTTGTTGGCAGCGGGAGGTTCGTCAGCAGAGTCGTAACCGACAGCGGCGGCGTTCGCGTCCTCGTCATCCGTAACATTAATGGCCGTCTCGGCTTTATTCTTGCCCCTCTTGGCGGCGGTACTGCGAGTTTCGCGTGCTGGCGTAGGTGGAGGCTCGGGCTACGAATAAGAGAGTGGTTAGGGAAAATCTAAGCAAGAGAAGTAGCTGGATGCGTACCTTATCCTCGTCGGCAGGGGCGGACTTCTTTTTGATGCGGGAGGTGACTTTGGTCGACACCTTGTAGGGCGGCGTCGGCTTTGCGGACGGTATAACCTGTACAAAGAGTTAGACAAGTTAAAACCGAAAATAAGAAGAACGTACGGCTGGAGCGGCGTCGCGCTTACGCTTGGCGGTGGTCGAACCCTCGGCGGTGACGGTGGTGACCTCCGGCGATGCGACGGTGGACTTGTCGGCTCGAGCGCGTTTGCGGGCAGTAGCGCCTTGAGCGGCTTGCTCTTCGCGGGACTCCTGCAGAACAGCAAGGAGTGCCTTGACCTCTTGGCGGTCGGCGCTCCCAGATGTGACATCTAGGATAGCACAAGCGGAGATATCGTCGGTAGACAGCTGGTCAACGGATGGGAGCTTGAACGTCGGCTGCAAGAAGGTCTGAAAAGAAGTTAGTATAAAAGCCAAAATAAGAGGGAATGCACCTCCTTTGGCTCTGAAATCTGCCAGGGCTTCCAGGCGGCAGAGCGCAATCCAGATGGGAGCTTCTTTGACAGCTGGCCGATGTGGTAAAGCAGTCGAGAGCAGTGGTCGGGCGGGTCTCCGTCGGCAAAGCGAACGACGTGCTGAAGCTAAAAGAAAAAGGTCGTCAAAACCTGTAAAAGAGGAATTTTGGCATGCCACTCACGAGAAATGGGTGAGCGGCATCGACTAAAGCCTTGAGGCGAACGTAGGAGGCGGTGGATAGCCAGAGTTTGAAGTGCTCGGGGTCAACGGCGAGTTTGATCAACGGGGACACTTTGGACGAACGGAGCCAATGATATGGGTCGAGTGGGTACGGGAAATCCTCGAGTTGAGGGTCGTAGTCGGCGGAAGCGGCATGCCCAATCATGGGGGAAGAGACAGAAGTGAACGAGTGAGATAGTGGTGGTTGAGGAGAAAGAGCGAAAATGGGGGCGTTGCCACCCACTTTGCTGGCAAGGGCTGCGGGCGGCTTCAGTTTGAGCCGTTGAATTGCACTTAAGCGAGCGCAGCCTAGAAAAAGTTAAAATTCTTGGATGATCTCCAAGAATAGCGAATCAATAGAAAAGAAGCTCACCTCGTGTAAACTTGAGGACGAGGGGACTCAAGAGTGAGACTCCCCTGTCTCACAAAAGCCATACGGCCATACTCACCTCAACGAGACGAGTCTGACGGTGCACAGAACATAGGGGGGCACGGAATCAAAAATACCCGACGTGATGTGGTTTGACGCCGCGGATCCGTCCCAAAATGGAAATGCCGAATAATTGCCGGTGTCACTTGAGAATCGCGAAGGCCAAAATAATTCCTATAGATAGAAAAATCTTATAGGAAGCCTTGCTCAATGCTAGAAATAAAAACTGAGTCGTCGACTGAGGACAGTCGAGATTTAGAAAGGGGAGATGATACGCCGTCTATAATCGCAGCCTTGAAACACGCTATTTTGCGATTCCTATAAGAGTATTATAGGCGGCAGGATCCCTAACAGTCTGTATGACTCCGACATATAGGCTATAGGAAACTCGGTTATGGTCAAAGAGCACCTAGACATTGTCCTATAGACGGTACCTTTACAAATGAGGGCCTCTATAATCATTATCTTACTCTCCGCGACATCCAAGATGGACTACACAACGCAGAGTAGCATCTATAGGAGACATGAACGTAGTCCTATAATCAAGGAGCGAAGCATTTGAAGCGGAAGTGCGTCCTATATTCACAAAAGACATACAACAAGTCTCCTATTGCGGCCCGAACCGGCTATAGGAGCACGTGCAATGAGGTCATGACATTATAGGGATCGGCCGACCGAGTAAATCCGACACGGAACATATAGGGTGGACTTCCGGAGTCCGGCGGTTACCGAATTGCACCCGTTCACTTTGAACTACGGAACCCATAAAGGGAACTATAGGGAAAACCTGCATCCGAATTGCCGTAGAGCCGAGTTAAACACATGGTATAGGAAGGGCCAATAGCGAATCTCTCGCGACGGTCTAGACTCCGCAACCCAGCGGCATCCAAGCCTATAGGACCCGGAACGAAGCTCCGAGCTCAGTTTGAGCGTCCTATACGATTATCCGGACAGGAAAACACGGAACACATGCGAATAAAGGAGTCGCCAAGCCCTCTTTGCCAAGCCTATAATGACTGTTACTTATAAATCTCACATACCCTAAACCCTAGTTCTCGATCGTTTGTTTATTTATAGCTTTCCAAATAGTATATAGGTAGGAGTTTTCGTTAGATTACAGTAGCTCACGCAACCCCCCACTTCGGCGACCGCTACAGTAGTAGTTGTCTCCCTATAGGGCCAATTGTAGAGTCTCGGATACATAAAAGACACTCAGTTAGAGGTTTTGCTACAAAGAATCTATAAAGCTTTTGAAGTTACAATTGCAGTGATCTCAGGGACCTATATAAGCTATAAGAATATAAGCTATAAGGGTTTTGTGCAGTCAGAACATTGGTTGCTTTTGAGAACGTTGGATTAAGAAGGCCTATATAAGCGAAGCTATCAGTTGAGACATTACAGTGTCCACACTACACGGTCCTCCCGTTAAAAGAGAAAATCCTATAAAGACTTGGAAACCCTCGGGTGACTTTGTTGGACTTCCTGTTCGCGTTCCTATACATACATTTTCATCCTATAAAATATCTTTCGCGCCTAATACTTGGCCGTCTGACTCCTACAATAAAAACAGCTATCGAAAGGCATTCTTGGTGTGTTAGTTGGGTTGTGATATAGATTCTGCTGGTTATAGCGGTTTCTTATACACTGTCCTATATATACATTTATAGTGTGTTAGTTCGGCAGCCCTATCAGCGGTGCGCAGGTGCGCAGGGGAGGTTGGGCGCAGTGTGCAGGGTGGAACCGGTAATACGAGTTGTCGGCACGTCGGCAAATGTTCCGGAGCTCGGCTCCGGAAAGTTCGAGTTATATACGCGCCACGTACAAGTTCGCCAGCGGCCACCAGTGGTTTTCGCTGGCTATCAGCAACCAGTGATGGATAACGGTTGATAAGATAAACCACCGTTGATCAGTCATCACTCGTCCTAATTGAGTTCGCAAAGAATCCTCATGGTTTTCGCTGGCAGCCAATGGTTTTCGCCGGCATCTACCGCATGTATTTACTTTTGTTTCATTTATTATATGCAGTAGAAACCAGAAATAACAACGAGTTCCCATCAGCACCTATCATTTGGCACGCGGAAAAAACCCTAATCAATGGGGTCGAGAAATGACTGGCTCCCTTGTTGGTATCACCAGAAAAATAGCCTCTATCGACATTCCATTTTATTGAATGCCAGTGATTGCCAGTGGTTTTCACTGGTTACTCGTGGTTGTTCTCCCTATAAAACCAATATATCTGTGATAGAACCCGGTGGTTATCTTGGTGGTGTACCTTACGGTGTCTAGAAATTTTGATGAGGCTTTAGTGACCTCCAAGAATTTTTTAGTGGCTGATATTGTGTCAGTAAACCATGATTGCCAGTGGTTGCCGGTGGTTTCCGATCGTTAGTACTAGCCTCTATTGTGTGATTTATCACCTGATAATACCACAGATGGGCTCATATTAGAGGGGGGTTACCCCCCCTAACCTCCCTCTAGTGAGAGGTGGTTCAGGCATACCACGATGCCGCATGCTTGGGTTTTTTTTTTCAAGCGGGACTTGGGAAATTTTTTGAAAATCTGGCCTGCCATGGTGGCCATTTGGGGGTGGGTGTTAGGGTAAGCGGGAGGGGGTGATGTGGGGTGGGGTCGGGGGGGGGGGGGGGGGGGGGGGGGGGGGGGGGGTGCTGCCGCCATTGCCGCAACATTTTGGGGGGGAGGTACAAAAGTGTCTAGGATTGTGTGCATACATTAGGTACTGTTAGTACCAACCAAAAGCAATGAAAAAAAAAGGGGAGGGGGGGGATCTGCCATGACTGCCACCCATCCACACCATTTGCCACCACTGCCGCACTTGGTCTTAGCCAGGTCACAAAAAATTAGTGACCCAATGGTGCTGCCGTGGCTGCCGCCACAAGCCTTATCCAGGTCAGTAATTTTTTGTGACTGCATCCAACTGCCGCACCTGCCGCACAATCAGAGTCATCACTTAACTCTATCACAAAAAGAATTGTGACCTAGTTTGGCTGCCACCATTGCCGCCCATACACCCAATCTGCCGCCGCTGCCACAATGATCCGCACCACCAATAATGGTGGCAATGATGGCAGTTAAGAACATCAGTATTTTTTTGTGACTTCCTTCAGCTGCCACAGTTGCCGCCCATACACTTCATCTGCCACCACTGCCACAATGATCTGCACCACCAATAATGGTGGCAATGATGGCAGTTAAGAACATCAGTATTTTTTTTGTGACTTCCTTCAGCTGCCACAGTTGCCACCCATGGACTTCATCTGCCACCACTGCCACAATGATCAGCACCACCAATAATGGTGGCAATGATGGCAACTAAGAGCATTGGTTCTTTTTGTGACTTGTTTTAGCTGCCACAGTTGCCGCCTATATATTTGATTTGCCACCGCTGCCATAGTGGTCTCGCATTTGTTTGAGTGGACATCCCTGCCCTCAAGGTGCACCTGCTATTGCCTAGAGACAAGGGGGATACCAGACGATACTGCCACATATACTAACATGCCCACTGCCGCCTTCCCTTCTGCCTAACTTTTTTTCTTTAGCCTTGGGGGCTCTCCTAGTTGATGAGTGGATTGGACATCCCAAACACCTCTGCGGAGAATGGCACAGTGGACATTGTGTTCTTACCGGTGATGGAGGGAGGGATTTTTGACTCAAAGGCTTCCTATTGGCGCAGTTTACTTAGTTGAGTCGGTGAGACACGGGGTAAGTGTGGCTCAAGACTTAATCACACAAGGTTGTAGTGGTTCAGGTAGAAGTAGTTAGTTACTGAACTACTGAATACACCGGCTTAAATAGCTACTAAATATATGGTACCAAATCATACGGACTCATACAGAGTCATAAATAAATAATGTCAGATTGTTCTACATTGTTCTACTCTATTCCAGGATATTCCCAGGCATACTACTTGCACCAAGACTTCCTGATACATGTGTTTAGCCCAAATGACAAATACAACAGTTTGTTGGACTGTATCTGAGCATATACAGCCAGCTAACATCACTACGAAGTGCTTCTGCCACCTTTGCCACTCAAAATTTTGTCTTGCCATGACTGCCATCATTTGAAATGATTTTTGAAAATGTCTGTTGAATGGTGCAGGGGCATTAAAAGCAACTCATACATCCTCCCTTTGATTATTAACTCAGATCTTCTGAATACTTGCTCTTAAATGGCAGTGCATGTTGAAATTGGTCCAGATGTCAAAATTGAAGATGACAATCCAGGTGCTTGTGTGTTCAGGTAGCATGAGCAGTTCATATCTGAACAAAGATATGTATATGTAAAGGTGGTAAATGGGTCCATAGAAGTCATAGAAATTATCTACAGCAGCTTCAATTGCCAATTTTCACATGTACACCATTTCCGAGTTATCTTGTCCACAGTGAGAGTATTATGGCCAGATGAACCTGCTCTGAGGGCTCAGATGAAGCCCTCTATACATCCATGTCGGATATGAAGACATTTGAGCGGTTGAAAAAAACAGTGGTTGAAATTATGGCTTGAAGGAAAGACCACTATATGCTGAAAAGTGAGAATTAGGTGGTTTCTGTACATTGAAAACTAACTTGGCCACAGCATGTCATCCCATTGCCAAATTGATTTATATGGTGCTTACAACTTATAGGAAGAGTTCTGTCTCTTCGGATCTTTATCTAGAGGGCAGGAATAAATGTGGTGGACTCATCAAGTTCAAAATTGCGTAACAAGTTGGCGACCACTCAGAACTTGGGGCACAGGTATACCAGAAATACAAAATAAATGCGAGCCATTTAGGCCCAACTTTGAAGGTATTCTGTCTGTTCAGATCCATGCAGCACCTATACATGGTTCATGCAAAAAAAGAGTTGTGCTTATGCATAGAATGATGGCAGCCATGGCAGATATGGATGTAGAAGCTGGCAGCCATGGCAGACACGTACCAAAATGGCGGCAATGACGGCAAACATGTATTTTCTCATCGCAACTGTGGCATTCGATGTAAAAACAACAAGATGTTCATGGTACTGAGATATTTTTACACTTAAATTAGGATCCATTATCTACCAGAACCTCCCTTGGATCGTTTGAATGTCTCAGGGTTAGGGTCAGGGTGTTGCAGCAGCAGAGTCAGTGCAATGCTACCCTAGTGTGTACATGCCTCATTGAGCTGAAGTAGATCAGATGGCTTCTCTAGGAAAAGTAGCAGAGGAAGAGACAAGATCAGGCAATGAGTTCCAGGCATGAATCTCGGAGCTGGATGAAGTCCCTTCAGGTGCTCGTATCGTCTTCTCTTCTGGTTCAAACTAAGGCTGCAGCCCACAATAGGGTGAGAGAGATAATAGGAAGAAGGAAAGGTGGGGTTGGCTATGGCCTCTAGGCCAGCAAGATTCAAGATGGTGGAAGGGAGGAAGAGCGACGTGGCAAACAGTGGGCAAAAAAGGTAGTTTGACATGTAACCAGAATGTTCCATCTGATCCGATCACTGGGATCACCAAATTGGTGCCACCATTGCCACCGTAACTGGTGGTACCAACCACTGACACAGTGGCAGCAGCTGGGGTCTACATGTAGCAATTGTGGCAGTTAATATAAGCCACAAACAAATTAATGAGGTTATCAGCAATGCTGACCACGCTGGAAGCTAAAACAAGTGACAAACAAATTATCAAGGTGCTTGACTGCCACTGTTGCCATTACTCTTCTTGGTACTGATTACTGTGGCAGCGGTGGCAAATCAGATATATAGGCAGCAACTGTGGCAGCTAAAACAAGTCACAAAAAGAACCAATGCTCTTAGTTGCCATCATTGCCACCATTATTGGTGGTGCTGATCATTGTGGCAGTGGTGGCAGATGAAGTCCATGGGTGGCAACTGTGGCAGCTGAAGGAAGTCACAAAAAAAATACTGATGTTCTTAACTGCCATCATTGCCACCATTATTGGTGGTGCAGATCATTGTGGCAGTGGTGGCAGATGAAGTATATGGGCGGCAACTGTGGCAGCTGAAGGAAGTCACAAAAAAATACTGATGTTCTTAACTGCCATCATTGCCACCATTATTGGTGGTGCGGATCATTGTGGCAGCAGCGGCAGATTGGGTGTATGGGCGGCAATGGTGGCAGCCAAACTAGGTCACAATTCCTTTTGTGATAGAGTTAAGTGATGACTCTGATTGTGCGGCAGGTGTGGCAGTTGGATGCAGTCACAAAAAATTACTGACCTGGATAAGGCTTGTGGCGGCAGCCACGGCAGCACCATTGGGGTCACTAATTTTTTGTGACCTGGCTAAGACCAAGTGCGGCAGTGGTGGCAAATGGTGTGGATGGGTGGCAGTCATGGCAGATCCCCCCCCTCCCCGATTTTTTTTTTCATTGTTTTTGGTTGGTACTAATGGTACCTAATGTATGCACACAATCCTAGACACTTTTGTACCTCCCCCCTAAAATGTTGCAGCAGTGGCGGCAGCACCCCCCCGACCCCACCCCACATCACCCCCTCCCGCTTACCCCCCCAAATGGCCACCATGGCAGGCCAGATTTTCAAAAAATTTCCCAAGTCCTGCTTGAAAAAAAAAACCCAAACATGCGGCATTGTGGTATGCCTGAAACGCCTCTCACTAGAGGGAGGTTAGGGGGGGTAACCCCCCTCTAATATGAGTCGATCTGTGGTATTATCAGGTGTGATTTATTGGACATACATTGACTGTAATTAATTATGGTGACTCAAAAGACTGAAAGCTCGCAAAAGCCCATATTACTGGTTCTCATTCGGTTTTTTGATGAGAACGAATGCCATCGGAAACCAACGGCAGCCAGTAGGATCTACTGATCTACAGCCAAAGCAGGGCCACATTTATCAGCGGGATTGGTGGATCTCAGCCAGTGGAAGCCAGTGGAGACCAGCGGCGACTCAAAGACATCAATGGCGGCTATTGTGGGCCTTCGGCCCGCACCCGCACGTGCACTCCGCGTATATTACAGGAATTTGAAAGTTCCGCTGCGCACGGAGATGTAACGCGGAGCGCTGCCGTTGCGGAACGCCAGCGTATTTGGGTTGGTCTGTGACGTAGGGTGGGCGGAATCGGGTGTATGTGGGGTCGTCAGAAAGGGACAAGCTAGGAGAAAAAGGTTTTCAGGTTTTTTTAAGGCAATTGAGGGTAAACTTAGCACATAGGAGCGAATAAAGGCTACGGGCAGCCATTTTGGTGTGTGCAGATGAAATTGTGTGTGGGTGTCTAAAAATCCCCAAATTTTCGGTAGGGTTTGCCCATATGTACCCCTTGGGCTAGGGATGTTCAGATGTAGGGGGACGGAAGCGGGTCATAGTGATCGGAGGTTGGGCAGTGGGCCGGTTTTTCTTCGAAATTAGTGCGCAGCTAAATTGTGGGCCTCGTTGTGGAGCCCATATCAAGGAAGGTTATGGTGATGAGGGGGAAATAGTCCAGATTTGGAAGGGCCACATTTCTGGTCTTATATTATCCGTTCTCTTAACGAAATCTCTCGAATGTCATTGTACATGTTTGTGCAACATCCCCATTTATATATCCCCATTCCTGTTCCTCCTCTCCAGTCCTTCATTTACAGCTTTTTCGACTCCCACAAGCGCGCAGTATGTCAACAGCTATGTTCCATTTCCAGCCACGGAGCTCCGCTAACACACCATGGGATGGTACCTCCTGACTTTGACCTGCGCCAAAAGCGACTCAACTTGGTCATTCCGCAGAATATGTGCAACGTTGCAACCCTCATGACTTGAACACATGACCAGAAGCAACTGTGCCGCAGTTGAACAATAGAAATAGATTTCGGCAATGCCGCAGCCAGGCAGAAATGCTGCGGCCACGTAGCCTTGGCAGGCATGCCGCAACGCAGTATAAGAGAGCCAACTTTCTGGACCTCGTCACCTCATCTCCACACCCAGGCTCTCGCTTGAATCTTCCCTGTCACTCGCGCTGTTTTTTTCTGCTGATATTCTTCCAGCACTGAAGGCCTCAACCCTCTTCAACAGCTTGATCTTCAAATGTACAAGCACGGATACCCGTTCAAAATATCCGACCCAACCCCCTCATTAAGACTCACTCCAATGGCAATAATGTTCCTTCTCACCTCGCGTTGCTGTGCTCTATCTCGTCGACTGGCATATACTCCTTCATGAAACACCGTTGTCTCAAAAGCAAGATATCTTTCATCTCTAGATTTGTGTTCAAACTGTTCCCAACATCGCATCCGTTCGCAGGATCGATACGCAGTCGTGATCGCTAGCAGTTACAGTGAGCTCTACAATTTTTTCTCGCGAACTTTTGGCTTAATATTCTCTATATCTGCATGCAGTGACTCTCGCGTCCGTGTTCGAAGTTATACTCAATTTCCGGATAAAATGCACTGTCATTCTCGTGAGTACTGCAGCACAAAACTTCCTGCCGACATTAATGAAGCGCGTGCAGCCCTGCACTTCTCACCCGAACGCGGAGTCGTTGCGTTTTGCACACCAGCACGCAGCATGCCGTAATTTCTCACCTGGTCGCGTAACTGCGGCCACGTATGATTTGGAAACCCATAAAAGACTTGCATCCTAGTTTTGCATTACTTGCTTTATTCGCTCACTTATGCCTACACTCTTCTCACTCAGGTAGCATAAGTATGCTCAAATTCATAAGATTTAGTTGACTCTGGGATCGCTTCCGCACCGTGTCTAGATTATCTACGGGTTGAATAAGATTGCTCCTCCGTTTCTATCTGCGCCACTGCTTCAAGGACGCTTTTGAGTCCTCGGGCATTTTTTCATTTGAATAAGTTCTTGAATGCAGTATTCTAGGATGAAGCTTTGGTTTCGACATTACCCGTATATTTTAACTTCCACACAATAAATATGTATTATGATCGCCTCTGCCGGAGCGTAGCGAAGGCATATCTTGTGGTATATAAAAATATTACGTATAACCCCAAGTGCGCAGCCTCGAATTCAAACCTCTTAAAAATTGGAGAATAACCTAGGAAGCTACCTACCTTATCGACGATACCTGGTGAGTCAGCTTGAGGATTAGTGAGCATGCTGAAAAACCTGGCTTGTGCATCACTTTAATCAGCAAGGAATAACGGTGAGTAATATTCCATCTGCCTCGTTGCTTGTACGTCGTAACCACGCGTTCGGACCGGCTACTGGCGGAAGAATAGTCGGAAGCTGTGGCCTCGATGAATAGTAATATGGACCCATTCCAGAGTGTCAGGCATAGTGCGGTACGTATCTTGTGGAGCAGTCTTAGTTTTCTAGAGTTCTCACAGCAGGTTGGAGGAGAAATGTAAAATGCGGTACCGTTAAATCCTTGGCATCAACCCAATCAAATTCCCATCCCATGCAAAGTCAAAGTCATCAAATACTGACTTTTTTTCCAAAAAGTGGCCTAGGAAAATGACTAAAAACGATTACCTAAACAAGTTTAGGACTCGTAATGGCGCATCAAGAATACTATCAAGGGAGATGTGTTCGTTGATTATTCAGTTCAGATACCACAAGAGACACAGACCTTTGACAGGAACATGTTCAGTGCAACTGTATCGTCCTTCACTCCGTCCCCGGCGGCCCCCAGTGACCCCAGTGACATAATGTTGAGAACCTCTGAGATGAATCGTTGGATGCCGGACCGGCGGAGTTTGAAAAAGGATGTGCAGCGGCAACCCCGCCATACCAAGGGTGATGGCAAATCGGTCGTCAGACCGATTAAACCCGAAGCTGCCGGGCGGCAAAACCCTCAAGTTGCAATCTTTGTCAACAATCATATGCGGCACTCGTTAACCGTCAGCTGGAGTCATGCATCTTGACACCAATTTTGAAGCGGCAGGACTGGGGGCGGAGGCGCGCGAGGCAATGATGCGAAGTGTGCGTGCTAAGCGAACCCTAGCCCTAATCAGTTGCATGCAGCTAAGTTTGAGACGCTTGTTTCGGGATGCCCGCACATCGCATCTCACGACAAATACTTCGGTATTACTCTTGGCTTGCACAACACCAGGACCATCGATTTTTCTGCGGCTGCCAAACTCCTGTGCTTCCACAATTGGTGTACCTCGACATCTCTGCGAATTTTGTGGAAGTGCAGTGGAGGACCCAGCCAGCCTTTTTCAAACTGCCTTCCATAATGTGCTCCGACTCCCCCATTTTCTGAGTCTCTCTCTTGAGCGGTACATTTTCACAACTTGGGGTAAAGGGCCGTGGCTTTGCCCGGCATGACCTCGTACTTACTTTTTTTTGTACTTTGTGCCGAGTATCCATATACCGCCTCCCAGTTGGTGGCACCCATAACCTGATAGGCTATGCACTTAAGTAGCCAGCTATGTTGGAATATGTGTCTCTATTTATATTCCGCTCGTTTATCTCTTGATGTATCAGATCTATTTTCGCTTTCAACATGCACCGTGAATTTAACTATCTCGTTATGTTTAAATATAATTCCCAATCTCCGCGTTATGAGATATTTGCGGCCGGAATTTTTTGCGGTAGTGAGCTTTCAGGTTACCAAGACTGATATATGTTTAATGACTTTTCATCTGTAAGGTGCTGCCTGTTTATTTGTTCATCAACTCTCTTGTCGCCGAATAGTGGCTTCTAGAAAACAGCCGTTAATTTTACTTGACCTAGTTTTCATATAGCTTTTGATATGCATATGTGTCGGTATACAGAAATTCAAGAATTCTGAGTATACTCCACGAAAGGTGATTCTTGCACCCATATGTCGTTTTTTTTTGCGCGCAGTGTGCTGATATATTTTCAAACCTTCAAATTGCCACCCATACTAATCATTCACAGGATGCTCGAGTGGCCGAGAGAATGGCGGCTATGAGCATACAGACGGTTCACATAAAACCCGCGGAGAGCACCAAACGGAGGCAGCTCTCGTCGGACGAGACGGATGGCCCGGGAGGACCAAGACACTAATAAGAGGCCGATTTTTAACTTCTTAAACAACACCGAACAAGTAGCCAAGTAGGCAATCATTTAACTACCTTCATTTTTAATTTATACATGCCAATAGTCATTTTAATTTCACTCGGGCTGAACTTGAAGTGCAATAGGCAACGAAACATAAGAATTAAATTGGCATTCACAAGGCAAAGCAATCTGCTCTGGACAAGCCTAGGAGTATCAAATCCCGCACCTGCCTGACAGCAACTATTCCGCACCCGAACGAGAGGGAAGAGGCACACTGTATGGCCCTGTTGGCAACGGAAGGCAATGGAGGGTGAGCAACGACACATGACATTATTTATAAACTTTTTCGGTAGTCAGTACCACAGCGGCTGAAGGTCAAGGAAAGAAACAACAAAGGATATAAGTATTGCAGGCTTGCGATCATGGATGCCACACGGGATGACATTGGCAGTCCGCGAAAAAAAAAACGGCCCGTGAATTGCACTTGAATTGCACGCACCTTTCAGCCGTGGCGGCACGTTCCGAATGTACGAAAAGCAGTGATACAGGTATTTGTGCAGTGCTTTCTATGCACCCCCACCCCCCTCTCTCCAGCGATTTTTTATAAAAAAGGGAGACCATTGAATGGTGAAATGCCATACCCGGAACAGACCGGAGATCGGACCAGTCCGGAAGAAGCCCCTCTTGTAAAGATGTCTCATAGTTTGGTCAGGACCAAGGTATGCTAAATATTTTGGTGCATCTAGATAGTCAAAGAACACAGTAACATATGTCTCTCTTAAATTAGAGGACTATATTCAATGGTTGTTGAGCTGGAGCCTCGTATTGAGGGAGGAAATTGGCGCGGGGGATAAAGGGTCTAATAAACGGTTGGTCAGTCGCGAGGAACCTTCGCACGAAGAGGAAGCAAGGAGGGCCGGCCCAATCTTATTCGATAGCACAAATAACGACACCGAACACATAGTAAGTATAGTCAATGGCTCGAAAAATAATTTGACCTAGACTCCAATTAAATTTACTGTTCATTTTCGGATTAAATTTGGCGAATTTGGCGTCAAAATGGGCTCCCTGCCTCCTGAAGTTCGCACACCAGTTGCTAGACATGAGCTCTCTCATACTGACCTTGCTTGGGCCTCTCCGCGAAGTTTGGTGATCAATTACCATATCTGGTTCATCTCACATATGATTTTCAACTTTTGCTTCAACTTGATAAGTTATATTCAACTTGATTTATATTCTTTCCCGATCGAGGTGGCACTTCAAATGCACACAGAGTGTCGATAATGGTCCCATTTTGCTTGCTGGCCTGCTTTCCTGGAGCCAGAAACGTAACTTTCAGCTCTATTTGACACAGAATTTCGACTTCCTCAAAGCTTTTGATTCAACTGCAACTTTGAGGTGAATTAGAGCATTTTTCTGCTCTACTTACCTCGGTGCAGTAACTTTCGCAGAACCGAGCCGGTTCCGTTGGCCGTGACGGCCATCCCGTCACCCGTCCCGTCCCGTCGAGGAATTTTTCAACCACTCGACGGACCGTTGGGTAACGGTTCGGGCCCGTCACTCACCCATCGAAACGACGGCCGTGTCCGTCACGGGCACGGCGAACAGCCCTAGGCCGAAGCGAGTTTAGTCAGCATAAGATGGAGATGTGCACGCGAACACACGGCGAGATAGTGGACAATCATAAGAAATCATAAATGTGCTGCACAAGTCTTTCTAGACGTCGAGCGGCCGTAAACTCATGCCCGCGTAACGTGATGCAAAAACCTGTCGGATCATTCCAAATGCGATGGCAAAAAAAAAAATTGCATTGTTTGCGCATGTTGTTATTTTTCACCGAGTAGGGGGTATTTTTCCCCAAGTACGTAAACATGTACAATACTCAGCCACTAAATACACTAGGTTTTTTTCTAATAAAGCGATAAAAACGACTTCACACAGCCACTAAAAAGTACCTCACAGTTTTTTGTCACTGACCCTAATTAAGGTCCCCCGAGATATGAAAGAGACGATCCTTATTACATAAGTACTCGTAATTTTATGGCGCTCGACTCCATCTTAAGCCATGCAAGCGGCTTAAAAGAGCTTACTCTCCACAACTCGTTAATCTGTCCAATAAGGCTGATTGGGACAATTGGAAGTATCTCGGATAATCAAAGTAAACGTCCGTATCTGGATTGCTACACATGTGCCAGCGTAGTTGTCCTTCAAAAGCAAACAGCAATAAATATAGTGACATCCACCAATCCTGTGGTAACTAGGCCACAGAAAATAGGGGGAAGATACCACAGGATGCGGCTCCAATTTCCCAGTCACGACATGCATACTAGGCTGTTTTTAAGTCGGCAAGTACGGCAAAAACTGAAGAATAGCAGTCTGTATGTCAGGGATCTGCAGATTTGCCGAGCCCACGCACATAGCAAGCTCTAAATCTGGGTTGTCATTTTGGCATCGGCCGATGCAATATGCAATTACGAACAGGATGAAATCTCTGGGCAAACGTAAAGGTGGCATGACATCAAAAGTTATGGCGGTAACGTAGCCCTCAGTAAATCAAGCTAAGCTACGAAAAATAAAAACACCCATGTTCAGACAATGTATTCATTTACTCGAGTACAACGAATTCGACCTAGTTCTTAGATGCTGGCTGGAAATTAAACTGGTATGCTGACACACGAGATGGCACTGGTGAGGTTATCCATGCCGACGTCTCTGAAGTCGGGAATGTTGCCCGCGACGATGACACTGTTTAAAGCGCATCCCGGGTTCCTGTACCCCCACTGTAAGAAGACAGGCTCTTTGGAGACTCGAGGTACTCACTGGTAGAAGGTGCATTGAACCCCAAGAACGGCCTGGGCACTGCTGATGGTGTCTTCGAGTGCCTTTGACACGGCGATACATCCCGTGGGAATGTTTGTAGCCTGGAGGGGGGTGCAGTTCCCGAAGTTGATATCTGTGCAGACAATGGCAAGGACGACTTGGGCGGCGTCAGGGGACTAGCGGGAGGGTCAGATGAAGGCCGTGCCAGAAACTGCACAATATACTATGCCGCCAATGCCGCCGATACTGGCTTCAGCACGACTGACGAGCTGCAGAACCGTTAGCTACATTTTGGGCTGCGTTGCGGAGGTACCTACCTCAGTGGGGACAGACACGGCCGAGGCAGCGACAGCGAGAGCCAGGAATTTGAGCTTGGAGAATGGGAACATTTTTCAAGGAGTGGAAACCTACTGGTGTACAAGTGACTGGGCTGAAAGACGCTGTATCGATCTGTCTTTATACCAACTGCGTTCAATCGTGCGAATTGAGACCTCCAATTTGGCGGTAAGCCTGTACCGCGACTGTCGGTGTTCGTTGTCTGAAAGGGGCCTTTTTTTCAGGATGCAGGTTGCGATTTTTAGATCAAACGCTCACGAGTCTTACACATCAATACGCTGCATTCAGGCTCTCCAACCCCTATTTTAATTTCACTATTCATAATCTCTACCAAACCAACAGGAACCAGCGGACTTCATCATCTTCTCCCCGTGGCCAATGCCCTCCCCTCCAATCACAACCCGTCCGCGCTGTCCCCGGCTTTCCGAATGGGTGTATGGGTCCTCACGGTCCCTTCGATGTCACCGTCAGAAGGGATCGCCGCCTCAGTGTTGCTTGCGCAATGGAATCCAGACGTTGGCTCCCAAGTGCAGATTCGCGTTTGTCAAATAACATTCGAGAAGCCAGCGCGCACGGAATTCGCATAGTATACTCATTGATTTATGTATTTGTTTTCTGATTTTGGTTGTACACTGTAGTTTCTCACCGCAACTCGGAAACCTGTTCTGGATATCAATATCCTGGTTTGAACGAGGTGCATTTATTTTTTACAATGAATGAAGCCTCTATCCGAATGCGACAATGCCGGAACAAAGGATTCCGCGGCCGTGTAACGCCGGATCCCGGGTGTCGGCAACATCCTGTTGCCGCCCGACGTTGATTGATGGAGCGACTCGCCAGTTTTGGAACATGGCGTGCTTTCACTCTTACAACCCCTTTGGTTAGTTGGAAACGCTACTGCCGGCTTATACACAAGCCGGGCCATTCAGGCGCTCGCAGTGGACACGGCGAACCCTCTGAACATCACCTATCTCATCGTGATGTGGGAAGAGATGAGCGATGGATGATGCCCATTGCGTCGAGGGTTAACCGATTGACTTGGCAAATTGACTTGCCCACCAAGCAGAGTTTGAATTTTGGTGCGTTGACTTGCATTGACTTGTGCGTGGATTGACTTGTGCATGGCCTCGCTTACACTCACTTCTGCCACCAATGTAAAGTGTCTCTCATTAGCCACCAATATAATACCCTTGGTCCCCTGCGTCATGTAGCAACCTCTCGGATGGGGTGTCGAAGCTTTTGATGCGATCAATGTGCTCTGCTCGTCGTCGATCACAGTGTTGAGAATCTCTCGACTTTTCAAGTCCCCATTCCGCTCACATGTTACAAACTTGCACATTAATATGCGGCGGAGGTATCGGCCTATATTAAATGACCTCGGATGCCCAGCTACGAGTGATATGCTACTTCGACCGAGTGCTCCTGCGTTGAGCTGTTGCGCCTGCCGGTTGGTTGGTACCCCTTTTCCTTCTGCCACCCGTCTTTTGCTTACTGAATTCAACACCTGGTTCCTCCATGTCCGATGAGATTTTTGCTCGTTTGCACTGCGTTCAAAGGGTCCGTAAAACCGGTTTGTGTCGAGCCGTCTCGGCATTGATAGCCGGAGCTAGGCGCGCACGTGCGTCTAGGTGGCATGGCAACCCCGGTCTAGCCGGTTAAGCGGCTCTCACAGCAGCGAGACCAGCATGAGTGTAGACGGGCAGACGCGTCTGCACTGTGTGAGCTAGACCCGTCTCACAGGTCCTCAACATGTGCCTGGTCGAGCCGGTCTAGACCTGACAGGTCTAGCCAATCAAGCGCACATAGACCGGTTATCAACCGATCTAGACCCGTCTCACAGGTTCTATATTTTTATGGTTTTAGGGGCCCTCTGAACGCAGTGTTTGGTTCCTCTCTGTGACGCTGTTTCGACATTTTTGCGCTTGTGGCTGTTGCGCTTCGGCTCATCAACGGAGATCGTTTGGCTGGGTTCGTTTTCAGAGGCCCGGATGCGCTCAAATGTAGGTGGCCGAAGATCTGGATCGAAAATGGAATGGTCAGCATAGAATTTCTTCGCGGTTTCCTCATATTTGACCATGGTCCAGTTCTCTTTGGCTGCTCGTCTTTGAAATCCTGCCCAAACGAACATCGCCGTCAATGCGTCTACACCTTCCACGGGAACGGGACGGATAGAACCATCGGCGAGGTTTTGAGCGTGTCCCCATTCAGGTTCAACGGTTCGCCCAGCTGAACCTGAATTGCGAGAAGTTGAAGTAGCACATAACCAACTCCGTGAGTTCGCAGTTTGCGTTGGGATTCCTCGATGCTGCTCAGAGAAGGGTGAGCCATTAAATCGTCTTCGGCGTCGCGGATCAGCTTCCTCAATTCTGGCATCGTCAGATCCAAATGCAGGCCACTCCGCCATTCAGTGACTCCCGGCCTCGCATCTTCATCAAGAGATGCTAGCGCGGCAAAAAATTGAGTGTAACTGTCGATTACTGCGTTTTTGGTGTTGAATTCGGCCAGTATTTTTGCGAGAGGAGTGATTGCCAGCGTGAATAAGCTGCTCGGCGGCGGGTTTTCGTGGCAGACAAGAGGTAGGGATTTGCATAACTAGGCAATATTACTTCCCCAACCTTCCTGCAGTTTTAGAAACTGTTTGGACGCTGAATATTGCACATACGTGGGACGGCTCGAGCTGGATCGCCGATATTTCCTGACAAAATTCTCGAGTTTTGTAAGTCGTCGGAACCAGCAGGTAGGTGAAGAAATCATCCTCCTGACGCTTTTGGTCTGCAAAATTATTGCAGCTGAGGAATTCAAACTTATACTCCATACGAGTTCCTGAACGGCGTGCGTAGTGGCGCGTAAACCTAGCGGGATACCAGCGTACACTGTCGGCCCTCCATTCGTCCTTTGCAAAAGGATTGGGTAGCATCGCAATCTCGCCCACTTTGAAACTAAAATCCCGTTGGTTACTATTGTACGGATAGAAGGAGAAATTTGAAGGTACTTGCAGGCCCAGCGGATCTTCGTGGTTCGTTTCGCATATCGTACACACGAATCGAACGTCGGGATCATCCCAGTCGACATCCTTGTCCAAACACGCGGTGTGGGACCAGAGTCTGCACTTTTCACACTGCACTTCATTCGGATCGTCATCACCCTCCTCAGCTTCAACTCTACAGCCATCGCAACGTAGTGGACAAGGGGTGATCGAATCAGTATCGGCTGCACTTCGTAACACAGTCGCTGAGCCAAGGTCTGCCTTCGTTGTGGGCTGAGGGCTCTGCTCGGGTGTATAAAAGTCGTCCCGGGAGCCTTCGGGTGTCGGAGAGGGGCTAAAAGAGAGTCGGCCACGGGAATTTTGCGTTGATGTACCCAGCGCATCCAGAATCATCTCATTCACCTCGGACTCAAGGTCCGAATCGACGCTGATATGTTCTTGGCTGGCGGGAACAATTTTTGCAAAGTCCTGTTGTATCTCGCGAATGTTTCTCGATGTCGTCTGCAATAAAGGTCATCAATCAGTCGCGAACCAGTTTAAATTCACTCACCGATGAGAGGGATCTTCGCAAATAGACCACAAACGATACATGCCGGTTGAACTGCTCAAGAACGTAAAGCGGCCCAATTGACGCCAGAGATCCGTTTCGAAGTTGGTCATTGTGAAGGTAAGCACCGTCGCGCATTCGGGTTTCAGTAATATAGTGCCCAATTGCACCGTCGTGCGTCGGGCCAATGTAAAAAACGCGAGAGATCATCTCGTATTCAACATCTGGGCCGAGGTTGAGTACGAGCAGGCAATACAAGTCTTTAAGGCTTGGATCTTAGTCTGAGTCTCCTCTCTGGCCCCACACGGGGGTAACTCGCAATAGCAACGGCCATTCAGTTGAAATAAAAGCCAGTTCGGCATCCGCATCGCAGTTTGGATCGGAGCAGGGCATTTTTGAGTGGACAATATGAAGGGGGGAGAATGATGAAGGACGAGAGCTCCCGTATCGTTCACGTAGGATCCGACGGATGAGGTACTCACTGCATTCAGCCGCCTAATAGCCACAGCTATTTGGAGCTGTTACGATATCCGGCTAGCCCCGGCTAACTGTGTGGCTATGTATGGCTAGGCGTCATTATCCGACATAGCCGGATATCGTAACAGCTCCCACGCTCTGGGCAGCTGTGGCTACGTCTTAGTGAGGCCTAATGGCTGCCTATGGCTATTAGGCCTCTGAACGCAGTGACTCTTCGAGAGAAGGGCGATCTGTTCCAGGCTCCATCTGCTGAACGAGGGAGAGATCTTCGCCGTGAATGCCAATCTATAAGTTAATTTCGGAGCGGAGTCTGGCCGCGGAGTGATTCAAGTGACAGATGTAGTGTGCAGAGTATTCTGAGTCCCAAAGTAGCGCTGGATGCGCGGTGTTGTTTCTGTCTAACAAATAATCAACAGTGAATGCGGTATATAAGAAGTAAATTTACTATTATCATTTGGTTCAACCACGTCCTCGCGCATCCCGGCATCCCAGGAACGAATGTTGCACTGTCCCATTTCGTATTGAGAAGTCGCTTCACGTTCCGTTGGCCAGCATCGAGCGCAGTCATAAGCCTTCCGTGAAGATCTTTCATCTCAGAGTGTCCTGTAGAAGGAACTGCACCGCTGAGAAGCCCCCGGAGCCAAAATGCTCCATAATGTCGCGCAGTCCGGCGGTGTCTGCAGCTTCCGTTCGAATGCGGCGGAGGAACTCGGCACGAACCGCATCTGACATGCAACCGAATGCCCAGAAATATGCCTCCAGCGGAGCATCAATAAAGCATGAGTTGGCGTCCCAGCTGTACGACTGAAGTAGATTGCTTCCAGGAGGACGTATAGCCTCCGACGGGCGCTTGGATGATTTTTGGTGCTCTTGGGAATTAGCTGTGATGAACCGCTCATCCTCACTCATCTGTCGCAGCCAATGAGAAGCGCCATCGCTCTTTCTTTTAAGCTGGCTCTCTCGAGTGCTTGGCTCCGAGGACTCAGCGTATTCCATGCCGGAATGCGAGAGCACATGTATGAGACGAAGGCCTCGATGAAGCCATTCCTTTGGGCATTAGAAAAATCGAGAATCTAAATTATGGTGAGCTTGCGTACTTGAAACGATTCTGAATTACTTTACCGCGCTAAAGAGCTGATCGTCAAAGGTGTAACCGAGTCCAGCCGCGCAAATCTCGGCAATTACGTTCACAAGTTGGCTAAAGTGGGGTGTATGGTGGTCCACATTCTGCCGGCCTATCCAGGTATACAGAACAACGACCCAGCGAAGGACGACCTGCGAGAATACCAGTGATGTCAAGAGAACCCCCTCCTTGAAAAAATCGTGGGTCCCGTCTGTAATAATGCCGTGGCGTCCACTTTCAGGTTCGAGATTTTCTGTGTGCCACGACTGCACAGAATCCCGAAGAAGAACGTCGTGCATGAAAGGGGTCTGCATGCAGATGAATTGGCGATCAAGAAGATCTGCCTTGACAATCCACGGCGTTTCGAAGGACTCCTTCAAGGAAGAGAAGGACTGAAGCAACTGGAAGCCACTATTGCGACTCAAGGGAGGAGCAAGTATTTGCTGGCGTACTTTACTTTTCTCCACCTCGTGACGAGCCTTTCGTGAGTTGAGAAGGATGGGAGCAATCTCTCCGATGGATATCTGCGATGCGCCAGCTCCAGCGCGCAACTGCTGAGCACTGGCCTGCGGATTTTGGCGGACTTGCTGATCCAAAGCCTCCAGCTCATTTTAAGAAAGCTTGGTGACCGGCGGACGTGAGTGTGAATGGTTTCCTGTGTGCTGCCGTACCGCTTGTGAGACCCCAGCGTCATTGACATACTGGTAGTAGATGAGGGTGGCGGAACAGGGGACATGAATTAAGTTCCTGCGGCATATGTGGCAGATGTCTTCATGCTGCTTGTCGCGAGCGCCCTTCGCACTCTTGGGTCTGTAGAACCGATTGGGAAGACCGTCGGAGCCGACGCAAGAGCAGTGAAAAACACCGAGACAGACCCGCTTGTCCACTCTGGAAGCGTCGGCTGGAAGCCCGCCTTTACGGGACCCTGTCGAGCGCCACTTCCATCCTTCATCATCCCAGCCCATTGGTTCTTGGCCAAGTGGTGCATTCCAATTTGAAATTCCCGTCCGGCCATCGATAGGAAAGTGCGTCAGCCATGATAGGAGCATTGGGAACTGAAGTCAGCAGGAGTGTTAAGGCAGCTGATGGAAGAAATTGGGGAACAAGTAGCGGTGGGGCAGCTTCCCAGGATGGATGAAGGGCAGGGTTGGCTAAGACCGGAGGGGGAAATGCTGACTGCGGCATCTGCTGGGGCGGTTGAAAATAAGGATATGGATGAGAATAGTACGGCATTGGTGCGGGAAATTGCGAGAGCGGAATATTTCCTCCATTCGGAGGCCACAATGAGGACCAGGTTAAGTTGTCATATGTACCAGCGGGATTGACATTTTGAACTAGTTTTCCTTAGGTAAAATATGGAAAAAAATTAGCAGGAACGCACAGGGAGTTATATTCGATTGAGCAACGGCGGGAGTGGATCCATAGACAGGCGGATCTGAAGAAGTATAAGAACAAGGTGAATATTGGTGAAAAACACTGTACATGAAGTCCTCGCGGGATTCGACGGCGCCACCAATACAGTCCTATTACCCGGAATCGGAGGTGGACCTGGCCTGGCAGGCAGTGGAGGGGGATTAGAAGCATCTGCCGACGTGGATGTGAGCCCGAAGAGGCTCTTTAATCTATGCAGCATCGATGAATGAAATGTGAGTGCGTCGCAAGAGCAAGGCGAGAATTGGGAAATTTAATTTAATCGCCAACTCCTTTTGGATACCGCCGGTAACAGGGTAGGTAGGTAGGTAGGTAGGTAGGTAGGTAGTATTAATAGGAAAGTCGACGAACCAGAGCCTGGTGAGTGACAGATCTGTGCAATACAAGCCGATTTGCCTGCTCCCAAGTCATTCTGCGCAGCGCAAGTCAATCCGCACAGCACAAGTCAATTTGCGCACCGCAAGTCAATATGCTTGCCGACAAGTCAATTTGTTTTCTCGCAAGTCAATCTGCGCAAGTCAATTGAGAAGTTGAATTAACTTCGGTGTTGTGCTATTGTTGTAACACTCCAGCAGCCTAAGGCATATAGCTAGAGGAACCACTAGACATTATGGCACCTTTTCTGTTTTAATCTAATTCCAGAATCCTTCAAACCACGCCCAAGTCAATCGCAACATTTGTGCGTGGGATCACGTGAGCGCGACAAATTGACTTGCGCGCCAAATTGACTTGGGCGAAATAAACACATCAATGAACCGCATCGAACACTCTTACTACTGCACCAATGATTCACAGGTATATACTTTGCATCACTCCGGCGAATATATGCTGGCTTTTGGTGCCGCCAGCGGCTACACTAAATAATAAATATTTGCGGAGGGACTGAGGGACTTGTTCTGTGAGTGAATAAGTGCACCAAAAAATGTTTACAAATGTTTAAAGAGCCGACGATGGAGGTTCAGTGTATTTTACAGCGCAAAATGTGATTGGGGAATATGTATCAGTTGAAGCTATCCAGGATTACCAAGAAAGACCGCGTCATTCAACTTTGATATAGAACGGCCTCGAGACGCTCTGCAGAGGTAATGAAGAACTATGAGTGCTCCCCCAGGTGATTTGGACCCACAATAAATACACTGGCCCTTCGGAGGCGTCTCACGGCATATGCAAGTCAACTTCGACGATCGTGCACGGGTCACATGAGCGCGACAAATTGACTTGTCGCTATGTATATATACTTGGTATATATACAGGCCGTATATATACCAAGTATATATACACGCTTTTAATTGGCTGGGAAATACTTACAGGGCCTTATAGTGGACGCAAAGGCATCGCATGCAACCGCACGGCGGCATGCGGAGGACATAGAACGCGGAGTGCAGAGGCGCTAGATCGCGGACAGCGCAGAGGCACGGTCTGGGCTCTCGTCAGGGGCGGCTGCTGAGAGTTGGCAGAGACGGGGAAGTCGGACGGCTGTGGGGCTCCATATCTGTAAACAGTCCTAGTCACCGGCATATACTACGAGGTGCGAGTTTCTTCCAGATGAGTGTTTGTTGGCGATGCAGTTGAAGCTAGGGTATAGCGGGATAGAGAGCCTGGGCGGCGGCAGGGGTTGGCGGGAAGGAAGCGCGTCGCACGTGAGGTGCCAAAGAAGCCACAACAACGGGTACTGTGATGGATATTCATATCATTTATTCCTGGGCTTATTTATTACCTTCCTGATCCACTATATTTATTTCGAGCCCCCATGTATTTATTTTCGCGCTCTGTAACTCATTTCGTGCTGTGAACTGATTCGTGATTGACATTTGATCTATTATTCTCACGGTTCACAACTCAAATCCTCGCACCCGCATAAACTGTGCAAGGCTATGAGTACTGCATTTGTAGTCATTGTGAGTCATGTAGCTATGACTCACCATAGTAGTATATAAGAGGACTGTCTCCCTCCTGTGAAATATCTTACATCTTTGCCAATACAACTTCCAAGTGAACTCATTACAGTGAAGCCAAGTGCTCACTAAACTATCTACTACTTTTACTGTCTAGCGCTAGTGTAACGACTACTAGAGCTTACATTACCATTAGAATAGTGGTCCTAAGTACTTGGTGAATTATCCCAAGTGCACGTTAAACGGAGATACGAATCTCGTTTAAAGGCTTCTTTTGGTGAAAGTCCCCCGTGTTGACTGATTGTATAAGGGTTCTTGATCCTAATACTTTCGCTTGCTCGATATTTGTGTTGCATTCGTGTAACACCAACGCTGCTATCTTCTCACACCTGCCACAACTGCGCATGCTACTTACATCCGTATCCCGTGTGATACCGGTTTCGCTCACAGTTACATACTGGTCATCGGGCGGCTGCAATAAATGTTAACAATACATCTTCACATATGAAATAAACTACGATTTCCTTGGCGTGTCCCAGTCCTGGTTCAAACGGTGCTATTCTCAACTGTAACTGTTAGTAAATTCGTTCGCGAGCTATCGTGAGAAAGCCTAGTGCTATTCTGCTACCAACTCCCCTGGTTGATTTCCAACTCATAGTTGACTTTGCCTACATGCATCTGCGAACAAAGCAAATGGAGAGAAGAGGACGAGATCTCTTTCGAGTCGAACGGGTGAGTCTGTGCAATGTGAGCTATTGAGAGGAGTTGCAGGACCACCATGCAAGCCTGCCTTATTGCCTCGATTTCTCAACCAGTCCATGCTTTATTTTATCAACCTGTCCATACTTTGCTCCTTCTAATGCCAACTTCCACTACCCGACTCCCGCGAAGCAAAGAAAGCATGCAAACCAATAAAAAATGACAGTTCACAAGGAAAAAAAGATGAGCACCGATGCGTCGTTTGGCGCTTGCCTTGCCGGTTTCTCCAACTGTAAAATAAATAAAGACTACATAAGTAATCGGACTGAAACAAATTTAAGAAAAACCTTTATATTTAAATATGTTCGCATGGCTCAGACACTCCTTGCAACACCATCTCAAGTAGAAACTAGCGGAGACGCGGAATCCGAGCCGTACCTTGCGATTGCCTACATTCATAATTTTTTGAATAGCTAGCAAAAAAAACGGGGAATATCGTCGGTAGGGCCAACAAAGCTGTTCAAGATTAATTAATTACGAACACTCCTGTGTACTCCACAATATTCCCAGATGCCCATATCGAAGATCCTGTGGACTCATCTGACCCCTCCGATTCCGTATCGGTGAGGTTGGCCGTACGGGTACTACAGGGAAGCGAGGAGGCTGCCGAAAGCCCTACCTGTCAATTGGATATTATATTGTGGTAGGGCATCAGCAAAATCCGAAATGCTATGAAGTGTACGTGGTGGTTATGGCGGTCGTTCATGGTCCCTCACGGTTTTTGGATCGTGCCTCCCGTCTATGAGTGGCTGGCTATACGGTTGTTGTTGGCGCTCTCATAGTTTACAATTGTTTCTGCGTGATTCCAGAGGCTATTCAGAATATCACACAGTGAATACTATCTGAGTTCATCAAATATATTATTGAATGAGTTGTACTATACATCAGAGAAAACACTGTTTGTCCTGTGGTTCATCATCTCGAAGATCGAAGGCTCCCAGAGGTGACCAGCTTCTGGGGGAGAGGACATCAATTTCAAGTCTCTTCATGTATTGCTGTAGGTGCCGTAATTTCTTTCTTTTGCGCTAGGGAAACGGCTGGGATAGGTCAAGACTTAGTTCTTTTTCAGGTACATGCATCAGACGTCTGTGTATTAATAAATGCCGGAGGATACCGGGGGTAAAGGTTTACAGAAGAAAATATGAAAAGTCGTTCCAGCTACATAGGGCAGTTCCAGACCAACGGGGAACAATAGTAATGCGCGTAAACAGGCACTCTGGGCTAGCGTGCATCGCTGCGTGCCCGACTGTAATATTATTGGTGGACTAATTTTTGACGAGACACGTAGCGGCTCGATGTCTGCTCAGAAAGAGGAGAATCCCCTCGTACGCTTGAGATGCCTCACCTCCCTCACTTGTCTGCTTTTCGCGATTTCCTTCCGCCTGCTTTGATACGCGCCGAGGCAATGGGCATCATCCATCGCTCAACTGTTCCCACATCATGATGATATATGTGGTGTTCAGAGGGTTCGCCGTGTCCACTGCGAGCGCCTGAATGGGCCGGCTTGTGTATAAGCCGGCAGAAGCGTTTCTAACTAATGGAAGGGGTGGTAAGAGAGAAAGCACCCCATGTTCCAAAGCTGGCGAGTCGCTCCATCAATCACCGTCGGGCGGCAACACGGCACCCGGGGTCCGGCGTTACACGGCCGCGGAATCCCTTGTTCCGGCATTGCCGCATTCGAATAGAGGCTTCATTCATTGTAAAAAAATAAATGCACCTTGTTCAAACCAGGATATTGATGTCCAGAACAGGTTTCCGAGTTGCGGGGATGAGGAACTACAGTGTACAACCATACTCAGAAAACAAATACATAAATCAATAAGTATACTATGCGAATTCCACCGGTTTCTCGAACGTTTTTCACAAACACGAATCCACACTTGGGAGCTAAGTTCTGGATTCCATAGCGCAAGCAACACTGAGGCGGCGATCCCTTCTGACGGTGACATCGAAGGGACCGTGAGGACCCATACACCCATTCGGAAAGCCGGGGACAGTGCGGACGGGTTGTGATTGGAGGGGAGGGCGTTGGCCACGGGGAGCAGATGATGAAGTCCGCTGGTTCCTGTTGGTTTGGTAGAGATTATGAATAGTGAAATTAAAATAGGGGTTGGAGAGCCTGAATGCAGCGTATTGATGTGTAAGCCTCGTGAGCGTTTGATCTAAAAATCGCAACCTGCATCCTGAAAAAAAGGCCCCTTTCAGACAACGAACATCGACAGTCGCGGTACAGGCTTACCGCCAAATTGGAGGTCTTAATTCGCACGATTGAACGCAGTTGGTATAAAGACAGATCGATACAGCGTCTTTCAGCCCAGTCACTTATACACCAGTAGGTTTCCACTCCTTGAAAAATGTTCCCATTCTCCAAGCTCAAATTCCTGGCTCTCGCTGTCGCTGCCTCGGCCGTGTCTGTCCCCACTGAGGTAGGTACCTCCGCAACGCAGCCCAAAATGTAGCTAACGGTTCTGCAGCTCGTCAGTCGTGCTGAAGCCAGTATCGGCGGCATTGGCGGCATAGTATATTGTGCAGTTTCTAGCACGGCCTTCATCTGACCCTCCCGCTAGTCCCCTGACGCCGCCCAAGTCGTCCTTGCCATTGTCTGCACAGATATCAACTTCGGGAACTGCACCCCCCTCCAGGCTACAAACATTCCCACGGGATGTATCGCCGTGTCAAAGGCACTCGAAGACACCATCAGCAGTGCCCAGGCCGTTCTTGGGGTTCAATGCACCTTCTACCAGTGAGTACCTCGAGTCTCCAAAGAGCCTGTCTTCTTACAGTGGGGGTACAGGAACCCGGGATGCGCTTTAAACAGTGTCATCGTCGCGGGCAACATTCCCGACTTCAGAGACGTCGGCATGGATAACCTCACCAGTGCCATCTCGTGTGTCAGCATACCAGTTTAATTTCCAGCCAGCATCTAAGAACTAGGTCGAATTCGTTGTACTCGAGTAAATGAATACATTGTCTGAACATGGGTGTTTTTATTTTTCGTAGCTTAGCTTGATTTACTGAGGGCTACGTTACCGCCATAACTTTTGATGTCATGCCACCTTTACGTTTGCCCGGAGATTTCATCCTGTTCGTAATTGCATATTGCATCGGCCGATGCCAAAATGACAACCCAGATTTAGAGCTTGCTATGTGCGTGGGCTCGGCAAATCTGCAGATCCTTGACATACAGACTGCTATTCTTCAGTTTTTGCCGTACTTGCCGACTTAAAAACAGCCTAGTACGCATGTCGTGACTGGGAAATTGGAGCCGCATCCTGTGGTATCTTCCCCCTATTTTCTGTGGCCTAGTTACCACAGGATTGGTGGATGTCACGATATTTATTGCTGTTTGCTTTTGAAGGACAGCTACGCTGGCACATGTGTAGCAATCCAGATACGGACGTTTACTTTGATTATCCGAGATACTTCCAATTGTCCCAATCAGCCTTATTGGATGGATTAGCGAGTTGTGGAGAGTAAGCTCTTTTAAGCCGCTTGCGTGGCTTAAGATGGAGTCGAGCGCCATAAAATTGTGAAAATGTACCGCTCAAGAGAGAGACTCAGAAAATGGGGGAGTCGGAGCACATTATGGAAGGCAGTTTGAAAAAGGCTGGCTGGGTCCTCCACTGCACTTCCACAAAATTCGCAGAGATGTCGAGGTACACCAATTGTGGAAGCACAGGAGTTTGGCAGTCGACAGGGATTTGGTCCAAGGGATCTTGATCCCTGGGATCATCCTCTCCGCTATGGTGCTTATGGCTTTTGCATACACTGCCTCGCAACGTCGCTCGCGGCCTCACTTGCACCGCGTGAGCTTCCGCCTGCTCGTATACGTCTTGGTATCCAAGTGCGTGTCAGACGCATTTCCCCCACTTACATTTTTGTCTCACCTTGCCGGCCAAGCTTCATCCTTTCTGTCACCCTGATTCCAATGGAAAACCTCATGATGGGTCCCCCCTCCTCCGCTGGATGTACTCTCGCTGCATTCGCTAGTAACGTACGTGCCACGACGACTAGAATTCGGCCGCTTTATCCTGATGTCCTGCAGGCTTCGCTCTTATTCTCTGCCTGCATGTACTTCTGTATGGCTCTAAATCTCCAGTAAGTCCGCCCTTTACAAAATCGCGCCCAAAATGAGTTAACCGTCGCTAGATTAGTTCTGATCCACGGGGTCAACGGGCTCATGATGGAAAAATACTACGTGATCAGGTCTTCCCTTCTTGTGTGAGTCTGCACTATCAGTCCCCTGGCCGCAGGGCAATTCAAAGGTCTTTACAACGATCTCTGCGACGACCTGAGGTTTCGGTGGCTCGTCGGTACGCAGTCGTTCTGGATATTCCTCATGGCGTCTTCGGAGCTCGTATGTTTCGTCATTCTCATGTCGTACATACTCCGCCGCCAGGTTCGTTTACTGCACTGTGTCCTGGGTGTTTTCGAGATTGACGACGACGAACGCAGATGTCTGTGAAGCGCACACGTTCGGACATTTCCGCCGAAATGATCGCCTTGCAGTGCGCCGCGGAAAGCGCCGCGCCGATCCTGCAATTCCGGGGTATAATCCTGCGCATCGGTACGGTCTCTTGAGTTTGCCCCTCCCATTTATTTGGAACTTACCGCGTTGCCGATGCAGCGCTGTACCCGTTCCTTTCCTGCGTCCTCAACTTCTCCGGTTCTACTCTTGATTTGTATCTCGCGAAGCACCTAGAGAATACCGGATTGGTATGTGCGCTCAACGCCGTTCTATTACCCTGCTGGTCCCTTATACTTGTGCGATTGTTTAATTCGTTCTCCCCTCGCAGAATTTCCAGTTAAACGTCTTAGCTGTGCGGTTTCCGGAATCTATCGGATGGGCCGTCTCGCTGACTGGGTCCCACAGATCAATGCATATTCAACGTGCGTCCATTTCTGTACGCTGTGCTCGCCGCGACCGATCCGGTAAGCGCTGCTCAACATTCCAATACTTTCGATGACAAAATTTAACTCTGAATGAATATCATGTAGTCCTTCATACGTGCCATTGGCGCCCTCTGAAATCTGCATCCGAGGGCAGGCTCCGATGGCTCCCAACAAAGTAGCAGCACCGCGAAGTCTCGGTCTCGGAGCTCACGCAGCACGGCACCATCTTTATACACGCGGACTCTGGCCGACAGGAATAAAGCTGAAGGCGAGGGCGTAGAGAGCATGGTGAGACAGTCTCTAGACGCGGCAGGCCGTCCCCAACAGACAGAGGCAGATGTCCATCACACGCGTACACATCGAGATCCAGAGGAGGGGATCGAGCGGCATTACAACGTTGTTGAGGGCCGCAAAGATAGCATCGAATTCCAGATTTAGCTCTTAGTACCTTCGGTGCGGTGGTTTTACTGGTGAACGTTGAGTGGTTTCGTTTTAAATTAAATTAAATATAATGTAACACTTACGATGTACTGTATCGGTCTAGATTCATAATCAAGGTTGAATCAATTAAATGGAAATGATCTGAACCTTGATGCAATAGCTTTTGTGGGCCCATGGTGGGTCGAACCGGTGGGCTACCTATATAGTCGTGTCATTTGGGTACTCAAATGACATGACTATATAAGTAGTATAACAGAATGCTCTCCGTTCCCGTAAGACATTCACAACTTCCAGACAGACAGGGCCTGTTCGTACACGGTTAACGATTCTACCAACCTCTTATTAAAGACCGTTCATAAATGTCGGATCGCCCAGTAAACGGCATATGCTAAAAAAATGAATACTGTGGGCGGTGGTCTTGAACACTATTCACAAGCTTCTCGAATTCCGTCTTCCTCAGGACCTCAGCGTGCCTTGCATGCACATTTATGGAAGGGTCTTCCCTGATCTTCCTGCCGAACCAATCTAAAATAACAAGAAGACGAAAGAATTGCAAACCAAAAAAAAAAAAGCCACTCACAAGTGCAAGTCGCGCTACTGCTAAATGGAAGCAAAATAATCATGCGTTTCAAGGCTCGATGGTCCGTTAAATGAGCGCGTAATGTTGGAGATTCGATAGGGGCGGCTGGTATAAAGAACGCAAGCGCAATTTATGTACCCTCTGTCACACACGAAGGCCATTAAATTGAGCTGTCTTTACGCGCGGAACCACAGACTTTTAAATCAAGCAGAATATCAGTATATGAATTCACTGGAACATGTGGATAGTGTACAAAAGACAAGCACCGCGGAAACGCCATTCGAAGACCTTCGAACAAGCACGCTACATCAATCCTCTCGAAACCTCTCTCTAGCCGGAGAACGCCGTCAGATTCCGCAAAATGTGTTATATCTGATAAACGGGGAACTCACAATCCAGCTTCGTACGCTTGGAGTCAGATCCATCGCCATACCACTGCCTGGTACGTTTCAGCAGGCCGGGTAACTTCTTGCTCTTGACCGTCTGGGCCGTTACAGTGGGCTTCGCATTCACCCATCGGACGTAACGTCTATAAGCGTCGGCGAGAAAACGTGCTCTGATGGTTTCATAGAAATTTCTCCAATTGATTGTAAAACCGATCTCGTCCGGGTAAATGGCGTCGAACGCTGGTGTTCCCATGAAGTGGCGGGTCATCAGACGCAAGAGGTCCACTATTTCGTCTTGGTTCTTCGCGAGTTGCTCAGCATCAAAATCAGGAGCTACATGCTAGATAAGAGCAAGTCAGATCGCTCGGAAGGAGTAATGTAGAAATGAAAATAAAATACCCAAGAATCCTTGGCTAGTTGCTGTGAAACAGTCAGTGGGCAGCCAAATATACATGGTTACGGCTCGTACCTTCGTCTCGGGATCCCGGATGTATATATCCAGATATGGCGTGCGCCCAGGCGTACCCATCATACACCACGTCGCCCAAACCTAGGACCCAGTCTTTGGAGAATGTGGCGAGATCGACAGGACTTGAGGCACGGGATTTAGTCTTTGGATTTGTAAATTAGTCACAGACAAATTTGATCGTGATGACGGTGTCCACGGTCGGTACTGCGAACCATGCGGTAGCTTTCGCATCCAAGTCCGGGACAGACTGAGAATAGCCGGCTTCAACGACAATACCATATTCCGGCAACGCCTTGGGGCCAGGGGCTTCTTTACCGAAGACGAGGTCGGGAATTCGTCTACGCCTGATGCCCGGTATCGATATTTCAGTGTTATTCCCGACGATGAAAGACTTATCACGGGCTGCGATGTCCGTGAAGACATTCATCATCGTCCCGAAAGATTCGTGGACAGCGGTGGGGTAGGTCACAATTAGCATTCCCGTCTCGCGCAGGTACTCTAGCCTTAGATGGAGTTAGAGGAAGAAGGAGAGTAAGGTGGAAGACACTTCCTCAAGCTCGTCTGCTATTTCCTGCGACATCTTGAGCTGCTGTGGAGACATGTCGATGTAGATTTAAAGGATATCCAGAAAGACTTACAAGTGGCTCCATTCGCGCACATCCCGCCTTTGAACGAATATTCAGTTCAAACTGGAAGACCTTGAGAATTGAGGAACGGATGCGTAAAATCATCAATTGAGCTACGTACTTCATCGGTGCCACCCAGGTTCTTTCCACGGAAATCGTCTGAGGCTGCCGGAGTATGGAGGCCGTTGGCGGCACGGCCCGAGGCGCCAGTTTGCACAGGGACAGAGACGGGAGCAGCTGCCGAAGAGACGCGAGGAGTGGCATGTGAAGCCATTGGAGCCTGCGCGCCCTCGGGAGAAGAGGAAATAGAAGGGGCCGGGCTTGGATAGTAGTTGTATTTGGAATCTCCTGCGACACAAGTCATTGCATGGAAGAGAGGATCTTGGCGCGTTGCAGTCGGAAAGAAGGAGGCGTTGTTTATATCACAAGGCTGCGTCAAACAAATTTGTCTTGCTCGCTCTTCCTCGATGGCTCTCACTCGCGCGCCACGTTTCTCCATCTCTCTACGGCAGGACATTCCCCGATGACCCCTTCTCAAGCAGTAGCTTCTGCGACACTCGACCGCGTCATCCCATCTGAGCACGTCGTCCCCCCGCGTTGTATCCCCTACCCGCGTCGCCTTCATCTGGGTCTATGCACTTGCACGGCACGCACTCCAGCAACACAAGCACGATGAGTAAAAAGAAGTGGTGGCCGCTGCCGTCGATCCCGTCACGACGGGGCAGAGCTCGCTGGCGGAGGCGGTGGGCACGGGCGGGGAGTTGGTGAGAGGTGCGTTTGCGTTCTTCTTTCCTTGGGGTTCGGGGGATACGGGACGTCTTTTCGCCGTATCCTTGACGCCACCCTTCACGAGCTGCGTACCCGTGTATCCCCCCTCCCTCGTACTCCTGCTTGACGCGGACACTCGGCGACGACTCGTCTTGTCGTGGACCCGCGGCGCTTTGGATTCTGCGGCTGGTGCCGGCGCTGGCGGCAGTTGGCAATGTGCGAAGTCGGCGTATCGCGTCGCGAGCTGCGTGTCCGTTTTTCGCCCGCGATGAGCGTCAATTCCACTGATCGTGCTCGCCGTCTTTTCCGTCGCGCGGGCTCACCTGCCTCTTCTCTTCTCTTTTGCCTCAACCTCGTCCTTCAGATCCCTCCCCCCCCTTCACCCCGCTAACCCCGCGCGCCTCCTCTCGTGGTTCCTCAACAGCCCCGCGGCGCCGTTCGGCGTGCACCTCATCGCGCTCGCGGGCAAGGCGCTCCGCAATGACGTCCGCATGTGGTTAGGACCCAGCGCGGCGGCGGGGGCTATGAGGTGGGTTTCTGCGTTTTTTTTTCGCTGTCGTTTGCTGTCCTTGTCGCCTCTCATTCGCTCCCTTGCCTTTCCCTTGACTTCCTCTTCTATCCGCGTATCGCCATCCTTCTTCGCTCCACTAACCTCCTTGCGATGTCGTCCTTCTACCCCTCTTGCCATTCACCACTACCCTCATCATGATGCCGTCGTCCGTCTCCCCGTCATCTTCTTCTCGCTCCATTCCCTCGCTTATCTCGCCACTCACGGCCTTTTGTCACCTTCTACCCTCTTCGTCCTCCAAAGCCCGACGCTAACACCCTTCTCCACAGAACCCTCGCTGTCGCCTTCCCCGCCTGCGGCCTGGGCGTTTCCGTCAGCACGCTCTACCAGACGGAGGTGTACGCCGTCTCGCATACACCCGTCGCGTGTCATCGGCGCATGCCTCGTCATCGTACGCCTCGCACAGCGCCCACCCAAGCTCCTCGTCGCACCACTTGCATGTGTCGTACCGCGAGCTCCACGTCCGCGTGGGCGGCGCTAAGTCGCCGGTGACGAAGAAGCGGTGGGGCGACCGTCCTGCTGGGCATTCGACTAGGGCTGGATGGCGTGAATCCGAGGTGAGGGTTTCTAGTCCTTCCTCCCTCTCCCATCTCACCAGCACGTGCTGACCCTTCCCCAGATGCTCTACGCCTTCCCGCAATCCGTCACCATCGCGGGCCGGCGCCCAAGCTCCTCGTACTACTTCGTTGGCGTGCAGGGCGACGGGCTCTTTTGCCTCGACCCGCACCACTCGCGCCCGGCCGTCCCTCTGTGCCGCCGCCTGTAGCGGCGTTCTCGTCCTCGACATCGGAGCCCCCCGCATCGTGTGCAGGGTCTCTCGAGCCGCGAGACTCTGTGCGCGCGGCCAGCTCGCTGATGACGGAGGACGAGCTCGTGCTCAATGCGCAGCGAGCGGAGGACAAGCCCGTCGACGACGCGAGCGGGATGATGCCCGCGGAGGAGGCGTTCTACCTGCGCGCGTCCTCGCCCGCGGAGCTGCGCGCCTTCCACTGCGAGAAGATGCGCAAGATGCCGCTGAACGGGCTGGATCCCAGCATGCTCATTGGGTTCGCGTGCCGCGACGAGGCAGAGTGGGTGGATTTGAGGAGACGGATTTCGTTGGTGAGACTTGGGTTCTTTGCCTCGCTTTTTTTTGATATTGATGCTGATTTGGGATGGTGTGTGCGCAGCTCCCGCGGATGATCTTTGCTATTCAGGACGAGCCACCGACGTCGCTGAGCGCGGACGACGACGACGAGATAGGCCTGGAAAGCATCTCTGACCCGGAGAAGGAGTGCGTGGACGCCGAGGGGGCGGGCGACGGGGAGGGCAGCATGCGGTTCTTCGACGAGAGGCCGTCGAGCGCGTCGCACGCGCACCCCTCGACAGACTACCACTCCAACTCCAACTCGACGACGAGCAGCGCGCGTGCGCGGAGCGAGGAGGAGGTGAACACGGAGGAGGACCCCGTCGCGCCAATTACGCTGCTGCCCACCACGACGCGCTTCGATCTGAGCGGGGGACCGAAGGAGCGGGATGGCGCTGGGGAGAAGAGGCAAGGCGGGACGAGGAGGATGTATTCGTCGACTTGGATGCGGGGCGGGAGAACGACAACAGCGATGACATCGAGGACGACTGGGTCGACCCGGTGCCGTCACCGCTTGCGCCTGTGCCTCCGCCGGTGATGAAGAGCAAGAGCGCTAGTGGGAAGAGCAAGGAGGGGAAGGAGAAGGAGATGAAAAGCAGGACGAAGAAGCGGCGGCGGCACCGGTGCCTAGCGTGCATTATCCCTTCCCGGTGTCGGTGGAGGTGGTACTACGGGCGATGGGCAGCAGCAGCAGCAGCGCGCGGATGAGCGGGAGAAGGAGCGCCAACGGAACGTGACGGCGTCGCCGCGCCCGCCAGCGCAGGGACGCAGCGAGGGGCAGCGCATGCATACCGCGCGCGCGCGTGACGGGCGGGGGGCGGATGCAGAGCGGTGGTGTGCTCGGTGTGTTCACCAGCGATGACAGAATCCTCTTTTTCTATCGACGCGCTTTGGCGTCTTGGCCTTACCGACTTGTCTTTTTATTCAGTTTTTTTTTTTCTTCGCGACTTGACTCGTACGTATCTAGGCTTTGTATGCACTACATATTCATGATATACCTACAATTACCTACATATCCTTGCTTTGCGCCTGTGTCCTCAATTTTTTGTCGTCTCCACTTGGCCAGATTTGGGTAGGCGGAGGTGTGTGTGTGTGTGTCGTTGCTTGGCAAAAGCTTCAGCCACACCTCACTCCAAACACTCATGTCGACCCAGGGCCACAAACGCAAACGCAGCCTTCAAGACTCCCCCATGGATCTTACTCTCATGCAACAGGCCCGAAAGTGCCTCGTTGCCCTTCAAGAGGAGCTGGATGGCGTCGTAGAAACTACTAGCGAGATCACGGCCATTATGACCCAGGTTGATGCCCTCCAGGCAATCCTTGGCACAGCGAAAAAGCCGGTGCGGTTTGTCCTTTCTGTGGATAGTACTGCATTCTGACGTAACGAGAAGAAACTCGGGTTTTCCTCCGTGACAAAGACCGATTTGACGAACGTTGGGATTCAGCGGAAGTTCCTTCAATTTGACGCCACCCAGCTCCACAACCTTCTAACGCATAAACGGGCGGCGCCTGACGAGCAGATTCAGCAACTTTGCACCCGTATTGCACGGATATACCGCCACGTTAGCATGCGTGTAAGAAGACATTTCAGCTTTTCGTGGGGGGTTCCAACTGATGCGCTTTGAAAAGTACGAGCCTGGTGCGCGGATGATTCTGGACGCCATCTTACTCGCTGTCGCCGAAGTATGCGCCGACGGCGATGCTAAACTTCCGTTCGCCATCCTGCCTGAAATGAGGATCGCATCTGGGGACGGGATTTTGTTGAAGAATCCCACCACATCCTTTGAGATGTGGTTTACCGGAACTGTTGATTATGGGGTGTGCACATATGAAAACAAAGATCAACGAATGGGTGCGGTCTTCTTAACGGTCCCTCTGCGCGTACTGTTTCCCACATTTCGAGTCATTCAGACCGAGTTCTGAACGCCGATGTTGATGATGTCGGACGTTTGGCGAAGTCCCATATCTTCCTCATCAAGGGGAAACGCCTCCAAGATAAACCACTGTATGATTTCATGCCCGAGGCAATTTCCCAAGCAGCTGGTTTGTGCGAAGTTACCGGGTTCCTTCCCTCTCCCCGCCGCTCCACCTACGCTAAACATCTTTTTCAGGACCATGGCCGTCAGATTTTGTTTGACTGATGGCCGCAAGTGGATTTTTTCGGTATTCGCCAAAGACGAGCGTGGGGTAAGAGTCTGTTATAAAGGGAGTGTTACTACGATTTTGGAACCCAGACTCGATCCGGAGGGTAGAGACTCTGCCTGGGAGTACAGCATTCACCAGATCGTTGAACTCGTTTATCATTGGGTTCGTGCTATTCTCGGCGCGAGTTTCATTACTTACACAGATCACACAGCTGGTTGCTGAAGATGACCCTCTGACGGACGCACTCTATGAGCTCCAGGATTAATCTACGGCAAAATTCGTTGCCACTGTTTTTTCCCATTGTCTACGTACGCGGTGTACTTTCAACTTATCCTTAACTACAGCGAAAACTGGTGCTTTCGGGACAATCGAAAATACGACTGAATTTGTATCAGTGTAGCACTTTCGGACGGGCCGAATCCTACTGCTTCAGTCTTCCTAGCGCTCACGCGACATTCAATCCACCGTTTAGCTCCGTGCCATTCAATACGAGGGTTTCCGAGACTGATACTCCTGATTTTCGTCTCGTGTCGCGTTTGTTCTGTGTACTGGCCTGTGCTATCGAGCGCCAGATTTCGGGGACATCCCCACGTTCCTAACAGTCAGATATTACGGCCAAGTTTCGAGATTTGTCCTCAAGAGCGGGCTATCTCTGAATAATCCTTGCCCCTCTTCTCCATCTCGATATTGGTCTACCACTTCTCCGTCACATACCCCGTCTTCCTTGGCCCACTCCCGCTCTCCACTACAGATCCGTCCCTGCCTCCTTCCCCCAGCGTCCCAACTCCAAGACTTCCAGCGCAAGACACTCGCCCATCGCACACTGGCGGTGTATGTCCCATTACTCCACCCTCTCGTTCTTCCATACTGATGCGCGTCCTGTAGGCGGTCCGAGCTCCTGGTGCATATATTCCGCGTGCCGGCCGTCGTTTCATGGGCGTCGAGGGCATTCTTCGTGTTGGTGGTTGCCGTGGACAGCGGTGGAGGTATCTTCCCCGCCTTTTTCTTCCGCGTCTTTATGGCATATCGCTCGTCTGCAGGCCACGGTGCTGAGGGAAGCCACGATGTCGATGGCGGACCTAGAGCTAGCCCCCACCTCGACCATACAAACGCCAGTACCCAGGAGGACCCGTCACGCCGATTACGCCGCTGTCGACCACGACGCGCTTCGACCTGAGCGGGGGCCCGAAGACGCAGGACGGCGTGGAGGAGAAGGAAACGGCGGGGTCGTCGTTCCCCGAGGAGGAGGACGGCTTCGTCGACGTGGATGCGGGGCGGGAGGATGGCATCGAGGACGACTGGGTCGATCTGGTGCAGCCCCCGGTGGCTGCGCCTGCGCCGGCGAAGATGAGCAGGAGGCCCACAGGATCTCGGTGGTGCTGGTGTGATCTCGGCCATGCCTTTGGAGGGACTCGAATCCCCACCCAACCGCGACGGCGTTGTTGCGGTAACTTCCCATTTATGCGATCGTCCCGGGGTCGATGTCCTTTCCGCAAGCTGTCTTGGTTGGTACGTGAGCCATGTGTGGCGGTACGCCTGGGAGAGAAGGACCACGGATGGGAGGCGCGGTGTGCAATGTACGGTGTGCTGGAAAATGAGCACGATCTGCGCGAGATCCAGACGAGTGCGGGTAAGCCCGGTGTATCGACCCTCCAGCTCAAATCTGCCACCCCGGCCCTACGCGGCGAGCTCGATAGACGATCGAAGACGCGCGACACGAGTGGTACTGCGGGCTGCTAGGGTTAGGGATGAGCACGAGAATTTGCTCGAGGCCGAGGTCCAGTTGGTGTGGAAAGAAGGACTCGGAAATCAATCCGATATTGCGTCCTCCTCCTCAACTCCTCCTGAGCAAATTTCGCCCCGATATCAATCCTCGCCGTGTTTAACCTTGATTCTCGGTCTCAAGAAATCGTCGCAACACCCCGCCACGACGGAGACGCCTCAGCAGCTGCTCTGGGCATTTATCGGAAGCTTCACCCCCTGTTTTACCTGCTCTCTGGTTTGTGGATTTTTTCTAAGAGTTCCGCTAGATCGGAACTTATCCTGTCTTGGCGCTGTATCCGATCCTTTCTACCTCCGGATTACTAGCATTGTTCGAGGTCTCGCCGATGAAGTTTACCAAGATCTCAGAGCTCCCTGTGAACTAGCCAATTCGTATGCAAGCACCGGCCCAAGGATTCAAAACTATTTATTAACGATGCTCTCACTTGCTTCTCCAATAGCCTTCCGAAATTATGCACACAAAGGAATCTATGATCAGGACATGAGCAGAGTATCTTAGATATCATGAAACAAGGAAACTTGGCTTCGAATTTTCCTCGCCGCCTCATTCTTTCCAGATTCATTCTAGCCTTTGTGTCAATTACTTCAATACCGACAAGGCAGGTGTAGGTAGGTGGGTAGGTAGCAACGGTCCAACTCATGAACGCCAGTTCCCAGGAATTATCCCGGTGTAACGCACTATACACAATCGTCTCTGGACTTCTCTGCACTCCTCTAGCCGAGCTCACGGACGCAGCCTTTCAACTCGTCGTCGTAGAACTAGACAAATACAAAAAAGCAAAAAGAGGCTCTGTTTACCTGATGGCCGCGCCTCGGCTTCGCCTTCTTTCCCACATATTTTCGCACACTTTGCCGGCCTGAGAGCGTAGTTTCTATTTTTCAACCATCCAAATCGTCTACTTTTAATATTACAATTAACTTTGATGTCCCTTATTGTTTACTTTATTGTTCGAACTTGAGTTAATTGAAAGACGACAAATGAGACGAATGGTTGTAAAAATGAGGCGGTTGTAAAGACGGCGGTTATAAATAAATATATGCCTCCATTTGACGCGTTTGTTTCAGTAATGTTTCCTCCGCAATAGCTATATTTGGCGTAGTTCAATTGAACGCCACACTATTTGCTCGCTCGGATGATGGCGACCAGTGTTGTGTGTGAGAACAAGACCGCGGGCGCTTTACGTTCCAGTTTGGTTGCTTGTTGTCCTCTCGCTTTGTATTTAAGGAGACTGCGGCAAGCATGAAATCATCACTCCCCACCCACCGCCCGCTTCACAGTAAACATGTACAATACCGACAGTGACGTAACCGATGACAAGCTCTGGAAGGGATTTAAAGAATGGTAGGATGTCCCGGGAGCGTCTCTCATCATAAAACACCAATTATCTGCGCAGGTTGGTGTTTGACCGAAACTTTTCACCAGCTTCGATCGCCGTCATCATGGAAAATATGTGTTCGCCCAATGCCCCACCGATTTTCGATTCAGCTCGCGCACAGGTAGAGATGGAATAGGGAAAGAACCTTGGCATAGAGAAAATTTTTGGAAAGGGTAAGCGCATCCCCTGATCGTAAATTCCGCCCGGTATATTTATTCTTCCTACACAGGCTTGGAACCGTCGTCGCTACAGGAGGACCCGATGCTGATCTTGTCAATTTGCTACTTCGTTGACTATGTCAAGACCCTTCGAGATGCTTCAAACGACGTTCTACGAGGACACGAGAGTGACGAGACTCACGCCGAAATGACCGGAAGCGTAGTCGGATTGCGATTCATGATAGCCGTCATGCGCCTCAGGTGAGTAGTCGCGCTCATAATCGGACTATCTGTGACGTATTCTTCCACAGGATTTGTGATCTCGGAGTCGACGAGCAGCTTGCGATCGCATACGCTGACAGCTGGCTGGAAGACCGCTTCAACGGCGCGCTCTGGGGCGTGTCGCTCCCTCGCAGGACAAACGCTATATCACGACTGCAGCGAGAATTCAGGCAGGACCACAGGCATTGGGACTGCACAATCGTGGGCGTGCCACCTGGAGCTGAGACAGAGCGTGCGTATTATTTAGTGCGATCGGATCCGACTAACGTTTGATGCCGATGACATCGCCAGTCCGTGCAGAGGGTTGGATAAAAGCATTCGATGACTTCGAGATGAGGGCTGTACCCAGGATGGTGGCGGTTCCAGCAGCACGGCGTCGGGGGTGGTTCAGGAGTGCGATTAAACGAGGTCGTGGAGCAGTATGCGGTCGTTGAATGGAACGCTTGTGTGCCGGTGAGCGGAGGGTAGAGGAGATGCGCGAGACGACAGCGGGCGCTATTTAATTAGCCAAGTATATATAATCGCAAAGTTTTTTGAAGATTTCATAACATTGCGCACCAGTAATCGAGAGGATTCTGATTTACGACCAACAGAGGAGACGAAACATGGGAGTCTTTGCGAGAGAAGCAACCAGGAATGGCCAAATAAACCTCACACCCAAGATAATGGAAGGACGGGTTTGAGACCGGCGAAGGGCAGATTGGTGGTGGAACGAGGAAGGGTTTGATGCAAGTTTGATGCAGCTTCAAGTTCCATCAGCTGATGGCCGGCCATATAATCGCCACTGCTTCTCACTAGTCACACCCAGGACAGGAATCTTTTGACCTATACTTATATTCCGGCGGATGGCTCCCCCCCCATCCGTTCACCTCAACGGATCCCAAGGGCCTGGGTATCACCATGACCAGAAAAATCAGGGGATCGCTTCTCGTAGGGGGGGGTGAATGTCTGGAAACGATCCCCTGATTTTTCTGGTCATGGTGATACCCAGGCCCTTGGGATCCGTTGAGTTGGACGGATGGCGGGGGCCATCCACCGCAATATAAGTATAGGATGTATGCCCTAAATTTAAGCACGAAAGCACTGCTGAAGGTCTTCTTTAGGGTTAGCGCGAGAACTTTGACATGCAGTTTGTTCCCGATAACTCGCAGATTCGCTGCCTTGCGCACTTTGTTAATCTCGCATTCCAGAAGCTTCTTGCCGCTCTGGATGAACCCGAAGAGCCTGAGAAAGAAGACCATTACATACCTCACAAGGGTCAGCCCTTTCATTACGATCCAGACTTGGGTCCCGAGTTCGAGAAGCACAGCGCGCTCGGGAAGGTGCGCATCAATTTCTTGCATTCAAACTTTGTCTAACATGTATTTTCAAGCTTCGGATGACGGTGACAAAGTATGCTCTTCACCCCAACATCAACACTGTTTTAAATTTACGGCGAAAGCCATCTACAAGGACCAGCTTGCACCGTCTAGTAAGAGGAGCGGCTGTTTAGAAAATCCGCTCCGCTTCTGCCATTGATGGTTTTAGGATCTCCCACTGAACTCGGAGCTGGCGAACGACTCGTTTGCCCATGTGAAGATAACAATCTCGAGATGCCTCGCGAAATTTGCACCCAGATGTGAATAATCAATGAAATATGTTCCGCTGAGTGTTGGGTTCAAGAAGCCAGGATCCACCTGATGAGCAAGGTTCACTTCGAGTTGCATTACAATTCGAATCTGGAGTAATGAATTACGAAGAAGAGAAATAACATCGGCGGCACAAATTGCCGACTTAATGGAGAAACAAGCCGGTTTAAAAAAATATCCAAACTTCAAATATACATACACTTTGAACTCGACGTGCATGAATGAGAGCTACTCGGGATGAAATAGATACGCGGAAGGGGGACTTGCTACCGAACAAACGGCCGCTCACAAGTGCAAGTCGCGTAGAATCTCTCGCATAGGATGTCTACCTGCTGAATGGTTTCAAGGCTCGACGGTCCGTTAAATGAGCGCGTAATGTTGGGGATGTGATAAGTGGGCGGCCGGTGAAGGTTCACATTTGACCGTGCCAAGTTGACTTGCGCGCGCGCTTGTATTGACATGATTTTGGTTAGGGTTAGCGCAAGTCAATTTGTTGGCTTGGCACACACATACGTTGGGGGTAAGCTTGGGTATATTCTGTGCAGAGGGTTCACTTTTGAGCGTGCCAAATTGACTTGCGCCAGCGCGTATTGACTTGTATTGACTTGTGCGTGGATTTTGGTGCGCAAGTCAATTTGTCGCACGCACACGTCAATTTGTTGGCTTGGCACGCACATATGTCGAGTGTAAGCTTGGTCACATTCTGGTCAACGTGCTGCTGAACTAACATGCTAATACCAAGCACATAGTATTGAATACCTCCCCTGCTGAGATGCACTGTTTTCCGACCACAATGTGTCGACTTAGGCCAACACTTCCGCCAACAACAGCATTGCCGAGGCAATTTTACTGCGTAGCCTTATTTGGTCGTTGACTTGTGGACGTAACTCCATTTATACAGCTATACACCTCCTAACTCTCTGATCCGACAACCTGGGGCCAGGTTGTCGCTTCCAGAGGCCGTTCGAGTCTCCAAGCGGCGTTTTTTGTCGGCGGATCCCCCTGGATCGCCTGCCACCTGACCTTTGGGTTGCTGTGAGGTCGAAATCGGGCCCAACCTGGGTTTTTGGGGCCAACTTGGCCTTTCCTCGAATTGGGCCCAATCCGGGTTTCTTTAAGGCACCTGTCGCCTAAAAGAAAACTGCACCACCCCAAATCGGGGCAAATGAGGGTTTTTTTGCGTACCCAACCCAAAATCACCGGCAACCTGGCTTTTTTTGCGTACCCTAAGGTCAAATTGGAACCCTGAGGCATTCCTAGTGTACTCTAAGGCTTGTTTGCGTACCCTAACCGCTTTTTTGTGTACCCAGTAGTAGGTTGCTGTCGGAGCCTGATATTCACGTTCCGTGGCTGATCCAGCCACTGGTGGCTGTGGGGGGCTGTGCTCAACAGCCATGAATATCAGGTGCCGACGGCAACCTACGATGGCGCTGCACCATATACTGAATAAAAAGAAAGCCCCACTGCTCCGTGGATCCTTGATCAAATCGCTAGGTCCAAAGGAAGAAACTGATCCGAACCGACCCCCTGATTTTCCTACGGGGGTGTCCCCGGGATTTTCGGCCGTATAAGGGACCCTCCTCGGGCTTTAACAGCCTTTTGGGCGGGCTTGGCCGTAGTGGGCCCAAAACAAAGCCAAATGGTGTTGGGCAAGAATCAAAGATCTCCCGAATTTTCCGAACGTGCTCCAGGCGGTGTCCCTAGGCTTGGCCAACCTCGACCAAACGGGGACTCCCATTTGGGGGATTATATCTATATTCCCCATTTGGGTTATAGAGCCTGTCTGAAACAGACGGACACTTCACTGGCGGGGATTGCCGGTGTTTGGGCATCAATAGGGGCGGAAAAAATGCACAAAAATTATGCAAAAAAAAAATTAGGTCGCTATCTGGAGCGGTTCGGCCACTGTGCCCGATTCGGGTTTTACCTATGTCCTTTTTAGGACAGTTCCATGTCCGCACCGCTGTTTAGCCGCCTAGGAATATCAGCAACCAAAATTTGGATGTTGTGGCAATAATGTTTGCAAATGCTATACATGCTGGAAAAATCTCATCCTCATATGCGGGGCAAAATGTGCTTTCAAGAATAACCTAGGGTTTTAGTCACGCTCCAAAAACCGTTCACCCATACAAATTGTTACAGTACGCGTGTCGTCATACTTGTCACATTCTTTCGTTTGATCCCTGCGAACGACACCAGCCCCAAAGAAAACCTGTTCCAGATCAGCCAGCCCTTTCTCCTCAACCAGGACAAATACATTCAGGCCCCAGGGAACTCTGCGCCACTCGTGATGGCTACGCTCACGAACTACACGCCAATGGTGCTTCATCGTCTCGTACCCATACGAGGTGGCATAGAATAGCTCCCACTGCAACATATACACACTCGTAGTGGTGGGTCAAGGAACTCAGCACTGACAAGTACCGTTTGGAGTACTTCGGCGCCCCCGGTATTTTGGCCGCCGCAATGCCCCGTGTATCCCAGAAGGTCTATGGCTCGGATGATCCAGCGCTCATGTCTACGTGGGCCATAGACCGTGCGGGAGATGATCTTTGGACAGTGAGTCTCGCGTTCAATGATGGTTTACGATGCTCAAACACAGTTTCCGCAGATTAAAGTGCGCAACACAGACCTCGTGTAGAAGAGTGGCTGGGAGTTGACGCCCTCAGATTCAACGGTACGCAATCTCAGAGCCCTTAATATACTGACGTTCCTTTCCCTATAATCCAGATCACCCTCGAAAAGGCGGATGGATCTGCCACAGAACACTGGAAGTTCCATGCCTACTGACGACGCCGTCTTCAAGAGGGAAGCGTGCTCTGCCGAAGACTTGTGCTGTACATAATTGCTGGGTTCAACACCCGGCGGTATCTCTTGAATGTAGCCGAAACAGGCCAAGGGCTCCCTCACTTTCAGACTTAAGTTGGCTAGGCAAGATTCAGTGAGAACGAATTGGACGTTCTAGTTCAACATCCTGGGGACTCATATCTATTCCACGCACAAAGAACCGAGAACTTATGCATGGAGTGGAATGTGTCGGTCCCCATCAATGTCAAGTGTTGAAACCAACGAGGGGATTATTCCGTGGGATAGCAAGTACGCGACAAAATCCGGAGATATTCTGATTGCGTCGCCCAGAAATAAGAGGACGGGAGTGATGGAGGTGACAGCCATGTTGGATTTCGAGTGCGCCACAGCCTGGGAGATATTTCGCATCAGCGTAAGCGCGAGGGCTTTATAGCTGCCTCCACAGCCATCAACCTCTTCCGCCATGTTCTCGGCGTCCTTCATATCGGACAACGCAAGCAAAGGGGATGCTATCACTCCCAACTTCGCTGGTTCGTCCGGTGAATAGATGTGGTGCACCAGCGTCGCCCAAACTGTTGCGAGCATACGTCGCACCCCTTTCGTCGCAAACATGGTCTGGCAGGTTTGAGGATGCTGGCCGAATCTCAGAAGAATTTGAGATTGTGATACATGTATAGACACCACTTCGGACACGGTGAACCCAGGAACGCATTCAAGATACAATCGGAGGAATTCCATCCATTGCCAGAGTTGAGGCCAGAGATCTGGGATACCGGCAAGAGGAAACAGTGGGTTGCGCAGGATGTAACACAGGGAAGAGAGTGTTTTCATGGCATTTTCTATGCAAGGCAGACAAGTCAATGGGTCCGCAATCTTATCCATAACATCGAGGGGAGGAATCAAATATGGATCCAGGTTTGCATAGATGACAGGCAATATCCCAATGGCTTCATCGTCTGTTAGACTTCGTGCCACGGTGTATAATTTGGCGACGTCATTCGAGGAGCCATTCATCGCAGCCAATGCAACCGGCTTTGGGAGGGTGAACTTGTGAAGATGCAAAAAAGGTTGATTCTTACACGGAGGGACTTGCGGAGCCTTGAAGTATTCCGCGCAAGAAGGGCAGGATGAATCCTGGTCATGGTAAGTGGTCAACCTCGGGCTGACACGATGTTACGTGTGTGATTTGTGACCGCGACGCGTTCGCAGGACAATACATTCTTTAAAAGCTTCCCAGTCGTAGGTAGAACTAGAAGGACATCTTGGGGAAGTTCGGCACGTGCAAGTAGAGAACCATTTATATATCCAGAGACCGATCAAGAACTATATGCAGAACGGGAATTTATTATATAGTAGAAAAACGCAGAATGCGCAATGAGAGCCGGGGACGGGATAGAGCAAAGAGTAGCAACTCATACCTACCCGGCTAACCCCTCCATGGACGGAAAATCGCGTCGATACTCGAGAATCACACACACACACCGGAGACACATGTCTCCCGAAAACCATCGCACCCGGGGCCCGAGAGGGTCCAATGTCCGTACTGAGTGAGGCACAGGCAAGGCCGACGGGTAAAATCCATCGTATGCGTGTTGACATAAGCCCTCGTCCCCTTCTTCCGCTTCCCCACCACATCGCACCTCTCGCACCTCCCGCCACACGCCCAGGGCTTGAAGACTTGCCTGTGCGGCGCAGGGCTTGGATGAAATCGCACACCGCCCGCCCCAGCGCGGGAGGAGCCCGCGATGGAATTCCTCCAGACTCGGAGCTAAGCCCGTCCGTCCACCTCGCGCAGACAGAGGTCGCACGCGGATGGCGTATAGCACACAGAGAGCGTGGATTACGCAGATGGGGTCGTGGGCCGGGGTCGAGCGCGTAGGATACGTCGTAGCTGCAATCGGTGGTGGGTACGGGGTACATGGAAAGCGGCCCAGCATCCCGAAACTCCCACCTTCTCCGCCGCCTCTATATCTCCGTCTCCCTCGTCCTCTACATTCCCCACATTCCCCCGCATTCGGGACACCACCTTCCCCTCGCCTTCCCCTTCCCGCCCACACTACGCTGACCACTGCGGCGGGACGACGTCGGGCACCCTGGTCCTTGGCACTTGCTCCCCCCCATCATCCACCGCACCCCAAGGAGCGGTGTCTCCTCGCGTCCGTCTTCCCCATGCTACACCCGATCGTCTCGAGGACCCATGGGGGCGACGACGCGCGGGGACGCATTAGGCAGGACGGTGATGAGGCGACGCTGCGGGAGGGTGGGTGAGTGAGGAAACCCCTGCCCCCTGCACGGGGCAGTCCTACAAACGTGCGGGGAGACGGTCGTGGGGAAAGCACGGGCGGTGGGGAACGGGCGGCAATGCACCCGCGGCTAGAGAGAGCGGGGGTGGTACGTGGACAGCGGGGCTAGGCAGCGTCGGGGGCCACCGCGCTCTGACGAGCCCGCACCACGGATATGTGGCGGGTTGGGATGCGAAGCTCCGCGAGGGTGACGAATTCGACGATGGGGAAGAAGTCGACGATGGTGTAAGTGGCTGCCGGGAAGATTCAGATGAAGTGGAGGGTGACGATCTTGGGACGGTGCCGCAGGTGTGGGCGGGACTGCAACTGAGCTAAGTACCGGGGAAGGGTAAACAATTATAAGCACGGGACTTACGGGCGTTTCATCTCCATGCCATGCGAGCGGACAGACGCCTTCCTTCGCGTGGACGAACTACACAGCGGCGTATGTATCCGGGAAGCAGCTGCCAGCACTAGAATAGATTATAATCAGCCCCAAAATATCAAAACACGAGATGGAGGAGAGAACGCACCGAGAACGCACTAACCGCACCTCTCCTGATCACCCTCGTCGCACCCTTGTCCATCCTCCCCCGTAATCCAAAAACCCCCCATCCTCTTCTCCCCGCTCCACACCACACCACAATGCCACCTCATCGCCGCGGGACGACATCGTGCACAGTGGCTCCGGATCCACGAGCTGCGGACAGGGAGCGAATGAGGAGCAGCGTCTCGATCTGCACTCGTTGATTCCCAGCCTGCGTGCGATACCAGCCCCGGTCTTCCTTCCCCTACACCGCATGGTAACCCACGACGACACCGGCGCGCGCGCGCCAGCATCGGGACGTTTCCACGTGCTCACGGCTCCTCTACATCGATCTCGTTCTGTCCGGGCCCGCGTCCTTCCACTCCTCAATCTGCCGTCCTTCCCCTACACCTGCGACCGAGAACCGATACGGGCAACGACACGGGCGCAAGCGTCGGGACGCATCAAGGGTAAGGAAGATTAAGGCCACACCGGGGGAGGATGGCGAGGACAAGTACAGTCCTACGAACGTGCGGGGAAGCCGCGGGTCACGACGGTGGTGGACGGCGAAGTAAAGACGATGGCGATCGAGCGACGAGCGGCGTGTACGGCGCACATCTCGCAGGGACGGTTCGGGAATGGAGGTTGTCGAGGTAGTCGAGTATGCAGAGATCTGTTATCCGATGACGATGACGACAGATAGCTGTCGATCGAGACGTGTCGGCGGCGGCGAGTAGAGATGGCGGCAGGTTAGAAAGACGGCCAGGCACGCGTAGGGCTAGGGAACGAGGTGCAGCGTCAGTGGATGAGAAAATGCGGGAAAGCTGGACACGTACCTCAAATATCCCACACAAACGCCCAAACGCCCACCCTGGCAGATGAGCTTATTCCATAACCATGCGGCATAACGCAGATCTGAGCCGCGATGCGTTTACGCCTGTAAGGTGCGTTAGCGATGGGAAGGCCAATACGGAGTGTAAGTTGAGTGGAAAGACGGGAGGGAGCAGGGTGACACTGAAAGACAGGGAACGCACCTCGAAGAACGGAACGACAGAGCCATATGGACCTTGATTAAGGCGAGGATTCGCGGCGCGTCGTCAAGCGACAATCGTGATCTCGAGAGTAAGGGTGGCTGCTTCTGAAAGATGGCGTCCGCGGCGGGAGGTGGCACAGTCCAAGTCCTAGTTCCGCTCGCGATGCGATCGTGGAGAAAGACGTCCGCCCATATTGCCATAGATCGTAGAAGCCGATTCCGCGACTAGCCAAGCAGAGAGCGCAAGCATGGCGACCGCTGTTAATGCTCGTGCTGAGCGCTGAACGAGCCTGTAGAAATGTAGGACGCGGCGTGAAAGGAAGAAGAGCGTTTTGATCGCCGATCAATCACGGTTACTTACTCTCCCCTTTCTCCCCGAACCATATCGCGCGCAACGACGACCTGTGTAATCCCACTGAATCCTCTGAATTGGGATAACACGCGAGCCAAATTTAATCCTTCCTGACTCTCCCTCGTCTTTCGTTCTTTCTGTGGACTCACCAACGGACGTCGCCGTCATGCTGATCACTTTCGGGCGATCCACAATTAAATCTAATCTGTACTCGCTGCTCTTCGTTTCTCACCACTTGCTCATCGGCTACAGAACTCTTAATTTACAAATCCAAGAAACGTGCGTATATTCTCTAAATTTGCACTATAACTAAATCTCGGTCTCGTTCTCAAGTAACATCTCGAGATCATAATCTTTGTTCCAGGTCAGACGCCTGAAAACACAGCTTTGTCTCTCTGATTCTCTGGCGCCCAGAACATTCGTTGCAGTCTGCAAATTCATGGACGCACAATCGCTTTATCGGCACGCAGCTCTGCATCCCTTTCCGAGTCTACGCCTGACTTCTCTCACCCCACCACCCATCGGTCTCTTATCTACCTACAACGTTGAAACTCTCCATTCCGTGACGCCGTCCAACGCGCATAGGACTTTCTATCTCTGCGGTGCACTTCTTTGTCCCCAGCGTGGCCAGATTACGAAAACCCGCATCAGTCCTCCTCATCCGACTCGTGCAAAAGTCCAAACCAAGATTCCCTTTCTCCGCCCGCTTTATTTTAAAATTTGCGGTCGCGGTTGTGATATCGACTGGATACAAACTACATTCCTTCGGATCCCGAAGTCCTTGAGATACTCAGCCTTCTCGTGGGTAGTATGTACATTTAAATGTTTGCGCGCCGTGTAATTAATCAATATGCCTATAGTCGTGAGGTATGCTTTTTTCTTCTCCTGAACTGCGGTATATTACCCTTCTGATACTGAATCTTGATCTTCAACTCAAACTACTAACGTACCTTGAAACGACGTCCAAGCTCCGAGTATCAGGTATGCCATCGAATCCGATCATACATCCAACTGACGCTCTTTCCTCTTTACTCCGCTCTCCGTTCTTGCTAGCATAATTCCAAATACATATTCAAACCTCCCACACGCATAATTTCCTTCAACCCACACTGGTCGGTATCGATCCCTTTCCAAACCGCATACAATCATGAACCCATCCAACACCCATCGCTCTAGATCCGATACCCAGCCTGCTCTCACTCTATGCTGTGCGTTGTTGAAAACATCCACCAGCTTATCATTAATCACCGTTGTCGACCCACCAACGCTACCCTGATAAATTTTGGGCCGACCTACAATCTACTCGCGCGAGGTCTACGTATAGTGATCTGTCAATTTTTTGCGACTGCTGTTTACTTCCAATCCCAGGTCCGACGGCCGAAATGAATAAATATCGCTTTCTGCGTGCGCTCATTCAAAGACGAAGCCCCCGTAAAATTTGGGCTCGCGGGAGATTGCTTTTGTTTTGTTTTTTGTGCCGCGGACTCGGAGTATGCAGCGTTATCCAACTGAATCCCAACTCACTCGAACCACGGAGCTGTTTACCCTCGCTGAAATCTCGCAATCTCGCGCCCATCCTTGCCCTCACCATCGCAGATATTTTCTTGGGGCTCGCGAAGCAGTTGGATGTTTCCGATCTCAATACTTTCCTTACATATACAGTACGTCTCACACTTTTCGCGATGAAGACGTGTAACTTTCCTCCCAGATCTCCAGTGTCATTGGCGAGCGAGCTCCAGTCGGAGAGGACCCTTGGGCTTCAGCATTAAAGCACTGGTAAACCTCTCTGTTCTTGCTTTCCTCCATCAAAATTGTGTCTGAAGGATCTCTCGTAGCATCCAGTCAAGTCTAGATCTGGCAGACGACGATGACACGGTATTTCATCACCGCTTTCCGGTTTGTCTCGAGTTAGAAATCCCCATATTTTTATGGCTCAATTAGATTTTACTCCTTTTTTCACGCAATGCGAGTTTGCTATGCATCGATTGGTTGTCAACGGAAGTGATTTCACAGCCGCTACACACAAATAAATAAATACTACCGTCTAAGAGATTCGTCACATATGAAATTCGGCATCGAGCCCAATATACAGAACCGCGTGACGCTCGATTGTCTTTGTGATATTAACGAGAGTAGAGATTGCAGCGCTATGAGGTAGGTTCGCGCGTCGAAACACACGGCGAGAGAGACGTACATTTATCTTTGAATATCTTTCCCATGTGTGTGCGAACCGGTGTCTCGCCGTCGGGAACAGGGTTAGAACATTTGCGCCAGACGATCGCATAGGAAAGACGAACTGCTTACATCCCCTTCACAATGAACGCAGCGTGGATCTCCATGCCACCGTGGCTCTTGGACATCCGAGCTACTTCGAGTGTGTCAGTGGGTGGGACGACATGGATCGGGACAGCACGCTCGGTATTAACCCTAACCCCAACAACTTTAGTTCAATAATTGGATTTCTGTGAAACCAATCCTTAAACCAATTGATTGTATTTTGGCTCGCTGTTGGCGTGACCAAAAGCCCAGCCAATACATTGATTTTTGGCAAAGTTGAAATTTAAATCAATAGACCTTAATTTGGTTTGAATTTCGGTTTAACTGAAATTTGAACTGACACGTTAGCCCTTGGTTTAATAGGGGAGCTCAGAGTAGATTACGCCGGACGCTTTTCGCCGACGCGGATTTCTGAGCACGTGTTGATGTGACACAGTCACTCCTGCATGAAATTTTGACATTCTCTGCTCTTTCGCTCTTGCATCGACACTTCACGCTCCCTACCAAAAACCACTCAATAATTATCTATCTGCCTCTCATATCTGATGGCAGCTACGAAAAAATGTGTCTCCCCTCGCCGATCTCCTCGAAAACATACCATAATGGAGAAGAAGACAAAGCCAAAGGCTCTGGGAGAGCCACGCTTGGGAACTATCAAGTGGATTGAGAACGGTGGGGCCCTGATTTGGGCTCTTCTTGGGGAGATGCAGGTCCCTGCAAACCGTTTAGTTCTCTTCGGGAAGACAGAGGGATCGGATGAGGTAAGAACCATGCTCTGTTCCTCATCTATTTGGTACTGAGCAAGTCGCTGTTTCAGGGGACCAAGGGCGACAGTAAAATCATAGTTTACAAAAGGATTGGGAAGACCATCCTTCCACAATTGTTCAAAACAAGTCCCAATGCTCTGGCGAAGCGTGTGAAAGGAAAGGCTGAAGAGTGCGCACTTCAGCTGCTACGCAACGCTCGAAATACTGACCCAGATCAAAATAGCTTGCTTTCAGACTACAAGACACATGCTAAGCGGCTGCAGGTCACTGGCGAGGGTATCAAGAATGACGACGACGATGATGATGACGATGTCGACCAGTTTCTCCCATGCTACATCTCGAAGGACGGTCCGGACCATGATACTACTGCAGCAGCATTAAATATCTGGGGTGCGTTTGGCACCAACATTCGTTTAAATCTCATCCTTCTCACCTGTACAATCCAGAGGCGATTGCGAAGAAGTTCCCTTACTTTGCGGAAATGCACCGCTTCCTTGCAACACGCTCCAGCATCACACCACCCGCGGTAACTACTGGTGTCGGTCCGCAAGGCTGTAAAGTTGCCCACCTCCAGGCACCCGATAAAAATAATAAGAAGCGCGGCACCAATTCGGCTCTCCCTGTCACACCGGTTAAGAACGAGGTCGATCTCGACTATGTTGGGTCCAGTCCAGTGAACATCGACTCCTCTCCGCTCGTGCCTGCTCCCAAAGGTCGGGCAAAGACGGCCGCTCAGGCCTCTACATTCGACAAGGCCGTCACCAAAATCGGTAACAACTTGCGGCCCACGAAGGTCAGCTTTGAAGATAAGCTCGCAAATCTTCAGACGTGCATTCGGCTTTAGTTTTGCCACTGCTTGCTTATCAGTTGAAATATTAACATGAAACTATTGCAGGAGCATGATGGAGAACGCAAACAGGCGTGAAGATGCGAAGCTCATGCACGAGGAGACTCGGCTTGCCCAGGAGTCCAGTAGGCTTTGTATTCAAGAAGTCCAGCAGCTTGTGCAGCTCCACCAGATGGGACTTATCGACAAGGATGCCATGGCTGCTCAGTACACGCTTATTGACAAACGGTATTCGGCCCTCGACCGCAAGCGCAGTTGCTCACCTTCACCTGTTGCGAGTTCTTCTCGTAAACACCCTCAACATTCTCGCCATGCTTCATCATCCTCTGCAGGCCAATGGGATCCCAAACAAGGCTTGCCTGTCCCGGATTCCGACCCCAGTCTTGGATTCCGTTAGTAATTTCAACATTTCACTCTCCCTTTAGAAAAAATCCCGTCGCCGTCGTGTTATAGTCTTTTTAATACACCCATTCATGTCAGGGGAACCCCCCATTTCAATCCTTTCGTCGTTCCTTCCGTTGGCCATGGCTGTGCTGGTGGCAGTGTAAAAACCACTTGCCATCAATCAAAAATTGCGAGCTACTTTCACAACCCGCAGTGCAACCGACCAAACTCCCGCTGGAACCTACTCTGTGATCAAATAGAACACTCTGAGGATGTACACAATCTACTAATTCCGTCTTTGTTCTCGATAGGCTAGTAGCTCATCAGTTAATTGCACTCGCTTTGCCTGCCCATCTGCCTCATCACTTCCCACTTGTCCCTGCTGCTCACGAGGTCCACGGTCCTCTTCTTCTTCTTGGTGGGTGTGAATATGAGAGAATGCAGCACCAGATTGTCCTCCATCGACGTCTACAACCATATTATGAAGAATAATGGCCAGTGACCCACTGGCATGCCTTGATGTGATCGCTGTTGGACAGGATGTTCACGCGAAGCCCACGAAGGCTCTGGAAGCGGCCCTTGAGTGCACCCATGCAATGCTCTGAGCGTACCCGAATGTGAGATACTGCAGTATCAAAAAGCGCATTCTGCGGAATGAGTGATGCAGGCCATTTGTAGACAGGGATGATGCGGGAGCTGAGGGTATATGCTGAATCTCCCCACACCAATTCCTCTCCATGGAAGAGCCAGTCCGGATGCTTGAATGCAGCAGTATGTTCAAAAGCAGCAGAATCGTGAGCAGAGCCAGTGAAACCATGAGAATAATCCACAATTCGGAGCGTCGAAGGAACATTCCCAATCTGCAAAATAACTTCAATGGGATGCATCTATTAGATTTTTACACAATTCCGCACCTGCACGTTTAAACCATAATTAGACTTACGAGTGTAATAGCCCTGGCCATTTAGGCTGGGCTTTGCGTACAGCGGGACAATAGTGCCGTCGTACATGAGCCACCCTTCACGCCACAGACCTTTGAATCCCATATGTTCATCCATCCAAACTTTCTCTGCCTCTCTCTCATCATTGGTCAACGGCCGAACAAAGAGATCGTGCAAAGACTCGATGGCAGTGAACACTCGCTCTGTAAACGCTTCCACAGAGCCTTCACTGCATCCAGCGATGCGCGCAATATCCTCAAGAGATGCAGCATTTCCATACCGCCCCAAACGGTAAAGTGCGACCGCCAGTTGTTGGTCTACCGGTGTCTGTGGGACATTCGAGTTGTTGTGAAAAATTGGGTGCTCTGTGATGAGCTCTACCAGGACTCCAAAGACCAATGGTGATACACGGAGCATGTTGGTGAAACGGCCATGATCATCGGGATTTCCAGCATACACCCAGGCAAGGTGCATGTTTCCTGCCTTTGCAACATGGCCACGGTTGCGGAGATAGCGGGTAGTTCGGATGGTCTTTAAAATATCAAGATCCATGCTGAGCTTCTCCATTAGCGCGACGAAATCAAGAGATTCGGGGGGTATAATGAGGTCGCGCATGACCATATGTGTCCCAAATGGTCACAGGAGGCACAGACAAGACTTGGGTACCGTTTCTCATTTGTCTTGAGGTTAAATGAGAGCTGCAGACTATCTTATCGATGAGATTCATGAAAATAGGAGCTAATTCTCAAAGGGGAACATAAATTTGATGGTCACATCAACACGTGCTCAGAAATCCGCGTCGGCGAAAAGCATCCGCTCTGAGCTCCCCTAATATTCGGTTCAACCAAATGTCGGGAATTTCCGGTGTGCTTGCGCTTGCGCCGCTGATTGCCGATCACACAGCCTCCGGAACACTTCCCGCCGTACAACCTCCGTACTCTGGTACAGCGGGGCGTCCCCGTGATTCTTGGTAAATCAGGTGTGCGAATCTAAATCAATTTCGATGTGCATTCTGAACACATGAGCCTTGGATGGGGAGATATCGGCAGAACGGGAGAGATTGTCAGACTTTGCTTCCTTCTTCTTTTCTATTTCCTGAAAACCTCGCAGAATTTCTGATAAATGAGCTTGAGAAGACGACATACCCGCTGCAAGATGTTTCGTCTACTCATCTATTATCTCCTCGCCATCGCCACTGCTCTCCCCGCTGCCACAGCCGCCGCGAACAAAACTCACCTGAACCCAACTGTTCCTGGGTGGCACAGCGACCCTAGCTGCGTCTTCGTTCCTGAGTGGGACGACACCTTCTTCTGCGCGACGTCGACGTTCCTCGTGACACCCGCCATGCCGATTCACGCCAGTAAAGACTTGGTCAACTGGCGGCTCGCAAGCCACGCGTTGAATCGGGAGACCCAGTGGCCGCACTTCAACACCACCGGTCAGGGCGGCGGCATATTCGCAATTACGCTGCGTTTCCACGAGGGCATCTTCTACGCGATCACGTTCTTCGTAGCGGATGGGAGTGACACGCTCCCCCCGGGTCTGCTGTTTAAGACCACCGACCCGTTCGACGACGCCGCATGGAGCAATCCCGTTCTCTTCCAGGCGCCGAACATCGACCCCGACCTCTTCTGGGACGACGACGGCACCCCATATATGACGACCGCGCAAAGCATCATCTCCACGATCAACCTGGACACGGGCGTACTGGGTCCCGCCACCCAGCTCTGGAACGGCACAGGCAACACCAACCCCGAGGGCCCGCACATCTACAAGAAGGATGGATGGTACTACCTCCTGATCGCAGAAGGAGGCACGGCCCTCGGCCATGAGGTGACCATGGCCCGCTCGAGGAACATCACCGGCACGTACATCGGCTTCGCAGGGAATCCCGTCCTGACGAACAAAAACACCGACGAGTACTTCCAAACCATCGGGCACGCCGACCTCTTCCAGGACGCAGCGGGAAACTGGTGGATGTGCGCGCTTGCTACGCGCTCGGGGCCGGAGTTCACCAACTACCCTATGGGGCGCGAGATGGTCGTAACGCCCGCGACGTGGGTCGAGGGTGAGTTCCCTGTGGTGTCGCCCGTCCGCGGCAGCGAGAGCGCATGGGCGCTTCCAGTCTCGAAAGACGTGCGTGGCACCGGGCCCATCTATGGCACACCCGACGTGTTCGACTTTGCTCCCGGAAGCGCTCTTCCGTCGAACCTCCTCTTTTGGCGCTGGCCTACCCTCGACTCCTTCACTGTGTCCCCTCCAGGCCACCCCAATACGCTGCGCATCCAGCCATGCGCAGACATCAGCTCCAGCAACGGCCCCATCTCAGTGATCACGCGCCTCCAGACAGACACCCTGTTCGAATTCAGCATCGACGTCGCCTTCACGCCGACCGCGCTCAACGCGGAGGCCGGCGCGACGCTCTTCCTCGACCAAGTGCAGCACCTCGACCTCGGTATCATCTTGCTGGCCGACAGCGCCGGTGCTCCTGCTACCCCCCACCTGCGCCTCCGCATCACAGGCGGCAGCAACCTGAGCACGTTTCCCCCGCCCCCCGTGATCCACAGCATCCCCGCCTCCTGGCGCCACCCCATCACCCTCGCTATCCGCGCAAACAACGACACGCACTACACGTTCTCCGCGACGCCGCAGGGCGGAACGCCTCTCGTGCTGGGCGCGTTGCCAGCGACGATTGTGAGCGGCGGCGCGGGTCAGTTTATTGGTGAGGCTGCTTGCTGTGGGGATAAGGTTTGATACTTACAGTGATATCACGCCAGGTGCGGCACTGGGCGCGTACGTGACAGCGAACAATGGGACCGGCACGACGCCGGCGTATATCTCCCGCTGGAGGTATATCGGCATCGCGCAGCAGATCGACGCCAACACATTCGTGCCTTCGTGGTAGTACCATTGCAAATAGGCCGCCTCCGATCGTGGAGTGTAAAAATTCAGTGAAATGTTTTCGTGTCGGGTAGAACGAAAGACTGACGAGCGAAAAATATTCTGATGGGATTCTGCGCCGAGATGGAGTGAAATGAGGGGGAAATAAACAATTTTCGGCGGCAGTCATCGTGCCAAGAGCTAGTGGTGGAGTCGTATTCCTGCAAGAACTGTGCGTCAACCTGGGATTCTTCACTAGTCTCAATACATTATCGCAGATCCTTAGGGCCTCCCTGTCCCAGGCAAACGGCACCTTCCATGGCGGAGTGCCCAACAATTTAAGCCGTTCGATCACAGGAAAACTACACACCCAATTCTTCGGCTGGGAGCCCACCACATCCGTTTTCTGGGTGCTCATTCCCTGGACTATCGTCGCTGGCGCCACGGTTCATGTCGTTCTCGCTGTCATAGCGCGTCATACCGCAGATCCTATGCCTGAGGATGACTTTGATCCTTCCGATACTATGCAGCTTGTGTCTGCCTCAGCTGCAGGCGGACTGAGCAGCGTCTTTGCTGGGGTGGAAATGACACCCAAACGGCGTTGGATGTGCCCATCACCTTTGGGGAGTTTGAAGGCATGGAACGCGCCGTGATCATAAAGCATGAAATGTCTAAAGGTATTACATCTACAGAATACTCTCTACCTGCATAAATTCATTTTATTCGCTTGGTTTCTGTGTAATTCGTTGAAAACTGAATGTGATTGTGGATCATTGTCTATAGTTTGGCATGTATGCCCTCGCTAGTTCGCATGTTCCAGCACGGCCCGGACTTACCTCCACTCCCTATCATCTCAAAAGACGTCTCATTTCGCAAGCGTCGCCGCCCGAGAACTGTTCGTTTCAGTCGAGTTCACTGTATGTTCTGGGCTGACATTGAACTTGAGCACGCCCGCCTGAGGGGATGAAACGACAGCGTTCTTCACAGATTTCTTATGGATCCGTGAAGCGATGGAAAGAACAGACTTCCCCTTGCTCCAAAGAATTTTCTCGCATGCCGACAGTTGTACGCCTGCATGCTGGAACAGCAATTTCCGTGTGAATGCGAGCGTGATCAGCTGTTTCACTCGCGATCGAGGCAATCACAACAAACCGCGCTTTCAGGTTCGTCTTCTTTCAAATTGAATGGGGAATTGAATGGGGATGCCATGTGCTCGATGGCTGGTGATGAAAACAAAAAAATAATGCTCCAACAGCCTACCCACCAAAGTTGAACGACCTCTCCAGCTAGTTCCAACCGTAAACGCTCATTAGGAGTAAAAGAACCGGTTTGCGCACCGACTCGGAGATTGCATTCCGGGCTGATTCAAATTCCAGCCCCAGTGTGCGAGTAATGCCGCAACGGAATCCAGAACAGGGAGGAAACCAGTAAGATCTAGATCTCAGAGGCGTCAGATGGCGAAGGACTTCTCAACGTGGGCGCAGCGAGACATAGGAATGAGATACGTGATGTGCTTGACTACGATGCCTCCAAGATGGTCCATAGTACTGCCCGCGCCGTCGATTAGCTCTACGAGACGGCTCGGGTCTGCAGGATTGAGAAGCGAACCAAGAACGCACGCCAGATTGTTCAGTATGGAACAATGAAGCGGAGGATTGGATTCAAGGACTCTTCTCCAAGCCTGAACGAGAAGTTGCCGGACGCTGGACGTAGCGCTAATGACTTCGGCTGTGGACTCGTCGAGAAGCACCACCTCCATTCAGAGAAAGTGGAACCATAGCGATAGCGCAGATATACCCCTCGTGATGAGCGCTGAACGAGCCTGTAGAACGAGAACGAAAGGAAACTGTGAAGTGGAGAAGGAAGAAGAACGAAGTTCTGATCGCCGACTCGGATCAACCCCGATTCGGTCTTCCTTCACTTCCTCTCTACCGCCATATCGCTTTCGATTCTTAGTCCGTCCCACTCTGAGTACCAAATCCTCTAGACTATTAGGACACAGGCGACAGATTCTCGGCTTCCTTGCATACTTTTCCGGCCATAGTCCCAGCGAGACTCTGTCTAACTATTGCTCCTCCGGATGAACCGAAATTCAAGCCTTCCCGACTCCTCTTCGTCCCTTTCGTTCTTTCTGTGGATTCACCGACGAACTTCGCCTTCATCCTGATTATTTCGCTGCACAGTCACACAAAACTCCTTGGAAGTCTTATAATTTCTCTGTCGAAACTTGCTGGCTCTCAGATCTGGTCTCGCATGTTCGTTGCTCGAATACGGGGTCGTGGTGGGTACACTTCTTGGAATCTATCGTTTCCATAGTCATATGCAATCCCGTCAGTTTCTCGTGTGTACTGTGGTCGAAACTCGCTGCCTTCTCCCAAGATTTCTCATATTGCGGCCGCTCACAATCTCCTTTAAAACTTCCCTCGCGCGCGCAATTCGTCCCCAAGAACATGAGTGAGGCTGTCTGTGGGGACCGGCAACGTCAAGGGCTTTGATGGCACTGCACATTCGAGCGTCGGTGCAGCTTCAACCGTCCATATTTTGAGGACACTCTGTGGAGGAGATTTGTTCATAATCATGTTGTGAATGTATTGTCCAGGACAGAGTTTTCATTTTGTCTCTTGTTCGTCCATTGTCAATTTTCCTTGAGTTTCGCATCAATTTCACAGCCAAATCTGGTAATTTATAGTACTCTTCCTGGGGAGAATTTAAAAATTCTGTCCCCGACAATACATGGAGATGCATCTCATAAGTCTCTACAATTTTACTCGAGGTCCTAGAGTGGGCGTGGAAGGCTAGGGCGACGCGTGAAGACCAGATAAACAAGTGCAAAGAGACATTTCGTTGGCCCGGATTGCCGGTCCCCACTGTCTGTATGTCATCTCATCCCCGTGATATATCTTTACAAATGTACGAATCTCGCGCCAGGCGTACTCCGGATCCGGATCCTGCCATCTTTACTCTCCTGGATCCATCCTCTAGAACTGAGATCTCGGATCTCTGTTGCTTTTATAACCTCCGAGTCGGATCGTCGCTCGAATTAATTCTCTGTGAATTTGCCGACTATTTTTGACTGGGATCCGTCGCGGTCCGCCGAAACCAATCCTTCTATTCTAGATGGCAACAGAAAGTTCTCTGATCATCCCCCTTGCATTCTCCCTCATACACGGAAAACACCCAATGTAATCTAAGTCGTCTTGCGGCCGTAGTTTGAGGTTTTCTTCCTCTTCAGTACCTCAACCAGGAGCGTTCCATTCCCCAGACTGGGAGCATAATTTGGTTCTCCACGCGCGTTCATGCACGGTACTTAGGCAACATGTGCTGCGACGTTTGAATATTCTCCGCACGCTGGCGGAACTGTGTCGATCTTATTCTTAGAAATTAGTTCTGCGACGTCTTTGCGCTGGCTCGCTGATTCATAGGACTTTGTCGATGCGTAAGGAGCAACTATCACCCATGCGCTGAACATCTTCGCACACTGCGCGCGCTTGGCATGCAAGACCCGTCGGCTGCGTCTTTGATCACTTTACACACCCGCCTCATCTTGGGTATTTCCTCACCGATTGTTTCTTATGCGAAGCTTGAATTCACTCTGCATTTCTCGGGGTGATCACTACTCATAAAATTCACTCAATGCCGCAGAATGCGACGGTGTTTTCATGGTCCGAGATTGTTTCAAGGTCTCTCAGAAGCGGTGGCCTGCAGAATAACTGAAGTGCGACATCCCAGCCGTCCGACGCACACACTAATGCATCCGGGGGGAATTCTCAGCCGCACCTAGGTCGCCGCCTTCTGTGTCGGCCCGCTATATCCTATGCAGTAATTCCAACAGCCTGTCTCATATCTTCACTTTAATTCCGTGTTTCGGGTCCTTCCTTTGCCGAGTAGTAACTTACTCTTCATGCTATGCCGCACACACATGATTCTCAATTCGCAGTCTACCCGACTCCCGAATATTGATCCCATGGTCGCGAATAGTCTCCAAGGTGGCCGTCGTACGGCGCGTCTTGCTTCTGAGCGTCCTTCGCACGATGGGTCGCACTGATCAGTTTCCCGAAGACGTTCATGCATGTCCAGATATTCCCTGAGCCACGATCGAGGCTCGTCATCGCTGGTGGTACATTCTTGGTTTAAAATTGCGCATCGGAAGCTGATGCTGTGATTGGCGAGAAGTTTGCGGTGCTGTGGAAGCAGAATGTGTTGACTTGACTTGCCTGAAAAGGTGCGTAAAGCTGTTACGTCGGCGCTTAACTCATGTTTCTTCCCCTCACCATTCATGGACGGCGAAGCCTACCCGAATGTGGAGTTTCCCTCCAACTTACCTATACATCCTGAATCGGCCTCGTGAGTCATTCTGCGCATAACTCACTCTCTCACTAGCGCTTAATCCAGGTACGGCGGCAGCGTCATCTTTTCCGGGTCACAGAACTTTACTGTCGCGGGCGGTCTCTTCAAGAGTGTCACGAACAACTATACCACAGCTGCCACTGTGCCCCCTGGTATGTCTTTTCAATATTTCATGCCTTGAAGTTGAATGCTGCTTAGACCTCCGAATGATTTCACTCGGAGACCTTCTGAATGAAATACATCTAGATAATGTCACGGGTGTTGTTGGTCGGCGCCAAAGTGGACGGCAAAATCTTCGACGAGTATCCTCTGCCAGTGTAGAAGGCCACAGTCTGACGGTAGCCATGTATCAAGGGCACGGTGCAGAGGAGTTGCGCAACATTGCTATTTCCTGACAAAATATATGTCGCTTCGGCAATTCTCACGCAATCTCCACGTCGCCCTTGATGTGGCTGAATTCTACAAGCAGTCATCAAAATTTCGTTCAGATTTGTGCAGCTGCAAGTTCTGGTGGGATACGCGCTACACTTTTTCACGGCGGTAAGGCTCTCAATTATATTATATTCCCAAGGTTTGATGCCTGACTTAGATCTGATTCTTCTTAAACAATTTTTGGACCTATATCGACATTCACCGATCGTAACCGTTTACATACATGGTTTAAGTGTAAGTCTGTCCATCATCTCGTACTTATGGCGTCTCATTTGTACAAAGAATACGGATTACATGGTAAGAAAGTCGGACGCAGTTGTTCAAGTTCTTTACATTGTCGCAGGCGGCGAACACTTATTTTTATTCTGCCTTCCAACGGGACCTAGTGGGTTGCATCATTTGATATCTGACTGACCTTTAAATGGTTCCAGTCCTGGATGCAATGCACCTTTTGGATCCGTCACTCAACAGGTCGACTATGCGTGGAGCTCATACAAGCCAGTGAACCCATCTGGCTTAACTCTGACTATGGGATACTTGGCACGCAGGGAATATGTTCCTTCAGTACACCAGACACAGAGGCCATGGCCTTCAACTCGCTGACGTTGAATGCATATCACGAGATATGTTCTTGGAATCTGGTGCAAGATCAACCCATTACTGTTCCGCTCCCCACAACCGTGAATCTGGGAGTTCAAGCAATGAACTCAAAGATTGTGTTGAAATAGGATTTTTGACGAATGTGGAGATTGATGGTAATGGTTGGGAGAATTCAAGAGGACCGGCGGGAGAAGTCACGGAACACGGCTGGACTCGGTATTCCTTTTTATTCCTTGGATGGACATCTGTGTTAATGATTTTATTCACGGAGGTTTAAGTGCGGTGATGTATTGAACAGCACCATCACGATGAGCGCATGGACCCCGGGCAAAATCAGCTGGCTCACTCAAGCAAACCATATTTTCGCTCGCCTCCAAATCACATCCGATTTTGAGGATTATGGTGCTCCCTGCCATCGATGAGCCCTTTTATATTCTGGCTGATGCCATTAGACAGCTCTTATAAACGAAGTGGCTTTCCGCCTCAATGTGGGAACCACAAATGACCCTCCTCTCGGCTACCTATTTCTCTGCCCCCAGATAGACTTTCAAATCGGACCGTCGTCATTCGGATGGTCAAATTCCCCCGCCTATTGGTCCCTTGATCCAGCGGGTGCGGAACGCCTCAGGGTGGAGGAGGCAATTCGGCTGTCTCTGAGCTTTTGACAATGGTTCACAGAAACAGCTGGGATGCAAGTGTCTACACTGGATTGCATCAGTTCCACCGAGGGAAGGGCTTCGATCCAGACAGCCAGGATGTTGCCCGCCATCTAGGGTACCCACTTTTGGAACTGTTTCATGAAACGGATGTTCCCTCCGCTCACGGTACACTATCACAACTCCCGTAATAAACCCTTCCAGCGAGCTCATGAACTCAAGAAATGAATCAGGGTAATTCTGGTACAGAACAGGATTTCACCTTGGTTAGTGAATCCGAGAATCCTCCAAACTCTACTCATAAGCAATATGGTGAGCGTGTAAAAACCGCTCTAACCTAGCCAATAACAGCCACCCTAGAATTTTCCCAAGGAGAAGAGACTTCATCGCCCATATTTCACGAGGAGACGCCTGCGGTCTCTCAGACCTTCCAAGTTCTGATGAATGTGCAGCTGACACTCATTTTATTATTGGGGTTATCCTGGGTATACGGCCAGATGTGACCATCGTACTAGCGGTCTACTTCCCAAAAACAAAGTGAATGGAATTTTCTGCCGGGGAAATCAACTTGTAGATGATTTCTGTTCTGTTTGAATTCAGAATCTATCCGTTGCCATTACCCCACCGAAGAAGTATCAGGCATAGGTGGAGCGATGCGGTGAGATCGGAGCTTTAGGAGCCATGCAGGCTCGGAGTGGATCCAGGAAGGTGTTCACCAAAATCCTACACCAAGCACCCGATTATTGAGCCTATACCATCCGCATCTCTGAAAATATTGCGAAAATGCCAAATGTTGCCTTACCGGCTATCCAGCAGCTTCCAAAAATTTATAATTCCTTAGAATCTTTGGAAACATTGAATACCTACCCATTTGCCGCGCCGTTTTTAGCCTCCCTAATCTAAGGCCGGCCACTTTCGGCCACTGCGTGCCATCGCCCTCGGTCAACGCCGCGCGCTCCACCGGCATCGAAGAAAGTTCCCGCAAAACGGTGTCACCAAGGCTCGCTCATACCAAGACCATCCCCTCACTGCCTACCACTTTGCCGCTCTGTTCTGACCCTCAGAACGGGTGGCTGTGCTGGTGGATAGCCACCGGTGGCTGGGGTCAGACCAGAGCGGCAAACTAGTAGGGAGATGGTGGCGGCCTTGATCAAGCACGTAACTTTGGCCGGACAGGATTCGGCCTCATTCCCAGCTGCGTTCTTCTTCGAAACGATCTATTCTGGGAATTTCTTGACATTAGGGGAAGTCAAAGATCTCCCAAAAACCGATTCTATTTCCGATTCTGATGCCGATTCTGGCACCGATTCTGAGACCGTGAATCGGTGTCAGAATCGATCAAAAATCTGAATCGGTCTGAATCGGTGTTCCTGCTCCAGAGCAGGAACTCGTCAGAATCGGTTTCTGAATCGGAAACTGAATCGAGTCCCCAAACACGCCGCCCAAGTAAATTATAAATTATAAATCATTTTACATGATAAATAATTGGTCTCGACGTACACATGGCCCGCCCCTCCGAGGCTCCCAAAGAGCCGGCGCGCCCCAAGGCCGCTTCTTCGCGCACAAAGGTCCCGAGCGCGAAGGCCAAGGCCGCCGCAAAACAACTAAAAAAGAAAAAGCAAAAAAAGAAGACCGACGGCGACAGCAGCGAGGACAGCGCCGACGAGGGGGATAATGTCCTAGACATCAAGTAAATGACGTGAACTATCAACCCTTTCTCTGGCCCCAGCTCACCTCGACCCTACGTAGCTGGAAAGCCAACCCCGAGCTGAGCGAGAAACTTGTTGCGCTCATCATGGAAAATGCCTCGATCAAGCGGTCCCTATACCCCCCTTGCGGCCCCAACGCATCGACTACCAAGGGAGGTGGGAAGCCCAAGGCCGCCGCGCACTGGGAGCTCTGTGTGTTCCTCCTCGGGGAGACGGAAAAATACAAGAAGGCGATTGCAGCTTGCCAGGATGTTCCCAAGGACAAGCTCGCCTACGGAAACAAGATTAAGAACAGACTCACTGCGTAAGGACTTGGTACTCTTGGTTTCTATCATGCGCTGACCTATTCTCAATAGGATGGCAAAGATTGCGCGCGAGTACAATACGGAGATGGGTGAGACAGGGGCAGGCATCGAAAATGCGGCCGACATCGACATGAGTGTCACAAATGCATTCACCACCAAGTGGGGTACGTTCTGCGCATCCATACACCATACATGTCAACTAATCTCTGTGCAAAATCCAGCAGAAATCTCAGCAAAGTGCCCGTGGTACTTCGACATGCGCAATCTCATCGGGCAGCGCCCCAACCTTGTCCCTACGGGTGTCGGGCACAGCGGCACAGCGGTCGCTCCTGGGGTCATCATACCGGGCCCCGCCAGCGCTGGCGACACGGTGGAGGCGACCACAGGAGAGGAGGACCAGCTGCAAGATGATCATGTCACCCCCAGCACCCCCGAAGAGTGGGAGCTTACCCCACCCCTCTCGCCGGACCCTCGCACCTACAAGCGCAACTTCGACAACGCTTTTGCTGATGAGGAGCAGCTGACAGGAAGCGGCGACGAGTATCATCTGTCTTCACCTGTCGCATCCGAGTCGGCACCTCCTGACCACGAGGAAGAGGAGGGGGAGCAAAGGGAGGAGCAGGACGATGAGGATGGCGAGGTGGAGACTCACGAGGGGAAGAAGCAGAAGAAGCAGCGCAAGCAGCCTGCAAAACCCAGCACCTCCACACCCGCAGTGTCCACACCCGCCGTCGCACCCAAGGCAGCCAAGAAGACCAAGATTGCCGAGTTCAGCGAGATTGCAAAGAGCAAGGAGAGGACCCGCCAGAAGGAGATAGAATTGGCGACGCTGCGCACATGCCAGCAAATGAAGGCGGTGGAGGTGAAGGGTCGTATCTTCGAGAAGAAGGAGGACAGGCGTCGGGCAAAGGAGGAGGCAAGGCGCGAGGAGAGGATGAAGAAGTTGGAGATGAAGCAGGAGAAGATGCGGTACGCCCACGAGGTTCGCATGGCCGCGACGGGCGCGGGAAGAATGTCAGCATCCACATCTCACGACACCTCGAATGATGCCCACTCGCGCGCCTCGGGTTCCCACTACTCGTCCTCAGAGTACACAGGCCGCGATGGTCTCGATGGCTTCAATGAGAATGCAGCCCCTGGTTCTTCGACAGGCGGCGCCGATTTTGATTATTCAAATATGGACTTCTCATTTTCGACTAACGGCAGCCCGGCTATTTAGGGTGTACACATCTCCATCATATACCCCACGCTCCTTACCCACCCCCTCCACTTACTGCACCACTGTTGCTACGTTGTTGTCTATGCACATATTATTTTTTTGCAAGTCGTTACAATGACACTACCTACACTCTTTTTAACTATGTTATACGTACTTTACTCGCTTTCCATGCCCAGCTCCTGCTGTTGCTGTCGTTCCCGATGACGCCTACGTCTGTCCTTTGCTCTGAATAGACAACGTTTAAGCTGCTCTCGTTTAGCTTTGCCCGAATGGACTGCAACACCAGCCGTCATCGCAATAGCATTCCCCTCCGAGTCGGATCTGGAAGAGAGGCCTTCCCCGATGAAGGGGTCGGCCATTGCAACGTCGTCGTCGCTGTCGGCACCACACTCCTCGGCCTCGCACTGCATTGCAAAGGCATGGATACCTATGCAGGCGACAACCCAATATGTTGCAAATTTGTGTGTCTTCTCGTCTCGGATGTTGACACGCAGGCCTTTAAGCGAATGGAAGCGACCTTTTAAGAAGCCTATGGCGTGCTCTGAGCGAATGCGAACCATTGAAACATGGTTATTGAACTCCTCGTTTCCCGGCTCCAAGCTGAAAGGCTTTTTGAAGGGTGCAACCATCCATTTTTCGAGCTGAATAAACACTTAGTTTCTGTGGCAGAATAAATTTTGATTCCTTTACCGTATACGCTGAGTCCGCCCAGATAAATTCACCATCCTCAAGCAATGTCTCCCGTTCCTGAGCAAGACGAGTCCCTCCCCACGCAGTCGAGTCATGTGTGCTGCCCGTAAAGCCATAACCGAAGTCGATGATGCGTAGATTAGGAAGATTTATGACCTTGTAGAACGTAAGTCAGAGCTGAATAAAAAAGAGAGCTAGTACACACCTGAATATTGAGAGAGTAGTTGCATTTACGGTCAAAGTAACTCTCTCCGAACCAGAACGGCCGATCAAATAAGGCTACGAGGGTGCCATCGACCATGCACCATCCATCCCGCCATGCTTTGCATGAATGGGCCTCAACCCAGAGTTTTGCCTTCTCCTTCTCTGCATCCGTGGGCATGCGCACGGACTCTGCCATACATTCCGGGTCTAGGATAGCTGTCATGACGCGCCGCGTCACTAGCGAGATGGTGCCTTTCCCGACACCAGCCCAATTGGCGACCTTCTGGAGGCCGGCGGCATTTCCCGAGTGACCAAAACGGAAGAGCGTAATTGCGAGCTGATCCTCCACTGGCATTTGACCGTTGAAGGAGCTGTTTAAGAAGACCAGATGCGCCGCAATTCTGTTAACAATTTTGTCGAAGGTGAACGGAGAAACACGAAGTTCCTGTCGGAAAAGGTCTGGGCGCGTGTCCTTCAGAACCCCTAGTGTGTGGCGTAATAAGGAAGGCCCCGTTGGATGGGGAAAGGCGTCGCGCGGAGCTTCGTAACGATCGGTGTACATTTCCTCCAAATTGTGTCGTGCCCATCTCAGTGTGTTGTTGGTCCGGCCAGCGCTATACCCAGCTTCATTCTGTGCCTCCAGGTCATCTCCCCATCCCCCCTCGTCATCACCATCGTCTCCTGAGCTCGTAGTGGAAGTAGCTTGATAACTACTGTCAGAAGTAACAGCGTCATCTTCGTCCGAATCTGAATTGGGGTAACCCGCGGGGTGTAAATCAGGCATGCTGTCAGAGTCTTCAAAGAGCGAGTCTGTGGAAGTAGCAGTGGATGTGGACGTGGACGTGGACGTGGACGATCCTCGCCAGTCAGATCCGAGAATATCCGACCAGTTATCGTCACTTTCAGATGTGCTGTTTGCTAGACCAGAGCTAATTGAAGAGTCCATGGAGGAGCTTGTATAGGTGCTGGAACCGGAGGTCATGTTAATCGACACAGTGTCGAGGATCTCCGTTATCGAATGCAAAGCTATTAATTCTTGGATGTCATCTGCCACCAAGCCAGCGCGGGTAAAGTTCCGTTTAGATTTGTTCCTCCGGCGGAACAAAGCCTTGAGACGGGTTCTATGGTGTTCAAGAAAGGTTGTCAACACGTCGCGTGCACGACGCTGGCGGACAGAAAGTCGGGGCATCAGCGTGTAAGGCAGAAACCGATTGGTAGGATGATGTCATTCTTACAAGTCGTTGAGGAAAACAAATGAATATATATTCAGAATTGATTCAGAAGCGGACTAGAATCAACGTTCGGAATCGGGGTAGTCAAAGTTGTTTCTGATTCTGCACCGATTCTCAAATCAGAATCGGTGCCAGAATCGGCATCAGAATCGAAAATAGAATCGGTTTTTGGGAGATCTTTGACTTCCCCTATTAGCACTCGACCAGTCCACCCACTCCGGGGACGCCACCCTGTCGTTCCCTTACTTCTTTGGCAGCGATGACCCTAGCGGCGGCGACATCGAGGACAGAAGCGCGAAATCGACGGTGCCCGGAGTCCAAGCCCTCTACGACGGCTGGAAGGCTCGCCACGCGTTTTTGTTCACCCAGAAGACCGTCGACCAAACATCCACCTATTCCTCCTCGACTGCGCTCCTTGTCGTATTGGACACTTATAAAACTTCACCCAAGCTCATTCTCGCGAACCCCGCCCTTTTCTTCTCCTGCTTGTGCCTCTCCCTGAGTGATGCAGATATCTACTCCCACTCCACCAACCTCTTCTCGGCACTGCGCCAAGTTTTGACTCCCCTGGAGCCCGACAAGAAACGCGCGAAATGGGTGCCGCCTGCGGAGCTGACCCTGTCGTTTGCACACAAGATGCTGGTGGAGCTTCCCGGTGAGGTGTCAGATGCCATTATGGGGGCCTTCAGCGTTGGTGTAACTGAAAGCAAGCGCGAAGCGGTTAACCTGTTGAGCTGGTGGTCGGAGACGTTCTTCAACGGCTACGCCCGTGACACAGAGCTGGTGGATGCGGAGGGACGTGAGCGGTTGCTCAGTGTCTATGAAGAGCTTCGGATGTTGGCCATTGGAGACAGAGATACTGTCGTACGCGTAACCGCGCTCGAGAAACTGCGGAAGGCTAGTGATTTTGTGTCTAATGGTAGACAAGGTCATTTACAACAGTGAGATTGTATTTTCCATTCCCACCTATTCTTGTGTTATATGTGAACTGCCAAATAACCTGAGGTAGTTCTGCGAGAACCTTTGAGCATTAGATGTAGATAGGTAGCTACACGGTCCCGCTTACGAACGCCGGTTTGAGGAAGTATCCAAGCCGAGCTCACGCACCCAGTTTCCCGTCATGCTGTAGAACCCAGACGACTAAAAGAAGCAAAAAATTGACACAGAAAGAAACAATAGTACCACCTTCAGACCGTAGCTTATAAACGACACACAGGCGTTGCATAGAATACCTCAAGAACTTCATGGGTAAATTTGGCTACTAGAACGATGGTGGACCGTTCGTATTATACCATGGATTTGAAGAACTCAACCGGCCCCTGTTCATCCATGAGACGGCGCAAGGTAGGTGCAGCTGAGAAAAGTTGAACCAGAAATTCCGCTCTTAGGCGCACAACTTCAGGTGAAGCGTCGAGATGGGAGCTTGTGATTTCATAGTCGTGTACAATTGCGTACCCGTAAATTACGCGTAAACGGCCGGTTACGGGGGACCCGTATACGACCTATCCCGTACCATCGCCGTACTGTTCGATGTCGAACCAATCTCGTCGACGGTACGGGGACGTAACCGTTTTCACGGGCCGTATTTCCGTAAAAATACGGGAACAAGCCAACATCCAAACCGACGAACAATACGCATAAAAGCGAAAACAACAAAGAAACAGCGCACCTATCCAATGCAACTGCTGGATCTGCACGTAAAAGCCTTCGTACATGCGTGTTGGTTAGTCAGAATAAGGTGAAATACGCGCAGCTGGATAGAAAAGGTCGACCCCCGCACCGTTGATGGGGCCGATCCGACGAAACGCAACCGAACATGGAATGCCCTTGTCACCATAGCGCGCCGTGGAACAAGCATGTCGCCGACGTGCCGCGGAATAAACCCCACTGGCAACTGGATGCAGACCGAAACAAGAGCATTCTCCACGCCAACTTGCACGCAACATGCGCGCAGCGAAAGATAAGAAGCACGTACCAATCAAACCCAGACCCCTTGAGGCGTAACTGATTGACTTGGCAAATTGACTTCCCCACCAAGCGGAGTTTGAATTTGGTGCGTTGACTTGCGTTAACTTGTGTGTGGATTGACTTGTGTATGGACTCGCTTACACTCACTTCTGCCACCAATGTAAATTGTCCCTCATTAGCCATAAATATAATACCGTTGGTCCCTGCGTCATGTAGGAACCTCCCCAATGGGGCGCCCACGGTTGTCGAAGCTGTGATGCCATCAATGTGATCTGCTCGTCGTTGGTGACGGAGTTGAGAACCTCTCGACTTTTCAAATCCCAATTCCGCTCACATGTCACAAACTTTACTTATGTCTCCAGCTCGGATGATGAGCTCTCAACGTTGCCGAAGCCAATGCCGCCACGTTCAATCCTCGCCGCGATCCCATCAAAATCGCGCTCGTCGTTGATCTAATTTTGCCCTTCCCTGCAAAGACTTTATTATGGCCCATCACTACCTATCTTATTTTCTCTTCACCAAGCATAATTACGGTGGCCACTCGCTCAGGAATTCAGTTTGAGTAAATTATGGGCAGAACTTCAACATCGTCTGCTTGGCTTGCGCGGAGGGGCCTGAATTTAACGCATATTTATATATATTCCTAGGCGACAACAAGTGCCATGTAGTCATGTTGTTTGCCGCGAGGCGGTAGGCGATGCAAGTTACTTAACTCAGGCTGAACCAAGGATGGAAGTGTGCATTTTTGAATGAATCACTTTTAAGGCAAAGGGGACCGTCCGGAACCACCATAACATGGCTGAATGACACTAATAATGCTTTAGGACACATATTATATACATCGGAGACCAGAAAAGCACCCAAGTTAACGGCGACATTTGTGCGTGGGTCACGTGCGAGGCGACAAATTGACTTGCGCACCCAACCTGAGTGAACTCCAAATATGTTCTGGAGGCTAAATTTATAAGGATATGGGAGCGAATTCTGGAACGAAAATAATAAAAATAACTGTGCCAAGTCAATATATACTAGGATAATTATAAAACCTGCGCTACGTCCGGCCCCTAGAGCTGATAACCTCACCAGCTCAACAAAAAGGAGGTGTATAGCTGTATAAATGGAGTTATGTCCACAAGTCAACGAGCGAATAAGGCTACGCAGGAAAATTGCCTCGGCAATGCTGTTGTTGGCGGAAGTGTTGGCATAAGTCGACACATTGTGGTCGGAAAACAGTGCATCTCAGCAGGGGAGGTATTCAATACCATGTGCTTGGTATTAGCATGTTAGTTCAGCAGCACGTTGACCAGAATGTGTCCAAGCTTACACTCGACATATGTGCGTGCCAAGCCAACAAATTGACGTGTGCGTGCGACAAATTGACTTGCGCACCAAAATCCACGCACAAGTCAATACAAGTCAATCCGCGCTGGCGCAAGTCAATTTGGCACGCTCAAAAGTGAACTCTCCAGACCCCTTCGCGCCTTGCACATCCCCCAGCGCCTTCAGACGGCAGTTACGGAAAAGTGCGCCAGCGCGCGCGGGATCATTCATTGTCTGTTGGGGTCTGTGGGAGAAGCGTGTTAGGCTGAGAAATATAACAATATTAATCAGTGGCGGCTGATGGACATATAGAAGAGAGAGAGAGCGAAAAAGAAAAGAGGCTTGGATGGCAGCTTCATGGAGAAACTGATATATATATAGTGTCGACGGGAGCACCCCTCCACCGCACCGTATACAACTCGCGTGGGCAGGCATCGGTCGCGCGCAAGCTCTGCGCTGCCGAAATAAAGCATCAGTCGCAGCCAACACTCTTCCCAAAGGGCTCTGACGAAAAGGAAAAAAAAAATAGCCCCGCCCAAAAATAACGCACCCTCAATAAAGCCACCGCGATAAAAAGCGATACGAAAGGAGAGAAAAAAAGGAACCACTCGCCGCCCACCTCCATTGCCCAACTCTTTCCGCCGCCGCCTGTCGGTCCGCGCATACGCACATGTTGTATCTTCTAGCAAGGAACAACCAGCAAATAGATTCAGCGAATGCGAATGTGGGCTCAGAAAACGAAAAATTACTTGTCAGCAGGTTGAGAATCCGCAAATGAATTCAGCAAGTGCGAACGTTGGCGCGCAAAAAGAAGTATATCTATTAATAAGTGAATAATCAGTAAATAAACTGAGTGAGTATGCGCAAAATGAAGAATTAACAAGAAGGAAGAATAGTCGCACTGTTGCTAGGCAGTGACTGGTTCATGATTCTTTGGGGGGCGTCTATGCCGACACCGTCTTTGAGCTCGCCACTTCGTTTTTCCCCCTGCATCCACCGCTGTATTCACCCTGCTGGCACGCAAAGAAATCATCTATTTGCAATACAACCTAAAAGGATGTGCACGGTCAGAATGATACATGCGCATACCACGTCCGAATAAATTGACGATACAGAATAACAATAGAACCCAACAAGGGGAAAAAAGGGAATGAGGAAACGACGCACCCATCTAAGACGTTCTGCGCCAGCTGCTTGATGTTCGCGGCTTGCGTATATGCACACGTGTTGGTTAGTCGGAATAAACTGAAGTAGGCGCAAATAAACGGAAATACGCGCGGCTGGGTGAAATAAGTGAGCCCGCATGTGAGCAATAGGCGCACCGTGGAACAAGCACGCCGCCGACGCGCCGCGGAAGAGACCGTCCCAACGACCAGCACGCAGAACTGGACACAAAAACCGAAATAAAATGTCTCCACGTCAAGACTCAACACGCAGGATGCGCGCGGTAAAAGATAAGAAGCACGCACCTGATTAAAGCCAAACCGCGACTCCTCCCTTCGCGCCATCCTCGCAACATAATAATCCGACCTCCTGCTTCGCCGTGCACGATCCCGGCGCTTCTCACATCTCCGCTCCTCTCGTCCGAAACCACCGGGCAAGACGAGTTTGCCGCGCAGCGCCAAGGGAGTGCTTAGAGGGCAGGTTCAGGTGAGAAGCGACCAGAGATAGGTACCGGAGCTGAACGGCGTTGTGGAGGATGCGGAGGGCCTGTGGATAAGCTTCGCGCGGGATTAGAAGGCTATATGCTCACGCTTACCGTCCCGCAGGCAACGCGAGATGCGAACGACTCGTCTCACCAAGAGCAGCGCGCTGCTTAGGAACGCCAGTGCGTCGCGTTCACGACCGAATGTGCGGAGTCGGACGTAGAACACGCCAAGTGAGGAAAGGAGTAACCGCAGATGGGCGCGGAGATGGCGGGGCCCAGGGTGCGGACTATTCAGTCTTTTTGTCGGGAGAGGCGGGGCTTCCGGCGCAGTGGTCGATCTGTGACCACTACTTCGTCCACGTCGATGGGCATTGGGGCGCAGTAGCATCGGCGGTGGGAAAGGCGGTTACGTCGGTGTAGAGTAGCTGCATCCGATTCTGCGATCGGGGGCGTAGCCCGTCTGCGGCGGCGGTGGAGGTAGCGGAAAGCGAAGACGACGCGGCAGTGGACTCGAGCAACTTAGCTGTGCACGCTCTTCAGCGGACTCGGGGGGTTGGCACATTATTGAAGTATTGAGGGCGACAGGCCCGTGGGGCAGGGGGCGGGCGAGAGTCGGTCCGGGCTGTGTTGTGGAGTGCGCAAAGACCGAGTTATTCGTGTACATGGCGAGCTTATGCGAGTGCTTAGGCTCTTCGGAGTCTGCGACTTGGGTGGACCTGCCACACCTGGTGCGCACAATTACAAGTACTTGTGTAATAAGTATCGTCCCTTTCAAATCTCAGATCACCAATTTCATCGATTTTTTTGACTAGTGACGCGGATCGTTGAGGGACTTTTTAGGGGCTGTGTATTGATAAATTGGTGGCAGTGCTTAATTTCACTTCAAATTTTTGTAGTCTTTTTAGTGGCTGTAATGTTTCAGATGTTATTTTCCATCAAAACGGGATTTTTCCCCGAGTAAAAAAGCTTTTTGTCCTTTGTCGTTGTTAAAATTGAGGGGCTCCCTGCCAAATCCACCCCGCATTGGCTCTGAATATTTTCCCCTAGTTTATGAGAGGAATATTTCATTGCACACTGTGGCTACCTCCCCGCTCAGAAATCCTTAGATAACCTGTAGAACTGAACAATATATGGGCTTGTCCTTAACAGAGGGGTTTTATCCGTTCTGGCCCGAACTCCGGTCTGTTCCGACTGTCACCGATCATTTCATCGCCATTACTCCTTGTTATTTTCTAAAGCCAGTCTGCGTTCAGAGCTCAGCTAGCCGCAAAGCTAGCCGAGCCATTTCGAGACGCCGCGAGGCTGACTAGACGGGTAACTAGCCGGACCTCGCCAGAGCTAGACAGCAATTTTTTGAGCTTCGTCAGGCCTACCGGTGTCTAGAAATCGCCTCGGCTACCTGGAGCCTGAACGCAGTGAGTGGGAAGAAAGTGCAGGTAATAAGTAATAGGTAAATCGAATTAAATTACAAGCTATCTACGGAAACCTGAACACTTTGTGTTTCGGCACATTCCGCGGTAGTTGCCAAAAATCTGCGATGTTGCAGTAGCTCAGAATCCCATGTGTATCTCCTTCCAGCTTCTGAGATTAACTTCCTATTACTATTTATGATGGCTGCCTCTCTGTCCGCTTAGATTGAATGAGATATTGGCAGATACACCGCCTACAGCGTCCATTGATACAGAGTACATCTATTCTCAACCCTTTTTTGAGTAACAAATTTGTTCATCATTGGCCATTTAAAAAAAAGTAAGTACGAGGTCATGCCGGGTGCAGCCACGGCCCTTTACCCCAAGAAAGGGGAGGGAAGTGATGGGAAGAAGTAGCTTAATTCCGCGTTTGATGTGACACCCAAATCGGGCAATTTTCTTCGGCAACTAAACTTAGCTTCGGCAACTGTTCACTGCCGCTCAGCAGCAAGTAGGCCAGGAAGTCGAATTTGCACCGTTTCCCGTCGTACAATGAGGACTGGATAAATTATATCATAAGTAATTAGATTACAACGATAATCGAACACATCCTCGCTCTTCATTTGCGTGAAGAGTACCCGACCCCACCCCTCCGCCCCCAGCCCCACCCCCTCGATGTGCGCCACGTCAAAGTCGCCCGCGCTGATCCCCCGCGGCTCGCCCATCCTGCCGAGCCCGCCCGCGTACCCCCACGCAGACTAACCCTGCGCAACACTCGTGGTTCACTTCCGCGTGGCGGTGGCTGTAATGAGCCCGCTAGCAAAAGACAAAATCACCATACCTGCCAATTATTTGAGGACATATAAACTACTTGCCTCGGAGCAGCGATGGGCAAGAACACCTCCGCCTTGGACCTAAAACCGATATCTGACTCAGCGCAGGGGGTGTACGGAGAAAGAAAGGCAGGGACAATATTCTCAACACCCAGATAGCTTATGTCCACGGCGGTGTAGTGCTTTTTGGGCAGCGCATATGACGCGGACTGGACGTGGGCGTTCTCGGCGATGAGGCGCTGGGCCATGAGGCAGAGGGTGGCCTGCACGCTCACGCTGTTGTTTGTCGCGAACGTTTCGAGCGTCACTTTGCGTGCTTTGCTCGGGACTGTGGTGTCACACACGATTCCGGGAACTATCTCAGTCTGTGAATGTGTGATGAAATGCACGAGTTGCACTGACATGGGATAATGAACTCCTCCCGTCGGCGACTTGATCTTGATCGGGGCGAATTTATACGATAAATCTACGGAAGTGGAAAGAATGCGGTCGTCGACCTCTTTGAGGGTGGTGTATTTGTCGCGAACAAAATTGCTGAATGGCGACTCAGTAGTCTTGAGAACTGAAATAATTTAGCTGAAGTCAATGCGGCAGAAAATCTGGCAAACCAAGCAGATCAGATATGCCTGCAGTGACACTGGCAGTGATATTGTCCTTCCCTTTCGAAGTACCGACCTGGGAAACGTTAAGCCTGAACGGATTACAAGAATGCATGTTTGTACCTCGACTGAGACCGGTCGCTTGTCGTCTCCGTCGCGAATGAAAGCATGTGGGTGGTCTTTTGGACCTTGTTCCCCCAAGATGGAAATACGCGACCAGCGGAGTGGCTCCACAGTCACAAAAGCCTTGTGGATATGTGCGTATTTAGAAACCAGGTGCGTACCCAGATGCAGGGCGAATCGCTTCGGGATCAGAACATGGGGAGAGATCTTTGCGAGAACAGTAGGTGGTATTCTTGACTGAACGATTTCAATACGGGAATAGAGGAGCCACCATTATACGCACTGGAATCAGTCACAACCACGACAGAATTGTCCGCCTCAGTGTAGCTGTATCTCATCATCAGTTTACCTAGTGCAACTCACTCCCATGTCACATTGAAGTCATAGCAGGAGACTCGGCCAAGTGGTTTGAACCCATCCGAAGATATGAGTTAGATGAAAAGCAGCTTCTTTTTCCCCTCCCAGCCCAAAACAACATTAACATTGTGCGTGTATCCCAGATATGAGGTAAGCTTCTATCATCTTCATGAAGTAATGCAACTCACTTCCACTTGCCGGGTGGTAGTAGAAGAAAACATGCAGCCATGGGAGAGTTGGTGGTTTGATTCCACCTAAAGACATTCACAATCCGTAGTGCAATTTTTTTTGGGAGGGGGCCGGATGGGCTAATTAGAATGGGAAGCTATATATTTGTGATTCCAGCTCTCACTGTTTGCCCACTTCCATCTGCACATTCAGTGAGTCCATAATGCATTCGAGCTAGTGGTTCAAGGACATTGCATCAACACATTCTTTTCTTCTCAGCCCAAAATTAAAATTGTGTGTGCATCCAAGGTATATAATCAACTGATATTGTCTTTGAGGAGTAATACAACTACCAGTTCACTCGTTAAGGGTGACTCGAACCTACCCAAAGACATAACTCAGCTGTATCCTTTTTTCTTCTTACCCATGACCAAATGAGGATGAGATTCATTTATTTGGGGTATGAGGTAAACAGATATCGTCTTTGTGTAGTTCACAATTTACTCATTGCTAGGACTAAGTAGTCTCTTCTGCACATTGAGTTCATAACAGATTCAAGCCAGTGGTTTGAAGACACTGCAGCCACACATTCTTTCCCTCCCAGCCCAAACATCATTCTGGGGGTACTTATTCCTATATACAGTGTAAGCTCATACCATCTTTGTGGAATAATTATAAGCAACTCAATCCCACCTGCCCCACACACAAAATCCATAGTGGGAGAGCCCGTGGTTTGAATCCACCCAAAGCCATTTGGTGGCATTGTCAAGCAATGATCCTTTTTTTTCTTTCTCCTCCCAGCCTAAAACAACAATAATATTGTGGGTTGATTGTGGGTGTCCGAGGTACATGGTAGGCTCATACTGCCTTTGTTGAGTGATTCTTGCAACTCACCCTCACCTGCTAGATCTGGATGCCCGGAGTGCATTGAGAGAGCTCATGGTTCAAACCCACGAGAAGACATTTGGATAATGACACAACCAACAAGAAAAATCTCATCTAAATTGAATCATTAGGTACATGGCAGCAGAATATAGGAAGCTGGTCCTGAATCCGATGCACAATAACACTGAAGTCTGTGCACTGAATTCACCTGTGAAAGTGCCCCAAAGGTCAGGGGATAAATATTGATATGATGAACTACACCAAGTGGACAAAAAATGTCCGATGGGTTTTTGGCCATAAGTGGGTGACCACATAAGATTTGGACCCGAACTGAAATATTAAATTGTTGAGAGAGTCGGGGTCGACATTTCTTACCTATTGATACCATCAAACTATTGTGATATGCCATCAGGAGAGGCCAAATACGAAAAATCATATTTTTTGGCTCAATGCATAATCTTTTGGGAGAAGATCTGAATCACTCAAATTGTAGCCTGAGGGGTACTGACAAATCTACCAAGTTGAACCATGCAAAAAAATATAGGCAATAGCTCGCTAAGGAGCCAGCAAAGTGACTATTTTGGCCACTTTTGCATTGTTTTGGGCATTTTTAGCTGTTTTTTGCCACTTTGTGAGCTCTGTAGCAAGCTATTGCCTGCATATTTTTGCATTATTCAACTTGTTACACTCATCGGTACACCTCAGGCTAAAATCTGGGTGAGTCAGATTTTCTCCCAAAAATTATTCACTGAGGCAAAAATACGATCTGTCGTATTTGGCCTCTCCTGATGGCGTATCACAATATTTTGATGGTATCAATAGGTAAGAAATGTCGACGCCGACTCTCTCAACAATGTAACATTTTAGTTCGGGTCCAAATCTTATGTGGTCGCCCACTTATGGCCAAAAACCCATCGGACATTTTTTTTGTCCACTTAGTGTATATCCGAGAGATGTTTTAAAAACAAGGTTTTGTACAAGTATGAACACTGAGCCAAGAAAAAATAACAGACACATGTTTAACAGGAACCTAAATAAATATGAGTTTTTCATAATGAAGTGGGAAGGAACTAGGATTACCACTCTAGATTCCCAGGTGGATAAATGGTACCCATCGTTCATATGGCACTCCGGCATCCCGCATCTTTCGAACAGCAAGCTGCAGTGCTTTTGCCGCCTCCGATGCTTGGGGCCTTTTCCCACTGCCCAATAAATGGCTGTAGACAGTTTCTGCAACAACGGGCCCATCTTCATCCATCATGGACCACATAGTGGCAATGGCTCCTTGAAATCCCGCAGCAATGAAACCACCACCCAAGTGAAAGGACTCATTCACCAGTCCAGCATCCCCTTTAGCCGTCTGGCATGCAGCGAGGAATACAAACTCAGCATTTGGAAGAGACATCTGGAGAATGGTCTCAAGCTCCAAGGTTCCACCATAGAGCTGGAGGCAGCTTTTTGGAGGCTCCATGATGTTCTGCTCTCCATGACAAGCTAGGTGCATCCAAGCACACTCATGCAGTGTCTGCTTGACTGAAGCCACAGCGGCATTTTCACCAATGAGACTTTGAACCTGGTATCGTTCTCCAGCAATGGAGCTAATCTTAGTGATTTCTTCTTCAACTCCAAGGAGTTCTTGGTCCCTGTGGGGACCAGTGTGTGTCACCCCAACCAGGCCAATGTGAGGTGGATCAATTGAAGGTGTTTTGGAGTTCGCTTCAAGGAGAGCCCCCAGTGTGGGTGTATATGACTGTATGAATGTATCTGCAGAGTCTGCAGCATGCAGAGGCAAGCCAGTGAAATCTCCTGTAGGACACCACCGCAATCTGCCAGAAGTGATACCATTCTGTGAAAAAAGTGAATAATAATGCATTTGACAAGATGAGTAGAACTCACAGCATTCAGGACAACATAGATTGGCTGTACAATACAAGTCCAGACCCAGCTCAAATACCCATCCATGCCCACTTCTATCCCTTCTGGGTACATACGAAGCCGGGCCTGTGGTAGTTCTCTGGATCTCACATTACGTCCTCTGATCAGATGTCTAAGGAGGCTTTTTTGTGCTTTTAAAAGGAGGACAGACACTGATGGCAGTGCAATATGAAGTGGATCTGAAGTCGGATTGAGGAGAATGATTGAGTCACAATGATCATCATGGGAATTGAGAATAACAATAGGCCCATGTTGGGATACTTGACACAAATCTGTGTATGGTTTGGGGCGCAGAAAGTTCTCAAGGCCTGGACGATTTTGAATCTCATTAATCAATGTATTTCGATCTGCGGTGGCCCTCTGTGGATACTCAGCTCTGCCACTATAGAAAAAATCCAGGCTGGTTTTGAGTTGCAGCAGCTGCTGGAATGTGGTTCCCAACCCTTGTTCAAGGAGCTCTATTGCAAGTGGGAGATTTAAAGAGTCAATGCAGGCAGTAATGGCATTAGAGGTTGCCTGGGAAACATTGATTCTCATGTTTACATCTTGACGGACTGATACAGTGCTTCCAATCCAGAGGATCTCAGGTAATAGATGGAAGGCAGCAAAATAGGCTTTTAAGATGTCAGATGGTCTGTGGTCTTTTGCATCAGGTTTTTAACAACTTACTTGTTGGGTCTTGTACAAGCTTGTAAGGGTAAAACAAGACAACAAGCTGACAAGCCGACAGGCTATGTTCAAAACCCGACAAGTGATTTTTTTTTCTTTTTTTTTGAAGTGCGCACTGTCTTCCAGCACTCATTTCCGCGATCTTTTTTTTTTGGAACAAGAGAAACAAGTACACAAGAGCACAAGTTTTTTGTCATTTTGCTGATGTGCAAAGGAAGCCCATTTGAGGGCTGAGTGCCATGATTTTACAGGATCTGAGGTGTTGCCTTGAAAAGAGTTGCTGTAATTGAATAGGACAGCCTCAAGGTCCTGTACATCCCCTGATCGTTGATATTGAGCTGTGAACGATGCCGCCAGACTCTGGAGGTGCCCAGCCAACTTCGGATGCCCCTTGGGTGTCTGCTCCACAGCAGCCCGATTGTTTTGCAGTGCAGTGCTGAGGTCCTGAACATCCCCTGATCGTCGATATCGGTCTGTAAATGATTCTGCCAGACTCTCGAGATGCCCAGCCAAGTCTGGATGTCCCTCAGGTGTCTGCTCCACAGCAGCCTCACTATTCTGGAGTGCAGCCTCAAGGTCCTTCAGATCACCTGATCTTCGATATCGGTCTCTGAGGGAGATTGCCAGATTGTGGAGACGTCCAGCCAGGTCTGGATGCCCCTCAGGTGTCTGCTCCACAGCAGCCTGTTTGTTCTGCAGTGCAGCTTCTAGGTCCTTCACATCATCTGATCTTCGATATTGGTCTGTGAACGATGCCGCCAGACTCTGGAGACGTCCAGCCAGGTCTGGATGCCCCTCAGGTGTCTGCTCCACAGCAGCCTGACTGTTCTGCAGTGCAGCCTCGAGGTCCTTCACATCACCTGATCTTCGATACCGGTCTGTGAACGATACCGCCAGACTCTGGAGGCCCATGTTCCCGCCTCCGCGACCTCCAAAAAGCATATGAGAAATGAAATATGGTCCATGACTGCGTTTATGGGCGCACCGACCTGGTTCATTACCCTCTCTTGGGCTGATATCAACCATCCGATAGCGTTGTATTATGCGCAGACTGGAAGTGAATTTAAGCCTGAATTGCGCACATCCGACGACCGAAATTTACTGATGTCACGTAATCCCGTGGCTGCTGCAAAATTCTTTAACTTCATGGTCGAAATCTTTTTGAAAGAAGTCCTGTGCTGGGAGGATGAAAATGGAGGCTTGTTCGGCCATACAAAGGCTCACTATTCGACCGTAGAACAACAAGGGAGACTCACCTTACACCTTCACTCTCTTGTCTGGATACTCAACAGCTTATCACCACAACAGATACGGGATAAAATAATGGGTGACGACTCATCTTTTCGGAAACAATTAATAGATTACCTTGAGGCCGCGCATCAGGGTGAATTCACTCATGGATCTGAAGATGAAGTGCGTGAGCGAGTCAACACCGCAGTACGGGATGAATTGAATCCCTACCGTAATCCAACCCAAACATTGCCTGATGTTCCGCCGCCGTTGTGCCAGCGAGATGAGTGCGATAGGGACTGTAAAAACTGTACTGAGCTTGCCGCTTGGTGGACCAAATACGAACACGAAGTGGACGATATTCTCATTCGCTCCAACATGCATGACTGTCGAGAATCTGTCCAAGATAAACAAGATGAAGAGAGAAAGAAAAATTGGAGGAAGGATCCCTCGAATCTCAAGAAGAAAGATCAGAAGCCGTTCTATGAGCGACGCGGTTGTCTCGTAAATGGCATATGCAAGGCTCGCTTCCCTCGAGAGCTATTTGAAACCACAACCGTGGATGAGAACGGTCATATTAACATCAAGAAGCTACAGAGTAACATGAATACCGTGTCTCGTGTACTGAGTTTTGTATCCCGGTCCAATACCGATGTCACGAGCTTGCTCTCTGGAACTGCAGTCAAGGCAGTGGTTTCCTACGTGTCAGATTACGTGACGAAACTGGGACTAAAAACGTACCAAGCCTTTGCGTCGGTATTCGACGTATTTGATCGTAATCAGGATGCCTTCGCCGAATCCTCAGATAGCGCAGAGTCTGCTAGAAATCTCATGAGACAGATGATTAACTCCATGTCAACAAAAATGGAAACGGGGAGCCCAATGGCCAGTATGTATCTGCTGGGAAACCCGGATCACTACAAAAGCCATGAATTTGTCAACTTTCCATGGAGATCGTATGTGGCATACGTTAGACGACACTGGCTCACCAGTGAGGATGATGTTGAAAGCGACCAACTCAAGGAAGACACTGTCATGATCCGTAAAGAGGGTGACACCCTTGTATCTTCGTCTCCAGTGAATGACTATATTTTCCGGCCTCAAGCCTATGAACATCTCTCCTTATATAAATGGATTCAATGCTCCGAAATAAAGAAACGCACCTTAAAACAAATGCAGGAGTTCGCTGAGGAAGTCGAGGAACACGAGGCCTTCCAGATGGACATGCAGGTTGACGACGATGAATCCGACGAAGAGACAGACAACAAATTTGAATCCATGAGTGACTTTATGGACAGAGAAGATGGCTATGAGAGCGACTCCAGAGGCGCGATATACCTTAGCGATTCCGACAGCGACTGGGAGTCAGACGACGAAGATGAGGTGGTTGTCAGAAAGCAGGAAAGCAAGGACAAACGGCGGAAACACGGTCACGCGTTCCTTTCTGATCACGACCTATTTAAAACTCATTCCGTTCTCTGTGATGAGTCCAAATCGATGCGCGTTGTACCGAATTTCATTGGAGGAGCTGTCCCTCGCGCTGATAAAGGCGACCGTGAGTACTACTGTGCCACTATGATGACCCTTTTTAAACCTTGGCGATCCCCAACGGATTTAAAAGACGCGGAATCTAGCTGGGATCAAGTCTTCACGGAACACACGTTCAATGCCAGAGAACTCGAAATCATTGCGCACTTCAACCTGCGCTATGAGTGCAATGACGCCCGTGATGACCACTATGCGGCCATGAGATCTAAAATAGCGGAGGCCAAGAACCAGTATGGTTTCACCTCTCACTTCTCCCACTCCTTCCTCGGTGAAAAAGATGAATTTGCGAACGATCCTGATGCCGTGTATACCGGAATAGATGCTACTGATAATATTGACGACAAGGATCGAGAGATCGGCAAAAAAACGCAACATTTAATTGATCAGAGATCCGAAATACGCGAAGTCCTCCGCACCTCGAAGTGGTTAAATCAAACAACAGACGGTTTACTAGATATTGATAAGAGTCGGCTTCTCGCTCCTTATAAAAATCGGAATACGTGGTCAAAAATATTGAAAGAAGAACGCAAATTGTTCACGGCTAATAAGCTCTCCAATATGCCAGATGCTCCGCCAAGCTGTGATGATAACACTGGAAAATATTCTGCCAATCGTGTAGAGGTCCTCGACTCCGATTATTTTTTGCCCAAGTCCAAGATTGACAAGCAGACAAATGAGGACATTATTTCCTCAATTTGTGAGAAACTTACACTGAATGCTGAGCAGCAAAGGGCTTTCAAAATTGTTGCTGAACATGCATCTTCGGGCCAACCTTCTCCTCTCAAAATGTATATAGGCGGCATGGGAGGATCGGGAAAATCTCAAGTCTTTGAAGCAATTAAACTATTCTTCATAGCTCGCAAGGAAGAATACCGCTTCATTATTCTTGGACCTACTGGTGGTTCTGCAGCGCTGTTGAATGGTTCAACTTATCACTCAGTCTTTAAAATACTCCGTGAGGCCAAGACCAAAAGTAAAAATCAAGAAGACACAGATGGTATCCGCAACGATGCAAATGCAATTGCTGCGATTAATGAGCGCCTCCAAGGAGTAGAATATATTTTATTGGATGAAATTTCAATGGTGTCTTGTGAAGATTTCCAACTGCTCGCTAGCCAAGCAGCCAAAGCTCGTAACATTCATGACATAGAATTCGGAGGCTTGAATGTCCTCGTTGGAGGCGACTTTGCCCAACTACCTCCAACCTCTGGATCGTCCCTGTACGGTCCCGTCGCTGTTCGTGCGTCTGATGCGATGTCCACGAGGAAACAGAATGCAGTTCTGGGGAAAATCCTTTGGCACCAGTTTAATACCGTTGTTTTACTCCGACAGAATATGCGGCAGAATGAACAGACAGTGGAAGATGGAAAACTGCGAACATCTTTGGAGAATATGCGATATGGTGCTTGTACCCCTGATGATGTTGAATTCTTGGGAACACTAATTGCCGGAAACAGACCCGGACAACCCCGTCTGGACAGTAAAAAGTTCCGCAACGTTCCCGTTATAACCGCTAGGAATGTTCACAAGGACACCATGAATGAGCTAGGAGCAGAGCAATTTGCGAGAGATACTGGACAAGAGCTCGTTGAATTTTATTCTGTTGACAAATTGTGTTCCAAAGGAGTAGACCGCACTAAATGGAGAGGCTGCGAACAAGCCCACTTTAAATCAATGGGCAAGCAGTTGCAGCATGAGTTATGGAAAGCGACGCCTTCAGCAACAAGTGAACATGTTCCGGGAATTTTGCGCTTGTGTATCGGCATGCCAGTTATGATTCGAGTGAACGAAGCGACAGAATTGTGCATGACCAAAGGTCAAGAGGGTGAAGTAGTTGGGTGGGACGAATCTACCGGTCCAGCAGGCCAGCGCATCTTGGATACCTTGTTCATTCGGCTGAAGAACTTGAAAGACGGGCGGACAGTTCAAGTGCCTGGATTGCCGGTGAATGTGGTTCCGTTGTGTCGTACATCAAAAGAATCTATATCACGTTTGTTTAAACAATTTGCGTCTAGACGCAAATTGCCGTTTAAACAGGTGTTTAATCTAAACATGTTTAACGGCACGGGCTGGTGATCAGGGCCGTTGAAAGGGCGGTTTAAACAGTGCTTAAACACGTCAAAAAAGTCATTTTATACCGGGGTTCGAACTCATGCCCACATTTGCATGAGTACATAAGCAGGGAGACAAAGCAGCAACATTCTGACTGGGCCAACTTGGAGTGATGATTCAGGCATGTAATGCTCCTTTATCATGGCCTGTGGCCCGGTACACAAGTCCAACTTGCTGAGTTGAACTGGACTCAAGGTGCGGTTAAACAGGCTTACAAGCCATAGTTTAAACACTGCTTTGAAGGAAAGAGGAAGAGTAAGGTTTAGATATATTTCCAATGAAGGGAGTAGTTGGATTTTGTTTCTTGTCGTGTTAGATGATGAATACTTTACTTCCTTCAAGGTTTCCAGTGACTTTTCTGTCCGACATTATAACAGGCATATTAACGATGTCTTAAGCACAATTCAAAACTGCCCTGAAGCACATACACGAGGAGGTTCAAACTGATATATTTCTGATGGAGTTGCCCCCGGTTGAACTGCTTGGTCAGTTCAAAAGGATCCCTGAAAGGACAGGTGATAATGTCACATCTTTTATGCGATGTGGATTATAAAATCCTGCTGTACCTGATATAACTGTCCGGAATCTGGGAAGGTGGGTCAGCTTGGGATATGCAAACACTTCAGGTATATTGAAAAATGGTGAAATACAAGTGGTGCTACTCTGAAGCATTCACTTCCCACTCAGGCAAGGTCAATCAAGGAATTAAATGGAAAGGGCTGTTTAAGCTTCACCTCGGGGGCACAATCTATTAGAATGCCAAGAGGACATCAAGTACTTTACCTCAAGGCCAGAGTGGTATGTTAAAAAATGTGCTTCACTCAATTTGGTGATTGGTGGGTGCACCGACTCATCCTTGCTGTCCAGAGGATTTGGATAAAAGGGTATTGTTGAAGTCAAATGAAATAAAGAGGAACATCAATCAAAGTTTTACTTTGAAAGTCCAAAGATGGCAGGCTGAGATAGGGTTGTATAGTATGGTGAGGGTCGGTTCAACATGCAGACGAAAGTTAAGCAAGGTATTAGATTACAGATGAATGGAACTTAGTATAAATGCACCAATAAGGGATTCAGACGAGCAGTGTCATCACCTTGGCCCAAGAACTTGGAGCAGCCGTGCGCAGTCAAGGAGTTAGTTTCTTCGTACTGATTGAGCAGAGACAATAACAGGAACGAGGTTCCCAGAGCACTCGCACATGTCTTCTTATATAATAAAGACATCAGCTCTGGGACACTATTGTTCCAGCTCCTCGTGTTTATATCCGACAGATATTAATAAAAACAGATCATTTTCTGGACGAGTGTGTCCGCATGAAAGAAAATAAGTAATTTGTGTGCCTCTAAAGTTTTAAGATATATAATTATGCCAGTGGGATTTGGAGAGAAAATAATTTAGCATATTCTAGTGCCCAGAGTTCAGATGCTCGAAGTTGAACTCCGGGTTACTACAGGAAGGTTTAATACCTGGATTAAAAATAAAGGCGGCACGCCCGTGCACCACATCCAATACATGGCTCAAGCTGCTTGAGAACACCATTAAATACAGGGGCTTCATGAGCTACGCGAGGATCCGGAAAGGGACTGAATATACGCCTGATTTAGTCATGTTGGCTGTAGCATAGTCCCCAGAAACGGATTATAAACCTTAGCCAGTCGAAGAATTTTAGATTCAGAGTATGTATTACCAGTGAAGAAAGAATAGGCCCTGAAAAAGTTGCAAAAGTCATACAAAATGAAGTGAAGGAAACATAACACCAAGACTTACAGCTGTTTTCAAAAACGGTATGTTGCTGCTCCATTTCTGCTTACCGATGTTTGCCGCGGCATCCACAGCTACCCACGGCTGTAAATGTAATCACTTCAAATAGCTATAAGTTCGATCATTTTTCGTGTATTTCCCGCACATGTCTTCATTGGTGACCTTTACTTACTGAAAACGATCAAAAACACTCCTCCCCAACGATGTTGTTGCATGATGAGTGCAGTTCAGATGAAAGTGTGGAGTGCCGGGGTTGATGGACTCCACAGCCGAAGGAGCGATATGGCTAGTCGAGGAGACTGCAGCAAACATGGGCAAGCAGAAATGGAGCAGCACCACTCGATCAGAACTGGTATACTTTTGAAAACAGCTGTATATGCCAGAATATCGGAAGAAAATCTGAAATGGGAAAAACTGTCCAATTGTGGCAAGTTCATAAAAGTTCAACAAAATCCTGCACCCTGCCGGGGTGTACAATAGCAGCTACGAGTTTTAGTACTTTTTTTAAATGGCTGAGTCAGAATTGGACTTCAAGTTTCTGGGTCAATGGTAAATTCAACCTGACTTTGAACATGTGGAGTGGAGAGTGATGCTCAAGTACAGGCGAAATGATTGATTCAACTGTGTCTGTTCAACCAGCAGAAATAAATTCTAAGATATGCAAAATTGAATCAAGGCACTGCCAAGCCACAAAATTTTACTTGCACACAGCAATTGATAATATGTATATATGTGAATGAACCGATGGACAGGAACAATTCTGATGTTAAATCACTTCGGAAATCAGAGCTCGGCTGCTCACCGCAAGGTCAAAGCACAGAGTGAGGGTTGGAGTGCCAAGGAGCGGTGCAATAACCGTGATAATTTCCGACAAAATATTCGAAATGGTGATCAGAAAACCTCGAAGAAAGTAAAGTATTCATCATCTAACACGACAAGAAACAAAATCCAACTACTCCCTTCATTGGAAATATATCTTAACCTTACTCTTCTTCTTTCCTTCAAAGCAGTGTTTAAACTATGGCTTGTAAGCCTGTTTAACCGCACCTTGAGTCCAGTTCAACTCAGCAAGTTGGACTTGTGTACCAGGCCACAGGCCCATGATAAAGGAGCATTACATGCCTGAATTATCACTCCAAGTTGGCCCAGTCAGAATGTTGCTGCTTTGTCTCCCTGCTTATGTACTCATGCAAATGTGGGCATGAGTTCGAACCCCGGTATAAAATGACTTTTTTGACGTGTTTAAACACTGTTTAAACCGCCCTTTCAACGGCCCTGATCACCAGCCCGTGCCGTTAAACATGTTTAGATTAAACACCTGTTTAAACGGCAATTTGCGTCTAGACGCAAATTGTTTAAACAAACCTGATATGGTTACTGACATCAACACTCGTGACTTGCCTCCTTCCTGACGACACCCTCCTGTCAATTTATCGCGAGCAAGTCCTGACGCTCACTTGCTTTGCAATGACCGACTATGCTTCCCAAGGAAAGACGCGCATTATAAATGTTGTTCATCTGAACTATTGCAGAGACCATCGAGCTGTCTACGTGGCTTTATCTCGTGGTTCCAAAGCTGCTGGAACCGTCATCATACAAGGCTTTGACTTCTCCAAAATCACCAGCGGAATGACGGGATACCTCAGGCAAGAGTTTAGAGAGCTTGAACTCCTCGATGAAATTACGCGCTTACGATTCACGAACCAATTACCAGCTCACGTCACCGGAATTTACCGTGGCCGTTTGTTGCAGTCCTACAGGGCTTGGAAGAAAACTACTGCCGATCCACCGCATTTCCACAACTCTATTAAATACAACCCCGTCAAAGATAAAGTTCAAGACAATATTGTATATGACCAATGGCGCCCCAGCGTTTCGGAAAAGGATAAAGATGTAACTGCAACATCCAAGAAGCGTAGAGTTGATACGTTACCAGGCAATCCTAACGCTAAGCGTGCGAGACTACCCACCACTCCTGCCAACTCTCTCGCCGCCCCCAACAACGCGCCCGTACCAATCTTGAACCCTCCTGGTCTAATCTGGGACAGCCGCAATTATAGCTGTGCCTATGACAGCCTCTTTGTTCCGCTATCGTTTATCCTGCAAGACGATCCTGTGGCCTGGCGAGTCAAATTTAGCAATATGCACCCACTTCTTGGTCTCTGGATACTCAGCTTGCAGCAAACACCTAATAGTCCTGAAACTGCCCGTGACAATGTTCGGCAAATCCTGAATTTTCGAAATCCAGAGCAATTTCCCGTTGGACCCCAAGGTCTTCGGCTGGATGACTTGTACATGGCGGTTACAAACAGACTGAGCTATGCCAATTCCGTCCGTACCTGTCCTTCTTGCCATTTTCAGATACCAGGCGAGATCAGCGTGTTAAATCAGATGATCCATGTAAATGCGCGGGCATTACAAAATTTATACCCCAACGGGGTTCCTCTTTCAGAATGGTTCCGATATTCCTTTTCTCAACCAAGCAATAATTGCCCTCCGTGCAGCCAAAACGGAATTAATATTCGAACCCGAAGAATCACGACAGTATCAGAAGTACCGCCAGTTCTTTTCGTCAGCCTGGACTCCGACAAGCTCATTCTGGATGAAAAATTGTCGTTCCTTACAGCAATGGGTGAAAAGCAACTCCGTCTCCGAGGCTTAGTATATTTTTGTCAAACAACTCCGGAGATGGGCCATTTTACTTCTGTATCTGTAGATCGGACGGGCAAAACTTGGTATCACGATGGGATTAGTACACGGCGGACTTACATTGAAGGCAGCCTCTTGAGTGCCATCCCTCCGCTCACCTTGCATAGGCGCGGGGCGGAAAGTCTATGCACTGCTATTTATGCAGAAGAAATTTAATGAACATCGCGGGCGGGAGGGGAGGGGGCGGGGGGTTTAGTTCACCGCACTGACCTTCTAGATACTTATTTTTGTCTTGACTCTCCTCACTGAAAAATACTTGAATTCAATTTCCGAGTTACACCGAGCGACACCGAGCTCCGAGCTCCGAGCACCGAGCACCGAGGAGCGAGAACCGAGGCGGAGTTTCAAATAAGGATCAAAAAAAGGGCGGACTCGTACTGCCATGCGCCAGCACTGGCCTACAGACCACGTACAGTCATTCCACGGTCCTTGCACGAGGTTTCAGAAAATCCGATTTTCTTGTTAGAATCGGGGCGGCGGGACACGGCGCAGATGGCAATCAGCTCTCAAGGAAACTGGGACAACGTTAGGCGAAGGTGAAAAACCTTCGCCCGCCGTCCCTGTTATTATCTATGCAGTTCGGCTATCTAAATATGGTTACTCGTTACATTGCGTCTGCTCAACGCGTAAATTCACCACTTCCAACACACCCCCATGACAAGACGCGTCTATGAGCTAAGCCCAAGCAGTCCGACCATAGCTTCCACCTTTATACGACCCATGGCTTTGGTGAGGATGTCCGCAGGCATCTTGTCTGTTCGCAAATGTACAACACAGATCCGTCCGCCATATACTTCGTCGCGAAGCCAATAGAAACGGAGATCGAGGTGTTTCATACGCCCGTGATGCTCAGGGTCTTTAGCAACAGACAGGGCTGACTCGTTGTCGATGTGAAGTGTCGAAGGGCCAGTGAATTTATAGCCCAGTTCGCTGAAGAAGTTTCGCAGCCATAAGATTTCTTGCCCAGCTGAAACTGCCGACACAAATTCAGCTTCGGTTGTGGACAGTGTGACGAGTCCCTGTAGTCGGCTTGACCAGCTGACCGCACCACCGGCCATGATAACCACATACCCGCTGGTTGAGCGGCCGTTGTCGGGGTTGCCGCCGTGGTCTGCATCTGAGTAGGTTTGAAAGAGCTCGGATGGGGAGGATACCGGCTTGTCGGGACGTGTGTAGATGATCTTGTAGTCCATTGTTCCTTTGATATAGCGCAGAACCCGCTTTACTGCTGTCCAGTGGGCTGGGCCAGGGTTACTGGAGAACCGAGCGAGAACACTGACAGGATAAGCTAGATCTGGACGTGTTGCAGTTGCGAGGTACGCTATCGCTCCAACAGCGTTGAGGTATGGGATGTGCCGCATTTCTGCTTCCTCCTCGTAGCTCTTCGGTGACTGCGACTTGGATAGTTTGGAGTTTGAGTCAAGGGGAGAAGCGACGGGATCGCAGTTTGACATGCCGAATCGTTCCAGGATGTCAAGGCAGTATTGGCGCTGCGAGAGGGTCACCGTCCCGCGGCTGAAGTCCTGTTTCACTTCGACACCCAGGAGCCAAGAGGTGGGCCGAGTTCCCGCAGTTTGAAATGCTTCTTCAGCTTGAGCACGATCTGGTCAATTGCGTTCCTCGACTTCGCAGCGATGGTCATGTCGTCGACGTAGACAGGAACAATCACACGTTCGTCTCCACGCCCATAGACCCAAACACTGTGCTCGCACCTCACACGAGCAAAGCCCATGCTTGTAAGAGCCTTGTGCAAGGTCTGGAGCCAGACTCTGCCGGCTTGCTTCAAACCGTAGAGCGACTTCTGCAAGCGCAGGACCCAGTCGGGGCTCTTCTCCACGAAACCTTCTGGCTGTTTCATATATATCTCTTCTTTCAGCTCCCCGTGAAGGAACGCGTTGGAGATGTCGACACTATAGAGTATGAGGTCTTCCATGGCAGCAAGCGCGAGAATTGAGCGGAGGGATGCCCATTTTGGTGTTGGTGCGAATGTGTTGTTGTACTCGAAACCTGGCCGCTGACCACAGCCCTGCGCAACTAGGCGAGCTTTATATCGCTCGATGGAGCCGTCTGCATTTCGTTTTACTTTGAATACCCATCGAGATCCGATAGCACGGCGTCCTGGAGGTAACTCCACCAACTCGAATGTCCCATTCTGGACAAGGGCCTCGATCTCTTGAACGGCTGCATTGTGCCATTCCATTCGTTCATCCGACGGTCGCCGCATAGCCTCCGCATAGGAGCGAGGTTCCATACTAGAGGAAGAAGCCTTTGAAGCCCGCTCAGATGTGTTGAACGCGTACTCCAGCGCTTCATCGTGGTTGAGGTAATCGTCAAACTGGCCCGAATACACATAGTCTAGCCCGGCGCGGCATGCATGGGCTGCGGCCTGAGCTTGTGCAGCTTCAGCCTCGATATCCTCATCGTCGGAAGGGAGTGGTGTTAAGGGAGAGTCGTCGTCAATGGGATGTGGCTCGTGTGGTGGATCGTCGGATGGTATGGGGTTTGACCAGCCCATTTGCTGCCTCATTAGCTGATTGACATTCAGTGATACACCCCCACGATCTCGTAGCTTTCGTGGTTCGGCTTGTGGCGGCGGCGGTGGTAGGGGATTGGGTGCGGGTAACGGGGGAGGGACGGGGTTTGGAGGTGGAATAACAGCTTCTATTTTAGGCTGAACATCGTCGTCATCATCCTCACCCCCTTCATCCTCAAATTGAGGCGGAAGGTCTGGCATCTGGGCAACCTGAGTAGGTGAGTTCCCGGGGAAGAACCGTTCATCGAAGACGGCGTGGCTGCTGATATAGGTTTTTTTTAGCTCGGGATCCCAGAACGTCCACGCCTTGGTACCCTCGGGGTACCCAATGAAGATACATTTCCGCGAATGCGGCTGTAGCGCCTTTCGCTTCTTCTTTGCGATGAGCACATATGCCAGGCACCCGAAGGTGCGGAAGTACCAAATATTCGGTCGCTTCCCGCCTTTCCATTCGATGTAGGGAGTGGTTGTTTCGGGGAGTGCAGAGGTGGGTAGCCTGTTTGTGACATGAATGAATGTGTTTAATGCTGCCCGCCAGAAAGTTGGAGGTAGTTTGGACTGAACGAGGAGTGTCGTTATCCCGTTAGCCATGTCCAGATTTGCACGTTCCGCCACACCGTTCTGGTGCGGCTCCCCAGGCTCAGTGTATTTAATCTGTATGCCATTCTCACTTGCCCACTGCTTTACTTCGTTGGAAACGAACTCCCCACCGGGATCACATCGCATGACGAGCCATTTTTCACCAGTCACACCCTCTGCGTAGGCTTTGAATGCTCGAATGGCTGTAAAGGCTTCGCTCTTCCGCTTGAGGTAGGCGACAGCACGAAAACGAGAGGCATCGTCGATGAAGGGCATCCAATAGCGATATCCTTCTGGCGTGGCTGTATTCATGGGACCTTTGAGATCCGTGTGGACTACGTGGAGGCGCCGAGTGTAACGTTGCGCGGGTCCGCGAGGAATATTGTGGCGCCGTTGCTTGCCAATCACACATGGCTCACAGAGAGGATTTACGGGCTCTCCGTTGCGTACAAGTTTCATGCCCGTCACAAGATTGTTCTTGAATGCTAGCAAAACATCTTCACGGTTTCTGTGGGCACAGCGCCCGTGCAGTTTATCCAACGTGAGGGTGATCGTCGTCGCTCCGTTAGCTGTCTGTATCACGGCTGGAATGACCACCGTCCCATTCAAATAGCCTGTGTTCGTCACATCAACGGTTGCGGTGAATATTTTGACTCCTTCACGCAAGAAGTGGACACGGTCCTTGACCGCTCGTATCTCATATCCCTTCAGACGGGTGAGGTGGAAGAGGGAGAGTAGATTCGACGTGAGATTAGCTACAAAAGACACTTTATCTGCTCATTGTCATCCATTTCACCACATGCGAACCACATGCATGTAAGGCACTTGACTTTCAAGTGCCTTGGTTCTTGCCCCCGGTGTCAGTCTGAACTTACTCACCGATGAAGTAAATCGATTTCAATCAAGTATGTTCGTTCATGCCCATTTGAATGAAGGGGGGTACTTAAATATTACCAATATATACTTAAGTATGGCCCAACAGTTGGGGCCCAAAATCAGATTTTTCCACCTACTATAGCATGTGCAAAAATTGTTTGCCTCAAGTTCCAAATTTCGGTCGCTGATATTCCTAGCCAGGGGTTCAGTAAATTTTGAGCAGTTCGGTTGTCAACTCCAAGACAAATGTGCGCATTACCATAGAAATAGTGCTTCAAGCCCGTGCATCTTGAAGTGGCGAGATACTATGAACTTTTAAAGGGTGTCCCAACAGGTATAACATGGCTAGATGCTTTTATTTTACTTTCTCGACCAAATTGATCTTGGCGGGCCATGCCGACAAATCGGCGTGGGCTTTGATGGGCGTGAGCAAATCGGCTTGTGCCACCAAACGCCCACGCCCACGCCAGAATCTCGTGCAATTATGCTTTGGTGATCATTTGTGTGGCCCATGTGGCGGGGTACGCCACATATAAACCAGATCTCAAGGGCAGATCTAAAACTGGTGGAATTTGGCTGCTTATCTGAGCAAGCCGAATATGGGTTCCTTACTCACGGAACCTCGGTTCCCGGTACCGCAGTATCACGCAGCGGCTCGCGACAACAGCGCAGTCGTGCACAATAGAATATATGGCTCGTAATTAGTTAGTATGACTTGTAGATAGATTTATTATGACTCACCTTCGTAGTATAAAAGCTGTAGTAGCTACTCGAACAAAATATTGACTTCTAGTCACCTCATATTCGTTCTAAGTATTCAATAAAAACAGTTCAACCAAAATAAACAAACAATGGTACGTCTCGTGCCATCTTTGCCGCGAACTGTCAAATATCCGCAACCGTCGTACAAATGCACGCGTCGTTTGGATGACATTGATCGTGGAAGACAGTTAGCATCGACAGGTTCGGGGTCGAAACATGGTGAAGCCTGAGGGTTGCAGTCTGACTGTGGTCGAATCGCACGAACCGGTTGATATACAATCGAGCATCCTTCCTCCGCAATGTCCGCACCGATCATACACCGCTCAATTTGCTTGCGGGTCATGGCGATATCGGGGACGTTTGAACCGGGGTTCGACTCCCCGCCGGTGCCTGCCTCCCTCGGCCCTTTTTTTTTCTTAGTCTCATGGTTCAGGAGTAATATGGGACTGGTTTTGCACTACTTTATCGAGCGCAGACGCACATTCAGCCAACATGTGGCTGACCTTTCCAAAAGGCGGTTTCCTACGCCATAACTGTTTCAAAAAGTCGAATACAACACCCAAAATTCCTTCTGTTGAGTATCTCCGCAGTCGTGCGTGGTACACGCGTCGTCCCGAGGACATCGGTATAATTCATCATCGACGGTTTGGGGCTCGACTCCCTACCGCGTGCATCAGATGGAGCTGAGCTGCTTCGGATTTCTGTTCTTTTCCTTCAGACATTCGCAATCTGAGCGTCTTTCTCGGCGCGCGCGGCTCACTTACAGCTATTTCAGCGTCGCCTACTCAGCCCAAATAAATGATGGGAGTTGTGGAAGCCTTGTCGTCGCACTCTCATCAGATGCCATGAATGATTTTGGACCACAAAATGGCGCGGGTACACTACCAAATGATTTGCATTCAGATCTCGGTGTCCCTCTTGTGGAGAAAAAGTATTGGTTGTGTACGGTACACGGGTGGGAGATTAAATTCAGGAGGAACAATTGGAACATGACGACCGGGAAAAGGGAATCTTCAGTCTTCATGTGCATGGTGTAAAACAAAACTTTAAGGTAGAGGGCCGAGTTGGACAACGAAAGCAGCATTGGATTTTGAACGCACGTTGAATTTGCTGTCTAAGAGACTACTGGACTTAGATTCATTCTGTGTTTTCCCAGTATTATGAACAGATAGATGTTGGCATACTTATCAATATTTGACCACGGGGTCCAGGAATACGCATAAATGCCATCAAAATGAAGGACGGCATGAACACGGAGGTATGAGTGATGGACTCGGTGAAAGTGAATATATCAACATGAAGGATGCAGATTTGAAGTGGCTGAAGTCGGTTATGGCCGGAAAGCAATGAGTTCCCCATTTTACGAGCGAAATGCAATAGTAGCTGCCAACGCATGCAGATAAGTTAACCAGAGGTTGGCGGCCAGGGGTATCTTTATTGCTATACATCTATATGTAAATCATGTTCAAGTTTACGTCCGTGGCAAAGCACGGGTAACTGCTAGTATCTACATAAATTACTACCAAGAAATACTGACGCATCAGAAACTCTGGACAACGCTGATGAACCCAGCGAACAGCGGCCCGGTGAGCATGGGCGCACTTGGGCCCGCCCCAGAGCATTTGTCGGAGCCGGTTTTGCCCTGCGCACTTGCAGAAAAATTGGCCAGCAACGCCGTCCGCACCTGAACTGCATCCTTGGCCGCAGCCACAACGTCAGTCTGAGAGAGAAGCTGAATCGAGGAGTTCACGTTCGGCGTCTGCGAGATGTCGAAGTTGAAGCTGCACCGTGATCAGAATAGAATGGAACGAGGTGAGGGTAGCGGAAACGCACATGGTGTAAAGGTTGCGCATGGACGAGTCCCCAAGGATCATGTCGAAGGGAGCGGTCCCATCACTAGCGTCCCATGGGGATGGCGCATACCGGATTGTTATTTGAGTCAAGGAAACGAGTCGAGATATCGGGCGGATGGATTGGGAAGGACTGACCTCTGTAATAATAATTAGAATTGTTACAGTTGACGGCCGAAAGCACACCCAAAGTGTAAAGTAATTCTGTTTTGAACGGTGCACTGTGCGCTTGATTAAACACAAGGTTAAGCCAAAGTGAAAGGCAGGAATGTCAGAGAGAGTTCTGCCTCTCTCAGTGTTGGAGCATACCTCAGAGATCCTTAATAAGACACCATTATATTTAACTCTCATCACTTCATGTTAGCTCAGTCAGATACTGCACGGTGGATCTCCTTCGATGTAATGACCGGTAGGTCGTGAGTTCTGTTTAAACAGTCCGTTTAAACCACGCTGAGTGCCTGCTGGTAACCCACTAACGCGTTGAACATGTTTAGACTAAACACCTGTTTAAACAGCAATTCTTGTCTCAACAGGTATTGTTTAAACAAAGCTGCTATGGTTACTGATTTTGGAGTAGATGGCGTCGAGCTGCTGTTGATGGAATAGGCCGTTGGGTTTGCCGGTGTCCAACATTGCGACTATTTTCCCAGCCGGGGTTCCGGAAACAGTGGACGGGGGAAGCGTGACAGTGACGTTGTCCACAGACATGCTGTCCAAAACGATACTCCAGATACTGTTGTTGCCGGGGAAGAGCGGGAGAGAAGGCGCGTTGGGAGCTGCGGCAAAGGCCGGATCCACCTCGTTGGTACTGAACGGCCCCATCGCAGAACCCGTAGGGTCGTCCGTACGTGGCAGCGAGACGCCGATGAAGTTGTTCTTCACTGGCGTCTGATCGAAAATGTTGAACAAAGAAGGGCTTGCCGAGGTTGAGATCCTGGTTAATGGCTGACAACGTGTTCATGATTGGCGATACACCCTTGCAATCAAAGGATCCCCGCTACCTTTAGGTGAGGGTCTTATAGCACCTGATTTTCACCACTTGCAGACGATCACATTTTCGTCATATCCTTTTCGTAAGCATCTTTCCTCTCTGCCAAATCCCTTCGGCAGGAGAACGGCTGAAGATAATGGCGAGACATGCCGGAACGTGTCATAAACCAGCTTACTCTCAGCCCGTATTCAGTAATGTTGCGAGTTCACAAAGATTCAACAACTAAATAGTAACCGTCAAATGTTTGAGCCAGGGGCAGCGGCGCAACGGAGCACAAGTAGGACAGTAACTTGATGGTCTCGACGTTGTCCAGTTTAAAGGAATGGTTATTTTTCCATTGCAACCACACAATGAGGATATATTTATTTCACGTGCGCCCGCTCCTGTATTTTCCTGGAGCGGACGGGTTGTTTCGGGTTTCGTCGAAAGTTTTTCAATGATGCACAGAAATTCGGGATAGAGAGTAAGCCGATTTACGATGCATCACGGCATATTTCGGCATTATGCTCAGCCGGTTCCAATGCCGAAGCATTTTGGCGGGAGAAAAGCGGCTGACGTGAGAAGAAATGATCAAAATGTGATGCACAGCCAAAACCTGGTTGATTGGGCGCCCTATAGAAACCCTTACCTAAAGGTAGCGGGAATGAAATTCAAGCTCTATAAACTCTGAATTCGTCAAGTCGGCAGGAGACGGATTGATGTGCCATTTTGAATTCAATATTTTCAGTTGCAGTTTTTCAACTCGGGCAACTAATTACAAGTGCAAAGAACCCGGCTGCACATTTATGGGTCAGGTCTTTGGACATCAATTTAATTTTATACTTTGGAGCCCACTACAAGCTGAGTGAGCCGGTCGACGGGCGAGTTTGCGCAGAAGAGGGGGACTAGTATTATCGGCCAGAAAATCCGGGAGCATATTATGCATATTCAGGCTGTATCCCTCCCTAATCCGATTTGCCTGAAAAAAGCTGCCTGTATGGGGTCCCCAAAAACAGTGCCGAGTGCCTAACAAAAGTTTCCCACCCCCTTCCATGATATATGGTGCAGAGGGAGGAGGCCCCCCCAAAAAAGAGTGCACCGATTTTGGCCCGAGAGTACGTCCCCGAAAACACTGCTTGCCTGTCGGTTTGGGCCAAGTTGACACATATGTGCCCATAACACATAGCGAGCTCTCTTGAAATTGGTTTTGAAGAGCACCGGTATTCATTGATTTATGGTTATTTTACTCCAGGTGTTTGAAAAGTTTATAGAAGCGTAAAGATCCCCGGAACTTCGCGTTTAAAATTCGCGGCGAATCCAGATTCTGGGTGTCGTCGTAAAGCGCCCAGTTGGGGCTACATGCTGATATAAAAATCGTATTTTTGCGACCTCATATGATACATCCACCACCTCAAAGATTCCCGATGTACGTTGAGATGCATCGCTTTGACCGTTTGATGCGGTGCACTCTTCCCAAAATGATCAAGACACTGCGATTAATCTAGTGACATGCTACATGCGACACCCTCCCGTATCTTAGTACGCTTAACCAGCCCCGAAGCACTTGATTTGAGCATGCTAGACCCTAACTAAGACACCGGGGGGTGTTGTATCAAGGTTAATCAGATCTCACTCTCAATCAGCTCTTCAATTTTATAGGCATCACTTATTCTGCGCAGGTATGCGCTGATTATATCCCACACAGCATAGTCTGGTACGATAAAACTGTGAGAACATCCCGCTTGATATTTGGTTGTTAGAACCGGACACAGCTGAACACATCAGACTTTTGACATTTTGATTGTGGCCGTTGTTAGGCATTGTGACAACCTCAACAACGCGACAACGGCCCGCATAAACACCACAACGTGGCCAAAAAACCCCGAAACGTCAAAACTTCGGAAATAAACCCCACAATGCACAACACCGTGGATTTTCAAAATATTTCCCACCGCCACTGAATGCGCCTGCCGGGGATGCAGCGCTGTAGAACAGGCCGATGCGTAGCTGTAGCATGTGACGAAGATACCAAAGGGAAGGCTGTATCTTTTCAGCAGTTGATAAATCAAAGATAAGGGAGACCAGAGTAGTAAGCCACGCCCCTGGGATACATTCGACATCAATCGGGACATATAGACACGATAAGGACCGGCACTCACAGAAATAAACCAGCTTCCGCGGCTCCGAGACCGACTCGGACACCGACGAGTTCGGGATAGCTGCAACGACGCGCTCATTGGGCTTGTTTGAAGGAGAGGCCGTAAATCATACGTACGTCTTGGCGAGGCCCATGAGCGTCCTGGATTACAGTTTCAAATCTCAAGCATCTCACGAAATTAAATACGCCTTGACGCACATTACGGTGCCCCAAACCAGCTTGTACGCCAATCAGTGAGCGGAGTCTGCAGGGGGAGAAAAAAATGGAAGAGCGAAGTACCGTAATCCCTGGAAGCCACCTGCATGTCGGATATTAACGCGTCAATTGCGAATAATAATAATGTGAATACTTGGATGGACGGAATCGTTTGAGAACCAAACTAAAGCAGGGTATGTCAATCGAGGCATGAAAATCGAGGGAGATAACCGAGAACTTTGCCGGGCATTCAAATATACAGTACGGCTGTTGCGACATGGGAAGAGTCTCAGCAGACACTGATTCAAGGTCCAATGAAGTACATGGTCTGTCGTGATATCAACAGCAAGAGCGTGACAGCTGAGCATCCTCACCAGGGCAATGTTATATTTGTTTCCGGTGAGATTTAGCTGGTCCTGGAGTCCGTCGAGCCGTGCATTTCTTGAATAACAGCCATATGATTGGTGTCGAAAATTCCCCGCACTAATTAAGCGCACCAATATTTCATGTGCAGAATGTAAGCCCATTGAGGTCACATAGTCGAAAGTGCGCACCTCGGTCCAAAAAATACACCAGGTACATCAAAATCAGGACGGGCATCAATCTGAGGTCTATCTTGCGCCATAGCTTGCGCTCCTCCTCGGCCGAAAGGATGGGGGGGGGGGGGGGGGGGGGGGGCGGGGGAGGAAGCGTGGATTCTCACCCGAAGACAAATGAATCCTCCCATTTGATGATCGCCTATCAAATTTCACCAGGCAGTTAAGCGAGGGGGAAATGAGTCCACCTCTTTGATGAGTCCTCAAAATAAATCCTCCTAGGTGATGGTTGCATATCAAATGTAGGCTTAAGCAACAAAGAATGGTGCCGGATGACATTAAACTCAGCTCGCAGATGTATTGTATTTTATATTTCATTCTGATTTGGTTAGGTAATGACCAAAATGGCATCAATGAGAAGCAAGCATGGGGAGTCCTCGGCCAATGAGGAAGATTCCAGAGAGAAAGATGCCTCAGTCATTATCCGAAGATTAGCCCTGGGGAAGAAAAAAGGCCCCCTCTAGAAAAGGCTGCACGCACCCCACCAGGGAAAAATGTCATCAAAGCAGCGACGATGACCAGAGTTTTCCACCAATTAATGCGGCGCCAGTGAGGAATGTGCTGAGCAATATGGTAGGCAAAAGTGCTCCAAATTGTGGAGGTGGGCCCCAAAACAATTGTATTGGGGGGGCCATTTGAGGGATTAAATATATAGGATTTTACGTTGCGAATTGGACGCACCATCTTGGTGCTGCCATATTTTCGCACACATCTGGTGATGTACGCTCTCCGTGCTCTGGACTTTATACACCATACGGTTCCTCCCTACGATGCATTACTCCTAGTTCTGGTGGATATGGTACCGACCATCGGATCCTCCAGCTCCACGGCAGCTCGTATCTGCGACAGACAGCTCCTCGCCGTCCCACTGGCTATTTTTCCCCCGGACCTGATTTGCAGCCATCAGGGTCTTATTGAGGACACTGCACGGAAGTTTCCGCCCGGGAGTCCTACGGTTGGGATATTTATTATTCCCGTCACCACTTTTAGGGATATGGAAGACACAGGCTGGCGCTACATAGCAATGCCAATCCCGGCGGGATTTTTGGCGGACGCACAGGACCCCTCCTTCGGTATGGACTTGCATGGCCATTCTCTAAATGCCAAATGCAGGATCACAGCCGACATGGACCTCATTCACTCATACGCTGCTGGATGTCGTCCCCGTATCTTTTCTCTGATTTAGGTGCAGAAGCATGGAAGACGAACTCCGAACGGATGTTGATAATTATTATAAACTTCGGCATTGAAGGAGGAATTAGTTCCCTAATATATCGGCGCGAAGTTGTTCGGTATTTTCAGAGCGATATATTCCAATAAGAAATCCCAAATATTCAGGACTAAGTTGCAAAAACTATAGAATACTGTACTATTTTGACCAACCGTTCAAATCACGCGTAACGGCGTCTAGTGAATTGAACACTTTTGGGCCCCGTAACCGTAACATCGACCTAATGAACACCCTCCCAAACTAAGTTGCCAGAAGGCGTAAAATCAAATTTTCGTGCGCACCAAAATAAATCCATTTTTAACACACCCCGCAAGGAATAAGGCAAAGTACAACTAGCCCAGGCTCATTTATCGAAGTAGTTAGTGACCCTCCCAAGCCGTGCCATCATACGGGAACAGTTGGGAATTATTATGGACATTTCACCAATGAACACTTTGGCCAATGAACACTTGAACATCCCGTAACAGGCACCTTGAACCTCTGAACACCAGGTCCTGCGAACACTAGGGCATAACGTGTAACACCCCGTGAACAGTTGGTCGAAATAGTACAGTACTTACACCGCTGCTATCGTAACGTAAATTTCCTCTGGGACTTTATTTAGAGGGCGGAATTCCCGAAACCGGTTATCTGCTTAGTATTCTCTGCTAGCGTGGAATGATGCGGGGCTTGCACGCCAAATGGGACAAAAATGTGACCGCAGTCGGAACACCGCCTGACCAGCGCAACTCGTGCGCATCACCCGCAGTACGACGATTCGGCCGATGCTTCAGAGTGAATCACCCAATTTGTCTTCGTGTTCATTTTCACAATTTGTGTTCATTTTCACACTGTACAGTTATTGCGCAGATGCGCGTCAAAGGCGCAGTAGGAATGGTTGTTTTGAACGGGAATAATATTGCAGCATTTGACGAGGAAAGAATGGCGACGGGACTCAGAGAACGCTGAATGGCTAGGGCATCTCCTTGAATGACGACTAATGTTTTTACGCCCGCTCCGTACACCGACGCTCGAATCGAGCCGTCGGGGAAGATGTATTTCCTCAGCAGGCTGAGCAATTCTAACCAATGTGCACAGGAAATTCCCAGGTGCACCGCAATTGCTCGGATGTCAGCCAGCCCGCAGCTCCGATTATATTTCAGGTGACGAATCAGGCGCCGGGCTGCGCGGGGTCACTGCATTCCGAGTCAATGCCGAATCACAGTCGCGACGCGTACACTGCTGCCGGCATCCGAATCTAATGAACATTTCGGCTCGAGGACGCGGAATGGTTTGGGTTTTGTATAAAAACGGGTCTTGGTGATAATAGGCGGCATTCATTCACATGCCCCGCAATGCATATCGGTGCCTCGACCACATCTTTCACAGGCCTGACACTTATTCTTCCCCTCATGGGCGCGGCGGTCTCCGCACAGTCTACTACCCCTCCCCCAGTCCCGTGCGTGGTGCACCCAGCTACTCCTGCGAAGCAGAAACAGATCTTCGACACCTTCGTCGACGAATTCTACATTAAAAGGTGGGTGCCCTCTCTTAACTTCCCACCCCACCCACCACTCCGCCCTAACCTCCCACCCCACCTTCAGAGACATCCCCCGCGCATTCACACACATTGCCGCAGACTACATCCAGCACAACCCCCTCGAGCTCGACGGCCCCACCTCGTCGTTCGAATTTCTCAACCCTATCTTCTCGAACCCAGCCGTAACGGTGCAGATCCTGCATCGCGTGTTCGAGGCGCCGAACGGCTGGCTGCACTATCGCGTGGACGGTCTCCTAGACCAGCCGACAGGGATTTCGGACTTGTTTAGGTTCAATGGGACATGTGTGCAGGAGCACTGGGATCTGATCCAGGAGCGCCCCGTGAACTCGACGAATCCGCACCCGTTGTTCTGACGATGATGTGACTCGGAACAAGCAATTAATGTAGTGAATTAGATAGCGTAGAGAGTAACACGGCGGCTCGAGTTCTGGTTCAGAACGACGGCGCCTTCTTCGATACCTGCGTAATCGACCACGTCTGGTTCGCAGTTTCCGGTATGCAGTCCACGACCAGCAACTATACCGCCACACCATGTAATCAACACAACACAATCCGCACCGAGGGTACGCGTCACACACCTTGCTCTTAGAAACGAACGCGCCTGCCACGCACTTGTTACTCCCAGCCAGAGTGATCGTGGAGTCGCTGTTCACCTGCCACCGTTGCGTTAGGGACCTGCAAAGAATGAATAATAACGGATGAATGAGCGCTCATCAAGCGAGGTGAAAGGGTGGTTAGTTATTTACCCGGTTAGGCACGCCTGGACCCCCAGATAGTCCACGCTGGTGCCGTTCGTCGTTTGCGTCACCACGTCGAGGCACGATGTCGCGCCTGCCAGGCCGACGGTTATCGCGCCCGCAGCGCCTTTGGCAGCGAAGGAGCTCCCGGCGGCGAGGGTGAAATTCTGCGAGGCCAGTTCGGGCGTTTCACTGGAGAATGTGCAGGCAGAGAGGGTGAGGATGCCGCCGACCACCAGTGGGGCGGTGAAGCAGAGCTCGCTGGAGGAATCTGGGGCACTATATGAACAGGTGATCGGGGAATTTGAGACGAGGATGTGCACCGAGGCGGTACATGACCATGTCGGTTGATCCAGGCCTTGAAGAGGGTAAGACAGTTGTCACACGCATATTTAAATGGACGCACTCGTAACCAGCTATGCCCCTACTCGGAGGCTTCGGAATCGCTGTCCACTTCTGATCGATCTTCCCTACAAACTCCGCCATCAACCCTTGCAGATGAAATGGAAAAAAATAGACGCTAACCAGTAATACAGGTCGTCACCTGCACACTATACGACACCCCGCTGAAGACAGGATGCAGGCACTTGCTCCCGTTCCCCAGCCGAATCGTCCCGTCGCCCTCGCGCACCGCCCACTGCTGCGCCGCGTCCGTGCTCACGCACGGCTTCAGCAGCACGCTCGTCCCGTCGGCGACACTCGTGCTCGTACCGTTCACCCCTAAGCAAAAGGTGCCGTTCCGCGGGCTGGTCGCGGTGGGCACGTATTGGTGGGTGATGCTGCCGAGCGGGGGCGCGGTGGACGCGGCAGAGCCGGCGCTGACGCCCCACGCCATAGTTTCAGGCGCGTTTTTGCAGCTTGCGACGGTGACAGAGAGGTCGCTGCGTTCGTACAGACAGAAGTCTGAACGCATTTTCAGTAGACAGATAGATAGGCAAGGCGCGAAGACGCACAGCCCCCATTGACGGCCGTCTGCGCGCCGAAAATCATCTTCTGTCCCGCAGCCGCATGAGTCGCGCTCCCGGAAGAAACGAGCGCCGATACAAGAAAAAAGAACATGGATTTGGGAGGGACCATTATGAGAATCCTTGAGAAAGACAGGAAAGAGGAGATGGTTCTTGGATGCAGATTTCTGTCTTAAAAGGGAAACCATCAAGATTGGTGTCAATTTATCGCGAAAGCAACCGCCTTGTGGTGCGTGATATGCATCAGTTTGCCGGCGCGTAGCTTGAAGAGCTTGCCGTTGCTTGAGAGCACTTTCCCCGCAGGAGTGTGCGGGCTCATTCGGTGCGCGATCTCATTGGAGACATTAAATGGACGGTACGAGGAAAGCGGGGGACACAAATTAGAATGTTCTGTTAGCTTTTCAAGTCAAAGATCGATAGCAATAGGGGAAGTCAAAGCGGTCAGACGGACCGATTCTGGAGCCGATTCTGACACCGATTCATGACCGATTTTGATTTGAGAATCGATCAAGAATCGACATCAACTTTGACCGACCCGATTCTGAGCTCGATTCATGAGGGATTCTACGGACCCAAAGTTAGCCTCTTCATCCAACTCAATATCCTCGCTACTACTGTTCGCAGCCTTTTTCTTCTTCTCCTTTTTGGCGGGTTTCTTCTTGTCGTCTAGGATAGCTTTAGCCTTCATGGACAGAGTCTTTTTCCTCCCTCCAATGGCTGTAGTCACGTCTGTTTTGGTTCTGGCCATGAGCAAAGATGCAGAGGAGATCGGTGGGACCATGATAATTTAATATTAAGTAATTAAATTATTATTATTATTTCTGGATGTGAGTTGTGAGGAGGAGGAGGAGGAGTGCCGGCACGCGGTCCCAAATTGAAACGGCCGGGGCCCGTACTACATACATCAGACGCGAATGTATGCTACGGCGATCAGAGGCCGATTCTGAAGTCGATTCAGAACTGATTCTAGTGAGTTCCTCCTCTGGAGGAGGAACACGATTCTGGGCCGATTCTGGATCAGACTGATTCTGATGTCGATTCATGTCCAAAATCGGCTCGAGAATCGACATCAGAATCGGTTCAGAATCGGCTCCAGAATCGGTCCGTCTGACTGCTTTGACTTCCCCTAATGTCACCTGAGGTCTAAATGCTTACCCATGCTGCAGACTGCGTCCCTGTGAGATTGGTCTCCTCAGAAACTTGGCTCGAGAGGTGGATGAAGCAGTATTCGCGTTCAAGATGGTGGGAGTCAAAGAGAGATGGAGTGATTGACAGGCCCGGTATTTCCCGGTGATACCATCAAGGTGCTTGCGCACCTTTCTCTCTTCGTCGACCTTCATTTCCTGGTTCCTCCTATCTATCTAATCCCAAAATGTGGTACCACATTCTGGGATTAGATAGCTAGGGCTCACCATAATAGGACCTCTGGCATCATTTATCTCTCGGAGTGTTCTCAACGACTTGATTACGCATTATCATAATATACCGTCTCGATGGCATCCGCATGGCTTGTAACTGTTGTATTATTTTCCGCATATTCAATATTTACGATCCGTATGGTTATAATCGTCTCGGGCTCACATAGGATTCACGAAAGCACGCGAGGTACCGCAGTATCCGGATAAAAAAGACAACATTGAGACTTCTGCAGTTCATCGCCCCTTGAGCCGCGCGCGCCACGCAGTCCCCGTTTTGTCCATTACTTTGATAGCCCGCTTCAACAGCCCCTCCGCCCAATCTATCCAACAGCACTGCGCGATCGCATGCCTTGGGAGAAGAAGAAAATCAGAATATATGCCAGTCTTCACTTCACATAAGCTATCGCTACAGAAAGGAACAAAAAAGGGCACAAAAAAAGAAAGAAAAACACAAAAAAAAGGTGCACAGAACGAAACGAATTAAAGGAATCAAAGTGAAGTGGAATGAAATGAAAAAAAAACACGCACTCGGAAGTCGGGCCACGTGACAGTCGCGAGCTGCACTTCGCGCAGGGAAGGGAAGTGGTCAACGTCGAGAGAAGACGTGACGACTGCCCACTCTTTCTCCTCTTTGGCGTGGGCGCGGCTAGATGAGCGACGTGGTGGTTTTGGAAGGGGATTAATATAATGTAATCTAATACTGAATACGGATTGCACGTACTGGACCGCTTTGTGGATGACGAGCTTACGGAGGGAGGCGTGCCCGGGCGGGTAGGACAAGTTAGAGAATGCGTAACACTGAGATTTGCACTATTAGAGACAACGTCCCAAGGAATTAATGGTTATGAGACGACTTACGTCCTCCGAGCTCCGGAAGTCCACAGTGAGCGTCGTCATGTACGGACAGAGCGCGAAGATTGAGTGGGTCCTCCTGGTTGGGCAGTTGACAGTGAGGTCCTGGATCTTGGCGCCGTGCGCTACGAGGAATGGCCCGTAGTCCGATGAGCAGGAATAGTCAAGGGCGACGGAGCGGAGGTTCGGGAGCCTGGAGTAAATGAGCAGCTGATACTACGATGTAGGTATGTATAGATGAACACCTACTCCATCGCAGACAACACAGGGAGCAGTCGATACCCGACCTCGAGAACCTCCAGAGCAGATAACGCCGTCGGCAGGATACCCTCCGTCGAGAATAGAACATTCGAGGACCACTTGAGGGAACGCAGGACCGGGAATTGCCGGAACACCCCGGGCGAGCGGCGTTCCTCGTCCGAGTAGATAAAAATACCGGAGAGCTCAACGAGAAAGGGGCCGGCAGTCGCTGCGAGAACCTGCAAGGCCTCCCAGGTGATTGAGACGGTGTGGGGACCAGCGCCGATGAATTTAGTTAGCCGTGGCAGGGAGGAGAAGAGCGAGAGGATGGAGGCGTTCTCCAGGTTGGCCGTCGTCCACCTGTGGAAGTGAATGTTTATTTCTCGGACGTGGGTGCTAAGAGAACTATCCGCGGAGATTCGATGGGAGAATTTCTGCAAGGACCCCACGTCCGTGAAATTGGGGGTCGCGTATAGGAAAGGGAGGGCGAGTCTCTGGTATGGGATATTTCTGTCATGAGTTCGGCTAGGAAGGTGGGTGCGAAGGCCTACCTTGAAGGCAGAGGAGACGAGAAGGAGATGAAGTCGCCCCCGATTGACCAGGTTGCGGTTACAGGTTTCTTGGACGTGCAAGTTGACGAAGAAGAGCACTCGCGTCCAGATTTTGTCAACGACGAGCTGGGGCGCAGATTTCATAGGCGAAAATGTAGGGTTGGTCGGTCTCAGGTCGCATGCGTCCTGAGCTGGAACACTTGCGCTGGAAGAGGAGCAACAGTGAGTGCGGTGTTAAACGAAAAGGGTATTGCGCACCGATTGTTCGCCCAAGTCAACACCGACTGCAGCCTGGGATGCAACGCAAGACTGACCTCGAATGCTGGCTCCACGGAGTGACCGACGGGAATCCGCATCTCGACGTTTTCGATCGTGGGGATTTGTGCAATTTCAGGAAGATAAGCGGGGAAGGAGGATCCGTAATGAGGGAATGAAACCGAGGGAGCCAATCTGCACAACGCCAGCATGAGATTGCGTCGCGAGATATTGTTCAGGCGATAATATGGGAACACGATAGTGCGCTTGTAGTCAAGTCAGTGCGGAAATTGCACACAAAAGGGACAGGATACATACGAGGTTTGACCATTGTTGAGCAGAGACCTCAATAGATGCGGCCAACTGAGTTAAAGGTTTGTTTCTGGGGAAATCTGCCACCTCATCCGAAATAATAAGCCGTATGGGATTGATCGAGTTAAGGCCAGCAGCCAAGCCTGAGGTGTTGTCAGCGGAGCGAATGATCAAGGATATGACGATGTCCGTGATATTGGGGGCCGATTTGAGGATCGTGCCCATGGAACTGCCGAAGCCGCCCTCGACACGTAACATCTTGATGAATTTTCCAAGCTCGGCGTTTTTTCGAAGGGCCGCAGCGAGGGCCTGCGCCTGTGCCTTGGAGCGAAGAATGACGGCTTTATAGAGGAGTGGTGTAGCGCAGCGCAGCCAAGTTTTGCATACGACTAGAGCGGCGGATGATGACTCTGAGAAGGAGACGAAAGGCGAGCTTCCCGAGCGGGTCTCCGAGAAGAGCTCTTCTGGAACCTTGAGGAAAAGCGTGAGTATCTCTGACACGATTTCGTCGGGGAGTTTCTCCGCCATTATCCTCAAGGTGGAGGTTTCGTGGAGGTAGTCAGGCGCGTTATGTGTTGACGCTACAAATATGCCACGCAAATGCACAGCCTGTGCACCGCCTCTTGTTGCACACATCAAAGGGGAAAAAGACTACCCCGAAAACCTCATGAACACGACGAACATTTCATTGCGTACGCCCAGAGTTTCGGATTTATTCAGGCAGGCTCTGAAACCCAAAGGGGAATAGCGCACTAACGGGAGCAGATACCCAAAAACAAAAAGCGCTAGGTTTTTTTCTCATTTTTCTGTCCCCATTGGCCTCCTCTCAATTTTCTCCCGGCATTTTGATGGGGAATACGGGGGCGTATTCCAGGTATCCTAAAGATAGGGATCCGCCGGAGAACCAGATCTTCGCCGCAACGTTGGGCGCAAAGTGCTCGATGCAACAAGCTGATGGGCCTATGAATACAAGGAAGGATCAATGGTAAGATTGAGAACGCGTGTCACGGACTGAGACTCTCTGGGCTATCCCGCGGGCAGAATTGGGCAAACAGGCGGAAAATACTCACTAAGGACTCGAACGCGCAATGTCTGTCTCTCTGGGTATGGGGGGTGACGCACCAGGGCTACACCGGACTTAAAAACTTGTAGGGTTCTCGCTGCAAGAGTGCATGGAAATTGTGCGGCTGGGAGGAAGTATTAATCCCAGGAAACAGGGTAAATACCCATGGACAGAGACAGAATCACCCTTTGAGACAAGACAGAGCGTCGCGTGCAGAGCCATGTGTGCCGCAGTCGACAGAGAGTGCGGCTAGTACCGTAATGTACGTGATACGACGGCGTCACGGCGTTGTCGACGAATATACTGCCGCTTAGCGTCGAGGAGGAGATGGGATGTGATAAATACAGAAGGGGATGAGAGACAAGGGATGCACATATGAGTGGGACAGACCGAAGAGAATTCTCCCGAATGTGAAAGGGGAAAAAGTACCGCTGGGCAAAAAGAAAAGAACCGCAGAAGTGCAGAACCCGCAAAAGGAAGGAATATCAAAAGCAAAATAAAAACGCACATATCTTGGGCACATTGTCCGCATATACGTACTTCCCGCTCTACCACGAGCGGTACCGTTTTTGGAAAGAAAGAAAGGAAGTGTTAGCTGGGTGAAATTTGACGCTTGGAATGTATGGGGGCGAAGAATTCAAAATGGACCAGGGACGGCGGATGGGGATTGGGAAAGCTTGTGGAAGACGATTGTGCATGATCCGGGAAGTGATGCTCCGAGAAACATGCGGAAAGATGAGGACTGAAGGCCGGGAAGGATGGAGGGAAGGGCGGATAGATGGATGTATGTACCAAGTGCGAGAACGAGGCGGTGACCCGGACGTAAATGGAAGGAAGGATGGTAGAGCGATGCCTCGGTAAGTGGGAGGACGGATGGATAGAAGGATGAGTCGGTAAACCAACGGAGGGGGAGGGATGAATGGAAGCAGGATGATGGATGGACGGCAAAACGGATGGGATGAAGAAGGCGTGGATGGGAAAAGAAAAGGAACGGGATCACGAACGATGAGGGTGCCCCGACCCCCAAAAGAGAGAAAAAGAAGGACGAGAAAGAGTCCCAATCAATGAGTCATCGAATAAAAAAACAAAACAGAGAATGACTCACCTACTTCCGCGAACGCGGCTCATGCTGACCATCGGGCCGTAGAGAAGATGCAATAAGTTCGGCATTGCGATAGTAAGTTCAGCCGTTGGATCAAAAGTTAAATGAATGAAAAAACTAGAAATGGGATGGGCGGTACATGAGAGTAAGCTAGGCCGTTGGTGTAAGTTGGGTCGATAAATGTTCAGAGGAGAATAATCGTAGGGCAGAACGTGCATGCGGAATGGGTAGGCGGAGGAAGATAATAAACAACGGCGTAGGATAGACGGATTCGAACGAGAAAGGAAGGAGACGGCGGACGAGAAACCGTGGGGACAGACGAAGGGATAGCAGGCAAAAAAAAAGAAGCAGACGAATTAAAACAGAGTGGAATGAACGGATAAGAAAAAAGGAGGCATGAATGTCGCGTCAGTATCTGGCGTACGAAGAGGACCAGAAACACGCACATCCACTATCACATTCGCGCTCGGCGCGAACCCCGTGCCCCGCGCCCTCCTCCGCCCCACGCGCCCCCATCACCTGCGGGAACGACGCCAGTGTCGGCAGCCACAAACGCGCTGCCGTTCCGGCTCGCTAAGAACTCGGAGGTCGGGCGCAGGGCGTGTGAAGGGTTGTGTCTCGATGAGCAAAAAAAAAAACCACGGACCAGTGTCAGCTCAGTTGGATGGAGGGCGCGCATATGGGTGAATGGAGGGCATGGCCGTGCATGAGATGATGAAAGGCACAAATGTGAATTGCGCGTAAAAGAGGAAGTACGCGTGAAAGGAACGAAAACCTCGATCGCGACACATAGGTAGCTTTTCGCGACAGATGCGCATGCGCATCGGTGAGCGTAAGGCACGCGTATCGTTCGGCTACACGCCCGCGCATCTGTCAGCAGGACGCACGGGCATCGGTCAGCAAAACGCGTGCGCAGTGGTCTAGCGAACCGCACGCGTATCCCGGATTCAACGGATACAAGCGCGCGAGAAAAGAGGGACGTACTTCAAGTTTATTAGCGGACGCGCTTTGCCACAGGGCACACGCGAAAGGGCGCCGGGTGCGCGGTAATTGAAGGCGACGCGCGGCTCGTCGCGGCCGTTGAGGAGGAAGAGCGTCAGCGGGACGTGTGCGGAGAACTAGGGTGGGGTGTTAGCTTCGGGAGCCAGAATACGATGTGAAATGTGGAAAAGTGGAGGAAGTAACGAAAGTGAAAGGATATGTACTAGCCAATTTATGTCTTCTAATAAATGTTACGCTGCCGCCGGAATTTCACGCGCTCTCATGTATCTCACATTCGAATAAACCGCATAAAGTGCTCTGTGGTCGGGGAGCGTCGCCGGAAAATCTTCGCGCGCCCTCAGAGCGGTGTCGTCTTTGTTAACCAAGTCTCTGCCATATCCTAACCCATCCTCCAGCGCTTCACGCTCGGAAGAGCAGCGCACTGGGGAAGGGGTGAGACTATGAGGCAAAACTTCGAGCCGGTTCGGCCTCCCGCTGACTCGCCACCCGTTGCTTCACGCTCGGAAGAGCAGCGCGCGGGGCTTTGAGGAGCAGGGAACACGGTGTCGTTACCGACAGCGGCAGTCAGACGGCTCGGCCTCCCGCTGAATCGCCACCCGTTGCTTCACGCTCGGAAAAGCAGCGCGCGGGGTTTTGGGATGCGGTGGACGTGACGTAATTGCCGACGGACGTGGCTGCGGCTCTACACCTGTTGGCCAACAAGTTCGCGACCGTCACAGGGACACGATTCGGGCTGCTCGTTGGGTTGGATTGGGTGCTTCGTGCAGGCCAATTCCAGTGTTATGGGTCCACCTGAGGATACGAGATCCTTAGTGCAGAAATGAGGAGCTACTGGGACTTACTGGCGGCCTGGGTGATAGCTGGAAGAAACGAATGGCACGCTTGTCCATGCTTGTGGTTATTGACACTTATTGTCACTATCCCACGGCTCCTTGTAATCGGCCGAATTATGATCACAGTTCCGGGAATGAGGCGTATGAATAGCTATAAATGCAAACTGGACTCGCCCTTTGATCCTAGAAATACGTTTGCTAGGCTCATCACTGGATTATTTTTCTTTCAGCCAAAATAGGCAGGGCCGGTGATGCAACCGGCCTTGTAGGCCAATGCAGAGGACGGCTTCACGCCAGTTATTCCAAGTGCTGAATATTTCTATTCAAGGAATCCAACGGCCGTCAGAGCTTATTGAGTACGAGGAGGGAAATCTCGTCTGTGGGTCCCGCAGCTCTAGATACTGCATTGAGTATGGCTATAGCCACCGGCTCTCAGGAACCTCACAAAAAATACCCGGGGCCCCGCCGGACACCATACAACAGTTGCCCAGAAAGAAGGATACCGCGGCTGATAGACTGAACAGATTGAATTGTGCCTGGTACATGCCTCGGCCGCGCACCACTAGCCAGTCAACCACGCCACATCTAGTTCAGCGGACCCGTTGCAGCGACATATCTGATTTTTTTTTGTTGAGGAATTGAACGCTTCTTGATTATACCGTTGAAGCAGATGTTTCTCATCTCGAATGAGAGCAGGCATCAAGTGCGAATTTGAGAATCTGAAAACATTTGGTATAGTTTGTCTGGCAGTTCGCGTTCAAAATCAAGCTCAAATGCATTTTAAGTCTATTGTGAAAATTCCAAACCTCTGTTGACTCTATCTTTCAGACTCGGTGTCAAGGAAGAGTCCAGTAAGAATGTAGATTTCCGCCACTCCGAATGGCCAGGGTCGAATTTTGTCCCATCACTGTGGGCGCAGGAGCCAAGCTTGATTATTACTTATACTGTGCTACTTGTTCGTCAACACGGTTGTCAGCTACGGAGACCATAAATAAGTATGATATGAAAACCACTCCAAGGTCAATTTCAACCCTCTTTAACGAAGCCGATATCGGTAGATCCCGTCAAATAACAACCCAAAGAATTCACAGCCCCAACGCCGAGAACAGCTTGTCGAAATCGGGTGAACTCAGCCCCGGTGACGCTATCATACCCAAGAATTGCCTCAAATCCACTCCCTACGCGCGCACCTCGATTCTCAATGCAATCCAAAGTATTCAAGTAGTATTACAGAGGTACTAGCCCGTTTTTTTGTGGTTTTATGTTTTTTTCCTTCGAGCAAGCAGGCAATATCATCCCTGACTCCAATTCTTGCGCTCAGCCTCCGTTTCTTCCTCATTTTCACAGTGTGATCGCCCTGAACTTGCCAGCCTAAAAAATACTGATCAGCCATTTAGTAAGGTTGAACACCAGGTCTTCACCTTAAACAAATCCGGGGACGGTTTGTACTCGTCGAGGGGTTGCAACATGCTCAACGCAAAGCCTTGGATTTTGCGGCCCTGGGGAAAGTTATGAGTATCAGCAAAACCTTCGGCCATGCATGAGGGTAATATGCTGACCCTAACCAAGTCCGCGACCATCGCGTCGACTGCGTGCCACTCAGGAGGGAACACTCCGTTATAAATCGCATCGACGATCCTAAATTTTGGTTATTTCCCCGTCCACAAATAAATGCCGCAAAACATCCTACACACTTTTCGAACGACGTAGCGATTGCGTCGCCCATCTGGTTGACCACCGCCTCTGAGATTTTTTTCCCAAAGCCGCGATTAACCTCAGAGAACATGGCGGTCATCACCGGCTTGGTGAGTTTTTTGAGCCAGGCATCGAGTGCACCGGCGCCAATGGCCGTAGAGATGGTGTTGCGGATAGTCTCGAAGATATAGCGCTCGATAGTGGCCGTCTGCTGTATGGGGGAGAGCGTGGTCTCGAGGAAGATGCCGATGGGGGTCGTAACAGCGGCACCAATTGCGGCACCCCAGGGCCCGCCGAGTAGGCCGCCGATTGTGACGCCCACCATGACGATTGTGGAGTTGGCCGACAGGGAGAGGGCGCGTTGGGCGCCTTCCTAGTGCCATTTGCGTGAGCGGATACAGCGAGGAAAGCGGTTAAATTACCATATCGCCCATCAGAGCATAAATTCCAGCGATGACGAAACCAACAAGGGGAAAGCCTTCGAATGCCGCGAGAAACTTTTCCCAGAAGCTGGGTGGCGGGGTGTACCTGGAAATGGAATTAAACCGAGCTCTTTGCAGCTTTGCTGTACTCACGTGCCGACAAACAAGAGCCTCGAGTAACTGTTCACAATATCCACAGCAAGATTGACCTCCGCGGTACGCCAACCCGATCCAACTCGCAGCTCCGCCTTCAAGATGAATGACTGACCGCCCTCGCCGAGGTGGACGTTGCGCGCGCTGTTGTAGAAGTCGCGGTCGCCAGAGTTGGAACGGAAGTGTCCGTTGTTGTTGGCATAGTGGTTGTTGAGGTCGATCTCTTGGTAGTGCATGAGCCCGTTGGAGCCCATTAGGAAGGCCGAGAAGACAGAGCCGGTGAGGCTGACGGCTGTTGCGCTGGTATCAACGGCCTGATGTCTGCACACAAATATTCGCGAGATGACAACAAATATCATAACGGAGCTTACTCCACGCTACAAGGAAGGCAAGGAAGTCAGAGATGAAACCACACAGTAAACACATATTACAGCCGTCTGAACAACAAAACGCCGCCGGCAACTCCGACGAAGACGTTAAGGTCGATGGATGCTACGTTCCAACTGCCTGCGCCGTCGTTTAGTTCGGCGGTGAGGAGGCCCTGGTTGTTGACACGCAGGTTGCGCGAGCTGCCGTAAAAATTCCCATATTGCGCCCGGGTGTCGAATTTTCCGTAGAGATTCTCAAGATAGGGATTGAGGTCGAGCTCGTAGGGATTCCAGGAGGTGTTATTGGGAGCCAGGACGTCTGCGGCGAGTTTGGAGCCGACGATGCGGATGTTGCGCGAGTTGAGAGTGAAAGCCATGTCGCTGAGATTGGGAAAACCTGAAAGACAGAAGGACCTGCCGGTGGCGCCTCAGCTTATGAGACGGCGTATATAACTGCTGAGCGTGGTTAGAACGACGGAAGACGAAGGGGCCAAGAAGACGATCAATAACAAGATTCCATGATTTCGACCTCCCAAAGCCCGCAGCTTTGGCACGGGTACCCGACTCTTGCCACTCGAGCGGAGCTACGGAGCTTCAGGCAATAGCCTTTTTCGGTGTCACCCAGCCAAATGCCAAATTTAGGGCGGATCGATGAGGTAACTTAAATCATTTTGTTCAGAATCCAGTTTCAGGAAGGACTATTGTCTTAAATAATTGTTTTCGGGACACCCAATTATGTAACCGAATGTCTTACTTTAAGTTTAAGTTTCAATTTCTGTGAGGCTGAATCGGTGCCTGAAATTACCAGTTTCAATTGTGCGTCCTCAACGCGAATGTCCGAAAATCGGGCGGTCGCCTTCTTATCCAGGTCGGCCATCTCCGCGATGTCCTCGTAGCGGCGGCGGCGGTAAATCCAAGGATACGGGCTTGATCAGAGCTGAAATTACGAAAATAAGGGTCCCCAAAATATGAGACCGAAAGCAACAGTTTCAGCAACAGCCTAGATTAAGGCGGACTTCCCCCTGAAAACAATAAATTCAGTGGGAATTCCGCCGTAATCTAGTAGTTTAAAGCTCCCTTATTCTGGTGCTGAAACCACTAGTTTCAGTTATGATAAAATGTGAATGGAATTTATAGTTTAAGGCACCGATTGAGTCTTACAGAAATTGACCTTGAAATTTGAGGTTTCAGGTGGCCTGAAGATATAGCGATAAGCCACGGAATTCAGCAACAAATTAGGGTGTGCTGAAAACCAGGATTTAAGCTAAAAATATGAGCTCCTGAAACTGGTTTCTGAAAACAATCATTTAAGTTGCATCAGGTCGCCTGAAATTTTGCATTCGGCCGTGTGTGTGTGTCTACTTCTTCTGGAGATATAGCGGTCTGTTAAGTCTTTCGCTCGGAGTTATATTTCATCCGGAGGTATGACAGTCTGTTCCGTCTTTCGTTCGGAGTTCTGCTTCTTCCGCAGATATAAGCGTCTGTTATAAGATTATCAGAGTCTGATAATAGGTCGGAAGGCCAGGTCCGCTAGTGGACAAAAAATTGAGAATTTGGGCCCGGAACCCAGGTCCTGGACAGAAAAAAATCGAGTCTTGGGGCCAGGAAGCCCAGGTCCGTGGCGGACAAATTTTTTGGGACTAGAGCTGAGAAGCCCAGCAATAATATTCTTATGTCAAGGATCAACCGCTTGCTACGCCGGCTTTCATACTCTGATAGTTCAAAATGACAAAAGGCGGGGCGGAAACCGGCCAATGCACTTATGTGGTCGCAATACCCCATATTTGCCGAAAGAAATGATATTTTTGGGGGTAGGCTAGGTCCGGGACGAACAAAAATACGGCCAATCAGCGCAAAACTTAGGCGGACAAAAGGCGGCCAATCCGTCAAGTTCGGGACCTGGCCTTCCCACCTATTATCAGAGGTTCTTCTGTTATGTACGTCTTTCGCTCGGAGTTATACTTCCTCCGGAGATATAACAGTCTGTTCCGTCTTTCGTTCGGCGTTCTGCTTCTTCCGGAGATATAGGTGCGCCGTCGCCAAAATTGGCAACGATATCGCGTAGACCTACAGCTCGGCATAATACCAGATGGCCACTATTTGAACTCAGCAGTGACTGGGAATTACGTACCCACCCCATGTTACCGTTGACTTATTGGGCCACAATAATTTGGAACATGCGGACGTGCCTGGCATGTAAAGTGCAACATGGCCCGTAATCGGGTGCAGCTATAAACAATGATTTTTGAATATTCTTCGTATATTACCTACTTCCCGCTGGCGCCATTGCAGAGTCACGCATTGCAATGACCGATTTCATAGACGTGACTTGTGGCACTGTGCAGTTACTCTCAAGTCTGAACTCGCATTCCTCACGTTCATCACCGTCACTGCCGAGCCCCGAAATGACCAATTTCATCAACTCATAATGCTGGATAGCTATGAACCAAAATTATTGGCGCAGTTAGAATTGGTGAGTTGGTGAGACACGGGTTAGCGTGGCTCGAGTTAAACACACAGTGGTTGTTATTCAAGATAAAGTAGTTAATTCATACTATGGAATACAGTGGCTTATATACTACTGAGGCCAGTCATTCCGAGTCATAAATAAATGAGTCGTGCATATTCTACATACTGGCAGATTGTTCTACCATGTTCCGGGATGCTCCCGGGCAAACCGGCAAATACTCCCCTCAAGCTGGCAGTAGTCCTATGTCTGAGCAGAATTGCTCATTCTTCACTCGAGACAGTGCCTTCGTGAAAATATCTGCAACCATATTATTAGTTGGGCAATATTCGACGTTGATAATATTATTCGCGATGCATTCACGAATGAAATGGTTCTCGATACGGAAATGTTTCGATCTTGCATGTTGTTGCGGATCGTATGCAATAGAAATTGCGGACTGGTTGTCCGAGAATATCCACGTCGATTCTTCGGTTGGAATATTCAGGAGTAAGGCTTCAAAGAAGTAATGAAACCAAATTGCATGTCTAGTGGCGGCTGCGAGTGCTGAATATTCAGCTTCGGCGGTGCTCAGTGAAACCGTGGGTTGTTTCTTCGAGTACCAAGCAATGGGTCCACCTGCAAGAAGATAGATATAACCAGAGACTGACTTGCTGTCGTCTGGGTTCGATGCGAAATCAACGTCACTGTATGCGCCATAGTGGTTGAAAATAGAACTCGGATCGGAGTCCAAGTTTAGACCTCCGTAAGTGATCCGGTGCTGACGTGTGTCCTTTAGGTAGCGAAATATTCTCTTCATCGCCGTCCAATGAGTCGCCCTTGTATTCCCCGTGTACGCCCCGACTCTGGCAACTGCATATGCAATATCTGGGCGACTAATGGTAGCTGGCCATATCAGGGATCCCATGTACTCCGCGAAACTGTGGCCTCGCTCGTCCTTTGTCGTGCTCTCGACGGAATTCTTCTCCAGGACGACGTTCGGGTCCATCGGGGTCTTCACAGGCGACATCTGGTCGTATCCGAAACGCTTCAAGATGCTGTTGATGTAATGCTCCTGCGAGATCTGGATACTCCTCGCTACACGGTCACAATAGATTTCAATACCTATCAGTTTCTTGGGTTCTCCAAGGTCGTTAATCTCAACTTCCTGCTTCAAGGTGATTTCGGTGGCAGATAGCATGGTGGAGCTGTTGCTGAATAGAAGTAGGTCATCGACCCAGACCGTAATGAAGACAAACTGATCCTTGAATTGGTGTACGTAGACACCGTGGTCAACTTCCACTCGCGTGAAACCATGTTTTGGTGAGTATTCTATGTAGCTTTCGATTCTATTCCCTTAATGACTGTTTTAGGCCATACAATGTCTTTCTGAGGCGACACTTGCGCCCAGAACCATCGTCGAAACCGGGAGGTTGTTCCATAAACACCTCTTCCTGCAAATCTCCGTTCAGGTATGCTCCCTTGACATCTAACTGTTTCATTTCGAGGTCTTTAACAGCTGGGACTTGTGAGTAGCCTTTCGCTACAAGTCTCGCTTTATAGCGGTCAATATTGCCTTGCTGATCTGTTTTTAGGTCGAATACCCATCTACATCCAACAGGCTTCCTATCGGCGGGACACTCCTGGAGTTCCCATGTTCTCATGGTGCCTAAATTCTCAAGCTCAGCATTTATAGCCTCCTCCAAGCGCGGCCACTCAGGCGACGACTTTGCTTCGTCTATGCTCTTGGGAATGCTTGGTAGTCCGGGATCAATATCCCCGGCGGCTGCCTTGTACGCAAAATGTGCGATGGGATGGTCTTCATCTCCGTCCTCTTCTGAGTCGGGTTCCTCCGCTTGGTATTGTTTACTTCGAGTCATGCGGGGTGCTGGCTGCCGTCGCGCATCGGGATTTCCAAGTTTGAGGTAGTTGTGGTCCGTTACGGTGCGTGTTAATCATCGGAGTGGGATTGGATTTAACTGATTCGGTCTCGGATTGTATTCCGTCGCGAGACGAGGTGTCGATGGTGCTGATGTAGACGTCTTAGGCTGTGGCGTGCTCGGTAATTTCGCCGGCAACGTGGGTGGTGTTGATGGCAGTGGTACGGAAGTAGGATCAAGTTGAGGTAAGACAAATCAAGTTTGAAAATTGAAAAAGGACGCTGCCTCGTTCGCGGGAAGACGATGGCTTGCTTTGGAATTTATGGGCCGGTTGGTGCATCGGTAAAGCGAAACTGTGTGGCGGTACATCGGCCACGGGAAGGCCATAGCTTGATTCGGAATTTTTGAGGTGGAAGACTGCTATCAAAATGCTAGTCTCACCAGAATCGCCCCCCCGAGTTTACTATATAGTCGCTTTCAAACGCCTTCAACCCCCCATGATGGCTGGCAGGGTTTGATGGCAAGCCTGTATGTGCAAGCAGGTACTGAATAAAAGTCTGGGGCCCAAGCTCTGCGGATACCCCAACAAATAGGGCGGACCAAGACTGGAAACTGATCAAAATCCCCCCCCCCCCCCCCCCCCCCCGATTTTCTGGGGAGGCGCTTTCACGCGCCTTCAACTCCCCATGCTCGCTTTCAGGGATCTGCAGGGAAAACGACGGTTTTGGCCGTAGCAGCTCCAAAACGGGACCAAACGTTGTGGCCCATCAGTCGAAGATGATCGCGCGATTTTTCTGGACCCCCCCGCACGGACGCTTTCAGGTGCCTGTGGGGTTGAATAATTCCACCCCGGAATTATTGCATAATATCTATAGTTTCTTGGTAGATTCTTAGAGACCGACTGCGATTGCCCGGGCCACGTCCGCGTCGTCGTCGGTGCTCAGGAAGGGAGCGAGTGGCACGTGTGTTTGATCGCGCTTGTCGCGGTCCCGAGTGCCAAGCACCACCAATCTGAGGCAAATCCGACCTCTTTTGCTTTCGTACCATCACGTCGCCACCTTCGTTGTCGCGAGTCGCTCCCGCATTTGCCAGGGCTCATCCGTCTTTTGCATCTTGTGTTCCAATTACTCTGCGTTGATCGTTGCTTGGTTCTTGCAACTCATTTCATCTTGGGTCCTGCTGCCCACAATGTCGCAAATTTGTCTTTAAGCTTATGAGAAGCTTCTATTACGAGCCCTTATCAGCCGCTTATAATAAGCTTAGCAACACATAAGCGCCTACAACTAACGCGGCCAAAACTTATTTTCAAGCCTGTGTTGCGTTTGAGCCGCAATATTTCATATCCAAAATGATGTTTTCAATGGAAACTTTGATTCTGCGTACCACAGCATCCCAATAGCTGCGATCTTAGCAGACAAAAAATCATCTTATGCGAGATCTTTATTCCGATAAGCTTTTATGGGGCACAGCTCTTATGGCCTTATAAGGCCTTAGAGCCAACTTAGAGCGCCTTATCGGCGAAATTACAAATTTGCGACACAAGCTGCCCGGGGAATTTTTCTGCCCTCGAATATAAGAATCCTCGGTGGACATATCCTATCTTGCAGTCTCGAAGACACGCTCATTCCTTTGTTTTGTGTCTTCTACAGCGTGGAAATTGCTGCTGAGCTTAAGTAGATTGGTGCGCACAACATCCGTCACGGTTCCTTCGCGTCTGAGCCTTGAGGCAACGTCTCCCCGCGTCTTCCGCCGCCTTCGACCTGCCCATCTGCTACCGTGTCTCACCCCAGAATGATCTTGCACATCTCCATCTATTTTACGCCTATACTCTGCCTCAGGCGAGTGTTTGTGGGTCTGTCTCCTTGCTAAGTTTCTACCTGCCGCTACATCGAATGAGTCAAAGTAATATCTCGCCACTACTTACACTCGTAACTGGGTAATGCCAATATGCGTCGTCTAATCGGACTGAATCTCGGACTGCCTGAATTAGAATGTGCCCGCCCAATCAGCATCGGCGATGTGATCCACGTCGGCTCAAGCTGTGCAACAGCTTCCGTCTTCTTTGTTCCTCCACGCCTCTCCGCTGGGAACAGGATAAAAAACAGAGCTCATCACGGACAAATATGCGCGCACTGAGTGGCTAAGACTTGCTTCTTTTTTTGACTCGGTACGGCACCTGTGCGGCATATATTTGTATATTGTTAATTATAACAGGGGACTCGTCTTTTTCGGAGACTAAGAGTGGATATTGAAGCTTACAAGGGCTTACAGGCACTCGGATGATCTCGATGACGGAAGTCACGAAAGGCAAGTCCAGAGTGAAGACTCGACAGTGAGTCCTCCACTGATTGAAGAAAACCAGGTGCTTGTTCAATGGTTCATCCATGCAATGTAAGTCATACATAAGCTACCAATAAGACATCTCCATCAAGATGGAGTCCAAAGACCAAAATCACTCCAGGAACACCTGCCTATCTGATGGATTCCTCAGTGGCGTAAACTCTGCCGTGACCTAGAGCCTACCAGTTTGTCGCCCGGTCTAGAAGGTCAAGACAGTGGCTATGTCCACCATCACCAAATCCGGAAAAATATCACGAGCGCTCAGAACCGAATACGATCCTGACATTCCTCACAATCCTCACCATTCTGGTAACACAGATTGTGATCGCTGGTATGCGAAGATCTAGATGTGGGATCATCACAGAACACACAACTATTGTGCGGACCACGACTGTTGCAACCACATAGAGGGGCTTCTATGCCATTCCGAGCGGTTGTTGTGTGGAATGAGGATTGTCGAAGGCTCCAGTATTATAGGATAATGTTCTCTTGACTTTACATTGGGGCACCCGTTAATGGGTCCAAAAAAGTGCGTTGATATTCAATAATACTAAACTAATGACTAAGCCCCAAGCTCACGAGCAGCGCGGCGGGCGATGGTGCGACCGACCGAAGAAGAGGTGGGTCCTAGCATACAGTCCCCATTTCAGAGTGCTCTCGAAGACGTTCGTATTCCACCAATCCAGAAGGCGGTCAACCTCGTGCTTTGTAATTGGGCCCAGCTTCACAGTATGCGGATGCGCGCCGAGTGCTGCCGGGCCGTTGGTTGGTTATTCAAAAGCGCGCTACATTTTGAAAGATATTATTCGACCTGCCTAGACATGAGAGTTTCATAATGAAAGATAGAGAGAACGGTGGGCATTAACAGCCAGGAAAGCACCAAAAGTACAATTATCTTAGACTATTCATGCAGACACACTCGAACTCGCGAACGCCGCTAAAATAGCCGTCGTCCAAGACGCGTAAGCTTCCGGTTGACGCGATATTGTAGCCTGTTCGATGTGAATGAATTGCCCGGTGGCCAGCCGAGCATTGGAGCCCCCGGCGCAAACGTCCACTTCGGCGATTCCGTTGATTAGGCGGCCAAAGACATTTTCGGTAGCAGTCAGACTGCACGAACTGTCGGATGGAAGGGAAATATGCCACATGGGAAAGGCCGACATGAGTTCGCTTTTGAGTCTTTTTATGGGGCGGTCGGTGGAATCCGTGTACCACGCAACGGAAGTGGGACTGTTCCCTGAGGTTCATGGGTGAATGTGGGTCGGTATTCGTGTTGAGTAGGACATACCAAGACCGGACGAGAGGAAAATCGTGTCCGTTGGACATGTACTCGCCGCTTTTCCGTGCATTTGAATAAAGGCACAAGACTGAGGAGGGCATCCACCGTTGGCCAGCTGCCACTCCCTCACCGTTTTCGCGGCTGTGAAAAACGGTTGTTTCTGCAAGGATTGTCTGTTAAGCGACTTCGTTGCAATTATAATGTATACTTACAACGTCGTGCGCTGGGTCCGTTCTGAAATAAACCGTCGAGTTGGATGTCGGAGTAATGCAATCGGTAGGCTTCCGAAAAGCGTTACGAGAGCGGCCGGCGACTAGGAGGCTCTTGGCTCCCGTCGACTTGAATAAAGCGCCGGCTTGCTCGGGAGTAAATAGGTCGAACGCGGGGTGGGGTGCAGATAGGTGTATGGTGCGCAGAACTGCGGCACGGGTGGAAGGGACAACCAAAAGCCCCCATCCTTTTGCATAAAAGCCATCTACGGTGGTGGATTCTGAGGCGATGCAGTATTCTGGGCCCGTCGGATCCGCAAAGAGCGAGACGCTGTAGATATCGGATAATGAAGCTGGGACGACCACTGAGGCGCAGTTTCCATCGACGGAAATAAGAGAAGACACGAGCTCAGTCCACCCCGCGAGTTGTTGGGGATTTGGCTGAGCGGCGTTATACGTGTCTTCGGTGTAGTGCCCGTCGGGGACGGTGTACGCATCAAAACATGCGACCAAGTCCTCGAAAGTGGCTATCGAGTTGTGGAGACAGGTTACTTGTCCCCTGGTGCCGCGAAGTGCCACAAAGAAGCTGAGGATCAGCAAATGCAACTTCAAGTTAATCATCCGAATCGCTCGTGCTGCAGCGGGAAATTTGGGAATCAGTGTTGCTTTTGAGACGTGGGTCCAGCGATTGGAATCCGGGGTAATAAGTAAAGGTGGTTACTGCGTCCTGAGCTTGCCCTGAGCTTAAATAAAAATGAAAATAAAGCGATCAACCAGTTGTTTTACTCAACCACCGCTCAGGACGCAGTAACTGAGCGCTGTTTGAGCCGTCCTGAGCGGTGGTTAAGCAAAGGAACTTGCTGATCGCTTTTTTTTTTTTTTTTAAATTCCGTACGGATTTGCCCGGACGCATGGCATTACGAGTCCTTTATCACCTTCTAATCTCACAGTGCAGTGACAAGGCTCTGCAGTAGCAACGGCAAAGTCAACTAAAGACTAAAACTAACCATGGTATGATCTACTGTTGTGCTTGGCTTGCTTGGCCTAATGCCAAGGGCTGGGCCAGCCCAGGGTCATGGCTTCATCAAGCTGTTGGAATCAATAGGGCAATCCAATATTAGCAGTGAACCCGTTGCAAACACGCGGGGACTTGTTTATTGTATACAGTACTTAAAGAGTAATTAAAGTTATATAATAACGGGCATCAACTTGGCATCAACAAGAAAGCTCGATCAAACCACCAAAGATACATAGCACTTTTGAGGTGGAATTTAAACAAGTGATACATAGCGGGGGTGTAAATTCAAATCATGAGCCCCCGAAAAGAAAGGCCCGATACTAGTGTCTGTGCGTGAAAAATAAATAAATATAATAAATAATAGTAAAGGGTCGCTCCTCTATATATCTGATGTTGTGCTTTGGCAAAGTGGTTATGATGGTGTATCTTATGTTTGTTTTGTTTTGCGGTTGCCGGTTCGAGCCACTCAGGAATTCTTTTCTTCTCTATTTCTTCTGTCCCCGTTGCCAGAACTTGAGCCATATTTGGCGCATTCTGGTGGCGCCTTGACTGCATTTTCATGAGGGGATCTGCGGCAAACACTGGTTGCTAAATTCAACAATCCTTAAATTTGAATTGAGTGTTTCAAACTCCTGGCAAATATTTTATGAGCTGGTTTCAGGGCTGATCCAGTTGGAAGCAGACTCCTTCAGCCTCAACAGCTAAAAATATGTGATACACCTCGTTGAAGAATTATTACATTTACATACGTACAGGCACGCAAATGTTGCGGCTCAATCCTATATCACCCCTGCTTTTGCTTCCAGCATCTAAAAAAGAGTGATGGAAGTAAGTCTTGGGCACTGACAGGATTGAAACGCTGGGGAATGTTGGGGTTCATTGAAAGAGTTTGCCTCATGTAAATATTTGTTTTTCTAGTCAGAATAATAAGTGTCGAGAAATAAATGTAAAACCAGGTAGGCAATATAAACAAAACCTAACCTTGTACGCAAACTCATCATTTGGGTTATATTCAGTCTTTAACAAGCGGCGCTTCGTTACTTAAAGTCTCTGGTTAGATGGGACTGTAGTGGGTCACTCATTTTCATATTTTGACCGCTTGTTTCCAGTTGAGTTGAAGGCAGCTTCATTTGCCATGAAATGGCTGAAGACCTGCTTCTCCAAAATTGTATGAACAGGAAGGACAAGTTTACGCGTGTCCTGATGTGAAGCCAAAAAATGGCATTTGAAGTCTATTGCTGAAGCAGATGCATCCATGTTGGCATCGAGGCGAGCATTAAAGGTGTGTGAAGAACACCAGAGATCATGATCAGTGGTGGGAGTATAGAGGCTGCCGTTGACCCAATTTGGGACTGGTGCACGGCTGGCGGGTACAAGATTATCGACTGCATTTCAAAAAATTTGGTTTGTGGGCCAAATACAATGTCCACGGTACGGGATTCAGTGCTAATAAAAATCCCGGCCTGGATTAAATGGGGTGTAATAGATTGCTACTGATGGGGCATTGTGCGCGCAGGGATTAGAAGCTGTTTGATCAGAATTCATTAGAGAATGTGAATGGTGGTTTGTCAGCGTCGCAGATATTTAGTGGTCAGCTGCTTGCATGTGCGCGGCGCCAAGCTGGTTGGTTCATTGCTACTCTAATGCTGAGTTTACAGGAACTGAGGGTGGGTTGATGCCTCACATAGATGAAAGAGCACAGTGAGGTCAGTATAGTTACCCTCGGGTGCTTCGGGAACTCCGCTGGGTCAGCGCCTCAAGTGGCACAAACTTATTTTATGGGAGCAATGGCGTTCCTGCAGCCGTTGTGGATGAAAAATGGTATTCTATCAGCAGTTCTTGATGGACTGAGGAGAGTAGGAGTTCAATAGAAAGGCAGGACCGGAGAGAATCCGATTATGAGGTCTTTTTTTCCTGCACCACGATATATAAAAAGCATTAGCATCATATACGGTGAACATCTGTACTTTCAGCATGTTAGCACTGTTTTATTCACAGGGGGTGTGGCTTACGGATATTGGACCTGAAATTTTGTAATATTGTCAGAATCAGTATTCTGACGGGTCTGAAGGTTACCCGCTGACGGGGAACACCGGAAAAACAGTGCAAGGAAGGGCTGTGGTGAGTCGTGTTGTGTTGGCTGCGGAATGCAGTCAGCGTGGATTTTGTGCCCCTTTTTTCTGATGCTGGATTGAGACATGTGCATTGGAGGGGGGGGAATCCACAATGTCAATATGCCTAGTGGCCGTGCTGATGTTCTAGCATAGTCAGCTCATGTGTGCAACGAAGAATTGTTTAAAAACTGGAATAATGCTGGGGTACGCGCCAACACCCCGCCGCCTTCCCGAGCACCCGGTCACCCCCGCCCCACCCGGCAAGTGCCAAGCACCCGCACTCACCACGCCCCACCGCCCCTCCCGCCCCTGCCCACGCCCAAGCCCCACACCACGCCGCCACTTCGCTGCAGCCGGCGCTACTCCAGCGGCTCGGGATCTTGTCGGCCCGTGAGTATGCACTTGTTAATCTTGTTTTGCATCGCTTTCTCCCTCCATCCATCATCCCAATCTCCGATGCCTTTGGGTCTGCCCACTTTGCCACCTAGAGCTAAAACTATATGCCCTGACCATTTCCATTTGTCATACACCACCCCTGCACCTTCAACTGACGAGTATTCTGCCTTGGCTGGCGATAAAATCCTATCTCGCACACACTCTCGCTTCGTAATACCCAGACTTCGCCGGAATGGAACTGTACTTGTCGCCAGAACAAACTACAGCATCCTACCGCCATAATAATATCTTAAACATATCTGCATTTCCAAAGCGGGGGACACGGCACTCATTTTACATCATCCGACATTTTTGGGCCCTTCTTCAGCTGCTGCGTGGTCAAACTCTCCACCGACGCCATTGGGCAGCTCACCCAAACGCCTGTACGTCAAAAATTCATCTCTACTGCCCCTTCCGTTCCGCCAATCGCGCACCAGTCGGCCACCATGATCGGTCTCGCCATACACCTCCACTTCAAGACCGTTTGTCGGCGTTTTGATCCCCAACACGAGGTAGAGAGGTGAACTGGAGAAGGTGGTCATATTTAGGAAGTCTACGTACCTCAGGTACTTTTTATCTGCATTTCACTGCGTTGGCCCCGTCTGCACAGCCTAGTGGACACGTGCAGACCTGTGCAGATCAGGATCCGAACTGATGTCCACACACTGCGGATCAGCACAGGTCTACACGTGTCTACTAGGCTGTGCAGACGGGGCCGCTGAACGGAGGACCGACGAGATGGCGCACACACATCAATTTGTTGCGAGGCACATTCGCTTGAGAGGAGGCACATGATGGAAAATCACCCCAAGTGAGGCACATTCCCACGCGTCCATTTCTCTGTATTAGCCTAAAAGCACCACTTTCGAGCAGTTAGGGCAAGCGCAGCGCGCCCTAACTGCGGGTATAAACTTAGGTTAGTGTTCGGGTTAGTGGTTAGGGGTTTGGGGTTCGGGTTAGAGGTTCGGGTTGGTTCGGGTGTTAGGGTTAATGGACATAATTTAAGCGGAACGAGGCTTTAGTGTGCCAACCTGAAATGCCCTGGCTTGGGGGACCCCCTGAGCGCAGCGAGGGAGGGGAGGGGCATTGAATGGTTGGTCTCCTTCTGCAAATGAAGAAAAAACTGGTGTGAATTCCTCAGTTTTTAATGAGCAAGTGAGGCACATTGCCTAAAGGGGAATTAAATGTGCCTCAGATCAAATTGATGTGTGTGCGCCATCTTGTATATCCTCCTCACGGGCCTATATTTCGAGACCCTGGCTTATGGCATGTACTTGGTGACGTGCTGTTTTTGCGCCCAGACGTTATTCTGGATATCACAGCCAGGTGAAGGGGAGCGATTGAGGCGACGAGGTGAGGTCCGCTGGATGCTGGTCAGCATCTTCTGCCTCATCTTCGTTGTGAGTACATTGGATGATATCACCGGAATGATTCATATAATGGCGGCCTTTGTGACGTACAAGGGTGCAGGAGGAGCCCAGGAGGAGCTCACGAATATCCGTGACTGGATTAACATTGTGAGAGTGAGTTACTCACTTTTCTAAACGTCGATGGCGGTAGCTAACATTCCCAGGTCTTTAACCAAAACGCCAATATGATATTGGGTGACTTCGTCCTGCTGTACCGATGCTATATCGTCTACGGTCGGCGGTGGACAGTAATTGCACCCTCCTTTATGCTCTACCTCACGGGTATTGCTATGACCGTCAAGTTGATGGAGGCTCAAATCACGACCAGCGACGCCGCCATTACTCTCACTTCCAATATCATGAAACCTTGGTCGTCCGCTTTTTTCGCCATCACGGCGGCTCAAAACGTCCTGACCACTGGTACGAAAGTTTTCCGCTTCCCCGGCCCCCATCACTCACTTTTGTGTTTTAGCTCTTCTCGTGTGGCGCATATGGCGCGTCGAACACCAAAATGAGCAATTCCGAGCCGGAAACACCTCGCTCTCCGCTCCCGTTCACCAACCTCAACTTCGCAAAGTTATCCGAGTAGTTGGAGAGTCGGGTCTAGTATACAGCGCACTAGTCTTCCTGACCTTTGTGGTGGACATGTGTAGCAGCAATACGGTGTACCCCGTCGCCGATGTCGTGGGTAAACTCGCTTTTCAGGAATCCTCAGACTGATTTCTCGGCGTAGACACTTCAAGCGACCGGGGTTACATTCAACGTTATCATCATCCGCTCGACTCCGCGCCGAGACGAGGAATTCACCAACTTCCATCAAATTGAACATGGGATGGCTGCGCGCGGTCCTGAAGGAGCTGGACGAGTGCGTAGCACGTTGCACTTCCGACCCCATGGAACTTTAGAACAGAGGGAGACGATTGAGAATGCCAAAATGAGCCTCCCACTACACCGGCTCGACGTCGGGGACTACATTGACGGCTATACCATGAAGGATGCCACAGGAATGTAGGGTGGTACCGTTCGAAGTTCTAATGCGATTATGCATTTTCGCTTTCGACTTCTGTGGGCCAGTTTTCAGGAACAAACAGTAGGGGTGCTCAATTCTTAGGTCGACCCGGTCAGGTCGTTTAAAATAATTCAATATTTGTACGGAACAAATAAAAAACTCAAACTCCGCTCTGAGTGGCACTTCTTCACTTCTCTTCTTTGTCGTCTAGCACTATCTCACACCGTCGTATTCTGCATTGTCTAAGCTGTATTAAGTTTCTCACTACCAGCATTACTGTATCCATTGCATTCTGGCTGTGACATCATCATCAAGAGGATCGGCCTCATCGTTGTCATCTGCCTCGTCATGGTCCAGATCCTCCAAGACAATGCATATAGCAAGTAGATTCTTTGAAATGAACAATAGGTCTGCTTGGGTCTGAGCTTTTATTTAATTAATTTAAACGACCTGACCGGGTCGACCTAAGAATTGAGCACCCCTAGTGCCCTTGTTTTCTATCAGATGGCGACAGAAGGTACGTTCTGACCCCCAAGCATCGTTTTGGACAAAAATTAGATTTCATCGCGCGAAAGAGGGTTGGCGCGAAATTTATACTCCCGCAGAATCTCCTCCCCTTTTAATAGTGATGGGTCACGGATTTTTAACATCATGAAATGCAAAATCCCCCATTCTTGTGGTAAATAAGTAGGTTGAGGTAGATCCTTCTGTGGATTTCAGATAGGTAATCTCAAGAGTTGTAGTATCCCACAGTACATCATTCCGGCGACTTTCTGTGCGCATAATGTAATACATAAAAATAAAAGCAATTACAACCCAGGACAGTGCTGACCATGGCCGATCAGCGGAGCAAGGCGCCGATGATGGAATCTACACGGCATCGTAACAAGTTTTCTAGCCACATTGATAGACAATTCCTGGCCATCTGTGTCGTTCTCATACCTTGGTATGTTCTTTGCTCTTGCTTGTGGGCTGCTCCTTACAGAAAATCGAATCCCGAATCATCCGGTCCGGGATTTCTTAATCAACAGTGCAGTTTATAGTGATGGGAGGGCAATTCAAATCATTCGGAACCCCTTGAGCACGATGGCAAGCATGCAACTTAAACACCTGCATTTGCATGAAGGTTCTGAAATTTCACTTCCTACGAGTATGTCGGAAAAATCCCACTTTTCTTGAAACGCCCTGGGACACGATCCGGGACGCTGCAAGGCCATAGGTTTTTAGAGCCTTGCAACGCACAGGTCGGAATCTTGTAACCTCTTCCAAGGCACGGAGTCGGGACTCCCAAGCACTCCCAAGGTCCGCGGGGTTCAGCGGATCTTCCAGAGACACTTGCGGCTTCGCAAGCCAGCGTGGGGAGGCAAACGTTTCGAGCCTCCCTTTGCGTGCCTTGCTCGGGACTGTGGTATCGCATACGATTCCGGGAGCTATCTCGGTCTGTGAGTGTGGGATGAAATGCACGAGTTGCACTGACATGGAGGACTCAGTTGGATAATGAACTCCTCCCATCGGCGACTTGATCGCGATCGGGGCGAATTCATAAGATAAATCTACGGAAGTGGAAAGAATACGGTCGTCGACCTCTTTGAGGGTGGTGTATTTGTCGCGAACAAAAATGCCGAACGGCGACTCAGTAGTCTTGAGAACTGAAATAATTTAGCTGAAGTCAATGCGGCAGAAAACCTGGCGAACCAAGCAGATCAGATATGCCTGCAATGACACTGGCTATCCCTTTGATCCGTGAAAGTGCCACCACATTCCACCCCGACCCATATAAGGGAAGAGCTCGGGGCTGCATCGAGCCCGGCTTTCTTATTTAGTGCCCTCGAGCCCTTAAACAAGAGGAAAACGGTCTGTCTGGTCCTCAAGTTGGGAACCAGTTTTTAATTTATTTAGTGCCCTCGAGCCCTTAAACAAATATTCTGTTGACTCGTTCGCAGCTCGTTCTGTATTATCCTACAACTTAGACACTCCAGAGGTGCATATAGATATAGTATTGAAAGTAGTTAAGACACAAAATCGAGCCTAATAATCATGAATCCGGGTACGGTGCATGAAGCACTTTTTTCCACCTCATACTCGACCCGACGTACTGGACGCAGGCAAGAAACTGTAGGGGGGCTGCCGCTGTTGCTCAAACGTTGGGGAATTATCTGCATCAGATGTGAGCACCTTGGAAATAAATAATTGATTACGGACGTACCGTGCCTGCATTACGAGTTCTCATCATATCGGCGACTCGGCGTGGACATGCCAACGCCGATCGGAGGGAGATGGACATGGGGAATTGGCAAAGGGAGAGAGTAGCAGAATTTATTGAACTTGATATTGCTGTGGCGAGAGGAACAAGAAATCTGTGCTTGGAGGTGACTTGCAGACGGCCTTCAGGACAGCGGCGCCGGGCTGATGAGAGCGAAATAAAACGGGGGGGAAGGGGCTTGCTCCTGGTGGATTTGAGTCTTTCAACATATTGAGGAGTTTTGAAAGAGTCTTGAACGTTGAATGTCAGTTCGAAGTGTAGAGCAGAAAACGGCTTCAGCCATGGCAGATTTGCAGGTAGGGCTGAATCTTGAAGGGGATACGGGCACAACGACCCCTGCAAAAAACAGATCACGTGGCTCGCCGGCCCCAGTACGCCAGGCAACCCCGCCATTCCGAGGGTGATGGCAAATCGGTCGCCAGACCGATTAAATCCGAGCCTGCCGCTCGGCAAAACCCTCGGCAATCTGACGCCATTTCCAGCCAAATCAAACCCTCGGAATGACCGATTTTTCATGGGACGGCCGACGTCATTGGCTTCGGTGACGCAGGCGTGTACGTTTCGCTTAACAATGGCAGCGGAGTGTTCGAGCCCGTCACATTAGCCATCAACAACTTCGGATACAATGCAGGTGGATGGCGTGTGGAAAAACACCCGCGATTCGTCGCCTCTCTCACAGCGGATAAGCGCGGCGACATCGTCGGATTCGGGAACGATGGCGTGTACATCGCGATCTACAACGGCAATGGCACTTTCCAACCGATTCGGCGTGTCATCGATAACTTCGGATACAATCAAGGATGGCGAGTGGAGAAGCATCCCAGGTTCGTAGTTGACTTAACGGGTGATGGATACGCAGACATTATCGGATTTGGGGGAAAATTCGGTTTGGGTCTCCTATAACCGTGGAGGCGGAAATTTTGGACCAGTGACGAAGCTGATCGACGGCTTTGCGTACAGAGGAGGGTGGACATTGGAGAAGACGGTGCGCTACGTTGTCAATCTCTAAGATAGGTCGCATCCATATTACGAGTACTTATGTAATAGGGATCGTCCTTTTCAAAACTCGAGAGCACCAAATTTTGATCACTTTTTCATAGAGACCGATTTCGTTGAGGGACTTATTTATGGCTGTGTTTGATATATTTAGTGGTAGTGCTAAGACATGCTTCATTTTTTTCTAATTAAATTAGTGGCTGGGCGCTGTACTTATTATTGTTACTTGGGGAAAAATACCCCCTACTCGGTGAAAAATAATCACTTGCACAAACATTGACCAAAAAATAAATGTCTTCGGCTTGTTTCGTCGTGGCAAAGGGATTTCACTGACGTTTGACACATGCAACGTCAGTCTGCGTCAATCATGCGTCAGTGTTCAACTGACCTTCGCTGTGATCGTCGGGGCCCCATATTCCATATGCATCCTGTCGGGGATTAAGTACAACATTTAGAATAGGAGTACAATATATTAGTTTGTGTTCAAGCCTTCAAAACCACCCAAAGAGTTTCGTGCATGCGTCAATAATGCGTCAATCAGCGTCAATGTGGGCAGACTGGTGGCTGTACACCTTTGAGTGTAGAGGGAAAAAAATCCAACCCAAATTCGAGGGGGAAAAAAAAGGTGTACAGCCACCAGTCTGCCCACAGAACTGAGCCCAAGATCAATAGGCATTCTCAGGCTGCAGTGTCGCTTCGAGTGCTTCAAGTTGGGCCGTCATGGGCCAACTTTGGTGGGTAATACTGAAAATCAGCGAACACTTGAATGTAAGTGAATTGAACCGGACATGAAAAAATACAGCTAAAATGTGCATGCTAAGGTGCATTAAAACAAGACATGTGTGAAAGACGTAAGACGGAGATTCCAAGACAAAGACACCCAAAGATGCCGCTCCAAGGACTCAAGACACTTTTCTAAGGTAGAGGTCATACAAACCTCGCCAACGTCACGTGCATTGATCCGACGTCCAGATTTGGGCAATTTTTAAAAACAATTGTCCCAAAAAACTAGTAGGCCACTAGAACAAAATTCGTTCCATGAAATTAAAGAAACCAAGTATAAGACTCATCCTACAAGATGTATTAGCTTCTTGAGTTTTTGTGAGAGAGGAGTTGTTGTTTCAAGCAAATTTGGGCTATTTCGACATCTCCTCTTTTTCCAGCAAAAAATTCTTATATGTGTGAGTTCCCAGACACATTAGGTATACTTTCTAGTAAATTCATGCAGCGGATAAGCCCGAAGGGATGTGGTCATTAAATGGAGGCTTTTACAAGGTAAATTGCCCAAATCTGGACGTCGGATCAACGCACGTGACGTTGGCGAGGTTTGTATGACCTCTACCTTAAGACAAAGATGCTCAAAGATTTGGCCCAAAGACGTAAGACGCCAAAGACAAACGTGTTGTTTTGCTGATGCCGGCAATTGCACACGCTTTGACAGCGCCGCAAGTCGAGTTCTCGAACGCTTTCTTCTGCAGCTCTGTGAGGTCGTCGTACTTCTCTGAGCCGGGCTCCAGGTATTCCTTCAGAATGGCGGCGTTATCCTTGTTCGCGAGAAGAACGGGGCTGGGAATTCCCATCTTGGATCATTCCAGCATCGTCTCCGCGTTACCTGAAAGCTGTTCATGTCCTTGTGCATGCAACACACCGCCCAGATGAAGAGATCGAGCTGGCGACGATCCTCCAACGATAGTGCATCATAAGCCTGCTTTCCTAGTGTGGTCACAATCTCCTTCATCAACCTGGCGTCGCGCTCGGACTGTTCTGTGGCCGACAAAGCATGCCATGCCTCCGGACCACCAGCCTCTGCAATCTTCTTTGCGTTCCAGGCGCCGAGGTAAAGCACCAAGTCGGGTAACGACATCGAAACTAGCTGCTCATCTCCAAGATCCTCGAGTGCGGCCTCCGACTTGAGCTTTCCTCATCCTTTGGCGGTGCCCTTCTCAGTTGAGGCATGGTCGCTGTTCATTCCCTTCAGGACTCGAAGGAATTGACGAAGGGTGAGTTTCTGCTTCAGACGTGCACCTAAAGAACTGCGATTGAAGATGTCCATCCTATTTTTGTGGTGGTGTATGAAGCTGGCGACAGATCTTTCGCTCGTATGATCTAGCGTCGAGTGGACTCCAGCGAGCCGTAATTTTGGTTTGGAGCTCGGGTCGACGGTTGTTGCACCGGATTCATAATCAGGAACGCGCATTGCAAGGTGGCTGGCCTCAAAATTGACACCGCGATTTGTTGTGCTGTCCGCGCTGAGCGTGAGTCCTAAAAATATGTTAAAGTCATACTAAAAAAAAAGATGACGCTGTGCAAACCTTGATTCCTCGACGCCTCGAATGCTATTTGCATATTTGCTGCCACTCCTCCCTCCAGAACTACTCGACTGACGGTACGGCTGCTCATCGCGCGAGGTATTTTGATGCCGAAAATGTCGCCGATTTTTTGCATTAATGGGCCGACCTTTGCTCGACTGCATCCGCTCCCGACCATCGTCCAAGCGAGCTGCCTAGCGTGCGCTGTGAACGTCCCCTGATGCGTAAGCTTGTATATTTGTGGCTTCTTCCGTGCACGCTCGATGGAACGGCTAAGTACACCGGCAGACCTTTCTATCCGCTTCTGGAGTGCCCGATTTTGGTCCCGGAGTCGCTCGTTTGCGTCCAGTGCCGTGGAAAACTTCCCCTTCTCTTTGGAGAGCTCGAACGTCGCCATAGCTTGGAGCGCTGCATTCCGTTTGGCTGCCTGTTCACCATCTGCAACCTTTCGCTTCAGCTCCGCCTCCAGCTGCGTTGCTTTGATTTGGAGAGTACCAAGCTTCTCCATGACGTTATCCTGTGACGAACGTAGGAGAATCTTTCGTTGAGCCTTTTGCAGCTCACGACGGTAGTTTGGGGCGGGTTTGGCCGGAGGAGGGGGGACTTCCGGTGCGAGAGGAGGTGGGATATTTTCTTGATCCTTTCGCAGGGATTTTGTTTGAAGCTGGCGGGCAGCGGAGCGCCGTTTGGGTGTTTTGCTGCTGCCGGATCGGCGGTACTTGCCACTTGCCATGAGATCGTTCGGCCGCCCCGTATGGATATCTTGAAATTTATTGAATGCGCGCCAATGTAGGTTCTAAAATGCGCGCTGAACATCCTGGAATAAAAGGAGTAGATAGCCTACACGTTAGGACCGTTTTTCCACAATATTCCTGAGCTACCGTGCCGTGTAGAGAAGTCGGTGAAAATTGACGCGTCGTGTCTCGGTGTGACATCACGCGGATTCATCACGCTCACGCATTAGATGGCGATTATCCGTTCTCTTAACGAGATGTCTCGAATCAGTTTGCATACATTTGGTCCCATCCCCTTTAGTCATATCTCCATTGCGGTTCATCTCCAGTAGTTCTTTGTACAACCTGATTTCAGCTCCCACCATTTCGCAGCAATGATACAGGTTTCCCCATTCTGCTGTGTTCCGAGTAAGGTGGTTGGTGAAGGAAAATTAAAAGACCTCATGTGCTCAACTGTGCCGCAGTCCGAAGCTGAGGTATTGACTGTGCTGACATGACGCGTACCTCGCAAGCTCCGGAGCCGTACTGTGCCGCAGGAGAAGACACTACTGCGGCCACGTATATTTGTATCGCCTCTCGTATAAAAGCCCTGCATCCCACCGATTTTTTCACCGCTCACAAATGCCACATCTTCAGTTCCTCTCAGTTCCTCTCCGCTTCCTGAATATTTCCGCAAAATATTCATCACTGCCACCGATCAAACGCAAAAAAAGCTGTTTTAACTTTGCTTGGGCTCCTTTTCTCCGCTCGGCTCTCACCGTCTCCCCATCTATCTCACTTCTCTTGCTGGCAGTGTGCATTTGCTGTGCATTTCTCATTATTCTGCACTGCTCCTATGTCTTTACTCAGTTATATCCGCAGGCTCACCAAGATTCGCGGCTTCTTTCCCCGCAGTACGTCCAGTTTTGTTTATATTCACCCATCTGCTTTCACGCTCCTCCATGCTTCCTCGCCGCAACCCATTCGGTAGTCTCTGCTCTTGAGTATGTCCTGGCCTCGTAACTCGTAACTGACTGGTTTCAGTGACACAATACGTTCGACAGAAAGGTGGCCTGAACCTGCTGAGTTTCAACAGTTACTTTTTCAATATATCCCCAGCCGGTGTGTATTCTGTATGTTATTTCAAAGCCCTGAATGATCCCAGTAATGGCTGCGCACCCATGGTTCCAATGAACATACACTCCCGCACGTTCTTACACTCCCTTTCATTTTTTAACCCCAGACACGACCATCTGCCCATAATTCTCAATTCATGACAAACAATGTGGGTTACCTTATATGTCTGTGCCATGCGTCCGCTCAAATGTAGTCGTTCTGCAGTACTTACAAACTAAGCCGGAACGCGGGGTTATGGGTACGTCCTATTTGATTCTGTAAAAAACTTCTGTAGAAAAACTCATGGCATTTCCGATTTCAGGCTTCCGCAACAGTTTAACTGTGAACACAGGACCCTATTTATCTTGGGCTGAGTTCTGAACTTCTGTAGAAAAACTCATGGCATTTCCGATTTCAGGCTTCCGCAACAGTTTAACTGTGAACACAGGACCCTACATATCTTGGAAGTCTGTCTGTCTGCAGACCAGTAGCTGTGCACTCCGAGAAAAGCGGGGTGGCTATGCGGTTTCGGCTAGTGGGCCAAAAAAAAAAGCCGAAAAAAAAACCAGAAAGGTATGGTGCGCATCACCTAGCTGCCGCTACCTCGCGCTTGAGATCTAGCGGGTCCAAAAAAGATATTTCTTATCCCTCTAGCAAAAGTGGTCCTTTTGATTGTGTGCTCAGTTCTGCTAGAGGGATTTTCAATTGGAGCAAAACTGAGTGAGCTCGACATGTGTTGGTGACCCATTTTGGCCATATGAGGGGGAAATTTAAAAAATCGGGCCCTCAGAGGCTGTGTATAGGACCAATTTTTTTCTCTGGCCAATTTGGCCGCTAATTTTTGGTAGCGGCATCTAGGTGCTGCGCCCCATAGATCTGACCTTTGCGATCATCTTCCTTAAACGACTTTTGTGATTGAATCACTCGTTCGGCCGCAGAATCCGAATATAACATCGGCGGAGCGGTAGAAGGATGTCGTGTGGCGGTGTGCGGGAGGGCCAGGAGATAGGGACGAGCGAGCGATCCTGGAGGCGGCAGAGACGAGGCACCAAGTCTAGGGATAGAGAGGGGATGTGGGGCGACTCACCCTAACTGAAATTAGGCCTAACTGGCGCGAGGCTGATTGGTCGATATCGAAATACAAGCGCATACAACATCCTATCGAGATCACGGGCATAACGGAATGCAGAGCGACGGAGTGGAAACAGTGAAGCAGATTGAATAAGGATTATCACCCCTTCCGCCTTGGAAGGAGGACGCAGCTCCAACGCAGTTCTTGGAGTTTTAAGAGCAGGATGTCATAGTTACAAACATTGAAACAAACAAGCGACTTTGTGGCTGTGTTAATTCATCAGATGGGTGCCACGTTGCCCTTCTTGCCTAATTCTTCGTCCTCGACGGTGTGGAATCCTCGGATATGCAGCTGTTCCCCGCCAATTCTCGACTTCCTCCTGAACTGGAACAGATCGTCTTCGAGTTTGCTGCTCTCTCACATCCCACCACCATCCCGAAATTCATGCAAGTGGCCTCACGCATTAAAATCTGGTATGTGGCAGTATCCATTCCAAGTCCCCACGTCCTTAACACTGAATTTTGTTATTTACAGGGTGGAACCTCTTTTGTATCGGACCGTTCTCGTCTGCACGCGGCGGGCGCGACGGACTTCGCGTTCTCTACAGATTCCTGGCTTCCCCGCCTGCCCAGTCAGCGTTCTAGTCCACTTGATCGAGACGAAACCCCGAGGGTTTCTTCAACAGTCCGTCAAACATCTCTTCCTCGACAAATCTGTCTTCGAATTGGAGGCAGAGACAGTTCAGATAGTTCTCTCCGTCTGCACTCGGGTTGTGAATCTATTCGTGTCCTGCTTCTCATCGACGCAGGCACTAGATCTGCTCGCTGGGTTTCAGTGTCTCCGACGTCTCGCAATCGACGTCTCTGACCTCATGAGTGTCTGCGCCATCGAAGGCACGGCTTTTCTCTACACCTTCACACACCTCCAGCTTCATAATACCATTTCGTACTTCCAATACACCGGCGATCCTGATCTCCCCAAGCTCACTGCACACATCCGCGGCCTGAGTCGTCTCACGCACGTCGCGTTCGATTCCGAACTGCCACACGGCGGATTCTATACCGCACTCTGTTCACGCGCGCGCATCCAGTGCATCGTATGCCTGAATCTCGAGGCATACGAAATCGAAGCCGTCGCTCCTCTCGCGGAGGATGATGATCGCTTTGTGTGCATTAATCAGAACATCCCTTTTCGCGAGGATTGGCTGCGGGAGACGAACGGTGGGCAAGATTTTTGGGCCGTGGCCGAGGCATTTATCGCGGCGAAGCGCGCCGGCAAGGTTGATAGTGAGATTCTTCCGACTTTTCGTGTGACGACACTCATTCCAAACTTCCTAGGTGATGAATACAGTATTTGCGATGACGACAACTCGTGCAATACTTGACAAAGGTCGCCGCTTGTTTAAATGCGCTCCTACATCACAATGAATCGCATTTGTTAGCCCTTGCCTATTTCCCTTTTACTCCTTGATGGTTTCGTTACCCTCATCTCATTTCCTGCGCTTACCGCGCTTTGGGTTAGGTATTGAGCGTCTCCTCAAATATCTATGGGACACGACCATACACTGGGATGACAGCGGTCGTGTCGGCATTGCTCGGCCTGCACAGTATCGTTCGACCTGAGTGCCTCAGAATTGGGTACCTAATCTTTTCAGGAGCCATGATTTCTCAGAAACCTGTGATGTCTTTGGGAAATTGGAGCACTGGATAAACACGTCTGGCATTTGCGCGACTGCTGAACGCTGATTGCAGACGTGAATACCATTTGCTCGGATCACCATACTTTCTACTAATCCAGGGACAAGACTTCGCCCCCAGGATTCAATCAGGTTCGAACCTACGATCTGATAAAGCTTCTCTTCGGACCCGGCACTAGTGCCGTTCAAAATAAACGGCTTCTCGTTTACCGGGCGGCTTAAGCTTAAGACTTACGGTCATTTTGTGACAATTTTGATTGCGTAAATGAATTAACTACATTCTGCTTTGAGCGGTCGGCGAGAATGGAAGTGAGGGCTGGAGGAACTGGTGTAATGATGTTAGGCTGGTTCATTTGTGCATGGTGAGCATCTTCAATTCTCATTTATTATTGTGTGGTTCGTTCCTTCGACTGATTTTCTGCACACGTATTATCAGAAACCGGGCACTGGGCTACCTTAGCACTTTTGTCCTGCAGTCCGCACAGGAGGTGGAATTGAATACATGTATATGGACCAAGAAAAGAAGGTATGCATTCTATTCTTCCTTAAGTTTATAGCGGCCCACCACCGTCTTCTTCCACCCAATCACCATATTTGTCCGTAGCCTCCCATGTCCCGTCCCGCATACAATGTACACTGTACCCATACCCACGTGTCACGGAAGTGCAATGTCGATGATTCAATCACGTACACGCCTTGCGCGCGCCTGCCCGTTTTCATCTCCCATCCGCCGCCGGGGTCCCGACGCGTCTCCAATGACCCAAATTTATGTCCACCGCCGGGGTCCGACCCCCCGGAGTCCCGACGCGCCACATGGCTGCTCGAGATATTCTGACTCCAGCGCCCAGCCCGAATACCCGGGGCCCTGCTAGCCTGTTATTTGGGAATACCACAATGCGGCCATCCATCCTGCAATTTCGTTCAGAGGCAAACGCTGTCTGAAACCCTATTCCCAATAAGCACTGTGCGTTGCCCAAGGTGTATAGTTTTAACCAAGGTGGATTAAACCCAAATTAAACACCTAACTTATTCTTGAAAGAAATCTGGCTTCCGATTCGTTGTTGCGTTAATGGGTTTAGCCATCAGATTTTCCTATGCCTTATTTGGAAACTGTTGTTACCCTCCCCCGAACGCACATTTTGCCCCACATATGAGGATGAGATTTTCCCACCAGTATAGCATGTGCAAAAATTACTGTCACAAGATCCAAATTTCAGTGACCGATATTCCTAGGCATTCTTAAATCAGAAAGCAGGCTGGTGCGTGCGATTTTTTGATACAAAAGAGTCGGCGAGATGGGAAATGACATATGACCATGTCCGCACGAGTTTCTCGGGACTGAGTGTGTATTTCTGCAATGACAATACCCCACATTAGACTCGATCTATCAATTTTCAGCTCGTTTAGTGTGTAGGGAAATCTGGATGTCAGGAAAACATATTGACCCCCAAAATTAAAATTCTTTTAATTCTCAGCTGCGAAATGCAACCACATGACTTATTCTCGTGCGAATTATTTTTTTACAGCGTGGGCGTGCTCCTAGGCGGCGCAAGCCAATTTACGCATGCCCATCAAAGCCCACGCCAGTTTCACGGTTTGTCCTGCTGAAATTAATTTCAGCGGTATGTTTGAATGAACCCATTCGGAGGCTCTCGTAACGTCCTTGATGTCGTCTCTCATTGCTTACTCCCTACCACTGCAAGTGCCTGCACACACAACGACAGATTTCCTACTGGACATTCTACAGATTAAACCACCGCAGAGTCCAAGTTTTGTGTTCATGTAGCTATTGGAGGAAGGTTCACAGCGAACAAAACCACTAAGTAGACCATACTTGAGGCTTTCACATATTGAAGGTATTAAAATACCGTCAGTCTTCTAGTCTTTCCAAGAGGCGGTCACAGAGTTACCCTAGCCATGCACAGACAAAAATTGAGTCCATTAAAGGTATTCAACACTAGTTACTAAATGAACTTAGTATTGGCGGGCCACGCCAATGAAGCGGCGTGGGCTTTGATGGGAATGAGCAGATCGGCTTGTATCACCAGAAGTCCATGCCCATGCCCAAAAGCCAATTTGTGCGCGTGCACGCCATTTTTGCATTCCCAAAAATCAAGCCTCTAATCCACGGAAGTAGTGACAATAGTGATACTAGTCGCTTAATGTTCCTAGGAGGTACTAATGGAGGTGATCCAAAAGTGGTCACATATAATTTGGGGGCCCAGTAGCTTTTTATACCAGTGGAATCTTGAAATTGACTTCGGTGGGCCAGGCGACAAATTGGCGTGGGCTTTGATGCCATCAGGACACAATGGCTTGCGCACTGCGGAGTTTGAATTGAGTTTTAAGTCCATGCCAAGTGTCTTGAAACACAACCAGAGGGCACCCAGAAAATCAAAGCACTCAAAATGCATGGCCTTGGGTTACTTTGACTGGCATATTCTAATTTCCCACAAAATGGAGCGGCATGGCGCCAATTATAGCTCGTGCGTGGTTATTTTTCAACATAGCACAAACAATTATTGTATTTTATGTCTCCCGTTGTATCCAGCGCCTCTTTTAAGATCCCCACTCCTCACATAACAAGACAAGCCAGTGATTCAGTGGATTTTGGGCCGGTGGAATCTCGACTCAGGGAAAAATATGCAATTTACCACAGAATTAGTGCTTCCAGCCCGTGCATCTTCCGGTGGCAGGATGCTGTGAACTTTTTAACGATGCCCCCTTGTGTATAATCTCATTTAAATGCTTTGATTTTGGTATCTCGTCGAAATTAAGATTGGCGGGCCAAGCCGGCAAATCGGCATGGGCTTTGATGGGCGTGAGCAAATCGGCTTGTCCCACCAAACGTCCGCGCCCACGCCAAAAAAGCCAATTTGGGCTGGGCCACGCCATTTTGGCATGCCAAAAAGTTAAGTCTCTTAAACTATTGCATTGACGTTACCTCAGTGAGATGAAGTCCGTGCTGTTGAAGCAGATCTTCTGCGTCCCCTTTAAAGCGCTCATTTTTGGCTTGGTCGTAGACTTCTTTCATCGTTGCTGTCGTGCGCAGAGGGAATTCCAAATTTGTTGAAAAGAAATCATGCAATTGGTCATGACGTGCGAGGCAGCGCGGGCACGGAAAGTCGGCCAAAGCTCCCCGAGTGGCCATGCATGTCCAAAACACACGCCCCCGCCTGGCACAAGCCATTTGGCCAAGCCAAAAATGTCAATCTCCTTCCAATCCTAGCAGCACTGCACATCCAGCAGCTGTCCTTGACCTTGAAGCAGTGGGACTGCGGATATTGATCTCACCCCCTGTTTCACTACGTCACACATCTCGACATGTTCGGCGTCGGCGTGGCGGGCGTTCTGGGGGATATCTCAACGCCGCCTGCACTCACGCACCTGTGTTTAGATTGCGACTTGCCTCGCAGATCGTATTTCCCGTTCTTGCGGATTGTCCTCGTTTGCAGCATCCACTTGTTCAGTGGCCGTTATGCGATAAGGTGCTCTACAACGCGGTGCGGATTCCCTGTGTCTACGACGTACGCTTCGCCATTGGGATTTATGATGATTATTAGTCAGAGTGGAGGAGTAGTGCGAGGTGACATTTGGATTCATGGACTCAGGCAGATGAACCGGAATTCACCCTTGGAGTCAAACCAGTGCGTCCTACTGTAGTATTACGACCGAGTGTTCAGGTGACGGGTGACGGAGGGTTCTGAACTGAACACATTGGGTACCAGTGACGGTGACCTTTTGGATTTTTGCCTTGGAATTGGGTAAAAAACACCAAAATCTTCCGTCCGGCATTCACCAAATTACCTTATATGAGAATTTCGGGATGATTGCCGAGAAATGAACACCAGAACAAATGAACACTTCAGGTGACGGGTGACATGGCGTGAACATTCGGTCGAAATACTACATTATCTCTTCTGTGGATGCCCATTCCTCTGATTAAATCCCGCTCAAGAAAATCGAGTGGGATTCCGAGACCCACTCAATGAAATTTGTTTTTGATTGCTCATCCACGCCAAAATACTTGACAAAGCTCTTCGGACGCAAAGCTATCTAATCCACGTGGTGCAGGTGAGGGTGCTGGAGAGCCCGGTCGTTAGACGGGCACAATTGGTCCGACACGCAAATTGTTCAAAAGCCCGTCGAGCTTCATGAACTCATCAGCCGAAGTGATCAATGTTCTTATGAAGAAGACTTACACCACCAGGGATATGCGAGAACAAACAGTTTGGCTTTTGCGTCACTTCTCTTGTAATCAAGCCGGCAGCTTCGGCGTATGCATCACCATACGGATATGCCTTCTCGATCTCGGCGACAGTCTTGGGGTTCCAAAGGCGGGTGTAATTGACGATCCCAGTTCCGTTAAACTAGGGTGGTTTGGAGTGAGTGTTAAGTGTCGAGCGTTAGGAAGGTACATACTCCGCCGGCGTCAAACCCTGCACTGATTGCCAAGAGGATCTGGTTGGCGGACGAGTTCCCAGATGCTGTGAAGAACGATGCTCTGCACGATGTCGCCGATCTGATGCGGATCGAGACTGGGGACCGCAGCGTGCAAGTGCTCGTAAGTCATTGGCGTCCTGGAGCTCGAAGGTCATTGCGTGCGCCGGATGAGCGAGGACCTCTGTGTTGTTCAAGAGGGCCAGGTCGTGAAGCAGGGACGTGTGGTAAAGCCGCAGCGACAGCTCTTCGAATCCGATCTGCGCGACTCCCGGCGTTCCCGACGGGAAGCCGGTGTGGAGAGGGCGAGCGCAAAGTAGAAGCACCGGAGGACGTGAGCGAACGCGCCCGGAGAGGCGAGTCTTTTGGCGTACGCGAATGAAGCAGAGGCAGGGCTGACCGTAACGGCCTGGAGAGTCGGGAAGGGGACATATTCGGCCTGGAATGTGGATAGAGCAAGGAAATCCGCGCCGTTGCTCGGAACGTAAGCGTCGAATGTCTTGGGGAAAGTCATTTTATCTGCCTTCACCTTTTCACTCTGTGCAGTATATATATTTTCGCCGTGAGAGGGGGTAACCGCTATTGGTACTGCTGATTCATAGGTTGCATACCTGCGCTGATTCAGTGCCCAGGAGCACTACGGGTCCATCAACTGCGGAAAGGCAGCAAGTTGCGCAAGCACCTCGGCATCACCAGGAAAGAAAGGCTCCACAGAAGCGCGCTATGTCGGCACGCGTTTGCGCAAGCACTGCGGCATCTCCAAGAGCGACATCTAACGCGGTAAGCGACGGATCACTACCCTCCCAAAAAGTCCAGAGGCCCGAAGGTTGCAATTCTTGAGTCTTCAATCGTGAGTGTGGCCCATGTCCTGCAATAAGGTGGAACAAAGAAGTGTGGGGGGGCGTTTATCAATCTCTCTGCGCCATCCTTCTCGTCGAGCCCGACTAAGCGGACTCTCCGCAGTCCGAGGTCAACATACATCTTGACAGGCGCGGCTGATGCGCGCTCCTCACTGATGCGGTACACTTCCACAAACGGACTGTCACTCTCATTCGATCTCACGCGTTAGGAGAGAAATGTATAGAAGAGCGAGGTCTGGATGAAGCCGTGCTTGCGTACGCTTCCTCCGTGCGCAGCAGGACTATCAATAATCTGAGTTTTAAATTGAACGCAGGTTTGTGTTACCTTAAAGAACACCTCATTTACGCACTTCCAGAGCCCCCAGACGAACCCAGACCAGACAACAGTCGAGAACTGCCGTCGCTTAACGGCCGGAACACTACCAAACTGGGAATCTAGTGAATTTTACACCCAAAAAGAAGCCAAAGGCCCACGCAGTGGGTCTCCACGGCGAGCGGAAAGCTCCGCGCAGCGGGCCCAGCGGCGAGCGCTAAGGGGGGTCCGTGGTAGTGCACTCCATAATACAATATTAATATCATTTTTGCCATATCATATTATATCCTTATCATATTATGCCCTCAGCCTCTGTATCATATTCGTATTATATTATCTGCGTATGTATTAGTACGTATTAGAATATATCAATAATATATTAATAATATTCCGTGAGTTCATGTTCTGAGCAGTTCTGGAGCTGAGACCCTGGAAAAGTTCATATATTAGCTGCTCTTCTGCTATAATACATATGGGTAAGTTCTCTTGGCAGACCAACATCTCTAGTCACTCCAGGATTGCAAGAATCTCCATGCATGAATGTTTGATAGGGGTAAACTGCCCCTTTAAGCAATCGTCCGAAATTTCCCGCTGTTTTCAGTGGTTTTCGGGCCCGGCCTGCTGAGGCCAGAAATGATTTTCCCACGACCTCGATAGGATCAGCTCATCGAAAATTTTGCATGCTCTGGGTGCCAGATGGAAATTTGTGGCCTATTATAATATGGAAATGATATAGAGTATACGTCGGGGTAACCGCGCCCCTAGGTTACCTCGCTGGTTACCCCCGCGTAAGCTTGCCGAGGTAACCAGCCCATGTATACGAAATACCCCGGAGCCAAGGCCGGCTAAGTTACCGGAAAAGATCCGGGCGAGGCCCCAGCGATCAATCGATCAGCACAGCTGTAAGGGCTTCTTTTCCCATTTCCACTCTCCCTCAGCTGTCATCTCTCGCGCAGCGCTAAAGAAAGGCGCCGCGTCGCGTACGTACTAGACGCGAAGACGCGCTGCCTGACGCTAATACTTGCTCGTGAATCCCTCTCCCTCCCTCTACATGTGCTGAAGAGGGAGAAGACCGTTCTTTGCACCCGCTACTTTACTCTTCACCCTAATCACATCACTCACCGGCATTCGCCTCACTTACTGTCCATTTCACTTTTATTCGTCCCGCAATCCTCCGCAATCACTGCAGCCCTGGGTCCAACGGCGCGCTCCCGGCGTTCCACACTACGCGCATAATTTGACAGGATCACTGTTTTTTTTTCACTACTTGCTGCTCTGCTCTGTCACCGGCCTTTCTTGTGTTGTTTCTAAGCGTGGTGTCTTTGGTTTCTGGTCTAGGCTGCTCATCAAGGTGATGTCCTTCCCTCTACTTGGACCTCATCCACATCGGAATTCTGACTGACGTGTTTCACACGCTTTCCTACCCAGTCCGTTCGTTTGTGGTTTCTGTATTGCATCCTAGGACCTGAAATACTTGCGCAATACTACGGGTACTCACTAGAACCCTGTGGGACGTAAAGCGACCCGATCGACGCGCTTAACACGTCAGTATTACGTGTCAGAGCTTCCCTGCTTATGTGCTGACGCGCCGTTACACAGCCTCGGAAATGGAGCAGCGCCCACTTCGTTTTGTCCACCATGCCGCGCCAGTGTCTCCCCTTGCTCATAAACGACAACGCCTCAATGTTCAAGTTTCTCCAGCACTCCCCGAACTCCCCCGCCGAAATCTACGCCGGACATTGCCACCCTCGCGCTTTCTCCATTTAAGTACAATTCGGATGGCTTGATTGTTGAGACGTCGCGCGAGGGACCCGCCGTGGCTTCTTCGAGGCTTCTCAGTGATGCGGCCGCCATGCTCGCTCTCGACGCAGATGCTCATGAGATTACAAAGCTTGTTCGTGGAAAGGAGCAAGAGGATAAGCAGACCAAGGGCACGTATTCACGACACATTGAACATTATCAGGAATTCTGGTCGACAACATCTTATGCTCTCGGAGATCCTCAAACCGGTCGCGCAGCGATTCCCGCCCTCCCCATTACCTCAGCGAAAGCCGTGATATTTTTAAAGTATGAAACAAGTCGTCCTCAAGTGCGTCTGATTCCAATCATAATTATTCACCGAAGAACAGAGAAAGCGCAAGCGAAAGGCCACGGAAGACGAGGACGAGGAAGTGGCCGAAGCGTCGTCGGTGGGGGTTTCTGCAATTAAACAGGTCATATCCGCGACGGAGCACTGGCGGTTCAACAATCAGCACCTCTATAAAAATATCCCAGAAGCGCAGGTTGGGCTTCGAACCGACCCTCGCACCAAGAATTTTGAGTCCGCCGCTGCACACAAGGAGCCCGAACGCGTCAAGATGGCCCATTCTCTCAAAGCGAAAGGATCTTCCGCAGGTGAGTGCGAATTTGGAACCGTCCGAACAGATACTCGACGCGAATTGATGAACAGATACCTACACATTCGATGAACTCGTCAAATGCTCAGTCTCCTGTTTAACGGATTCTCGTGGCCCGAACGGAATATTTGTGGATGTACGAGACCGGGCTATGCTCTTAACCTCGACTTCTGTTGCTTTTCGGGGCGACAGTCCACGCTCTCTCTTGTGGTCAGATCAATTTCTCTGCGATGTTCCCATCTTATCTAAGGGCTTAGATGGAAAAATTCCGGTAAGGGACTGCTTTTGCAGCCGTAGGTATCATCTTTACGATCATTACTCAACAGGCACTTACATTATTCGCCGATAATGCCAAACACAACCAGAATGGGCGCATTGAAGAATATGGCGCCTTTCGTCATCGTCATGTTGAACTCTGCCCAGTTGGTGCTATTGCGATGCTGTACTTCGTCTGGTTCCATGTCCTAAACTGCCCCATTCCTGATTTTAAACCTGACTTCACGGATCCGAAGTACGGGAAATTTGGGCGTCGCAACTGGTATGAATTCCACGTCTTTAGTCATGCCAAGGATGCAAGTAAGCCAATGACTTGCGATAGTGAGTGGTATAGCTCCAACGTTCACCATGATTTAATTACAGTCTTTTCAGATCACCGCGACCGAATCAACCTCATTTATAAAAAGAACAATGTCTCTATTACAAAGGTAACACATTCAGGACGAGGATACGCCGTTTAAAACCTCGCGCGAACATGGTGCGAGCGTTGAAGGAGCCAAGGCCCTTGGGGGATGGAGCGAGTCCGGCCCATTTCGTCCCTGCTATGACCGTGCACTTCCCGTCGATGCAATGCTCGGAGCGGCAATGTTTGATGTGCAGAAACCGGAAACACATTTCTTACCTCGTGAATCCCTAGGTGAGTTGAACTATGTTGGCATTAAATATACGAGGCTGAGCTAGGCCTTATGCAGTGCCGCCCCCCGAGCTGCTTTCCGCGATATTTCCTTGGTTAGAAGCTGAAGACACGATGCAGCAAGCGCGTGAGCGTGGCAACCGTTTTGCGAAGGACATTGCATTCACGCAGTTTATTCGTTTGCTGAAATTCTTCCGCCGGGTTATCCTCCAGGACCTCGCAGTCCTTCTCACCAAATATCCCAACTGCCCCCTCGGCAATTACCCCCCCTTTAACTCGCCGTGCTTTCGCCACTTCGCAGCACAATCTGCGGCCCGAATTAGTGCCGTTGAAAAGGAGGCCAAACTCGTGCTTGCCAACCTACCCCAAAGCGCCGCGGAGACCTTTCGTGGAGCAATCAGCGGCTGGTCGCTGGACCAGAAGCGCGAGAGCGATGCAAGCAGGGTGCATATGCAAGAGGTGGACCACAAGCTCGGTCTCATGTCAAATTTACTTCAGCAGAATATGACGGGTGGGAGATCTCGAACCACCGGTGAACTATACTCTTCTGTGATCTAATTTTATACCGCAGTGATGCCTCCCCCGCCGCCGCTAACTTGTGTTCCCCCGCCACCTTCAATTGATCTGGGATCCCTATTCCCATGCACCTCATCGCTGAATACAGCTATCTCTAGCTCATTGCGTACTCCTACACCCCAGAATTACGCCTCGAATCCAATGGCAGATCTCGGTGTTCAATCCCCCTTTTGCGCTTCCCCCAACGCCAATGCTCCTGTAGCTCCCACCCTCGAAACGTATCCTAAACCACTTGCGTTACCTGCGTTCACGTTCCCGGATACCAACGTGACTGTCAGCGGGGTCAAAATAACGGCTACGCAGCTTGCCGCATGGGATCAACTCGCCGCGAGATTTGATGATACACGGCTTCGACGCCATCAATGGGAGTGGATCACGTCGGGGAAGTATTCGAACTCGTACCTTCCGTACTACACCTTCCAGCCAACCCCCACCATTACTGCGATCTGGGACGAATGGGCCTCCGGCTTGAACGGATTCTTACCTGTTCGTGACCTTGAGGAGAATTGGGCAGCTCGATGGCGCAGGAATAACTCGGGTCAGAAAACCGAGATGGGACGGCGCAAAAAGGTCATTCAGTTGGTGGAAAAACTCGTGGCAAAGCAGAACTGGAACAGCCCTTGCACTTCGATTCATCCGGGACACATACACCGGTGCATGGACACCGCGCAAGTTTTGTGAGTACCTTCAGAAGTCTCCAAATACAGGAGGGGAGTTGGCTTCGGACTCAATTATGACCGCTTCGAATTCATATGTTTAGCTTATACAATTTAAAGTTTCCATTAGCTTCGTATTCTTTTTACATATGAATGTCCTCTGAGAAGAACCAAAGTACAACTCCGGTCACACCGCTTGGTGAATAACAAAAACGTTGAGCTCATACATTGCTAGAGACATTGTAGATGCTTGAAATAAACTAAATTTGTGCTCATATACATTCCAAAGGCTTTCCCTCTTCCTGTTGCAGAAAAATCCTGAAAGCCTTGAAGCATGTACCCAGCAATTGAGCCAGAGGCAGACAGGTACTGACATCAAAACGGATAGAACGGTAATCACACGTCTGTCAAGCCAAATGGGGATATGTGTGGGAATTCGGGATTTACTCAGTGCTAAGAACGAATGTTTATAAATACTAAGGCCCTCCGGGCACCCCCTGGCACCTCCCAGTCAACTAGACACACTTTTATCAGATACCTGTAACTACCCGACGCCGTTTGCGAGCTGGTCAGGCGATGCCCTCCGGGCATTCCGTAGTGCAAGTTAGGAGTTTCCATTATAAAGTTGCTCAAACCTTCATCCCCGCCCATTTCTGTAAAATGGCCCTCCGGGCATTCCCTATACCTATCCAATGACACCATTAGTACTTAATTCTCTCTCAAACATTTACACCCACCGATTTCTGTAAAATGGCCGGAGTTGTATTCGCCAGACTACTGTACTATTTCGACCAAGTGTTCACAGGGTGTTACGCGTTACGCACTAGTGTTCACTCAAACTGGTGTTCATTTCGTGGGAAAATACCATAATAGGGAACCCGGGCCGCGAAAATTTGAATTTTCACCCCAAATTTGATCCAAATCGGGACAATTTCGGACCTGTTACGCGTTACGAGGGCTTAAAGTGTTCAATTCACAAGTCCCCGTTACTGTAAACCTGGCACGGCTTTACTTACACACATCACGGTCACGTGTTACTTATCTTTTCTTCTTGTACTCTCATCTTCTGCTCGAGCTACTGTCAAATCCACACAACGTTCATATTCTGCCTGCGTGATTCTCTCTTAGTGTTTCTTGCCTAGATTCTCTCTCGGGATTTCTAGGTGAGTTTCCACTTTCTTTTGAATATCAAGTGTTGTGCGCGCAAGCGAGGTGATCACCGCCTCGTTTGCTTCCGCCAACTGCCTCCGTCGCCCTCGCCAACCCCATTAGGGACGCGAACGACGATCCCCACCCCCCCCCCCCCGCCGACGACGTGCTCCCAGAGCTCACCACCGTCCACCCACAGTTGCCACGTAGGTGCACAGCCACCTATTCGCTCAAATCGTACGATCCCAAGAAATTTTTCTTGGCCCGTCGCTCGCCCAGCCTGTCCCGCAAGCCATCCACGCCCACGCCCCTGCGCACACGCGCATCCTCCCGCATCAACTCCCTCTCTCCGAAACGCCGCCCACTTCCGGCATCGCCCCTCTCACCGCCTTCTCCCTCACCCCCGTCCTCTCCTTCTCTCACACTGCCCGCCTTCCTTCCTGCTGCGCCTACGCTTCCGTCCCTCCTCCCTCGTCGCCCCCGAATCTCAGAATCCTCGGCGGACTCCTCGTATACGAGTATAGCGATGTCTGCCCCCGCCGATGTCCCCGCCGGTTTTGCATGGGTCGAGAAGCACGCGAACAAACTGCCGACCCTTCATAAGGGAAAGCTTACCCCCCTTGCCATCGACGAGCTTGAACTCGCCATCATGCACTATTTTAACACTAAAGACACTCCTGCCGATCGCCAGGTCGCGCTCGCCTTCCCTTGCATCATGGAACCCAAATTTACCCACTGGATCCGTCCCACCGCCAAGCGCACCGAACTCCTTGCTCTCTCGTTCGCCGATTTCATGAAAGCCTTCCGCAATAAATTTCTTGATGACGACTGGGAGACCAGCGTCCGCACCGATATCATCCGTATGCGCCAGACCTCCGATCAATCTTTCGACGACTTTGCCACTGCTCTACTCGGCCATGCGTCCCTCCTCGCCGATACTGCGCCTATGAGCGATAACCAGATCCAACACCAGCTCGACGCCGGCATGACCGACGACCTGCGTTTAGTGATGCCCGTGGCCCGGCCTCAGGCCGTGAAGCCCGCCAGGCCGGGCCCGCTCAGGCCCGAGCCAGGCCGGGCCCGATGCACGGCTTCTGACGGCCCAGGGCTCGGGCTTGAGATTTTTGAGGCCCGAGCCAGGCCGGCGAGCCGCGGCCTCGAACCGTGAGAAATTGTTAATGCAATCTCGCGCGTAACCTCTCGTAACATTGCGGAGCTGCCGTAGTTGTTCCAATCACCGCATGTATAGCTCGGAAACTCGGCGGGTCGTTGTAGATTTTGCATCGTCACATCCACAGTGACTATCAAAATCTTTTCTTCTTGACAACTTTGACACTTGCTTCCCAATGGCGAGGCGCGCCTGCCCAGAGAACCTCCTACCCCTCCTCTTTTTAGCACTCAACGCGACCCAAAGGCGAACCTATACCGACAACAACAACTAATGTTTTCAATGAAATGCGAGTATGTTTTATTTCCTTGTTATATGATGCTGTTTTAAATCTAATTCACGTCTAATTGTCGCCGATCTGGAGGCCGATGATTTGGAGACGGCGAATGTGGATAGGGCTGAGCGAAAACGAGGTTGGGATCAAGTTGGGATTGGTTTATTGGCGACGATGAGGGTAGCAGGTAACTAGTTAGAAAAAAAAAATTCGTGTACGAATTTGGTAAGCAGGCCGCGGCCTGGGCCCAGGCCGAGCCGGGCCAGGCCCTCCTTGCCGGCTCGGGCTCGGGCCTCAGATTCTTGAAGCCCAAGCCCTGCCAGGCCGGGCCCAAGCCGCGGCTTTCAGGCCGGGCCGGGCCGTGGGCATCACTACCTGCGTTTCATGTGTCTGCGTAACGACAAGCTCAAGGCTCTTCTCGCCAAGCCCGCCATGACCTTGGACGAGTACATTCGTGCTGTCACCCACGTCGACGAGGAACGTAAACATACCCTTGCCACCATGCACCGCCTCGCGCTCGAATCAAACAAGGAGAACAAGCGTAAAAACAACGCCGACTCCGAGGAGCGTCCCGCCAAGAAGGGCAAAGGTCCCAAACCTTCCTCTTCCTCCACCGCGTCCACCAAGTACCCGCCCAAGCTCACCGAGTCGGAACGCGAGCTTCTCATGAATTCCGACGGCTGCATGCGCTGCCGCGTGCCCTATGCCGGCCACCAGTCGCGCGATTGCACCGACCCCATGCGCGCTGACAACCACATCATCATCACGGAACAGGTCGTCAAGGACGCCCGGCACGCACGTAAAGGCAAGACGCCCTCCGCTGCCGGGCCCGCTCCCAAGGCTGTCGGCGCCGTCATGCCCCCTGTCATCCACGACGACAGCACCGACGAGGACCTGAGCGTCGAGACATCCCTTGAAATGTCCCGTGTGAGTTCTCCTCCTTCTATCTCCGCTCAACATCTCTTGTGGCGCTGCCTCATCGATGGCCCTTCCTCTCTCTCCTCCATTCTCATAAACGCTCTGATTGACAACGGATGTCACCTAGTGATCATCAGCGAGGATCTTGCTACCGAACTTGGCCTACGACGTTTTACACTGCATGAACCCGAAGAAATTTCCCTCGCACTTTCCTCCTCCTCTCTCCCCTCGTCTACATCCCTTACGGAATACGTCAAGTTACGCGTAACTTCCCCAGATCAAGCTTGGACTTCAAAGTCTGTACGCGCTCTCGTCGCTCCCGGCCTGTGTGCCCCAATTATTCTTGGCCTCCCATGGCTTATACGTAATCACATTGTTGTAGACCATCATGCACGTACCGTAATAGACAAACATTCTTCTTACGATCTTTTGAACCCGCCCGAGCCCAAGCCAGCCCCCGCCCCGCGCATGAAACTTCGTGAGAAGCTGAAAAAGACCGATAAAGACCACAAATCAATGATGGCTGAGCTCAACGCCGTCTGCGAAGCCCGTCGCCTTGACCTTGAGGCCCGAAATCTCTTCGAGGAGGTCAAGCCTGTCAACGTCGTGGCTGCCGTCCGAGAACGCGTCGAGATTCTTGCTCACTGGGACGCCCTCAATAAACGTGCGGAGGAAATCAAGGCCGAATACTCGAAGATTTTCGAGCCGGTACCGCATGTAGACCAACTACCCACGGACGTTTTCTGTGAGATAAAACTCAAGAAAGCTGATGTGCAGTTCCAAACGCGCTCCTACCAGAGCCCTCGAAAATACAAGGAGGCTTGGCAGACACTCATCCAAACTCACCTGGATGCGGGTCGCATTCGTCCCTCATCCTCACCTCACTCCTCCCCTGCCTTTCTTGTCCCGAAATCAAATAAATTAGTACTCCCTCGATGGATAAATGACTACCGCCCCCTCAATGCTGCCACCGAACGCGACGCTTTCCCTCTCCGCCGTGTCGACGACATCCTCGCGGACTGCGCCAAGGGAAAAATTTGGAGTGTCATAGACTTTACTGATAGTTTCTACCAGACCCGAATGCACCCTGATTCCATCAAATACACCGCCGTTAACACACCGCTCGGCCTTTACGAATGGCTGGTGATGCCCCAGGGACTACGAAACGCGCCTTCCATACAACAACGACGTGTCACCGCTGCCTTACGTGAATTAATTGGCAAGATCTGCCACGTCTATCTCGACGATATTATCATCTGGTCGGAAAATATCGAGGATCATGAAAAACACATTCGCATGGTGTTCGACGCCCTTCAAAAAGGCTCTCTCTACTGCAACCCCTCCAAGACCAAACTCTTTCAGTATGAGGTCGACTTCCTCGGCCACCGCATCTCTGCACGCGGGGTTCAAGCCGACCCCAAGAAAATCGATCGCATCGTAAACTGGCCCCGTCCCGACTCCGCTACCAAAGTCCGTGCATTTCTCGGCCTCGTCCGTTACATCTCAAATTTTTTGCCAAAACTCGCCGATCACACGACCGTACTCGAAAAACTCACTTTGAAAGAGTGCGACAAAAGTTTCCCGCCCTGGACAGACGCACATCAAAAGGCCTTCGAAGCCATTAAAGGAATTGTAGTCAGTTCCGACTGCCTCACGACCATCGACCATGAAAACCCCGGCGAAAATAAAATCTTTGTTACCTGTGATGCTAGCGACAAACGCTCGGGTGGCATCTTGTCCTGGGGTCCTACCTGGGAATCTGCCCGGCCCGTCGCATTCGAATCTATGTCCTTCAAGGGCGCCGAATTAAACTACCCCGTACATGAAAAGGAACTACTGGCAATTATTCGTGCCTTACATCGCTGGCGTGTCGACCTCATTGGCTCAGACTTCACCATATATACCGACCATCGCACGCTTGAAAACTTTGAGACCCAGAAAGACTTATCCCGCCGACAAGCCCGTTGGACTGAGTTCCTATCACAATACGACTGCAAGATTGTTTACGTCAAAGGACCTGATAACACTGTCGCGGATGCACTATCCCGCACTGATTTCCTAGATGCTCCCTCCGACTACACCGCTCCATGGCTACAAGACGGTGATGACGACGCATCGGCCCCCATTGCTGCTGTCATCAGCCTCAACCCCGACTCCCCTTTTTTTTCCGCCCGCTGCCTGGCTGCCACACGTATTGATGACCTCCCCATCTCATCTTCCCTCCCAATTGCCTCGGTACTCAAAGTTACTGCTGACGCAAAAATTCTTGAATCGGTACGCTCTGGATACGCCAAGGACCCATGGTGTGCAAAACTTGGTTCCTCCTCAAAGGGCATGCCCGGCCTTGTACAACGCGACGGTCTGTGGTTTGTCGCCGATCGCCTTATCATTCCCCGCACCGGAAATCTTCGCGAGATGTTTTTCCAGCTCGCTCACGATAACCTCGGACACTTCGGGTTCGACAAATCTTACAAGGCTCTTCGAAACGCCTATTACTGGCCAAATATGCGCACCGACCTTGAAAAGGCGTACATCCCTGGCTGTGCGGACTGTCAACGCAACAAAGGTCGTACAGCTAAACATACCGCCGGACCTCTTCACCCTCTCCCTATTCCTGAACAACGTGGCGATTCCGTCGCTATGGATTTCATTGGACCACTGCCTGCCGACCAAGGATTTAATTCCATTGTGACCTTTACCTGTCGCCTCGGATCTGACGTTCGTATCGTACCCGCAACCACAAAAATCAAGGCGCCTGAACTTGCAGTCCTTTTCTTCGATCACTGGTACTGCGACAATGGCCTTCCCCTCGACATTGTCTCTGGCCGAGACAAACTTTTCGTATCCGCCTTTTGGAAAGCGCTCCACAAACTTACCGGTGTCAAGCTAAAAATGTCTACCGCCTTCCATCCCCAAACCGACGGTTCCAGTGAACGGACCAATAAAACGGTTAACCAACTACTGCGTTATCATGTGTCCCGCAACCAGCGTGGCTGGGTCCGCGCGTTGCCTCGCATCCGGTTCGATATAATGAATACCGTCAACGCATCCACTGGATTCTCTGGATTCCAAATCCGCATGGGACGATCGCCTCGCCTCATCCCTCCGCTCATCGTGGCGCCAAATCCTTCCATGCCCGACGAAGAACGATTAGCCGCGGAGATCATCGAGCGCCTCGCCCAGGACGTCGACGAAGCCCAGGATAACCTACTGGCCGCCAAAATTTCGCAAGCCGAACAGGCCAACAAACTTCGACGCGCGGATCACTCCCTCCAAGTAGGCGACCGCGTAAAATTATCCACAAAAAACCGGCGCCAGCACTACAAACAAAAGTCAAAGAAGGACGGCTGCGTAGCGAAATTTATGCCTCGTTTCGACGGACCGTACACTATCTTAGAAAAACACGCTGAGTTTTCAACCTTCACCCTTGACCTCCCCAACCAGCCCGAAATCTTCCCTGTTTTCCACTCCTCTGAGTTAGAGCCTTTCACAGAAAACGACGATGATAAATTCCCCTCTCGAAAACTCACCGAACCCGATCCCATTGTCGTCGACGGTCAACAAGAATACTTTGTACACGAAATTATCGACGAACGCAAACGTGGCAGAGGCGTCCAATACCTCGTCCGCTACGTCGGCGCTGGCCCCGAAATGGACCGCTGGTTATCTGGTCGCGAGTGTGCAAACCTCGAAGCTCTCGACCGCTGGCTCGCCCGTCTGAAGGATTAGTTATAACATTACTTACCTCCTTGTCGGAGACCCGGCGTGTTTTACCCACAGGTCACCCAGTATCGTACGTATCTTACCTATTATTTTTTCCACCCTTGCTCTTTCTTAGGAAGGGGAGGGGTGTAAACCCGGCACGGCTTTACTTACACACATCACGGTCACCCGTTACTTATCTTTTCTTCTTGTACTCTCATCTTCTGCTCGAGCTACTGTCAAATCCACACAACGTTCATATTCTGCCTGCGTGATTCTCTCTTAGTGTTTCTTGCCTGGATTCTCTCTCGGGATTTCTAGGTGAGTTTCCAGTTACGCGTTATTTGAACAGTTGGTCGAAATAGTACAGTAATTTTGATTTGAACTAATTTATTTCATTGGGTATACCGCTATGAATGGAGGAACTGCATGGAAGGACATAAGCTAGACCAGTCGATCTGAGTTTAAAATCCCAATACACGCGGCGTGTCCATATAAGGCTATTCCGGACCGTGTTCCGAGCGGACGGCTTTTGATGCAAACAATGTCAATTTAAAGACGAAATATTTGTTGTGCAATCACTATTTCACGCTTTGACTTCGGGTTTGCCGCAATCATGTGCAGTAATCATGTGCAGTAATTACCCCGACAATTCACCAGGTTTCTCAGCGCAAATTGAGGCCCAAATTCCACCTCCCGAACGTACCGACAATAGCTGAGAATAGCCTTATGGGGACATGGAGATTTAAACTCAGATCGACCAGCCTGTATATCGATGCTTGCTCTCATATACAGGCTGGAATCGAGCCTAACCATAAGCATACTCTAAGATTCTGCTAAGATTTCTTAGGATCCGGTCTGTTGCGGCCCGGACATGTCAGCAGGTGCATGACTCCCGGTCCGACTGATCCGGTAAAAATGCGCATGCTATAGACAAGTTTTAATTCTGATTTGGAGACCTGGTACCTGAGTCGGTACCAGGAATAAAGACTCGTAACCTCGATTGACTCGAAATCGTCTCTTAGCAACAATGGAAGCTGTGCGCCAGCACTCGACTCTCTCGTACATTCGCAATCGTTACGATCGGGATTTTCAAGTAACTATGATATATTCCCGCATATAGGTGCCAATCCCGCCCCGGCCGCGTCGCCTCAGTTATTTAAAGACGGATCTCCCATTTTTCTGTCAGCAATGGTGTTGATGACCAATTCGTTCCTGTGTAGCATGGCGCCAGGTGGTTAGAGACAGAATGCAACCAATCGAGTATAAAAGGTGAACCGGTTCTCGGAATTCTTCAACTTGTCCTGATTGACTAAGTTTCACTCTACTGCGGCCGGTCCACAGCAAACTCACGAAAATCAACACACCTTCTCTAAATCCCCCGCCAAAAAAAAAAAACAGCTATGCAGTTCACGCCAGGCCTATTCGGGATCGTCCTGTTGGCCATGCTTGTTCAGGCGGTGCCAGCCCCTCCAAAGGTTCTGTTACACAAAGATTGAGACGTGCATTACTAACGCACAAATAGTCGTCATCCTCCCTTTCCTCCGGGACCTCTTCATCTTCGGCGTCTTCTTCGTCGCTACTGTCCTCCTCTGGATCAGCGTCCTCAGGATCTGCCTCGACCTCGGCCTCATTGTCTGGGTCTGGGTCTATTACGAACGCGTCTGCGACTTCGTCTGGATCTGCGTCAGCTTCAACCTCCTCAGGAAGTGTCAGCGCCTCTTCATCGGGATATCCGTCGCTGCCGGAAGTATGCCCTTTTCGGCGTCCCTCCGGCGGCCCGAAAGAGTATACAAGAAGAGCCACCCAGTTGCAATCGAGGACTTGGTATGGATCCTAACATTCCAAGCGATGAGCTATTTAAGTAATGGCCGACAGCCAACCCTTCCCGCTTGCTGAGGCCGAACTGACCAACTCGGTGCGATGCCTAAGATTACTGCAGATCTCTTGTACTTAATTGAATGATGCCAGATCCTCGACCTCGTTCAGCAAGAAAATCAGTACAAGCAACTCAAAAAGGGAGTCAACGAAGGTGCGCTGTGCCAAGAGAGCCTCCCCTGATTCCAAAATGACTCTCGGAAAGTCACGAAAGCACTTACCCGCGGTGGCGCGGAGTTCATCGTCCTGGCCGCTGACGCTGAGCCCATAGAGACTCTTCTCCATCTGCCCCACTTGTGTGAGGACAATGTTGGCATTTTGCTTGGATTTTAGGGTCTTTTGATTTTTAATTTTTCTGCTGTAGAATGTGCCTTATATCTTCGTTCCCTCCAAGGACGCGTTGCGCCGTGCATGTGGGGTGACGGGGCCCGTCATTTCTGCGGGCGTCATCACAAGTGAATCCAGGGAGCTGTCGAGCCAGATCCAGACGATCAAGAACGGTATCGAGAAGTTGTTGGCGTAGTTGGTAGGCGCGTTGAATATATCGACTTGAGCAGAGTTAGATACGAACTTGCGCTTCACGAACACCAGGATCCCAAAAAGGTTATGAACCACCTTAAGGATGACATTGGACGAGGTACGAGCTGGACCCATTGAAGAATTTGCTTATTCTTTCACGATTCACATTCTTGTGCGAGTATTCAGAGTCGACAAAGTTTCCGCGTCCGAAATAGTTAGTATGTTTTTAATGTTGCAGCGCGCGCCGCGATATCGGGTATGTAACAGGCACTTGCGACGCATGCGGGTAAGCTGCAGCACACAGGAAAAAAGAAATCTTTTGTACTTAGACAAGGCAGGATTCATGTAGACACTTGTAGCCGATGTACCATACCGGTAGTTTTTGTAGCCTCATGTACTAATCAGCAAAATGACAAAAACCTTGTCCTCTTGTGCACCTATTTCTCTTGTTCAAAAAATAAAAGACGACGGAAATGGGTTCGGGAAGTCAATGCGCACTTTTAAAAAAAATGGAACAAAATATCACTTGTGGGGATTCAAACATAGCCTATCGGCTTGTCAACTTTTTGTCTTTTTTTTACAAGTTGTTAAAAACCTGGTGCTAGTAGCCGCCTGTAGTCAGCAGTGTGTCCTGCAGGGTGAATATTGGCCACATTGTCGGCACTCAATCGGCACTGATACAATGTGGTATATGGAGCCAATGTATGAACCTATGGCTTATCCCGCGGCACTGTACACAGGCGGTGTGGAAATAAGTGGTGGAGTTCAAAGTTGTAGGGGGTATTAAAAGGAGTCCAGTTTAAAAAAAAAGACAATTGGTCTTGAATTGATTTGCTTGAGCGTGGATTGACCGTGCGCTGGCACTTGTTGAAAACTGCAGATGAGTTTGAGTGGATCCGTCAAATGGATACAGCTCCTCTTTCCCATTATTTTCGCCGTTGCTGCCGCTGCTTCTGGCGACAACCACGTCCACGAAGAGAAGTCTTTTCCTGAGCCCAATTACAGTTACATTGGAGGCTTTGGCAGCTTCTCCTCAACTTCTCCTCGCTCATTCCGCACATGAAAGAGCTCGCGCCTAAAAAAGATCCTCTCATCTTGATGCTCACCTGAAAATATGATATTAATTTCACGTCTGAAGCCGAAACACAGTTTTTTTTAGGCCGCGCAGTTCTATGCCACTAATTTTCAGGGAGAAATTCACAGTCAGGAGTCGTGAAATACGTGACGTGCGCAGTGTTGTATATGAAAATCTTCCCCACATTTTTTTCCTCTGTGTAATTCGCATTTTAGAAGTGAAACTCACTGTTCTTTTATTCAGTGCAGAATGTCTGAATCTGGTTTTGGGACTGAATTTCACGGGATCCGACCCATCCTCGACAATATATCAGATAGTTGCTTCATATAATTGAAGTCCAGGCTCGACGATAGCTAACTGATGGCGGTCCAAGCAGTGCAATCGGAGTTTGAACCGGAGCGCGATCGGCCCGAGTGTTGGAGCTGTTCGCAAACATGGGTATACACCTTTTGACTTGGGGTAGTGGGCCGTGGCTGCACCCGGCATGACCTCGTACTTAATTTTTGTATGTAATAGCAATGATGAAATAATTCATTATCCAAAAAGAAGGGTTTAGAGTAGATGTATTCTGTATCAACGGCCGCTGTAGGCGGTTGTATGTGTGAATTGGTTGATATACTGTGACACTGTGCAATGCTGTGATATATAGCTCTACTAGCCGACAGATTGAGATATCGGGCTTCCTTTCTTTTTCCATCACAGCTTGCCAAGCATGCTAATGGTGGTCCGTATAACTTGTCTTGTTCAACCCTCCAGATTTCAGTCTCAATTTGAAAAATTCAACTGCAATTTCATCACATCAAAAGAGTGATGGTGGGCCTCCGGGTGGGCAGTGAAAACGAGATTCCAATGGGCCACAGATTATTGTTTGCCAGGTACACAAGTGTGCTGGTTTTGAACTCATATATTGGGGCACAGAAGAGAAAAATGGAGTAGTGTACAGCACATACCACACTCCAGATCAACTCCGGGTGCTACATAAATCAAAGCTGGGTGCGCGAACTCTGTACAATTTCCTTTTGGTCAATAAACATACCATTGGATGCATAATGATGTGCTGCAAATTCACAGCACAAGCTGAAGCTTGGATTACTACTCGAAGACACTCGTAGAATTATTCTGGTCGGTAAACAATTTTTGTATACCATTAAACAACACACCTTCAAAGCTTTGGGCACAGAGGTCTTATGGTTGCAGAATGCCGAAACGGAACAATAAAACACGAATTATGTCACACAAATTAGGCTAGTTCACAGGCCCGGCCTGCGAGCGCCAAAGAAGCTTGAAGCCCCCTCACTCCCCACAAATTCAGTCACACCCGCTGCCGCTATAACTGCCGACCATTATCCAGATTTTTTATAGGAACCAACACTCACAAAAAGGTGTGTAACCAAAACCAAGCAAACGGTGAATGCGCACAGTAAGTGCGCAGATTCTTGTTGGCGGAATAGTTTGGTGACAGCTCCGGAATGGTCCGAAAAAAGATCGAACCGGGAAAGACAGAGACCCCCCTTTTCCAATAACTGCCAACATTTCCTTCAATATCAGTAGAATTCATATGATTCTTGGACAGAGAGGCAGCCAGAATAAATATTAGGAAGTTAGTCGACGAAGCCTGAAGGAAATACACACGGGATTCTGAACTACTGCATCTTGACTGTAATATGTTCCGCGCAGATTTTTGGCTGGGACCCTTCAGACATGATAAAGAGAACAAAGAGCTTTTCTATTCAGTGAAATACCAATCCCAAGAGGAAGGTCCTTCAAGGACGGCCCATTGAGCTACAGACTGCAGTTTCCAGCTCTCGCGACTTTCGGCAACTACCGACGGAATGTGCCGAAATACAAAGTGTTCAGGTTTCCCAAAGGTTTCCACGCGAAACAGAAGATAGCTCTTGATTTAATTCGATTTGTCTCTCTCAGGCTACGTGTAATAGGCGAAGAACTAATTATTTCCATATCTGAACGAGAGTGAAGAGACACACTGTATGGCCTTGTTAGCAACGGAGGGCAACAGAGGGTGAGCAACTACACGTGATCTCCCTTCTCCTTTCGGTATTTCAAGTTGGTATCACAGTGGCTGAAGTTCAAGGATAGAAACAACAAAGAGAATATGTAGTACAGGCTTACGAGCATCGATGCCACACGGGATGACAGTCCACAACGAACAATAAAACCGGCCGATCAGCTGCACCAAAGCTGCACACGTTTAGCACACACCTTTCAGCCGTGGCGGCACATTCTGAATGCACTAAAATCAGGGCAACTATTTGATCAGTGCTTTCCACATACCACTGTCTCTCCAGTGATAGAAAAAAAAAAGCAAGACCACTGAATCGGTGTCCCATACCCGGAACAGACCGGATTTCGGATCGGACCGGATCGAACCCCTCTCTTAAAGGACGTCTCATATTTCCGACAGGACCACAGGTATTCCAAATAAATTGATGCAACTAGGTAGTCAAAGTACACAGTTGCAATTGTCTCTCTTCAAGTAGAGGACCATATTCAACGGTTGCTGAGCTAGAGCGGCATCTTGACGGCGGAAATTGACAGGGGGGGCCCTCAAAAGTAACAACAGCAAAGAACAAAAAGTTTTTTTACTCGGTGAAAAATCCCGTTTTGATGGAAAATAACATCAGTAAACATTACAGCCACTAAAAAGACTACAAATATTTGAATCAAATTTAAGCACTGCCCCCAATTTATCACAACACAGCCACTAAAAAGCCCCTCAACGATCAGCGTCACTAGTCTCAAAAACTGAGAAAAAGGGTGATCTGAGTTTTGAAAGGGACGATCCTTATTACATAAGTACTCGTAACCAACCACCACCACGGGCTACTAGGACAACTCAACGCGCTAGTGTGCCTGTTTCCATTTCAATTCCGCGCCATCTACTGCGCTCTTCTCCCCGATGGACCAGAACACGCCGATACTCAACTCAATGTAGCAAATTTGCAGCAAATCCGCAGCACGTTCTCCGAGTCCTGCGACTCGGTGCGGGGATGGGCTTCTCAGCGTACTGCCACGCGATATTAGGCTCGAGCCCTGGATGTGCGTCTCTTGCTTCGCTGGTTCTCGTCCCGGATTGGTGCAACTCCAGGCATAAATCGTGAGGGCTCTTTTTCTCTCTCTTTTATTCCGAATCCCACTGCTCTCGTGGCTATCACACTCTTTCCTGTTGCCCACATCTCTTCTACATCTCCCTCCGCCCCGCCTTTCGCCTCGATGCTGACACTGCTTATCAGTAGCTTCTCTCGCTCTCGTTCACGAGTCCAGACCAGCCGAAACACTGTTACTGGTCCGAACCGCCGCCCTTCGGCAACGCGCAGGCATAGGCGCCGCATCCTCCGCCCGTGATGTCGCCAGTACCAACGGAGCCATCCCTGACCGGCATCCGCATATTCGCGCGCCATCCGCCCCACAATCCGTATCTCCGCCGCACGCTACGCATTGGTCCACCGCCACCTCGAGGTGCGGCATCGGAGGCGCACGGCCGCGGAGGCCCAGGATCTGTGTCCTTAACATTAGGTACGTCCTTCTCCCCCTCCATCCCTATCGCCCCTCATGCGTCTCTCCCCTCGTCCACCCCCGCCCCGCCGCTCTCAGAACTAGCACTAACCACTTTCTTTCTTTCTCCAGCTCTTTTTTTCGCTCTCTGCCACCGTGCCATCCGGCCCCCAAGATCGCAAGAAAGTACGCGCAGCGCCACTGGAGCGCTCGCCCACCCGGCGCGCGCCTTTCGTCTGTGCTCGACGGATGCGACACGCGCGGGGGGCGCCGCACATCCACTCGCCCTTGCTCGGGGAGGCGGAGCCGTCTCGCACCTACATGTGCTCCGCGCGCGCCGGGCATCCCAGTGGCGTGGAACTCGCGCCTTCGCTCATCGACATCGCCCACCTGCGAGCGCCCCGCGCGGGTTTTACTCCCTGGCGTATTGCTTCGCACCTTTGCCCGCCGACTCGTTCACCGACACTCGCCGTCTCTCCGCTACCACACGTCTTTGCTTTACTCCCCGCGGCTGGGGTCAGGATATTTTGACGCGGCTGACGCGCATTGACGCGGCACTGACGCGGCATTGACGCGGCATGACTAGGTTTATTCAGGACTTTGCGAATTCGAGTCCTAGCATCTCTAGGCGTATTAATTTGGTTGAGAAGCCCCTCTAGAAGTCTTATGTGCCACAATTCACAAGATTAAGTTGAAATATAGTGCATTTTTTGGTCATATGTGTTGACATTATGCAACATTCATGTTCAACCAGGCACGGGGAGGTACTAAAAGATGTTTCATTTGTTCTGAGTACTCAAAATGGGTCTTATAATAACATTGCAAGTGTCGCGCCTGTGCCGCGTCGATGCCGCGTTCATGCGCGTCAACGCCGCGTCAATGCACGTCAACGGCGCGTCAGTGCGCGTCACTGCCGCGTCACCCCAGCCACTTTCGCCTATTCAACGTTCAAGTTTTAAAGGTTGCTGTGATACTCTGCTTCTTCAAATAATGATTTGGAACTGGGATTCAAGGACTTGTGTGGTTTGAATTTCATCACGATCTTAACATGCACTGTACTCTACCACTTGGTTCCAGATGGGAGCTCTTCAAAATATGCTGACCTCCATACAATGTTTGGCATGGGAAATTGAGTCGAAGTGCTGGACTCCTTTCTAACATTATGCGCAGTTAGGTTCCAACTCGCTAATGACATGAATGGTAACACAGTGAAACAACCCTGTATAGTGCACATTTCTAGCCGCGTTCTCGCTAGTTACTCTGGCCAGTTGTCTGTGCTACATCTGTGCGTTGCACTCCGTTATTTTATTCTGAATTTGGTTCAAACAGATGTTTTGCAAACAGCCTCCTTCATTTCATTTCTCTAAAGTGAGGAGAAGTAATTAATAACTCCTTCACAGTCGACTACCCGATCAGAACTGAACCTCCAGGGTCTCTGATCATTGACGTGTTCACTCTGGTAATGCACATAAAGTATTCAAACAGTGTGCTAGTGATGAAGTATTCTGCCGGTGAAACCAATGAGGTAGAATGATTAACCATCTATGGCACAGTTGCCTCCGAGTTCTACTAGTATATTCTTGTATGCATTTTCCTATGCATCTGACCATCGGGAGGTTAATATTAAATCCACAAGTCATAGTGCCCAAGGGTCAGTTTCACTGGCCTCTACGAGGTCAAAGTTCTTCATTGAATCGCAACCGAGGACCAATCCTTGTGACAGTGTCCTAATTTCCCAGAAGAAAAAAGTACACTACGTTGAACAGAAAATGCTCCTTTTGAGCCTGAACGGTCATCCAGGTTTAAGTAGCGAACCCAGTTTGAATAATATTGCTTTGGTAGGTTGGGACTGAAATCAAGAGGGCTGATGGAAGAACTGAGAAAAATAGTTTCCTGTACCCCTCTGTACGTGGGAAGTTTCACTGCGGCTAGCCCCATATCTGTTATGCTCATCAGTATCATTATACTACGCACATTTTATGCCCTGGGCGTGAGAATAAACGAAATAGGCCCAAACAAATGCCGGATTATTAGTCTGTCAGTTGATTTATGTACACTGCTTACTATCCATGTGAGGGGACAGCCTCGAGCACGGAGGAAAGAGTCCACGGTATGCAGAAGCCCACAGTCCATTTTTCTTCAACTCAACTTGCAAGCCTATCTTGTTGCCGTCCGAGTTGCAGCTTGCTTAAGTTGCTTGAGATGCTGATCAGAAAATTATTCTTACAAATCTTTTAGGTTCATTTTATGGTTGTTATCATGGGCACATATGTAATACGGTACCACACAGACCTCATAGGGTTGGCATCGAGTTCATGGTGGCAGTAATATTAAAAACAAAACCAACAAGCACGCGGGGCACAGGAAGAAAGCGACCGGAAGTTCCCGTGATGAAAGGTGAGATCAGCAGATGATCGAAGGCGACAGACTTTTACAGGTTAGAGACCTGGTTACCTCTGGAACCAGAAAAACCAACCACGCACACCTAAACCCAACATTGAACAGGAAAGAATGAATCCATTTAAGAGACCTTAACTAACATGGTCGTCACTTGGAAGGTCGCTTTACTGGTTGAACTGAATTGAAACTGCAGACCGAACTGACTGTGTTACATTCACAGCCAGGCCGTGCAGACAAGTTTAAAGTAGAGATGAATCCGGCGGCACCTTCGGCCGTTTATTAATATTCATTTCTGTTTCCACTTAGAACTCACAATAAGCCGCCGCCCTTAGGCAACGGATTCACCAGCATCCCCCCTCTTTTGGCGCAGTTGAACCGGGTTCAACCGGAGCGAACGTATAATGGTGGGCTGTCTGAAACCCGGGCGGTTGACCCTGTTGAACCGGAAAGGTAATTGCGAGCATTCTTACATCTCAGCCGTGGGAGAAACACTTTCAAAGCAGAAATTAAGCGGAACAGAGTCAGAAATGAATCAGTGATGCACTAGAGAATGTGGAGAAGAGTGTATTCACATGAGAAAGATTTTAACTGGGGAGGGCAACCATGAAATCCTTTAATATTGATGAGTCAACATACAGCTACGGTATGAAGTATGAAATTTAAGATGTGTGCGCCAGTAAGAACTACTACCAGTCAGAAATGTGGGCATTTAAGCATCTGCCCACTACCCTTGAGGGAAATAAATTAACTGGCACAAGTACAAGTGAGTGTACCCAATTTGGGTTTCCAACACACTCTATAGCAGGTCAGTTCACTCATGAACAAAAAAAACTTGAAAAAGCCAACCCCAAAATAAATGTTTGTGGTAGTTATGTTCTAATAGCGTTGTCCTCGGGTCAAAACCGGCAAACAGCAACCTTAGTACCGGCAATTTCACACACAAAAACTTAGGTGAAGACACATAGCTCTACATAGTCTCCCATGGGCCATTATGTAGTCCTATGTAGTCCCCTGGCACTATGTAGCACCATACAGTCCCCTGACCACTATGTAGCACTATCGGTCACTATGGAGACAAGGCCGCACTACAGCCACTATGGGAAAAATCACGTTTTGCTGACGCAGCCTTTGCCTCGGCAGCCATGGAACGCAGTGATAGCCTATTCACCCGTGGCAATGGTCGATTTGCATGATCCGTGTAGCGCAAATTTCAACGGCCAATTGGTGAGTTGAGAGCATTATTGAGGTCAAAGCCTCGCGATGCGCCTGAGTTCTCACCATAGTTAGGTAGTGCCGCATGGTTGAGGCTATTTGCGTTGGCGGTTCGTCCTCCCAAGGTTCTAATCTTCTGTGAAGCAAGTACATCTTCTCTGATGAGTCGATCGATTCTTGAAGCCATTCCAGCATTAGCTTGTCCACCAACTTCGCATAGTTCTGGACATCTTCAATTGAAGTTGTCGCATTGAGAACTAGGTTGGGGCAATTGAATGGCAGTCTTGCAGCCGCAGTGATTAGTTCCGAGGCCGAGTGGAAGAAATTCTTCCATTATTCATTGGTAACTCTTTAGGTACTTTAACTAGTTTAAAGGACTCTGTCGCACGCCTAGCTAGAATGTGACTGGGCGGGTCGGCTCTTTCAGATGACCGCCTGTCCGTTCTCTTCGCTCTCTGGTTTGTGGGAAGTGGTCATCTGAACACCTCACTCACAAAGAACCTTTAAGCTTCACGGCTTTCTGGTCTCCTCTTCCCAAAAGCTTTATGAAATCTTTAGCTTATAGCGACTTAGTTAGCTGCGTAGTTGAGCGCCAGCGAGCCTGCGAGCTAGAGCTCAACACAGGCTTACTAAGAGAGTGGAAGACACTGATCGATCCTTGATCAATCTATTTAAATCTTGTCTTCCTACTCTCGCATTTTCAGCCCACCCACCACCCGAGTCCTAGTCTTCAGATAATCATGGAAGTGGTCATCTGAACACCTCACTCACAGAGAACCTTCGCGAGCGAGATAGTCGTCGATAAAAGAAGGATTAAGATTAGAGGAAGGCATATTCTGTGGAATGAAGGTTGAAGAAGGAGTGGGAGGATTGTCAATGGGGGAGCCATATGCAATATCGTGGACCAAATTAGGGTATCATGGAGGAGATTACAGTCACATAGAGCCGACTCCCATGCCTCCGCACGGTACGGCGTGACGACCTTCCGATACTCGGTTTCGAGTGCAGTCGAATGCTCCGTTATGAGCGTCGCCGCAGAGCGTGCAGATGTGGATTGGTTTATGGTTGGGTTGCCCAGCTTTATCGCACCTGCCTGCGTTGAACCCTGTGCAGATGGGGTGATTGTCGATGCTCCGAAATAATCCTTCCTTGTTCGCGTAGATGACGAACGAGCGACCATGCCGACTGGGATCGGCTTCGGTGCCCTTTGTTGAAAAATTCAGATCTTCCTCGCGGACAGCTGGACAAATAGTGGGATGTGGTACAAAAACAGGATAATACACAGAAAGACTGCGTTTTACCGAAGCATCTCAAAACATTACATCGGCAAGGAAATCATCAGTGCGAGGTCGAAAGTCCGATATCCTTTTCACTGGCTGGACGGAGGATAGTCCGGGGGCTGGCCTTGGTTTACCTCGTTTTTCAACCGTTCGTGCAGTAGTGCAATTAATTGCGCAGTGGGAATCTCGACGACTTGGGCTTCCGAAGTTGGTCGCCATGGATGAGTGTTCCAGGAGTACTCTGCCTGTCCACCAAGAGCTGCACCGTCCAACTGATCTTCAACGCTCCCAGAAGTTGGTAATAGACTGAGGTTGTCATCGTTTGGCTTCGCTCTCTGAGGCGCCAGTACAGTCAGGGGCTCAGAAACCGAGCGTTCGGCGTAAGGGGCGAAAACGATTGGTGTTACTGTCGCCGTGGGTAGGGCTCCCAAACCGCCGGTTCCCCGGAGCTGCCGTCGTCGGGCCATCCAAAATACGAAGCCAATGCACGATAGGAGAGCTATGCCTCCAATAACACCCCCAACAATTGTGCCAGTCATGGATGATTTCCCTGAGCCGGAAGGGGGGGACGGGGGTGGAAGACCCGCGCCGGTCGGAGATGGAGACCCATTCGTCGAGGAAGCAGGTTGGGAATCGTCCTCGAAGGATATCGCGCTCAGTAGCACCTCAATGGCGTCAGATTGGGCCCCGCCATCGAACGTGAGACTGGGAGGTCCCTCCCACGCCTTCGCATAAATGTTGGTTCCGTTGGTTGCAAGGTCAACGAGAGCATTAAACTGGTTAAATTATTCAGTACTGCAACTGCACCGAATATATGCACCCCACCTGAACCGCAATATAAGCCTTCATCCAGTCCCGTAATTCTGGGTTTGTTGCATTGCGTCCATATGCGACCGCCAAGCCCTTGACTAAGGTCCCCGGGAAGAAGTCCTGATCATTGATGAGGATTCCGTTGAGTTGTTGCCAAGTGGTATGGGGAATGACGGTTATAAGATCATTGAGCCTATTTCGGTGTCAGACCATAATAAAAGCAACAGCTGGGTAGAACCAACAGTAGTTGTGTCGATGCCTTCTTTGTGATAGAAAAAAGAATTGAGAGGCCTTCGATTACGAGACCGGAAAAATCGGGATCTGTATACGTGTCCACCTCACAAGAATCGTTTTGGCGCGCCGAAATTGTACTTTGAATGAGGTGAGAACCGGTGTAAAGATGGGCACGAATAAAATCCGCCGCATCGGACGCCGCCTGAAGGTACATTGGGTCTGATGTCGCCTCAGCCAAAAGAGCAGACAGGCTAGTACTGGCGGTTAAACTGGCAGCTGGGATTACACGGACACAACTACGCACATGAGGAAATTGCTGGTTGAATGGCCCGAATTACTATCGGAGACTCTTAATGAAAAATGTCACGTACGCAGTGGGAGAAGCATCTACACCCGGCTCAGTCGTATCATTGCTCTTCAATTCGATTCGTCAATTTTATTCTAAAGCAATATGCATACCCTACATGAAATGTGCCGCCGGCCATGGTTACTAATATTTGAGTCGAGTGAGAAAATGTTGGAAAAATGTGTACTGGTTACTCACCGCCGTCGCAAGTCTTGATGATAGGGTAATTTTTGACATTGGTTTTGCCCGAGTTGACATTGTCCAGAGTGAGGGTGTATCTCCGACCGAACCTTATTTCAAGCGAGATTAGCTAAATACACCAACTCCACGTGAGCGCGCGACTTGTCTCTCACCACCACGCCTGGATCGCGTAATCCAGGAATATCTGTGTACCATATGCCGAATAAGCCTTGGTTGCTGCTCGCCCGTAATATCTACAGCCGAGGTGTTATGCATGTGCTAATACCAGCAATTTGAACGTACAGCGCATGGAACACCTATTTAACTTGTTGTTCAATCGCGCACTTCTGTTGCACTAGAGGTAGACTCACACTGTAGAGAGCAGTTCAATACAACAAATCCGATCACAAAAACTCACTCAGCGACTTACTTTTCATTCGAGAAATTAGCCCCGGTCCTCTGGGTAAACGCAAGGTTCTTTTGTATGGTATCCTCGTATTTACTCTGGCCAGTAGAAACATCAAAGTCGGCCATTTGGCCGTAAAATTGACCCGCGCGGCCCCAACCGCCGTCTAAGAGAGCAGGTAAGAGGAGAAACTAGCCAGTTAGTGAAGAATGCCACACCTTCGCTGTCGGTGAATTGCCCATCCACACCAAGATGATTTAAGGACTGTTCCAAGGCAGCGCTGACAATGCGGATGCGGTTGGCAGTCGAAGCTGTGATATTGGGTTTCTGGAAGAGAGTCAATTGGATACGATAGGAACACTATGAACCGACCCTCCAGGTCGGGGAGACGACTTGAGCATCTACACCGAGCTGCGCCGGAATGAGCCAGAACATGGGAGCAAGCAGGAAGGATATCATGGCGACACAGCTGGCTCCTCCAAGCACGACTCCAAGCTATATGTGCTAAGATGGGGGAGGTTTCTATATTATAGATGAACACGTCGCATAGGGATTGCTATGCCATTTGAGCAAGATCTGTTGTGGCGAGGAAGAGGGAGTGCGGATCAGAAGGAATTAGCACATTAATTATGTTTGTCCAGACCGATATTGAACATCATCGTCCCTGAAATACATACTCTCAGCACACCAATAGTATGCCCTAGATTTCAAAGAGCACGCTCCGTTGAGAAAAATATTAGCATCCACATCATAGATGGAGTTGTGGGTGGATGTGTCGCTAGGCAGAGCAACAATTGATCGATGTTGAGACCGCACCGATGATAAAATAAATGCAAGACTGGGAGTGAATGAGGGCGCCATCCAGGCTCGAGGGTCGTGGCAGGTATGTGAACTATGCACCTGCGCGGCAAAAGCCGCAGATACTCCAATGAAGTACGAAGAACGGCGGAGGGACCTCACCTCATGTCGAGATCAGTGTCTCCAGGTGCGAGACTAGACAGAATTAACGGTGATCGGCGTTCTACACAGACGTCGGCATGTAGCAGGCCGCAGCAGGGAATGAATACACCAATCGAGTAAGGAAGCACCTTCCTTTGACTGATCTCACTCCTGGGAAGAGAAAACGGGTCAAACGAGATGTGCTGTGGGGAGTAAGGAGAGAGGACGCAACGGGAAGACACTGTAAGGCGAACCGAAGTGCGCATTTTATGATCTATTTGAGCCACATGTGCGAAATGAACTTGAATATACTTCGCGACATAATGTCGCCCCTGTGTCAGGCTCGGTGATTGATTCCTTGTAGATGGCCGGGCCGTGCTTGATCGTTAATATTAGCTAGTCATATGAAAAGAAGTGGGAATATATTTTTCGCTAGGTCTATCCCCCACGGTGATTGGTAAATGGATATACTTACAGTCCTAAGGCTTTAACATATTTATGTTTCCTGGAGAAGTCGCGGCCATGTTGGCGAACCCTGAACTAAATCCGCTAATTGACAATTGGATGGTCGAAAAAGATGGCGGTCGTCGACCATCAAAGATAGAAGCCTCGTATGGCTCAGGACCTTGGGAAACATTAGGCGGAGAGATATGAATAGGAGAAAGGACCTGTACAGTCCACCGTACGCGGGGAAAACGGTGAGAATATGTGATATAAGAAAAGAGGCGGTTTGGAAACACCGAAGATAACTTCGGGATACAAGATAATCAAGAATGCGAAGGCGATTTGTAGGGTGAAAGGGCAGTGCCGTGTATAACTGGTAACATGCATATGAGAGACAGCCATTGAACCGGGCAGGAAATAACGGGGGGGTTTGGTCCACATAGAGTTCATCGACTGTTAGGGAACTTTGACTACGGGTAAGATGAGACTTTTCCGATTGGCTTGGCCAGTCGGCTTGCCCCTATATCGGACTTTAAATTTGGCTGTGATGGCTTTTTTGGCATGCGCAAATCGGCTTGTTCGGCGGGCGTGGCTTGTCTCGAATACAGATTGCTTGCCAAGCCCGCCAGAAAGATCTCGTTATTGCATGAATAGACGTAGGTTCGGACCTCTTCTCACCTGGAACTTTTTGTGCAATGCTTCACACATCTTGCGGAATCACAATATGCAAGTCTCCACTACTGCTTACAGCTAATAACAGTACCGAGGGCGCGGATGAAAAAATTCCCGTAGCCGATTTGCCCATAGCTCAATGGGTATTGTGTCAATTGACATAAAAACTATATAGGAATGACCACCTAATCCATGTGCAATTAGTGATAGAGCTAAAGTAGAAAATAAATCATATCTTCAGGTGTCTTGAGAAACTAGGACTTCTGAGTGAGAATCTGGGCTAGCATGCCCAAATCAGATCCAAATGAGTTGAAATTTTGGGAGGGAGTATTTTTAACTACTCCAGCCAATGTCATAGAGCCAGAATTGTGTATAAGAAATTCCTCCAGCTTTGTAGCCCTCAATTGAACAATTGAACTGGAACAAAAATATCCCAAAACGGGAATTTTTTCATCCGCGCCCTCGGTACTGTTATTAGCTGTAATGTTGAATCCAGCAGCGGGTCAAGCCGAAAAACCGGTGGGCTTTGGTGGGCATGAACAAGTCTGGTTGTGTTCCCCCGATGCCTGCCCACGCCAGATAAAGCCGACTCGGGCGGGGAAAGCCGTTTGCACAAGCCGAAGAACGGCCAAGGCCCCGATTTATTTCCGAGACAATCTAACTTCTAGCAAACAAAGAAGGGGGAATTCAGACAGGAATTGGAAGAGAAAGGTGGCGGCATCGAGCCAATGAGCGTGATTTATCTTTCGTCGTTCCCTAAGCTGACAAACCAGCTTCACTGGTTGATCATTTCAATTTTTTCACTCCAAGTTTCTGTGAAAAACTTCCTTTATTTTCACCCAAGAAGTGTATCTGAAAAAGTCTGAAAATTGTAAACTTTTTACAGTACTTTTGTGACTTTACTGAAAATTCTTTGAATTTTTCACAAAAATACTGGAAAATTTATGAATTCTCCAGCTACATTTTCAGTGAAAAATGTGTGGAAAATAAAGGAAGTTTTTCACCAAAAATCTGGGTGAAATTTATGATATGCTCATCCAGTGCTTGCTTAGTCAAAACCAGATGTGTTGTTGAAGTGAAATAAGCCACCAAAAACAGGAGGCTGGTTCTGGGGGTTAAATTTCAACACAAGGCGAATATATTGGTTGAAGTCATTCATTCAAGTTGTTAAGAAGCACACTCTGCTTCGAAGTCTCGACGAATACCAACGCACTGTGTGAGAGATAAATTTGAAAAGGAAAGGTTGATTTCCATACGGAAAACGGGAGGCGTGTTTACAACTACGGAATGCGAGGATTCGAGTCGCAGTGGACAAGGGCAAGCAATCCGCAGGCCTCGATATTGGAAGCGCGTGTCTCACGTGCTGACCCAGCATTAAATATTAAAAGTTCAAATGCATTGGCCAAGGCAATCAGTTGGGGTGGGGACACCGACGAAATGGCTTGCGAGTTTGAATCTTGTGCTCACACTCGAAGAGAAGCAATCATATATGCATAGTGTTGAATATAACTTTGAAGCAGAGTAGGAGTTTGACGCACACAGGGCTCTTCCCAATGTTTCAAACTTTTTCGCCAGTGAAGCCTGCTGAACATGATTCGTTGTATGGGCACTTATTTTAGTGTATCGGGCACGTCAATTGCTCGTTTTGCTTTGTAACTGACTCATTTTAAGAGGGGAGGGTTAAAAACTCCAAGCAGCCGCCGATTTTGAGATGATGCATGAGACTTTCGGTACACAGTCTTCTAATAGTTTTAAAGAAGGGAACCATAGAGCCACGCAGGACCTTCACAGACACAATTAAGGGCTTTGGTCACCGATTAATCAGGGGAATTGATGTTAGCCGGACAAGGGGTGGGTTTTGATCGGTGTGCACAAATCGGCTTGCCACAGCATGCCCAAGCCCACGCCCAGAAGTCCAACTCGAGCTCGCATTTTCAGGCCAGAAAGCTATGTCTCGACTCTCAATCGGAGTCAAAACCACCTCAAGGCGCTGTTCACAGGAGTTATTACCCAAATCTATTAATTTGGGAGCATCGCAGTTTTTATTACCCGTGAAATAGTTGAGGATGATTTAAACGTGGGCCAAGGCGACAAATTGGCGTGCGCATGATGCCGTCTGTACAAAGACGGGCTGCGTCAGATGTGGGTCTGCGAAGTGGCTTTTAATTCATCGAGAAGTGCTGAATGTTTGACTCAGTTGGATCCGGCAACAAGATCCACTCACATGGCGGAATATCAGACACCAGAGACGAGCTTGAAGCAAAGAGCCACTCATATCAGCTTGAGTGAGACTTTTGTATTATAACCGAGACAATGCTGATAATTCCTTAGTCTACGGAAGAGGTTGGCCCTGAGGGCTAGCTCTCCCACCAGTGACTTGTTGAAACTGATGTTGGCAGCAGGTTGGCGGGCCAAGCCAACAGAGCGGCGTGGCTATTGATTGGAGTGAAACATTACCTAACACAGGGTGGCTATATTCGTGCCATAGCCACTGTTTTGACAGCCGGAACGGCCAGAAAAATATGTAGGTGATTTGGTAAAAGACTGTAGCGTCGTCGGAAACTTACGGCCTTCTCCCGCCCTTTTCATCGAGGCTCACAGTCCGTTGACAGAATCACATGACAACTTGAAGGAGTTGATACTTCAGCGAATGCAAGAGTTCAATATGTAGGTGATTTGGTAAAAGACTGTAGCGTCGTCGGAAACTTACGGCCTTCTCCCGCCCTTTTCATCGAGGCTCACAGTCCGTTGACAGAATCACATGACAACTTGAAGGAGTTGATACTTCAGCGAATGCAAGAGTTCAATATCCGGCGATATACAGCGGAAAGGATAACTGACAAAAGATTGATCATTGTTGTGGACAGTGATCATTATGTTGTTCTCCTCGCAAATTAGGTGAAAGGTAATTTGAGGTATGTTGAACCATCTTCCTCCTCAAACTACGCTTCAAATCAATTATTCACAGACCCAGAGCCGTTGGACGGAAGTGTTCAACAGTGTTGGATGGCATTTACAGGTTGGTATACAATCGCTAATCTCATGTCTTGAGAACAAAAAAAAAAGCGGACACAATACACGCCTTTCCCCTGCAGCTTCTTCCGATGATCTGGGCCACTCAGGAGTAATCGGTGAATAACGGTATTCACACACCTTAAAAATGGGGTTTTGTGTGGTCGGGATCGACGATAGGCCTGTTACGGGCCTGTGAAGTATATTTGGCCGATTTGTGGTGGACAGGTGTGGGCCTCAGAAATTTATTTCCGGCGTCAGTCCAAAAGGGGTAAATATCAGGAAGCGGACCAGGCGGCCAATATGTATTTCAGCAGTGATAGCTGCGACAAATTTGCTTGAATATGTCATGAGGGAACTAATACACAGTCTGGTATATTCAAATGATAGGTTACATGCATCTTATTGGTAGAAATAATTGCTTCTCCGAGGAACAGATTGCTGAAGATCACGATAATTGAGGAAGTTTGAGTCATACACTCCTGAGGCACAGTAGGGGCTTAAAAAAATAGGCATGCGGTAGATTCGTATGAGATATTGGAAAGCTCTTGCGGCAAAATACCCACAACTAGATCTAGATAGGCTCCACAAAAAATCTCCAGATCTTGATGCTTGAAGATATCTGGTTTGAGACAATGCTGAGCTCCCAGCACTGAATCTGATGCATGAATTATCGATGACTACTCCCAGTCCATTGAATTGGTCCTATGAATTGATCTGAAACGGCAGCAATCCCTATCATTGAGGGTTTACTTGCTGCAGAGCGGCCAATGTCAAGCACCCAGAAAGTCCAAGCGCACTTGGATGAGAAGAGACCTGAGCAAAATCAAGATGTATCGGCCAAGCAAGCACATAGTAAGAAATTAGATCCTCATACGGATATAACGAGCCGCAAAGGTCGTGAACCAGTAAAGAACTTGTCGAGAATGAGACGATGGAAGTTGGTGCTGTTAAGCCGTGATATTTCACGACAATATTTGGCTGTCAAACATGCCATAACTTTCGAGCCGCACGGCATGCCCCCATCAAGCTTGGCCCAAACAATGGTCTGAAGTCGTATTCCATCCCCCAATTGCAAAGGGTACCATAAACTGACTGATCGGGCTACTATTGGCCAATGGCCCACTACCTGGGGGTGGCCCACTTCCCAGCGGGTTATAATACCCGTCGCACGGGACCCGTAGAACCGTCGTGACGGGCGCGGCGAACAGCTCTAATACACTGTTCGGCGGCTCAAGTTGCGGTGTTGAGATTCAATTGCGATCCTTACCTGCGATGTTGCGATCCAATTGGGATCCTTACTTGATGTTTTCGGACTGCGCAGTATATTCCGTACAAATTGCGGACTGTAATAAATCTCCCCTGTTCCAACTTACTTGAAGTTACTTCATACTCACTCAATGATAACTGTCGTTCTCGTGACTGGGGGTACAGGCCTCGTTGGAAAAGCCCTGCAGCATATCATCGAGACAGAACCTACCAGCTCGAGATACGAAAAGCTGCCTAACGAGACCTGGATATTCACGGGCTCATTGGAGGGGGATCTTAGGTTTTCCACAAAAAAAGCTCCTCTAAGTTCACTGAACTTAGGCTATGTTCAGGGACCCAGAGCAGACACGCGAGCTCTATGAAAAATACACCTACCCATGTCATCCATCTCGCGGCGCTTGGTGCGCAGAATGCTTTCCCCCCCTTAAGTCGGCCTAAGCAGACAATCCAGTCGGCGGGTTATTCAAAAACATGAAACACAAAGTGGGTCCACCATCTGGGATGCTTCCCACTGCTACTAATACTCGTCTTGGCTGACTTTCCTGCGGGACAATCCCCTGATAAATGATAATTATAACATTTTGCACACATCCTATACCCACAAAACGATCAAGCTCATCTCGTGCTTGTCGACCTGCGTATTTCCTGATGAGGTGGAGTCCCCGTTGGAGGAGAGCAAGATCCACGGCGGGGCGCCGCACGAAAGTAACTTCGGTTACGCCCATGCTAAACATATGGTCGATGTGCTGAACCAATAAGCCGCGTCAAATTCCCATTCTGGAGTATACTAAGGGCATATAGTGCATACAAGGAGGAGTATGGCTGTAACTTCACCTCTGCGATCCCTACCAACATATTCGGTCCTCACGATAATTAGTACGCAAAATCCAATATCTTTTCCGCTAGATCTGATTGTTCATTTCCGCGACTACAGCGTGCTCGAGGATGCCCATGTTATTCCGGCCCTTATCCACAAATGTTACCTGGCCAAAAGTAGATCCTTCGCTTACTGTTTGCGATATTTTCTCCCTGGGGCATAGAAAACGGGACACCCTTCGTAGTCAGCGGAACTGGAAACCCCCCCCCCCGTCAATTTATCTTCGCCTATGACTCGCAAAGCTCTTCATATGGATGCTGCGCGAGTACGAGGACGTCGAGGCTGACATCCTCTCCAGTAACTCACCACTACTTTGTCTAGTTCCTGTCTTACCATCCCACAGTCGGCAAATACGAGGAGGTGAGTATCAAGGAGGTGACGGACGCCATTGTCAAGGCTCTCGGGTTCGAGGGCAATTATTCTGTGTGTCTCCATCCTCCATATTTATCACAATTTCTTCCGCTCAAGCACGACAGTTCGACACCACGAAGTCTGATGGGCAATTCCGGAAACACGCTTCCAATAAGAAGCTGCTAGACCTGATGGGGGGTTCCAGTTTACACCGTTTGAGGAGGGTGCATTTTTGGTTCGTAATCGATGCTCAAAGTGACTTAAATAATGGCAGCTCTGGATATCAGTGTGAAATGGTTCGTGGATAATTACGATACAGCTCGGACGGGTATGGTGAAGCGGAAATAAGTACTTAACCATCAACCAGTAATCCATACGTAAATTCCAAGGAGGCTATTACGACTTCAGAGCATTAATTAATTAAGATATATAAGGACTACACCTGGACTCGGAGTCCTCTTTTACTACGAGAAACCAGAAGTGCTAGGGTGCTTGTTACTCGAGAGCCGGAGTTTAACGACATTATGTCGGAAACCCCCTTTTGGGTTGTAACGGCAAACCAGATAACTACAGAAACACTTAATCGTAAGCGAAGCAAATATTAGATAAAAGGAAACGGACCCCGACGCCGATGAACATCTCTGCCGCGACCAACACACTCATATCCACCGCCTGCTCGTCTAAGTTCGCCAGATGTCCAGTGATCACCCGTTTTCCCCATTGTTTTTCGGCATTTCGATGGATGTAGGCGGTGCGGTATTCACGGCGCATTTGCGGAGATACATACGGACCGTCGATTTGCTCCCCTCTCTTTGAGTTCTTTGATTTTATCTCATTTGCGTTCTTGTTGGTTGTCTTGGTGCTGGAGTTTTCTCGGGTGGCAATATCTTTTTTAGTGCGGTGAGATCTACGCGACTCTCTGCACGCACGCGGACACGGAGCTATAGTTTGTCATACAGTACTGGCCGGTCGTGGGGGAGATGGGAAAAGGTACGTGCGCTTTTTTGTGCACGATTGTTTCGTTCGCTCATTTATTATGTTTTATTCGCCTATTCACCTCGGCTCGGATTCACTACACTCTTGATTCCGCTTGAAATCGCTACTCTCATGCAGGAAGTTCATCGTCAGAGCATGTATCCGCTGCCTGTGCACGACTTCAAGGAAACTTGAATTGTCCTTGGATCAGTTGGGAGACATTCTTCATGATCCGATAAGCTTGCAGTGCTTCGAGATGCACAGCGGAGAACAATCACCCACCATATGTGGATCATTTGTGTGCATTGTCCACACTATTGACATGAAGGAACTACAGTCGAAGCTGTCATAACGCATACCTCTCGGTGGACACCAAAAGGTATGGGTTATGACAGCGTATGGGGTACAACAGAGGCTTACATAACCCACAGGGAAAAAAAAAAAAAAAACAGGTGTATTTCTAGCCTACTTGCGTGCAAAGTAGTCAGTAATAGAGGTTGAAGCTAGCTGTTGTGTCTCCTCAAATCGAGTCTCACGTCCAAATGCAGCCAAACCGACCTCAAGTTTGCGGGCAAATGCCCCATCTATGTCTGCAAGGTATTTTGACAAGGATGTAATGGCATGGAGAGCTTCCTTTCTGGTTGGCTTGGATTCTCCTGATGAATCTTCATGATTATCGTCGCCACCATGAATTTCCCTGTTCTCCCAATCAGCATGCATTTTCTTATGGGTTATGACAGCGTATGGAGTACGACAGAGGCTTACATAACCCACAGGGAAAAAAAAAAAAAAAAACAGGTGTATTTCTAGCCTACTTGCGTGCAAAGTAGTCAGTAATAGAGGTTGAAGCTAGCTGTTGTGTCTCCTCAAATCGAGTCTCACGTCCAAATGCAGCCAAACCGACCTCAAGTTTGCGGGCAAATGCCCCATCTATGTCTGCAAGGTATTTTGACAAGGCTGTAATGGCATGGAGAGCTTCCTTTCTGGTTGGCTTGGATTCTCCTGATGAATCTTCATGATTATCGTCGCCACCATGAATTTCCCTGTTCTCCCAATCAGCATGCATTTTCTGGGCAGCCTCAAAGATGTCCTCATCATCCGCATCTTCAATCATCTGCTCCTCGGGCATGGCAACAAGGGCTGAAATATCGAGCCGGTTTCCCTTCCAGAGGGCACCCCGGCTCTGGAGTTGGTCTAAGACAGTGGAAAGACTGTCTTCAGACTCCTCTTGGATCTCGTCAAGAACAGCTGCTGCTGTCGCATCAGTGGGGAGGATGCCAGATTTTACCCAACAGTTAGCGACGGTTTGCGGGGAAACATCGCGCCATGCAAGATCTGCAAGCTGCATGGCCTCGAGCTGATTGATGTCATAAATATTGACTGGTGGAACATCCTGGTCATAACGGTCAAGGGCACACTGCATGAAATAGTGTCGGTAATGGGCCTTGAAACAGCGAATGATACCAGCATCCATTGGCTGAACATGTGCAGTAAGGTTTGGAGCAAAATTTTCCACACGGACGTTTGTGAGACCCTCAGGCACATCATGGCCCTTGAAATTGTCCTGGAGGAGAAGGATATGCCGCCCTGCTAGCCGCATTTTTTTATCAATGTTTCCAAGCCACTCCTGATAAAGGAAAGTTGTCATCCATGCTTTAGGATACAGAAAACCCAATTGAGCACCGTACTTGTTGAATGCACGGGGACGCTCAGCTTTGCCGATGACAAAGGGAGGCAACTTCTCAGAGCCGTCCGCATTTGTGGTAAGGGCATATGTGATGCGTTTCTTGACACCTTTGACACCAGACATCTGTCGATCCATGAGACCACGATCAGGCAGCATTCTGTGAAGAAAATCAGCACAGCATCTCAGAGGGAAAAAAAGAGCTTACACCCAGAAAAGGCCAGTTTCATCCATGTTAAAAATGTCATGCAGCGCATACCCCTCATGGAAAATGAGCTGCTGGATCTGTTTCCTGTCTGCCTCGATATCAACGGGATTGGCTGAGTCCACTTCACCATGTCGTTTAAGTTCCCGCAACCCACACCGCTTTTTGAGAGCAGCCAGCCATCCATCACTGAGTGCAAGCCGTTCATCTGCAGGAATGCCAACCAGATCCGCAAAGCGAGTCCATTTCTCATGAATAATTTCACCGGTGAGATGGACGCGGTCCCGCATAGCCTTGGCGATCCAGAGTTCCATCATATCATCGACTTCTGGGTGTTCCACCTACTTCACGCGCTTCACATTGGTGCTTCTCCCTTGCTGTTCTGTTTCTGCCCATTGGTCCCGCCACTTCTGCTCTTCGTTCAGCCATGCAGAAACCAGTGGCTGCTTGATGCGAAGCTTGGGATAAATGCGGTCAAAGTGCTTGGCAGTCTTGACTTGGCTCGGCTTTAGCTGTGCATGATGCCAATTCAAAATTTCGATCCGTTGGTGCAATGTTGCATTTTCTTTTTTTGTGAAGACAGGCTCAGCCTTCTTCCCAGTTCGCACAAATTCCTTGCGTTTCTCTGGCCCTAAAACAAAAAAAATTGGTTGGACAAGAAGGTGCATAAAAAAAGAATCACGCACTTTTCCGCTTGCCCGATACTTTGTCTGTCACCTTATCCCCAACCTCTCCAGCAAGTGCCTTCAATTTCTCCACCAGCCCAAGTTCCTTCAAGGTAAGACGTGAAAGACCGCGCTCATAATCAGATGCTGTCTCGAGCTTCTGAATGACCGCATCATTGTCAAGCCACGCATCCTCGGCGGCTGTGAGGCGGTCCTATGGATCAGCCTTCTTGACACATGCCAGAAGAGCATCTCGACGTTTTTTAACACTGTCTGTAAGGACAGAAAACCCTTTCTTCAATAAAGCAAGTGATGGGTGCGGTGACATGAAGATTTCCGGCAGATTTTTCCGTAACAAATATTTGTAAATACCCCAAATAGGGGTAATGTATGGGTTTTGGTCGTCAAAAATGTATGGGATATGGGGTTTGACAGAGTTATGGGTTTTAATTGAGTTCTAATATGGCACCAACTTGGTGGACAGCTAAAACCTATGGGGTATAACAGATTATGGCTTATGACAGCTTCGACTGTATCCTCTAGATGAATGTCAATTGGCGCAGCATCCTGGGATTAAGATACGGTTGATACGGCCAACTACGTCGGTGCGATGAAAAAAAAAAACGGTACAGCCATACGAAAGCCGAGCATCTTGTTGAGAGATGGGTTAGTATTGCCTCAGTCTACCTGTGCACGACGTCGAAGAAAATTGTATGCCATCAATGCGGAGACATTCTTCAAGGTCTGCGTGATTCGAGATGTGCAGTGGAGTGCATATCCATTGTATGTGGATCATTTGTGAGCAGTGCCATACAACATGGAATCATTATGATCACCGCTGCCTTCTCCCGCCGGTAGTGGGTGGGAGCCGGCATTTACACTAATCCCTTGGGGACATGTGCAGGTACCTAAATGCAAGTGAAACTTGATGCGCATTCTGTCAAAAATAGCAGGAGGTTTGTATAAATTGACCAGCTGTAGACCGTTCTCTCCACTGCTTTCCGGATTTCTCTGTCTTGTCCTTTCATTCTTTTCTTTGCTTTCATTCACCTCACGCCTTTGCGCCATTTCTTGCCCCGGCCGGCTTTTGTCCCTTCGATTTTAACATCAAACCACTATCTTTTTAACACGGAACCATGACCTACTCTGCTCTTCTAATTCTCTCCTTCCTCGCGGTGGCGAATGCCGCCAATGACTGGGCCAAGGTGCCTATTGTTTTGGATCCGCGTTACCGATTGAGCTGAACATTTGATAGCCCTGTACCACTGGTGAATGCTCCTGGGACATTCCTGAGACGAATGGATCTGCCTCCGGAACGGTGAAAATTGTGGGTGGTTTTCCGGGTTCGTATGTGCGCAAGACTCACAATGCAACCATAACCAGAACAATGCAACCAGTGGGGTGCCCAAACCGCAATATCTGATATCACCAGCGCTGCGGGCTGGGAAATCATCGGATGTTCCCCTACTGCCTTAGCCCAGGACATCCGTCTTGTGTGCACAGGCGACAAATCGCAGTGCCAACACCTCTACAGTGGCCACGGTGCTGTTGATACGCTCGTACGTCTCCCCGAGAGCGTGAGTCGTCCCCCGCTATCTTGCCAGAAGTCTCCCTAATACAATTTAGTGCGGCAAAGGGCCCTTCGCGCGCGTCGCTAAGGCTTGGGTCCCCAAGGACCAGTCTTTGCCTCCCAAGATCGCAGCCCGCTTCGCTCGCAGGGCTGAACCGGCCCCAGAAATCAAGGCTCTCTCGCTCGACACCAACTTCGCTTCTGCGGATACCTCCAAGTGCGTCCTTGGCCCTTGTTTCGCTTACTGCGCTAACGCGGGTACTCCAGGACCGGCACCGTCAACATCGCAATTAAAGGGGCGAATATCCCTGGTGTGAAAGATATCCTTGCCAGCGAGACCGCCAACGACTCGCCTCAAAGGCGCAGTCGCCACAGCGAGCGCGGCCTCGGGAGTTTCGTAAAAAATACTGTCAAATGTGAGCCTATGTGGACCTGACCCGTGAATCTTCACTTACAGTTTCTCCTCAGCAATCGGCAGCGCAATCAGCAATTCCGTCTCATCCGTTGCCAAAGCTGCCTCCAGTCTGGACAATGTCAGCATTGATAAGTCGAAGGAGCTCCCTCCTGTGGATTTCAACAAGAACGCAAACCTCTTCAATGAGAGCCTTTCATGCCCACCTATCGGTGACTGAAGATCCATTGAGTGAAAAAAAAAATGACCGTGGCTGATACCCCCGCGACTTCAAGCCGCGAATGTCGCCGTCGATGTAAATGCCAAGGCTCACGCGATCGTCACTGTCGGTGTCGCTGCTAGTGGAACAGTTTATCCTCCCATGGTATGCTCCGACAGCAAATATCTTGAACAGTAATTATTATACTGATGCCTCCCAGATCAAAGACTTCCAAATCGTTTCCAGTGCGTGGATGATACGTGGGGTCTGCTGCCATTTCTCATGCATTTTGATTTGTAGGCCTCACAGCAGATTTGAATGGCGATATTCACCTTGTTGCTGATCTCTCCGTGCGCCAATCTTATCTTTGACAGTAATTCATTTTGCTGATTTGTACTAGGGAAGCCTTGAATCCCCCGACCTCAAGCTGTTCGAAGTCGGGATCCCTGGCTTGGACTTCCCAGGTAATTTCGCCGTACAATCCGAATCCATCAGTCCACTCATCCAGTCCAATCCCACCAGGAATTTTCTCCATTGGCCTGACCTTCCAAGTCAACGCCAACGCAAAGGCTACACTCGATGTCAATGTGGATATGACCGTCGGCATCAACTACCATGTCGAGAAGGCTCAGCTGTTCTTCCCCCCGAAGGGACAGGGCTCCACTGGTGCATTTTCGCTGGGAAACACGCGTGCGTCACCTCGATCCCTGTTGAGCACCGATATTCATCGAGATGCTAGCCCTCAAGCTGTCCGCTGACACCAAGGCCTCCGCCACCGGTACTGTCGAAGCACATGTTATTCCCTCCATCAACCTGGGTATCTCCGCGCTCAGCGTCGCTAAGGCGACAGTGTTCCTGAATCTGGATGCCTCGGCCCAGATGACGTTGAAAGTTGACGCGGCAGCCGTGCGTAACGGTTTATTTGATATTCTAGCTTGCATTTGGGACTGATTATAAAATAGAGCGCAAGTGCCACCGTGACGCAGAAGAAGGCAAGGCACACGGACGAGGAAGATGAGGAGGACTTTTCCGATGACTCTAATGTCTCTTCGCTCTTCTCGCTTGACGATTCAGACCACGAGATGTTCGATCTCGATAGTATTGATGCATCCGAGGCCTCTGTTGACGCTGCCGACGGTGCACTTAGTGTAGTGGCCCGCGCTGCCGCAGTGTCCACTGCCGCCAAGGCCAGTTTTGGTGGTTCATTCGTCGTTTCTGCCGGACTGGAAGTAAATGCTGGCGCCCAAGGTACATTCTTTGGGCTTTTCGACTCCTCAACCAAGGTCTCCCTGTTCAAGAAGACCTTCAACCTTCTCATGGTGCGTAAATCAATCAAATAACCATATGTTTATCGGACTTATTGTATCCCAGAAAAACTTTGGAGCGGCTACCAAGCGCTCTGAGGCGTTCTCCCGCCGTCATGAATATTCTCCCCGCCATCTGACTTTGGAGGCCCGCGCTCTTTCTTGCTTGAAGAAGTCGGCGGCTCCCGTCGCCTTGATAAACCAGGCTGTCCCAGCACAAGAGTGAGGGCAAAATCAGTGCCGAAACTCGAAATATCGACGAGTGATGTCCAGTTTCACATCTGATTTCACCTTGATTTTTAGTTTCAGGTCTGATTTCAACTGATTGATTTCCGGTTTCAGCTCTCATTTCACCTCAACAAATTTTTAATCAAATATTTAGGGATCTCGAGCTAACTTCTGAACACCGGAAATCTAATTGTTTCCCATGTGTATGTTTCGGGCAGTTACGTCATTTTTTTCATGGTATATCTTCACATCCGCCGTGGATATCGTTAACCCCTCTTTCCATGACGCAAAACTCCCTCGTGAATGCAAGTCTTGCAGCTGTTGCATCGGAAATTCTCCTCTACGGAATATATCTGGCACTGTCATTCTTCTACGCTCTGTTGATCTTCCAACGGCAACGCGATTTTACCGGTGCATCCAAGGCCCCGCGAATTGTGTCGCCCGTATTTATTGGGATGTCAGGTCTGTGGTTGACGGTTACTGGCGTATGTTCTGAATACCACTGGCACCGTGTAGAAGTTAACTCCGCTGCAGCACTGCATCGTCAACGTCATCCGGCTGTTCCTCGCAGTCCGGCCCATGGAAGCAAATGCCAATCAGTTCTATTCGGACATTTCCCACATAACCGAACTCGTCAAGTATGGCTTCCTCACAGCCTCCGTATGCATCGGGGATAGTTTGCTCGTTCGTCCATTCTGATCGGATGTGAACCAAGCTGATGGCACAAATATCTAGATTCACAGAGTCTGGGCGGTTTGGGGATTCAATGCCCACATAATTATTCTGCCCATATTGACACTGATGGGTGTTGCCGGTGAGTCCATTGCGATAGTCCCACCGCAAGCGCTCGTTAACAACTCTCTGCTAGCATTCGGCGGCGGCTTGATATATCAACTCTCACAATTCACGTCGAAGGACAACTTGTTTACTGGTGCCTTCTATATGTGGGGCACCGGGTTGTGTGTTTTCACTCAGATGTGAGTAAGCAACAAGTTTTCTGCGGCGATGAGCTTGAACATTCTGATCATACAGTACGAACTGTTATACTACTGGTTGGTTAGGGCGAGTTGTCTGTGGCCCACGTTTTTGATGTGCAATGCAGGATTCATCTGGTACAAGTTGTGGTCGACTAGTCGAGTGGTTGAACCACTTGGAGGCAGCAGTCCTGCGGTATGTATCATTAGACGTTAATCTTTCCACTTACATTAAATCTTTCACAGAAAATAATGCGGGCCTTTCTTGACAGTGCGGGACTCTTTGCGTTCGTCGTGTTTTTCCTTTGTGGCAAAGTTATTAACTTTACATCAAGTGCTTGGGGACTGCTTCATTTAATAAGCTATCAATTACACTCCAACATCCAATTGGTCGCCATCGATGGCTTACCAGCCATTGTCGGACTCACGAATATCTTGATCCTCATTCGCCTGCGTTTGGACTTTGCCCCACATTCGGCGCAGCCCCGTGACGCCGCCGTAACCCACACCATCAGATTTTCACCGGACTTGGAGTTGGGTCAGAGTGCGAGATCCGCGTATCCAGCTGCTAGGTCATTCTCCAAAAAATTCCGGCTTTGAATTCGTTGCTGCGTAAATGGGGTTATACATCAGATTTTTATTTACCCAATTTGGAAACTATTGTAGCCCCCTGTCTGACGGTCATTTTGACCCCCATCACTCCAACCTCCCTGTAACAGCTTGTCTCGATACGGCCTCCATCAGTAGCAGCAGAATTGGCTTGCGCAAAAATTTTGCAACCCCCAACCGGCCCGCTACGCAGAGTCCGATCAGTACCGCCGGGGTCCGTCCCCCCGGTTCTGAACACCTAGATCTGTATGGGAGCATCGGGGCTCACCCTCACAAAAGAATCAGATTTTTCGGCCCACCCCCTCGACCCCTGCATTCGATTCCATCCGCCGTCACCAAACGCCGTCCGTTTGGTCCGATTCCCGATGCTCAACACATTGAGTATCTACTCATTTTCTCCCAAAAAATTGAGCAGCCCCATCTACTCGATCCCCCCTTCCTGATGAGCCCAGACACGCCAAAATCCACCCATCCGTTCTCGAACGGCACATGAAATCCGGCGGCGGGCTGGAAATTTCGAGAATGTGGTGTCAATTTTTGTACAGCCGGCATGAGCCGTGCCTACTTGGTTGCCATCAGAGCCTGATATTCACGTTCCGTGGCTGTGGGCGGTGGCTGTGGGTGGCTCTGCTCAACAGCCATGGAACATGAATATCAGGCTCCGACAGCAACCTACTAGGCAAGCAAATACCATTCCAATTGAAAACTCCTGTGATAAGGCAAAACATCTTGTGAACATCATATTTGCAGTACTGAGATCGCCATCTCTAAGATTAAGCTCTGCAAACCGGTGATCTGTTACACATTGTATGTGGGTGTGGTGAAGCCCACATACTGACCTGCAGTGCAGCCGACATTGATGTTTGCTGATGTGTCCAGAGTCTATTCCACAAGCAATATCAATGAAAGCAATATTTAGGTTTGCTAGTATCGACTCATATGCTGCCGGTTTCCTAGCAGCTGCAATGGAGACCTGAATTTGACGTGACACCAGATATTCTGTCTTCAGAAGATGTACCTCAGCAGCCCAAATTTGGAGATGTAAATCCAGGGTACATCCTTCTAGACCACAAGAAATCACAAGCTGTGTGGCTTCTTTGACAAGGATTTGAGCTTTTGAAAAGTTGGCGTATAAGATTTGGCATCTTATTTGGTTGTACAGGGAGTCTACTTGTGGATAGATGGAACCAAGGGCCTCTGCATATTTTTGTGCTCTTGTTGCATGTTTCTGTGCACTGTGGAGATTTCCCATCAAGGACATCAGCTGGGACATGTAGCACAAGGCCCGTTGCCCGGCCCTACTGGGGCCTCCAGTACTGTCTGCCAAGGAAAGAGCTTTTTCATAATATCAAAGAGCCCCAAAGATGTCAGCTTGGGCAAGACTCCAATACATTCCAAGTGCAAGGGACCATTCAGCTAGTCAAAAATGAGGCTAAAGTGATACAATCCCACAAAGTATGTCTTACCCTGTTCCAACGGTTGCTTAAACTCAAAATATTTGTTCCCCAGCATGATTTTTTCTTCAGCATCAACTAGAGGCACATATGTAGTCGCTTCAAGAACTTGAATTAGGTAGTCCCCAAACAATGGGCTGTCTTTCCAGAAAGGATTTCGTTCACATATTTTCAGCGGCGGTGAATATGTGTTCTGTGTCCGTCCAAAGAAGTCATTGAGATAAATAATGCTCTGGTAGTTCTGGACAACATCTGGACACTGTGCTTCAAGGGCATCTTGAAGAAGACTGTTTATATTGCCAACATTCCTTGAAAGTTGTGGCACTATTTTTGCTGCATTAAGATTCCTGTGATGTGTCCACAGAGAAAGAAGATCATGGAAGTGCTTGCGAAGTTTCAACTTCAGTGTATTTGTTGGATGGTGGGCATGGAGAATGTGCTCTCGGATAGGAGCAAGAACTTGGATTCGCTTTTCTTGATCAACAAATGCAAGGGCCGTCCTGAGCAGAGTGGTCTTTGCTGCAAGGATGTCTGTGATAGGTAGTTCAGCTTACAGCAGATCAGCATCTGTAAAGCCATCTGGAAGCATTGAAAGAATGCTGAGCAGGTCCTGAGCTCCAGGTGTCATGCGGGAACTTGTGAATGACAACATGATTGATATGTCCAGACTGGATCTTTTGTCATATCCATCTGAGAGCATCCTGGTGCTTTCAAATCTCCATCGAGCAAGAGCACTGTCACACCCTTCAGCTCCAGCAACACTGGCAATGAGGCTGACGGCCAGGGGAAGATTTCCGGTAAGCTCCAAGAGTTGGTTGATACTGTCTTCTTCATGGGTGTTGTCCGCAACATCGAAAAATGTTTGAAGAGCAGCAGAGTGAGAAAGCGGGGTGAGGGGTGATAGGAATGGCTGAGTCCACTTGACTTTTCCCGGTCGCTCGGCTCCTCGCATTGTGATCTAACAGATTTAGCATAAGCATTCACTCTTGTAATTTAGGACCATACCCACCACAAGTGCCAACTGGGGAATATCACTTAGGAGCGATAGAAGTTCCTCCACTTCAGATCGGGAACTGATGGGCTCCCAGGGGGTTTCAAAATTGTCCAACACTAGAAGAGATGGTGTGGAGTGTGTGAAATAGTGGACAAGTCTGCTCGGCAGATTTGACTGTTTCTCCACACCTAGATGATCTGCAATCATTGACACAAGCTCCAAACATGTGGGGGTGGACTGGCAAGAAACGAAATATCTCTGTGAATATTTGGATTCTGCTTGAGCACTTTGTATTGCAGCTATGGCAAGGGTGGTCTTCCCCATGCCTCCTGTTCCAAGAATGGCAATGTGAGCAGAATCCTGCCGTAGCATGGTGACCACAGTGTTGAACTCTGAGGCCCGACCATGGAAGATCTTTGGAGATGGTGGTAGCATAGATAATGATCCAGTGCTGCTCATGAGAGTCAGCATTAGGGAGAATGTGCTGTTGAACTCCGTGGACTGACCTATTGCCCACATCCGGCAAAGTGCCTATCACCTGAGAGACAAGCACTGAGACCACTTGCCACAAGATGCAGATAGCAACTCACTGAGGAATGTTCACAGCTAGAGTCGGATTCCAAGAGGGCCACAAGCTCGTCATGAGACTGCTTTGCATCCTTTTTCATTTGCACCAGTTGAGAAAGTGTCAAGCCAGTCGCTCGAACCTGTGATAATGTAAATATGCACTGAAATAAATTCCAGCTGATTAACCTTGAACATCTGCAGAGCGTGATTGAGCTCCTGCCGGCAAAGCTCCAATCTTTCGGCATTACTGCGTTGCTCCAATAATTGTTTCATCCTTCCCATAGTCTGCTGCTGTTTCAGAAGTGTGAAGACTTTCTCAAGGATTCTAAAGTGGTGTCTCAGTACAGGAAGATCAAGAAGATAAATCGATTTTACATACTCTGTGAATTTTGCAATGTCATGCAAGACAGTGATTGGGAGCACCCCCTTTATTTCGGAGGTGGAATGTAGCTTCGCAACGGCACCCAAGATTTCATGGAGCATCTCCACTATTTCGATGCAGATATCCTTGTTGGATTTAGTAGACTGATCTAATTAGTCAGATAACTTGTAGCTCTCTGCAGCATAACCCACCTCAATACATTTCAAAATTGCCAGGACCAGTGTGGTAGCTGAGCCAAGGAAGGGAATCTCAAATGAACCCGCAATTTCTCCAACAGTGTCAGCCGCAAAAGCGGTGTATTGTAGAAGATTATCCAGGTGAGTGGGAGGTTTCATCCTTGCGCGGTTTCCGGATTCCAATCCGCGGTACGAGCTGTCGTGGGTCTTATATCTGGCTTCAGGAACTGGAGCTGTCGACCGCCGGGGGGTGTTTGTTCATCAACTAATATAAAGATCGGCGTGGAATGTAAGTGCTATTTTATAAGCATGCGTTACATTCATAAGGCCCTCCGGGCATCCCCTGGCACCTCCCAGTCCACTAGACTGTAACTAGTTAACATTTTTTAGCCACTGCGTGTTGTATTAAGATGGCCCGCCGAGCATTCCTTAGTTACGAGCCCTAACTTGTTTAGGATTCGTTCTTGTCAGCCCATACCCCGCAAGAATTTGTCGCCATTCAGTCCCTAGTTTTGATTGAATACCCCCATCCGTTTGCTTCCACCACACCGCATGCTAAAATTAAAATAAACTTGAAACTTAGTAAGCTGTCGGACTCGGAGCGCCTACCGAGAGCCCCGCGTTTGATCTCACCGCACTGCATGCTAAAATTAAAATAACTGGAAGCTTGGTAAGCACTCTGAACTCGGAGCGCCTACCGAGAGTCCCGCGTTTTATTCCATCGCACAGCATGATGATAGTTGCTTGCCAATCCTAAAATACCAAAGAGCGCCTACCGACAAGCCCGCGGTTGATTCTACTGCACAGCATGGTGGTTGCTCGCCAATCTTAAAACAAACAACTTTCCCAACTCAAACTTGGCGCGTCTACGGAGAGTTTGAGATTTATTTGGGGCACACGTTAGACCTCCGGCTCTCAATAGGCGATCCCAAGACACTTCGGGTCCTCGGTAGCCGCTCCCAGTTTGTCTTAAAATAAACCTCGGACTCTCAGTGGGCGCTCCGAGTTTGAGTGGATGCCTTGCTCCGTCGTGAATCAGCTTGATAAAAATATACCGCCGATAGATATGCACAATGGGATGACAATTTCCCGCATACCCAATCCCCTCACAGATAGCAACACAATGCAACTCTCGTCGATTTCTTAGCTCTGGAAGCTCCACCAAATTTAGTAAGTAATACATCCCCATTTTAAACATCACCTACCTGCAGCCCTTTCATTTTCTGCCATATGTATATGCTCCACATACTCTATATCCCTCATTTGCGGAATAATCTATCTCATGATGCGGTAAGTTGTGTCCCCTCTTCTGACGTTAGTGCATTGTTCGACTTTTTTTCTCCAGCAGAGCCACTGTTGACTCGGATGGTGAAGAATCATTGGCGTGTCATACTTGCCACCACCATGAACCTCTGGTTGGTGCTGGTGGGAGAATTGGACACATTCCGATTGAACTTATTCTTCCCCATCTTCATAATGAACATGGCTTGCAGGACTTGATATCTGCCTCATTTTTTTTATGAATACCAAAGTGCACTTGATCAAGTGAATGCGGCACTACTAGCTTAAAATCCAGCTTCTGTGTCTGTGACTACGCCAATATCAGATTTGCTGCCTTATATTGCATCGAAATAAATTTAAAGGCAGATTATAGATAGTTGAAGTGAAGGCTATGTATTAATGAATGCAATGGTATACCCACGTTGAGACCGTAAAGGACTCGCCCTGGCATGCGTAGCACTGGCCCTCAATGCCTAGTGCAAGTTAGGAGTGTCCGTTATAAAGTTGAAAGCAGTCTGTACCTGTATCACTATCTCTCAAACCTTTATCCCCACCCCGTTCTGTAAAATGGCCCTCCGGGAATTCCCTATGCCTACTATCGTCCGCTGGGATCTTGGCCACTTGAGAATAATCGGCCTGTGGGCGACCATCTGAGGCTCCAACCGGCCCCAACCGTGTCCTACGACGAAGGCAGACATACTGTCAATGAGTGGGACACAAGTGGTCAATTTATTCTGCTCCCTCCGTGACTCTGTAAATATTTCTTTTCACAACAGTCCCAAACATGGCAATACCAGGAAGCTGGCCAGGCGGCTAAATACGACATTTCTGGAGATATCAATGGCATGAAGGTATCTGGGATTGTACTTTAAATACATATGCTACACTTGAGTGGTACCCACATCTGTAAGAGCGCATGTTTGTACTGCCGATGGAACGGCCCGGGTGTTTTTTTTCCAGATGAAATTCCTGTTTGAAGGCGTTAAACCAAAAGTCCAACACGCAAGGCGTTGTCGAGATCAGGTGCTCCCAAATTGGGTCCACTGACCAGCACCGTGTATTGGTGAGCTTGAGAGCTGGACAAGGCGACTAATGGTGGTGTTTTGTGCCCCACATAGACCAAATTGGACGAATGGTGCCTGGATGAACGTAGTGCAAGGGCTAACAGCGATGATTGGCAGGCCGGTAAATTATTTATCCTATACGAAGTTGGACAGCAAAGCAAGCCTGTAGTACTTAATTGAACACGAACTGCGTGAGATACGACTTCCGCCGGGAATTATCCCCGCCGGCGGCAAATGACCACCTTCGACTACGCCCAGCCTCTCCTCCCTATGTAGAATGATTTCCTTCTCTGTGCTCAAAGTGTAAGGCGAGATGACCTGCCTAACCTTCTCCTGTGATATCAACGCGGATACTCTGGGGTGTACTGAAGTTCAGTGTTTCTGGTTTGCTCGAATTCAAGGGAGAGCGAACGGAGTCAGTTAGAAACATTTACCGATGACTACTCATTTGCACCTAGGCCCTGGAAACGATGATTACAGTAATATATGTCTCAAGAGAACCTCTTCCTTATTTTCCCGACGCCCAACGTGCTCCAGGCTGTCAAATAGATTTGCTCCAGCTTCCTCAGTTGAGACTAGCCCTAAAAGCCCAACTTCCACGCTGCTTTCCCCGAAGTCTAGGTATATCGAACTCGTAATTCCTACTGGCCTTGATAGCATCGACGCGCTGCTTGCAATTTTTTATCTTCTCGGCTTTACCCTGCTTTTCCGCTTTTACCAACTTATTCATCGCCTCCTGAAGCAGCTTTTCATATTTGGCATCATCGCGAATATCTTGTCTCTCCTTTTCCGTAAGTAGCGTGAGCGCTTCGAACATGATTGAGTTCAGGAGCCTAAGATTGGCGGCCTTCTCCAACCACTCGTAAATGCCAAGCCCAGTATACCCAGTGCGGTAGCTCTGCGTATGCTCTGCATCTTCTGCGCGACTTCGTTCGCCAGATTCATTGGAGTGACAAAGTACAGAGTGGCCGCTGAGATCGCAAACCATGCATCGTTGGGCTCATCAGGATGAAGTCCGAGCCGCTGATTGGCTTTGGAATATTCCACCGTCCCAGGCAAGATCGGAATCCCGTACATTCTCATATCAAGCAGGGAAGCTCTCGCTGGCTGAGTTTCCAGCGTTTCCTTCACCTTGCTCTCCTTGAATGATACCATTGTCGCTCCTCCTTTCGACCGCGTCACCGCATCAAAATATTCCTTGAAGGTAGGGGTGATCTTCAGCGTTTGGTCATCGACAAGTGTAAAGACCTTCAGTATGCTGGGAAGCGATAACTGGTACTTCTTATCGTCCGGCAGAACAGGAGTCCTAGCAAGGCCGGGCCTATCGTACCCATCGACACGCAAAAAGCAGTTCGACTTCAGAAGAGTTGAGCAGAAGTGCTGGCAGTTCTGGAACATGGGTTTCCAATGTGCGACTTTTGGGTTATGCCATACAAGGTCGACAAATGCTCCACTGCGATCGAGCACAAGCTTCTCAAATGCGTGGGTCCCCTGGAAATTCATCCAAGTGCTCACGATTTCTTGGACTGCAACTTTTCTCGTATCCTCTAGCTTTGTCGGGGATAGTCGCTTCGACTTATGCTTGTGCAGCTCCAGAGTGGGAAAGACAAACGTGTCCAAGACCGCCTCGGTATACACATCCCTGCTGCTGACCTGTATGAATAACCCGTCTACGACCTCTTTGATTAGGGCAAAAGGCCGAGAAGTAGGGATCCAGCATTCAGTCTCGAGTGGTATTTTTTTCATATCCGTATTGTCGAGTCTTACAGTCCCATTGACTGGAACAAGACGCAGCGCGGGACGCCTGCCGACCGGATTGAATCGCGAAGTAATCAGAATACCATCAACTCTATGGTAGAGTTCTGTGAGTTTCTTTGAATTTGAAGAAGAGGTAGAACAAATATACAGTAGTTCTCCACCGCATTCTCCCTCTCTCAAGTTATATGTTCCATAGTCATAGCCTCGCTTCCTACGCGCATACTATCCTCACACACTGCCAGCTCGTTTGTTGTATCCTCTCCATGGGCAACACAAGCAGCCGCACAATCTCCCTATCTGGGTCTCAGTCCCTGGGTGCCTCGGGGGAGCTATCTGCGAGCACCCAATCTGGTCGAGCATTTCAGACTTCGCGGCGGTCACCGGCATTTTCCTGAGGGCATACGAAAATGGACATATCAGTGAGCAGAGCTGTTGCTCGGTGACGTTCACGAGTAGCTCAAAGATGCGTAGATCTACCCGAGGTCAAGACGGCTCTTGAACGTCTTGCAATTGTTTTGGATAACGATCCAGAACTGAAATCCGCGGTCGATCTGAGCTTCATCAGTGAATTACAAGACTGGAAGAAGTACGTTTTGTACTGCCTGTTACGGATATCTGTGAAAGGATGGTCTCATCTTCATAACAGAGGAAATGAGCATATGTTCCCCCATGTCCAACTCGCCGTGTATTGTACCAAAGAGGTTTACCACCTGAGAACCACGCAAGCCACCATCGACAGAGAGAAGCAAGCCTCTGACTCACAGACAAAGCTCGTAGAGGCTGAACCCTCCGAATTCCTTGTGGGCGAAGAGGCCAGCTACCTGCAGAACACGAAGAACTGGGCCCTATTCAAAGATGCTAAAAGTAACAACCTGTACTTCTCCGTCAGAGGAACGTCGACAACCGGTATCGCCACTGTGATCGACAACCTAACCAACTTGGACACAGAAGCGAAACAGACTATCGATTTCGGCGTAAGTTATTGTCCGGTAATTGCTGAAGTGTTGACGTTCACTCATTAAATAATGGATGTAGCCCGAGAATCGAGGGATGTTCAAAGCCCACAAAGGCTTCTTGGAGGTGGCAGAAGCTATGTTTCCGATGACAAAGGCTGCTGTCTTGAGGGAAGTAAAGAGACTGAACCCGAAACCCATCCTGGTGTTCTGCGGACACTCTGCGGGAGGCGGAACAGCCTTTTTCTTGTACCACCACTTCCAGATCCATACAAGCCTGACTGAAAGAAATGCATTTTAGTATCATTCGTCTGTTTACAGAGAACATGGATGGCTGACAATCATGTTAGTCAAAGATATACCGTCTGCATCACCTTCGGCTCAGCAGCAATCGCCTCCATCCCTAACCCAGTCCACAGCAAGCGCACCGAAGACCGCATCCTCTCTTTCATCAACGCAAATGATCCCGTCCCGAGAGCTGAATTACCATACGCAGATTGGCTCGCCGAAACGCTTGGAAGGTATCTCGCCATCCAGGGTGGAAGCCGGAACATCCCCCCATACTCGGCTCTCCAAAAGCAGATCCTCTACCCTGGTGGCAAGCTGGTCCTCCTCGACGAAGGTAGCAAAGTCATCGGGAAACTGGAATGCGAGGTTCTCGGGGCAAAAGCTTTTCATGATTTGACTGCACATGATAGTGCCGAGTATCAGAGAATTGTGTCTAGCCTGCTCAAGTGCAGCCTGACTGACGAGGTTGATGATTGCCGGAAGTAGGAGAGTACTATAGGTTGCTGACCAGTGTGGGCATGTACTGGTGCTTATGAGTGTCCTTGCTGAATCACCTCACCCTCTTTATAAAATTGAGCAGGTACCCGCCGGAAGGTACCGAGACACGCGGTTAATGTATAGTATGGGTCTCAGGGCCCTTAATCGTTTTTTTGGACTTCGATGCAGAACTCTTCATAAATGCGTTTGGGAAGGTTTGAGGAAAAAAGTGATATTTTTCGCTTGAGTTGTTCATATTTGAAGCCCACCTAAAAAAGTATGTCACCAAAAATTGGTCTCCAATAAGGCTGCATTCTGTACCATTAAGACCAAGTGTTCATTTTTGAAGTGTTCATTTCGTAGGAAATTGCCATTCTGGGCGGTTTTTCGGCATTTTCTGACCTATTTCTCCCCGTTTTCACGCCAAAAGTGCGATTCAAAATGCCAGTGACCTGTGAGTAAATTGGTAAGTGTTCAGTTCAGGTAGGCTTGTGACGTAGTGACCGAACACTCGGTCGTAATGGTACAGTTGTCTAAACCAGGCCCGAGCCGAAAATCGCCTCTTTAGGGCAGAATTATACGCAGAATTGATGGTTGGATGTGTAGCGGCGCTGGCATCCACGAGCTCTATTCGTAACCTTCTATCGGTGTTTGCCGAGTCGGAGGTATGTGAAGCGATAGTTCTCGGCGGATTAGTTTAGTTATTCATACTTACCTATTGGGGATTACTCCCATAGGGGTTATTGGGCTATATATACTTTACGTTCTGTATTTCGTGTACTTGTCTTCTCAACACAGGTTACTCGGCCCGCTCCTCTTGCCTCGCCCATTCTACGTTCTGTTCTTGATTTAAAACTCACGGAGCAACCCGCACCGTGACAGGATGGAGAAGGATCCCTCCGGAATTGAGGATTACAGGGCGGGGATAGGGGAGAGGAGGTAAAACGGAGAGGGATAAGAGGGCAGGATAGAGAAAGAGATGGCGACGAAAGGCATGTGGAATATGGCCGATAAGGGGGGAAATGTAGAGTGCAAATGATACGGCATAGGATGCAAAGATTGAGAGAAATGGATAACGGAAGAATGGCGGTCATAGTCTTGGTAATTGGCCCTCTAAACCGTTTCCGTTGGAATGGCGTCGACATTGATGACTTCTTTCGCAGGCATGTGTTGGATTTCCCTTGTGATGTGTGCATAGCCGTTTGATAGTCAGTGGCGCGAGTTGCCGATCAATATGATGCGCCCTACTGCGTGACGTGTATGGAGCATCACCGAGGTACCGCCACCAAAATTTGGTGGTGGAGAAAAAATTTGGCCCTAAGTTGTATTTTCCCCCCGCCAATGGCCAAATTTGGGGGTGAGATTTTTTCGACTTCATCCAGTTTTGACTTATATGAAAATCCCCCTGACAAATTTGTGCACACAGTGAAACTCACTTTTGTCAGAGGAATCATAAATTCGATCAAATTTGGGACCGGAAAAGCCCGGACCATTTCAAGCACCGGGTAGCGGCAGCTAGGTGATGGGCTCCATAATTCAAATTTTTACTGATTCATTAAGCGGACTGAATATCACCTCTAATCAAACCTCTGTACTTCACGCTGCCCGCTAAGCGGCATCTGGGGTACGATTGGACTGGCATCACTTTCGGTTGAGGGCACATGGTGCATGCAGTTGCAATATAGGCCGGTACTGATTAACCACTGTCTCCAAGGCGGACATGCAGTTATAGTGTATGCTGGTGCATATCCTTCTCTGCCCATAGACGGATCAATTAGTCGAGAGCGTTTCGGACGTTGCCGCTTTCTAGTCACATTACTTCCCAATTTGAAATCGGTTGCTAAGAAGGCGTTCGGAGTTCGGACCGTCACGATCGAGTGCAGAAACGCGGGGGCAATAACCATGTTTTAATTCTGATTTGGAGACCTGGTACCTAAGTCGGTACCAGGAATATCGACTCTTTCGTGGATGTGTGAAAGATCTGTCATTAATATCATTGGAGTGCTAATTTTGCATTGCCAGATATACCCCAATGGCCAATCCTTGCTTGCTTCTATCTATCCGCTGTCCAATTATTGCGAGAGAAACTGCATGGAGGAAAGCATGTAGTTGTCCATCAGCCTAGGAGTATCAGCACCGCGGAGAGCGTGGATGAACACAGGACAAATCAAGCTATTCTGCCCGCCGCCGACTCTATAAATGGAGCCCGCATAATTAGTTCGCCCGCGATTGGATCCTAAGATATTCCCTCTTTTCCGTCAGTCTCCATATAACATGTATTTCATTGCAATTTGCAATGAAATACATGTTTAAATCTACGACATGGGCACAAAGATTGGCCCTTTGTACGTCCAGAGGCACCGGATCAGTTTCGCGTTTCCGCTCATAAGGAAGAGATACTATGTTGTGGGCGCCGTGGACTGCGGGAGTAGCGAGTGAAGTGACGAAGCAAGATATCGGGCAGAAAATGGTGCGGAATATGGGGAGATATAGCGAGGATGGGAGGGGGAGTGACGGAGTCATGACAAAATATAATATGGGAGATCCAGCACTCGAGGTGCGCCGTGGTGTCCACAGACGTATATTTGCCGACAGGCTTGCGGCAGCGTACGGAGGGTAGGCGGCACGGAGCTCCAGCCGGGACCTCGCCGGTGCCAGAACAGCGACCATGATAGTTCCCTCCCGAATAGCGCGTGCATAGTCCCGAAGGCTGCGCGAACGACGCCAGGAACACGCCGTTCCCCGAGAACGCGCTGCGCGGATACGTGACGAGCGTGGCTCCGAGGGCGTGAAGAGATGACGACAGGCGGGGTGGGGAAGAGAAGGAGGAGAAGTGACGGTGGATAAAGTAATAATGGAAGAAGTAGACGGGAGATGCGATGAGAAATCAACCACGCACCACCACAGCATCAGACGCGAAAATACAGCTGCTCCAGGTGTAACGGGACATGGAGCATGCGTGTACCGCGCGGCGAGTCAGCGTGGCAGCGCTGATGACGGGAGAAAGTCTGAGAGATCGCTCAACAATGTTCCGTGGAGACGCGCAAGGGTACGAGAGCAGCGGAGATGGAATAAGGATATATTTGGGTGTAGAGATGGGACGGACTACGGGTAGAAAATATTGGAGGGGGCATCTAGAAAGAGAGAGAGGAAGAGAGAAGGAGACGAGGTGGCAGTCGGTGGGCACAGGCCGTAAGCGTTCGCGGCTGTGAAAGGCGATGCGAGTAGTCGGCATCGGCGTGGCGGGCGTACGATGGAACCCCGCACCAAGACGGGCGTAAGAGAAAGGCAGGGATGGCAAGGGGGAATGGGCGTAGGGAAAGGGGGAGTGTGGATGGATGACGGGGCGCAAGGACTTAAAAAAGAAAGAAAGAAAGAAATATTGGGGGAAAGATGGAATGAGGCAAAGGGAACCACGCGCGGTGTCAAGGGCGCACTATGTGGGATAATTCAGCGACTCTGCGTGCGGCGATGTGCGAGTGGTGTGTGTGTACGTGGAGGGGAGGCGTCGTGTTTCAAAGTGCTGGGGAGGGGGCAGATATCTAACAGTGGATGAGTGGCGTAAGCGACAACGGGGGGCAGAAGAAATCAATGGAATAAAGGAATAAACTGGTGGGGAGGCACTAGCCGGGCAGTGGAAGGGGCACGTCGGATCGAGCGAAGGGCTTGTTCACTGAAGAGAGTGAGTGGGGAGGAGCTAGGGAGAGTTGACTAGGAGGGGCACGGCACGGCGAGGGAGAACGAGAAGAAGACGATTGGGAAGACGGAAATTGGGCAAAATGTAAAATGGGACGCGCGCGTACGATAGTAGCCGCAAAGACCGAACAGGTACCGCACATAACCCCAGAACCAACAGCACGCGGATAGTCGAAGTTGCCGGAGTAGCCGGATGTATCGGGCATGCAGGAGAACAGAGGTTCCATGCAGAGCTAGCCAAGCGGCGTGCCAAAGTGGCTTGCGCCTCTTAGCGGAGTTTAAATTAGCTGGGCTTGGGCGGGCGGGCGTGGCTTGCGGCGTGGCGTGGCTTGTGCTCGGCTACACTATACCTTACCACTGTAAGTATTTTGTCCACTTCTCAATATCAATGCACTGCGAGCATCCCGCTTCTTTATTGCTGCCTCCACAACACCGGATCCTACCTCGCTGCCATCATTGATCGCACCGGCGACTGTTGAATAAGGGATCTCGCGGTTGTCAGAATGTTACACTAGTTCCCATTTCACTGTTCACTATCCGCCTCTCCCATCTTCACCATTGTGTCTGCAATACCCTAATCAACCCCGTTGCCGTCAATCGATCGCATCACTGTCGAACCGAACCAAATTGTCCTCGACGTATGTGACTGAGACGGTCAAGTAATAACTTGAACAGGGAATTGTCAACATCGAGGGCATCGGATAATGGCAACGACATGCAATGTAGGCACTTCTTAAGAAATTCATTCCACTGTACTACGGTGCTGATAGATTCTTTTGTGAAGTTTTGTCACGCTTGCAAAACTAGGTATCTCTGTTCAATTAAACTTGAAGGGGAGCCGTGGGCTAATTTATTACCCACCTGTAGACTTACAGGCGGCTGAGAATTCAACCGGACCATCAAGCGAATGAACAAGTCGGCTGGTGCAGGCACACTGGTGGCAGCGATGGGGAATCATGCAATCGGCAAGCAAAAACATCGGAAAAAATTGCAAGTCAATGAAAAGAATACTTACTCAATACAGTGGGATAAATCTGAAAGAGCAAATAGTATTTTTAACGTGTACGTCGTTTGGGTGAACCATGCCCACGCCCGTTTGATGGCATCAGACAAAGTGGCTTGTGATGCCAATTGGCATGTTCAACTTCCGTCAACCCGGCGTCGATTCATCAATATATGGCTGAAACATGCTAGTATCAAGTAAATGACAGATGCCTCCAATGGTATTGACCCAAATATAATATGACTTACTCGACTTTTTGTCGCAAGCCGTGTCCACGTCAGTTTTGATGGCATCAGGCAAAATGGCTTGCGCAAGCCACTTTGTTCCCGAAGCAAAGGAGTGATTTCTTGGCCTATCCCAGGACTAAGAGGCCTCCATATTATTCATATGTGTTCATTTGGATGGTGTACGGAGAAGAATTGCATAATTATGCGAATTCAACCGGTTATGGTGAAACCGTAATCCAACCATCGTCAAACAACAATTGCTGCAACCAGAAACAGGCGTCTGGAGGGTTGGTTCGCATTCTTGGGGGCATCCGAAGCCTTTGTCCGAAGTAATTAGCTAAAATTTCTGCATGAGGTACCAAAACACTTGCATGGTTCAGAAGTCCAGTGAGTTGAACTTTGGTCTTGTGAATTTCTTTACATGGCGGACAGTTCCCCCAAAGTTTTCACTACAGTTAGGAGCAACAAAGTATTCTCTATCCATTGAACATCACAAGCCAGCAGGCTTGTATCTGGGGTATGAGTTGTCTGCATCATTTGTTACGGCATTGATGAGAATGTCTGAAATATTAAAATTATGGATTAAATGGTGTCCCAGGTACCTGCAGGGGATGTATAGTAATGTATCTAGCACATAATATTTAGCCATATGGTCCTAAATATTGAGCAATGAGCGCAAGCCACTTTACTGATGGCAGACTGGCGGAATGGCTTGCCAAGCCAACAAAGTGGCTTGCAAGCCGAAATGCCGGGCGTGGGCGGGTGATGCCACCAAAATCCACGCCCACGCCCGAAACAAGCCAATCCGCGCTGGCGCAAGCCACTTTTGCAAGCCAAAAACGTCACTCTCAGGTTCCATGTAAGGAAGTGTGCGTAGAGAATAAAGGGAGGACAGAAAGAATAGGATGGGGAAGACTAAAATATGGGGGAAATGACATACCCTACCTAGGGCACACCGATCTCGCCCGAGGCCGCCACACCCAGATCAGAAACACCATGTAGAATTCGCGGATTCCAGAAGATGGGGGTGTACCATGGCGGACGGTAGAACAAAGAGTCGAGTCGTCGATGGTCGTGGAAGACAAAGTGTGGCAGATCAGGCCGGAATCAAACACAGCCAAATTCCAATCTGACACAAACACTCGCTGTCTTTTCTTCACCACGTCGCCGCGATCTTCCTGCGAGATCTCACTCCGCGTCTCTTCCGTTTCCTGTATCCTCGTGTTCTGTTTGAATCGAGCTCTCTGTGGTGTCTCGAGCGCGAACTGGCGGTGCACTCTTCCGACTAACGCAAATTTTTGAGGCCTTTTATTCGGATTCCAGCCGGCGGTCTCGATAGTTTTGGCTCTTTCGCTCTCGTCCCACTCCCGGTTTGAACGGCGAATCTAGCGGCGGACAATCCACATCTCAGGCAATTCTCTTGTGCTTCGTCGGGGCTCCGGCTTTCGTAGTGACCTCCGGAGAGAACAACGGCCCGGCGGTCTTTCGTCCCAGCGGACTGCAGATCTTCGCAAGTCTGGTCTCAGTCACTCTGCGTCTTCTGACGTAGGACTTCAATGCACGCAATATTTTCTGAGGTTCTCCTGTATCCCAAGCGCGGATATGGGCACAAAATCACCGTTGTTCTCACTTCGACCTAGTCCCACGCCGCCCATCATGTACCAATCCCGTATACGGATTGTACTGCATGTCATCGAATATTCGCGGCCGGTATATCTGGCCGTCGAACGTACTGCAATATTATTTCGCTTTTCGATATACCTCGCGCGAGTAGTGCCCACTGCGGCCACAATGGACGCCTTGACGTCATCCCAACACCCTCCAAGCATACAAAGCATGTAAATCACCGGCTTTTACTCGTCGGCATATCTTCGTTACCGCGTCTTGTTCATCCCTGATTTGTCACTCATTACTCCTCTTAGGATACGTGGTTAATCTGCTTCAATTCCCCATTCACTGGCTAATATGTGTCTCCGCCATTCCTGTCATTGCTTCGGACCCGGATTTCAATGCATTGGACCAAGGCGATTTTATACTGGGCCGTGTCGAGTCGCGCGGGGGTTCTAAATTATTCCTCGCGCCTCGATCTCGAAATTCGTGCTGACGTATCCTCGGTCTGCAGCGCTCAGTACCCTGCGCCGGTCGACAGTCAAGTAATTCCATTATATTGAACATCAATGCGCAGCTTCGGTCGCGTGGGTCCCACACACACAGTTACTCGCAGATCCTGCTCAGTGCTTCGCAGATGTCATATTTCTCGCCCCAAATTGACTTCACGCACCGTCTATCTACTCATGCCGAACGACAGTTAATACTTCCAGAAGCTACCATGAGCGCTCGTGGATGTGGCCGCTTCAAGACGAGCGCTTGATTTTTCATGCGTACGGACGCGAACGGTCAGCACGCCGCGGCCTGAGATGCGCTTATGGTTAGGTTTTAATTCATTCGCCTACCGATGTTCTTCGAGACATATCTGTTTGTAAAAAATTAATATGACGTTCCAGGTACGCTCTATATATTCTATTTGTCGTTCTCACACCGCTATCTGCTCACACGAATTCATCTCCCAATCGACGACTATGATCACCAACTTCTGCTACGTATAGAACTCCATTCGGATTTTTTGTCTGTGAGTGTTCAAGCCACTACGACTCGAAGTAATCCCGATATTTAATTGTTGCTCGGTCGCCATCCGCGCACTCAATGTCAATGAAGATCCCGCACTAGCGTCCAACTCACTCACATAGTCCGCATGCCCCGGCGGAGCACACAAAACATAGAGCAAAACAAATGAACTTGCATATTCCCACCGTCGCCCTGGCATTCCCTGCTCTCCATGCCGCGGGAGCACCCGCTCTGGGAGGTGCGCCGTGACCAATTTAATAATTTAATGCCCGATTTGCAGACATTTTTGGGGAATCGTGCCGTCGAGCAGCGTCAGTGCTAGTGCTCTAATCCGAGAATTTGGCACCCCATCCTCGGATTAGAGAGCTAGGAACAGTGGGATTTCGGACGGTTTTGGCCGCAGCGGTGCCAATACAACACCAAACGTCCTGGGGGATCAATCGATGTTGTTCCCTTGATTTTCCGGACCCACCTGCACAGGTGCCAGCAGGGATTTAGGGGTCGACCAGATTGGGAATAAATGGGGGGGTCATTTAGTGGAACATATCTCTACCGCCGCCGCCCTACGACATGCCACTAGCGGCGCCTCACCTGCGCAACGACAATCCCTGCCCACTGGAATGCATACAGCGAAGTGCAGCTGCCCGCCTCATACCCTACCCCGGCGAGGGATGATCGTAGCTCGCGCGTCCAGGTGCGGAAGGGAGCCGAGACGTCTTATGTTAGGTGCAGACACGCCCGCCGTCACCGGTGTACGCCATTCACGACGCCGTCAACGTCCTCGTCGTTGGGGCGCGCCGAACGAGCTGACGGAGCGCGAGTTGAGCCGGTCCCGTCGTCCATCGAGTGTCCCCACGCTCAGCGCAGCGCAGGCTCCTCGGTACGCTTTGCCTCACGTCCGCGCAACTGCGAATCTTTCCCGCGTCTGGCATGGAAGGTCGATGTGCACGGACCGGTCATGCGCAGAAATCGGTCGAGCCCTACGAGCCCTCGTCCTCAGAAGCGGAGAAGGCGAAGAGATACGACCGGCAGGACGGAAGAAGGGACAGGGACGGACGTCAGTGCGTGGCGTCATGTTCGTACCAACCCGGAACGACTCGCTCGTCTCCAATTCGCGTGCCCACGGTGAGGAGGATCTTCATGTTTGGGATGAATGTAGAGCACCGAGAACAATCATGAAGGTATGTATCATTTCACCAAGAATCTATATGACGATTGTTTAAACAAATTGCGTCTAGACGCAAATGATCGTTTAAACACCTGATTAAACTAATCAGGTTTAGGATGCTCATAGGGTGGCCAGAACCCATTGCCGGTTTAATCTGGTGTTTAATCTAGTGTTTAAACTGGATTAAAATGCCAAAAAGCGCAACCAAGCAGATTCGAACGTCGGACCAAAGATCAATGTAAGGCGCGCTCTTGAGAAGTATGCCATCCCACTTCTTTATTATGATGTGATAATGCTCAACATCATGACAACATGGCTACGGGTACTGAGCAACTATTGTTTCAGCCACGAAACAAGTAAAGAGATCATTTTTACGCTGCTGCCCATGGCCGGGTAAAGCGTTAAAGGTTGAATGCCCGTTATGTACATCCAACAGGACTAATCTAATATTAAGTCTTCCGGTGCAGAAGCGACTGCGTCTGCAAATATTTGTGCCTCCTTGGCTCGTTGCTCCCGCACAAAGCGGATAAGGTTGGCGTCGTTTCCCAATAACTCCTTGTAACCGGCTCCAACGACGAACTGTTCGGTTTCCTCCATCCTTCGCTGATACATTGCTGCCTTTTGTCTCGCGTACGCCTTTGCGCCTGGCCGGTCTGCCGACTGCATCTCGGCCAGCTGTTTCCATACAGCTGACATCTTCTTGAAGCTTCGGACAGTTCGGAGAAGTTCGGCAAGTTTTTGTTCTCCCTGTTCTTGCCAGCGCTGCACGTCGGCCTCAGCACGAAACCACTGGACGCGATCACCTGACGCAATTTCGCACATTGATATCATCATGCGTATAATTTAATAGACAATACCTTCTTCCGTCCACTCCCTCATTTCCTCGTCTGTCATCTTGGCTATTTTCCCGAGGTTCCAGAGCCAGCCATCCGGGCGCTCTGGCTTGTCGTCTTTTTTGGGGGGCAAGGTTGAAGGAGTGGATGATTTCTTTACTCTTGGACCTGCACAACACTAATATGTGGGGATTCATTATGCCCAAACTCCACTCACCCGATTTTCTTTTATTCATCTGAGTACCAGCTCCTATGTGGATAAAAATATTAAATTGTCAGCGGACTTCATTTGCGGTGAAAAAAAGAGAGATTCGCACCGGAAGTTGAGGTGCTGATGTCAACAGGGCTCGAGGTACTCGCGACTGGAACTTCAAGTCCACCAACCGGGGCCTGAAATAATCGCCCATCCGTTCTCTGTGGATCACCAACATGCCGCTTTTGTCGAACTGACTTCATGAACAAATCAGTCTCGGTGAGAAGAGGGAATCTCGAATCAGGAGATGCATCAAGGGCTCCCAGGGAGATCATGGCTTGGCGAGCTGCCTCGTATCCCGCCATTCGAACATTGCGACGCCGTACAATTTCACTGATCTGATCGCCTGCTCTAGTGTTCTGCTTTTGTTGTCGTTCTTGCTTCCTCTTCCGATCTCCGAGAGCGGTGACTGTTTTTACGAGGTTTTGAGTTGCCCAGAGGGCATCAAATGCTTGGCCCTCACGCCACCGAGACTCTTCAATGCCCAGGGAGATGAGATCCAAATTCATTCGCTCTACCGCTGTTAGATCTGACGGCAGAAACAGTTTCTCACTTTCGGTAGGTGGGGCCGGAGATGCTGCAGCCTGGGCGGCCACTTTATCAGCGACGCTCGGCATTATCCGTTTTCTGCTGTTGTCGGAACGCCGTAACGAGTTTCTGAAGCTTCGAACTGCGGCCATCAATTTCTTTTTGAACTGCGACCAACTCGTGTTCGGTTCGTTGAGCAATTAACTCTTGGAGACCTCGCCTGTCCAGGGGTAAGCAGTCGTTCAATGGACCCATGGAACGGAAACTCACTGAAGATCCTGAATCTTGAGTCCGTCATTGAGAAAGTGGGCCACTGAGGTTTTTGGAATCATCGTGGAAGCCAAATTATCATCTTGCGCAAGCATGGCTTTGTAAATTGCCAGCTGAGAAGGGACTGTCGACAAATTTAGTTATGAAGGTGGGAAGGAAGTGATCCGCGCGATACGTACTCTTACTCGCACGGTGCTTGTATACGCTTATCACCTCTTTACCCTCCTTGCGTACTCGCCTGTTCATCGCCATCCAGCTGGCTCGACGGTCTTTATGGGTAATACTCAGTCCAATAAAATGAGTTCGTTTTTCTAAGTAGCGTGTCTTGGCAAGGGTTATTTCTCCTGCAAGCGTAGCGGCTGGTAAACACTATGAGAATCAAAGAATGCTCGTGAGGTATAAATCTCACCAATCTTCATGGTTTTCTTGTGATTCCAATCCCCATGGTTATAGATCAAAGTGTCCTGTCGATGCCCGTTGTTCATTTGCCGCACAATGGGACCTAGTTGATTCGCTTCTGGCCAGTAGTGTTCCGCTGTCTCCCCATGGAAGTGGCCGATGCACTCAATATAGGACGTCCCGAAGAGATAAGTGCAATCATCCTGGTGCCCCCCAACATGAAGCGCAGGAACACCCAATCCATTTCAGCGACAACATCAGCAACATCTGGGAAGTTTTTTTTCATACGTTTCTTGAGGTGGATCACATATTCGCATGCAATGTCATATGTCGAGACATTGCTGATATCACCTACTTCAAAGCGGAGATCGAACTTTAAACCCTTGCCTGGTTGCTTCTGGCGGATTGCCATAGCGAGAGCGCAATCGGAGTTCGCAAATCTACCCTCAGATGTCATTTTATCTCATCGTCTCGAAAAAGGCTGCACTTACCCCTCGCCGTACATGAGATCGACACTGGAGAGAATAAACACGTGGCTGCACTGACAGTTTACCGTCCCAGTTATAGCCATGTTCTTGAACTTCTTTTTATCCTGCTTATTGACCGCCTTCAAATAATTGCAGGTCGATTTCTGGGCAATTTTTTAGAGGCATTAGTTCGAGTGTAAGGGCCGACGGCAACACTTACCTCGCGTGAAACCGGGTTTTTCTTCAGGTAATCTTTGTATTCCTGATCGTCGGGAAAATAGGCCATTCCAGCGCAAAGGGAAACATCGTCGGGGTCCGTATTCTTGTTGAACTGGTTACATTGATGGTTTCCATCGAGAGTTCGTTGACACTGATTTAAATGCCTGATATGCGAGGTACGAAAATGACACTGTTGATCTCCCAACCATACCGGAGCTCAGGTGGGGTCTCAGGGCAGTTGGGATCGGAGTTTAAGCCAGCTTCTGGGCATGCCGGGCACCAGCAGAGGAGATTTCCAGTCGGTCGATGGGGAAGGAGCTCATCAATCCCATGCATCTGCCCACAGCGCTTGAGCAGAGTCAAGTAGTTCCATACTTGAGACGCCCAAAGGAAACTCGCATATGGATTCTGGTGTACATTATTTCTCAGCGCAAAGCTCGCTTTGTACCGGAATTGTGGCACTTACCGGAACATCCGCAGTAAAGGAGTTATCGGTTAGACGCAGTAGGGCCCCCAGAAAATCGTACGCGGAGCGTTTTGATTCCAGATGATGCAGTGCCGATTCCTTCATAACTGTAAATGTATACGCCGTTCTGGGGTCCCGAGTTGACGCTGGAAAGAGCCGACTGCGCATTAACTGCCTGACTTTATTGGGTGGCTGCTCCTGACACCCGCAGAACGCTAACCGAGTAGAATGTACCCCATTGTGATCGACGATGGTAAACAGACGTTCAGCGGTTGGGGACGGGCAAGGCTGTCCATTGTGACCAAGTTGGATAACGTGCCCCAGCTTAGATATATCATGACGAACAAAGAATCCACCGTCATCGTTCCAAACCTCGGCCCAGTGAAAAGGATTATTCAGGTGAGCTTTCACAAAGCACGGTTCACATGTCGCTGCATATGCGGTACAATCGTGGCATTGGACAGATCGCCGACGCGGAGGATCCGCAGTGCAAGAGCAGGTCTCCCCGATGGCGACATCTGCTTCGTGTTCGAGAAGAAGATCCCCCAAGAGCTGGAAATTATCGGCGTAATCGTCCAGCAACTGTGAATTCTGGAACGGCCAGTCAATATCGGTCTGCCACCGATCACTATGAATCTACCTGAGTGGGTTTTTTGGGCAGTGCGGACGACGTCGGCGAAGGAGGGGGAGTGCCAGTGACTGTTTCATTTCTTTGGCTAGTTCCAGAATTCCCAGATGTTGCAGCTGCAGGTGGAATAGTGCGAACTATTGGCAGTCTGTTCTGCACTGTTGTAGCCTGATGAATGCCCGAATTGCTGGTAGTCGTAAAGTGTACTCGTTTGACCGCCGGATTATCGAAAGGTATGTGCTGCTCTTGAAGGTCTTCCGACACCTTTCGTTTTCCTTTCCCTCCTCCTCGGGGCATAGTGGAAGAAAGGACAAAATGAGGCTAATGGCATGGAGCAAGCACGAGTGATATATCAATCATCTAGCCGGTATCTGCCGGAAGTTCCTGAAACGCACACATGCTTCAAGTTTGATATTGAGGCAACGCCAGTGAGCAAAAAATTTCGGAGAACTCGCGGTAACGATGAGGATTTGCCACATGTAGGTAGAATAGGAACTACGATGGAACTAAAAGTATCTAGGGTAATGCCACGAGCAGGTATGACGACAATCAAGAAAGAGACTACTGAGACTACGAGGTAATTAAAATAGCCAGGTCGGATGACTATAACCCAAAAAGATAACGAGTGTGTGTGCACGAATAAAGCTAGGAAAAATTGGCAAGTAGGACCGAGTGCCGCGACAAAATTATTATTAGTCTGCGCCCAATGCTTCGTTAGAGAGAGAGAAGCTTTTATGGTACAAGAAGTCACCTAGACGTGCAAGCATGGCTCGCCAGTTCTGGTGGCTGGTCACACCTTTATCGCGAATCAGGAAAACCTGATCTGGGTTTGACACTGTCAACGGACAGGTCCATGGAAAATGGATCCACATTCCATACGAGGCCAAGTAAAGTTCAATTTCGTCAAACCCAGCACCTTTGAGAGTCTCGTGGTAGTCGTTAAAGTACGGTGCAAATTCGTCCGACCGTGCATTTGAGGGGTAGAATGTGAACTCCGCCGGGAGTTCGGTATCCTTCGAGCCGGTTGAGGTCAGTAATTTTCAATTCAAGCAGAGTGTACATACCGTAGACCACGCTACGAAATGGATGGGGAAATTAAGGTCAAAGAAAGCCACCGGTGGAACATGAGGTGGTGGGAGGATAGGGATCGGTAGAGCCTGTTGAACTGCGCCTTAGGAACGATGGGCTGATCGATCAATAAAATCAAGTATATTACCTGCTGAGCTTGCAGTGCTCTTGGCTGCCGAATAACCACAGTTGTCGCGCCGAGTGAGCGTCGGACCTCATCTCGTATGGCAAATAGTTGGCGCAGCTGGGGCGAACCTAATGTCGCTTGATTGAGGGGGGGTCGGAGTTGGTGATACTTCCTATCGCATTCGCCACCATGGACGTGCTCCTCGGAACACTAATGAATCTGAGATTAAATGTCCGCCACGGTTGTTCTTACTTACAATTTGCGACCATGCTCTTGCACGGCGGGTGCCATGGACTCCGAGTCCCATATTGAGCTTTGGCGCGGTCAAACTGTGACCCCCAAAGTCTCGGGGGAGACCAACTGGAGCTGGGCTAAGGTCAAGGAGAACTCAACCAATCTCTCGCTGGATCGCGGCGTATCGTTCAGCTTTGGTGCCAGTAAGTCCGTAATGTTCGGACAAGGGGTATCGGCGAGCCAGGACGGCAGAGTGCGCGTTCTGCCGTGCGGTAGTCAGGCGGAAAGCTGTTAAAGTGGGAAGCGCAGATGGTCTCAGATAGGGGCCGAAAAGGCAGGTCTCAGATGGGTCTCAGATGGGAGGCGAAAAGCCAAGATCCATTCAATCCTAGCTACCTATATATGTCCTAGAACAATAGAGATAGATAAGACAATAAGAACAATAAGGGGAAGATCAGTATCAGTGAAGACAATAAGAACAATAGGATACTGATCCATATCAGGACAATAAGAACAATAAGAGCAAGATCTGTATCAACACAATAAGCAATCCATGTGATCGTCCGAACCAAACACCAGACTCCAACAAAAGCATGGCGGGCATGGCGGGAGCGTGTCCGGGAGATACTAGGCATGAAAGGAATGGAAAAAAGACAAAGGCAGCGAGCAGAACATTCCCGCTAAATTTATGTCCGCGCCGTGTGCAGGGATAACGACAACTGGCCGGGATACTGCAGGCTTTGAAGGGAGCTTGACGACAGGGAAAGACCTGGAATCGGAGATGCAACACGTCATCATTGGCGATCGTCAACGTCCCTGCAGAGTTTTTTTTCTAAGTTTCCGGGTACGCCGACGGGCTAGTAAACCATGCAGTCCAATTAATGAGCAAGTGCGACACTAACACGAGTGTGGGGTACTTGAGTACAAGCGACAGAGCAGCAATGGTCTTGATACCAGACAGGAAGCGGTCGATAAGCTCCTGCTTGTCAATGTCGAGCACGCTCGGGGAGAACGCGTTTTGAGCTGGTCCTTCCTCCAAATTTACTTCCTCTGCCATCGTGTCATGCAGAGTCGAAGAATCTTCGGGTGATAGTGTAGCCAGGAGGCTCCAAGGAGGCTCAGGGTTGTCCCGTTCGTTTGAGTTTTTCAGTGCTTCAAGTTTGAGCCGTGCCGTCGCAGATTTGTTTCAAGTTTAAGCCTGAGGCAGACAAGAGCCGGATAAAGTCGCCACTGGCAGTCAGCCAGGCAGAACGGTGAGGAGGTCACACCTGTCATGATGTGACTTAGCTCGCTCTGCCGCAACAAGACACTGGTCGCGCAGGGCAGGATCTCATTCACCAAATGCTGGAGCAAGACTCATATTCACTCATCAATGACGGCGCAACCAATATCAGGTGCTTCTTGTGTGCCTCCATTCCAATCAGGCTCGTAACTCGGCGGCAAACTCTTGAGCGCTCAGGATCGTCAAGCCATCGTCGATAAGATCTGCAGTGCCCCATCCTGGAGAGCCATCGCCACCACCTCGCTGAACTTATCACTCCTGCCATTGTCCTATATGCCTGCACTATCCCAGTCGTGCAATGCTCCGATCCGAGTCGAGGCTCTTCCTTTTTTGTTCTTGCAACTCGCAACTCCAAGTTCCAACAGCAGATCAGACGCAGGGCCGTAACATGAATGTAAGATTACTTGGATACTCGGACCTGTAACAATCACACCGGCCAAATATGTGATCAGCAACGGTGGGCTATTATTATTGCCTGGCCGAGGAGCACGATCTTGAAGCGTCGAGTATCTAGCTCCAGCAGCTGAGTCTCTTCTTTACTGGTGTCCTGATCGATTCCGAATGCTTCTGCATCCCACAGGGAGCATTTATTCCCTAACTTGGATGTTTCAGGGTATCCAGGGCCATCCGCTGTTACGGCTGCAAAGGTCTTCTTCTGCATTGCCAGGGAAGGGAAGGGACGATCGCGATCTCCCTTCCACATTCCTTTACCACTTATATCCTCGCTTCGCTTCCCACTCTTACACTCCATCCGCTCTCTTTTACCTCCCACTCTTTTCATCATGGGCGAAAGTCCATTCACTGAAGCGCAGAACGCATATATCGACCCAAGTTAGACGCTGGAACTGACAGCCACGAACTCACCAAATGGAAGCAGACTACCGCCAGCGAGATTCAGAATTCTCCACTCTTTACCACATTGGACCTCGCCGTTCATAACAAGCAGCAGTGGTTTCAGGTGCGGACTGTTGTTTGGCTCTCGGGCGCGCGCACCAGTCTAACTTTGATCCCAGATTATTGTTCGGAAATTCACCAATTATCGCAATAATATCTATCTCAAGAAAAAGAGTCCTCCTACGCAAACACAATCGCCAACCAAAGGCGCATCTCTTGTCAGCTTTTCATCTGTTCTGACGGGTCGTCAGCTGTTTGCCCGTGAACAGGCCGACATCATCAACAAGGCCATCACCGAACGCCTCGCCACCAGTGAACATACCAGCACCGCCGCCATTTACCAATCTGTCCTCAAAGAGATGTGGGAATCTCTCAGCCTGGAAGATCAAGAGACTTGGAAGACGAAGGCGTCGAATGAGGCGGGTGATGTCGCCAAATAGCTTCGTTTCAACTTCACCTTACACCGCTAACATGGAATGCGACAGAAATCAAACGGAGTTTGTTCCCGAGATGCACGCTGCACTGAGCGCGCTTTGCCGTAACGGGATACTCGGTAATGCTGAGCTACTGATGTTCTACGGTTTTCGCTCACCTACTAACGGAGACTTGTTGACCGGAACGTGAGTCGCACAAGGCAAAATGAAAGTATGATTGACCTCGATCACAGTATTCATGGACATTCCTCTCACAACCGCATCAATTTTGGCGGAGATCGTTCTGAGTTACAGGCCAAGTATGGCGTCCCATGGATCACATTTGCTGAGAACGTACTACCGCGTGAGTAAAATGGCCCTCAATTCCACGTTGAAGTGAATCAGATGGATTCCAGGTCCCAGCATTCGCACTCCGATTTCAATTATCCCTCGATCGCCCACTGGGATTCCTATTTTCCCATGCGTTGACCTAAATGCGGCAACACCTTCCGGGACGAGACAATTGCTGACGGAGTATTTCACCGAGTTGTGGGGTATGTACCTCGCCGCTGTTTCGGTCCGACAGATACTAAGTTTCCAGTAGCTCACATGTGGGGGGGTGCTGATTCAGAATATCCCTCCATTCCTTGGCAGAAGATTTCGACTGACCCGACAATGTTTTATGACGTGACCCAATTTTCCTTTCCGGTTAAAATCCAGGATCCAGAGAAGATGTCCAATGTCGAAACCGTCATTCTATCCGAGTACCTGATGCACAACTCTTCGGTTCTCACTGTCAACCCTTTTCGTTTTTGGTCGCAAGCAGAAATACAAGCTTCGGTAGACACCAAGCAAGTCATCACCGAAATTCTTTGCTCATTGCTTAGGAATGAAACTTCCTTAGAAACAATGCGCCACACGACCACCCAGGCACCGAGTAAGTCGAACACATTCCTCATGGTGCACTTATGGACAGAGTACATGCAGAAGTTCGACCAACCAAGGCGCTGTTGAGCCAGGGTAACTCTCAACCTATTTTTTCTGCCAGGTGGTTAATACCGTTTATGGTTTAGGAATATGCTGACGAGCACTAACAAAACCAATACCGGGTGTGTTCCATTTCTCTCAATCTTCGCACTAATTAATTTGCTGTGGCTGTCAGAGGTGCCTCGGCTACTAAACACGCCTTTCCGGAGGACGACAGCAATCCACAAAGTGTCAGGTAGATCCTGGCAGTCCCGTACTCTTATGTTCCTATAACTAAGTATGCATGGCTCAACAGGGACGAATCCGGCAAAATGCCAGAGATTCTGCAAACTTCCAAGTATGTCCTGTCTGTATTAACTATATCTAGTCGGTGTCTGACGTCTCCAGTGATGACAAGAATGAACCTAATTCGAGCCAAAAGTAGGTGCTCATTCAGCTCGAGCTCAATTCCATCATAACTGTCTCCAAGTCTTGACGAGGCTGCTTTGCCGAAGAAACGAGGAAGGAAGCGTAGAGGGTTTGATATATTATCCTCGCTTGTCGAAACATTCATCTTCTTTTACCAGGAACGACGAAAACAATGACATGGTGGATGATGGTTCCAGGAAGGGGTATGAAAAAGCGCTCGAGCCTGCAAAAAAGCGAGCACGGTAGAGTTTCATCGTATATGGCTACGCATAGTGCGGAATATCTGACCTTGTCTCAGGCCAGACGTCACAGCCAAGACCCCGAGAGTCCGCACTTCCACGCGGTGCCTCCAGCCGAAAACAGTTAACAAGATCGACAACAAGAAACAAGCTACTGGGCGTCGTTACAGGTATGTCTGTGTCCATGAACTCAATACAAAATTAATTTTTTGCGCCAGAGGCTACGCAGTATTCGACGACGACGGAAATGAGGTGGATCGAGATGGAAATATTCTTGTACATGTGGCCAAGAGTTGAATATCTATCACCTTGGACAATTTATCTCTATCATTTGCATGCAGTCTCTTAATTTCACCGATATACTTTATCCTCGTTACTTTGCTACATTTCTATCATGGCCTGGCCGTGGTTTAGGTCGGCTTCTTCTTTGTCCACCATCTGTTACTGGCAGTTTAAACCCGTTTAATCGTCGAACTGTTTAATCTTTGATTAATCTGTCACATTTTCAGAATGTTTGTGATCCCACCCAAGGAGATTTTTGAACTAGAGAAGAGGAAGAGGAGGACTTGGCCAAGACTGAAAAGAATTCATCCTTAATATGTCTTTCTTGGCTCAGTCGGATGTCTCTGGTGCCTACGTTTTGGGGGTTCTCAGCAGTCGTTGGTTCGAATCCTGGTTCAACCGTATTTTTGCGACATTTCCTGGGTCCCACTGTGATTAAACACTCGTTTAAACGGGTTCTTAAACCAACTTTAAACCAAAGCGCTGATGCCCGTGATGAAGGAGGCCGTGGCGTGGGTGATAAACCTGATTAGTTTAATCAAGTGTTTAAACGATCATTTGCGTCTAGACGCAATTTGTTTAAACAAATGTGCTAGGGTTACTGGGTGACTTTCCATAAGCATAAAATATTCTGAGGGAATATCTGAGCCATTTCCGCCGCGATGCCGAGTCAGCTGTCAGGACCCCATCAATTTGATGTGCTAAAAACGTAAACGATTTAATGCAGATCTATTCAAATCTATAGAAATCTGAAGAGGGGGTACCTACCCCCTGTACAGACTTTCATATCCTCAACATTTATGAGAATATAACAAATCCGGCTGCTACTCCCATCATTGTTCCCAATTGGGATTCGTGTCATAGTCGCATCATCGGCTTCTTCTGCCACGACATACCTCAGCCTGCCGGACCCTGCGCCAGGGCTGGATAGCTCCCTTCCAGCTTATTCTCTAGAAATTATTTATATATTCCTGCTCTATGTTGCTATCCATTATGGCAGTCTCCCTCTCAACAAAAGTCTACTTGACCTGATGCCTCCCTGACAAGTCCGAACCTCTGTACCATAAAGACCACAAAATTGTGTCCGCACTCAATGTGTTTTGTTCTCTTCGTTGTGTTTAATCAGTATCAGGGTGTCAAGATCCATAGTTGTTGGATTGTGCGAGGAGTATGCAAGGAAGAGCGTGTTTGTTGACGCGTTATTTGGCACGAACCTGAGCTTCAAACAGCTGTCAATCCTAATCGAATTCGGAGCGAAAAGTAAAAATGCTTGGACTAAATAAATTCATTTGAGGGGTTTCCCATAAGAAAACGGCGATTAAATCGATTGATGCCATCACTGGCACTCTCAAAGAAGCTCGGATATTCCCCAGAATAAAATATGCTTATGGAAAGTCACCCACTGTTTCACCCATCTGCATTTTTCCGACAGTATATTTTATTCTTGTCGGTGTCGCTAGGCTTAAGTTTTGGGTGCTCATATTGGGAGAGGCTATTGGGCACCGTAAGCGCGAGACGTCGAGCAGGGATGGTTTTTATGAATATTCATGCTGTAGTTATGGTATACTTAGCTGTATTTCTTGAATGCACAGTCCAGCGCATCAGCCTTTTTCACAAAAAACTTGTGGGCTTGTCAATTTTTTTGGACTTTTCGGCTTTCTTTCAAAAAATAAAGTGGTCAGAAATGCATAATCATTCATCATGGCAATGATAGAAAAAAAAGAAGTCAGAGCTTGTCAGAAATGACCCCGAACTTTTCATGTTTCCAACTTTTGCAACTTTGGGGCTTTTGGGGGCTTTTTTGGGCTTGTACAAGCCCCAGAAAGCTCCACAAGTTTTTTGTAAAAAGTCTGATGCGCGCGCGCGCGCGTGCAATTGGAGGTCATACGCAAAGGTCACACGTGTAAATAAATATTTGTCCAAAGGAACCGTCTAGCGGATGCCTCAGTTGAAGAGTGCGAGCAAGAGTCACCGCCATTCAAAATCTGTTGGAATATTCCAGGCTGGACCAGAATAGATTGCGAGCAGCAAAGAGCTCACAGTCGTCGTCGGAGAGCACGGACCGTATGACGTAAGCTTTCCATGTGGACGCCGTCCGTTTGTGCGTGTACTCACCTTGCTTCAAACGACCATGTCTGCCGATACCACCCCTTCTTCTCACAGAATCCCACCCAAGTTTGTCATCTTGTCTAACTCTCCGACTCATTGTCACCCTTTGCAGTGCGCCACCTGCGTACCACGCTCAGCCGTGGGGCTACAGCGGTCATGTCACTGATGCTCGCCAGTCGCCGAGAGTGTGAGTCTCTAAGCATTCGAGCGAAGGCCTGGCCCATTCCGTCTTCTCTAGCCACATCCCTAGCGAAAGGCAACCCCTTCTCGCGCAACAAATCGCTATGGATGTCTCCCCTCCGAGCAGGAACAACTGGGAAAAATATGCATTGTATCTCACCTTAATCGCCTTAATCGGCATTACACTCTTCTCCGAGTTCAGGCACACTGAGGCTGCTCTGGACCCAGCTGCCCGGGAACGCCTGCGCCACGAATGGGACAAGGAAATTCAGGCCCACGAGCGCATCCGCGGTGCGTGGATGAAGGAGGTCGCTGAGCATGACATCATTCGGGTGGGGTGGGAGAACGAGCGCCAGGAGATCTTGCGCGAGAAGGAGGAATGGGCCAAGGCTCGCGAGGACGAGGAGCGGCGGAAGGAGGAGGAAAAGGAGCGCATGAGAGCCGGGTTTTACTGGGCGGATCTCCAGGCAGACCAGCGCTGCTTCCGGTACGGTACTAGGCAGTATACTGCCCGGGTTTCGAATGTGCCTCGGGAGTATGATCCTGTGCAGGCGTGCAAGGAGACCCAGATCGAAATTAATGGTCTCAGGTTTGTGACTCCGGATATGTGTGAGGACAGAGTAAGTTCTTGTTCTACCCCGACATGCCCCAACTCACCGTTCACTAAGGCTGCAACGGTGTCTTCGGTCACTGGCTCGTCGGTCATAATGAGCCCACATGCGCGACCTATTTCCGGGAGTTCCAGGACAAGGTCAGTGACTGGGATCCATCACTCCAGCACAGCGCTCATACAACTCGCAGGGCTGTACCCCACCTGCTTCCCGCCAACGGGTATGTTCTAATCTTTTCCATCCTAAGCTTGGTAAGTGATACAACTATCTTTCAGCGCGTCGAATCACATCTCGAAAATCTCCACCCCGGAGATGACTGGCGCCTGATGTGTTCAACGACACCTGCGGATTTTGGAATCTCCATTTCGACAGGCCGCACATGTGTGAGGATTGGGCAAGTCTTCTTTCTTTAATATTAACCAATTCGAACTTGAAATTTGTTTAGGGAAAGTACGGCATATGGGGCATATGGGAGGTCGACGACGCTGAGTGTTAGGTGTTTGCTCCCGCGCAGATTCTCTTCTAATCGTAAAGCGCGTAAAATCTTGCGCCTTTTTTCTTCTTGTGTTTGTAACTTGTTTGAATCCATAGCAATTGCTTCATATCCTAGGAATATCGGCGACCGAAATTTGGAACTTGTGTAAAATAATGTTTGCACATGCTATGTGGTGGAAAATCTAAGCCCCATCCCTATGTGTTGCCCCGACTCTTTGGCCAAATTCGAATATAAAGTTGTAATATTTAGGTACCCCCTTTCATTCAAAAAAGCTAGGGCTTTGCACGCGATTTTCTATAAGGCTTCGAGACACAGGATGGGAAAAAAGTACTCATTAATCCAATCCAAAAATAAATGTATTTAATAGTGGTTCTACGTAGAAACTGTATCTAGCCCGCGGCTCGGTTCCTCCCCTCCATTGCAACTGTTGAAGCTGCCGTTTGAAGCCATGCAGTTGTGCTTGTGCAGCCGGACCGTTGCTCATGCGAATCGGGCGTCGACGGCCACAGACAGTACTAGTAGCCAAAAAGCTAGATGAGATATTGAATCCAGTCCACGGAGACAAAATAGTCCGAAATTGCAAAGACCTAGTGGATCTGATAGGTATTGACAGAGTTATGAGCTATATACGACACCGGGGGGTGTCGTATCAAGTATATTCCTAGACCCTTCAGCGAACCCGATTCAAGCCGAATCTTGAGGAAAATAGCAATCTTCCAACATTGAAGACGACAAATAGCAATTCGAGTGACCTTTGATTCCAATTTCCGCAGGGTTGGTGGTCAAATTGGAAGAGGTTTCTGTTAAGAACACCAGACACTGCTAGATGCCCAAAGACCACAATTTCTGCCAATTTCTAGTCGTCTTCGGGCTTGCTTCGGGCGGCTTGGGCACTGCCACATTGAATTACAAACAGGGTGTTAGGGCGAAACATAGAAAACCAGGTTTATAAATGGTTCTTTTGAACATGTTTATAGGCCGGCACTGAACACACAACCTACTATACGTAATTCATGCTCCTTGAGTATCGCATCAAGCAAGTTTAGGAGAATATTACCAGTGCGGAATCTATGATTTTCACCACCCTATCCAGGAAATTGAGAATAAAATTCACAACTGCGACATATAGCGGGGTTCGCATCGAACGGGCGTCTTCGGGCTACATTTCAACATAGTCCCCCGACGCACACCACCAGTTCCCGGTCCTTGAACCATCTGAACCCCTCAAGTCCTGCACTCTGGCCGTCGGAATAAAATGTACTGAACGGCTTTTGAACGACTTGGAAGAAGATGCACAGCCAAGCCAAGTTGTTTTCTGTTAATATTATAGGCCCTTCATCACTGCTCTCACCCTGTATCCATCTCCTCTGTCTGCATATAGGACCACGCCGATTGCATCACAATTTCGCTTCCAGATTTCGCTCACCACGAGTTCTGCCTGGTTTGACGAGTATAGCGATGACAGTGTTGAAAATCCTTCCTCGTGTTGTCTCCCCTCCTCACACCCTCTACACGCTTACAATTGCTGACGATGATAACTCTGTGGCTTCTGACGTCCAAATCACGGATACTCTATCCAAGAAAAACTGGCACCTGCGAAACATTTATACGGTCCAATTCATCCGTTCGTGTACACGGGGGCACTAGGGCGTCCTCCACCAGAAAACAGCCTTCTTTCCAACTGCTTCAAGCCGCCACCACAACCTCCCACGTCCTCACGAACTCCACAGTCGTGATATTGAATGGCTCGGGGCCGCACCCCGAATCAGGATCGACAGGCGCATCCGGCTGTGTGCTTTCCCCGAACTCGACAATCCACCTGCCAGTATACCTAGCTCACGAGACTCAGTCAGTATACCACGACATAAATCCCACAAGGCGATGATCGTACGTTCCAAGATCAAACGCATCTAGGACTCCCGCGAGCCAGAATCCTGGGAAAAACCCGCAGAACCCACCGCCGCTGCCGATGTCTGGGCCAGTTTCGAGGCTGTGAATTATCATATATACTCGTAAGCACCAGAAGTCAAACACATAGAACAGAAGACAACTTGCCTGAAGACAAACTCCTCGACACCGCCCGGGGGGGTGTACAGGACGGTGATCTTCTTGGCAAACCCATCGAACACAGCGGGGTCAGTGTTGTCCCCCACGGACGCGAAGATCCACCCGAGCAGCGCAAAATCGCCCTGGGGCACCGTGGTGTTCACGATGAGGTTGTCCGCGGACGGGACAAAGGGCCCGACCGTCGGGATGTCGGCATTCGCCAGCAGACGGCTCGGTGCGGCTGCGGTGGCTTGGATGAGCTCAAAGTCGCCCACATTGACCTTGGGGAACGAAGGTCCTGCGCAGGCTTGAAGAGCAACCGAGGTACTGAGCAAGAAAATTTTAGTGAAGTCGCTGAAGTGCATCCTGGGTGCGTTGATTATTATTCAATGCAAAATATGCAGAGCTCTTATACTCCTCCACAGCTCCCTCAACGGGAATTAAATCCCGTTCAGCGATCAACGAGGAGAAAATTCATCGGGCATTAAAAGCCGTCGAGAAGCCTTGCTCCAACTCCGCAGCAGCACGACTGCATGGAATCGAACTTCTTCCGCAGCACCAACAGGCAGCCGTGGGAGAAACAAACATGGTGTCTACGTCGCTCCAAGATGCCGCCAAGCTGGCTGTTCTCTCATTGGCAGAAGTGTCCTGCATGCAGATGCCTCCCGTCTCATCCTCATGTTTTTATTTTAAAGCAACTGAGCTCCAAGCTCGACCTGATCCTCACAAACCCACGGTTACGATCAAATATCAAAATATGTTAGCCATCGGTGCTGGAAATGTAAATGTTACGGCTCCATGTCTCTTCCTAGCCGTACAGGGTCCTCAGTCGCCTAGGGTGTAGGAAAACTTGCACCGGGGAATTTATCCTAGATTAAACCACGTCTTATTAGACACGGCCGGTACCAGTGCCAATCTTTCCCTTTTGTGTGCGGCTCTGAATCCTGATGAGTCCAGAAGAAATAATGAAAATACTAGATGGAGGGACAGAAAGGTAGGAGCGAGTACGAGCAGAAAATGAATACGTGTCTCGATTTTCCGATCCTTGCTTGATGTCGCCGCAGCCGTCACTTCGGTCTCGGACTAACGATTACAATGTGTTGCATTCAAAGGACAGTGGGCCCCAAAGAGGAAATCGCAGAGAACGAATTGTTCAGTCTGTTTGCAGCGGAGGCATAATATTCTTGACCAGCAGCTATTATCTGAGAATTTGGAGGCAATCGTTGAGCCCGGGAGCGAAGGAAAGATCAGAAAAACAATACAACCCGAGTCCGACCCACATTGTTCTATCGCCGACACGTCATTGAACTGCCAGTGAGATTCAACTCTTAATCTCACGCCAGGCAATAACAATTTGGTTCGGACCATGCGAACGGTCTACTTCGTTCAGAGCATGCGCACGGCGGACGCTCCCCGCCTTCCTAGTCTGCTGGTGCGCCCCGTTCATTCGGATATTTCACGCACCTACCGGAAATGACTTTCAGCGCGCGATTAGCTATTGGAGAATATTCACTGTGCGGGAAATAGACACGCACAAAAAGTGCCCACACTCGAGATCCACGGCGAGGGCTTGAGTCAACCAAGCGTCTGCGGTGTATTTTATAAGTAGAAGGCCTGAAAGATAAAGCCCTGATGCACGCATATGCTACTCCGCCTTCCTAAGTACCTCCCGCATTGTCCACTACCTTTGATACGGTCTTCTATTCGCTGAAGTCCAACACACCCTCGGAGAATACTCAAAGGCTGAACGACTATCAAAAAGTTAAGATAACGCACCTTGGAATAAATGCTAATGCACAAAGGTTACTTCATTGAACCAAAGAACAGAGCGAATTTGAAAGCCAGTTCCGAGTCTAATCAACTCACAGGTCCACGGCGCGAATGAGTATTAGTGCACCATACATACCTCGTGCAATTTGAGAATAATTCCGGCGTATTTTTAATGAGAGGTCCCGGCGTCGAGGCTAATGATCCAGAGAGCCATCACTTGAAAGAAACTAGCAAAGATTCAACGCGGCGCACCCTAAGGTAAATAGCTATACTCGGGTTTATTGAACAGAGTCAAGTGAACTTGAACCAAGTTGCGAATCTAAGAAACTCAAGTCAACATGGCCCGAATGAGTGCCAGAAAATTGAACCATACGTACCCCCAGGTTCGCCAATCGTCACAGCCTACGAAAACAAAGGATCCGAGCATCCAAGTCCATGATGCGCGAGTCAGATTAGAGTTAGGTTGTATCAAATTCGTTTGACGCACCTCCGGGGTTCAAGCGATAATTAATTCATTGACTCGGTAATTAGCCAGAAAAGAGTTCATTAGGACCCACTGGTGAAATACAAGGTTAGTCCAGGTTGAAAGAAAGTCTGGAAGAAAGTCACGCACTTGCAATCCTACCATCTTAAAAGCAAGAAACAGACCCGCTGTTTGTGTGGGGCGAGCATATATAGGGGATGGTTGTCCGTGGTTGCTTGAGATTCGCTCTCTACAGACTGTTTGCCGGCGACTTTGTGACTTTCGGGCGAGGAAATACGGTCGCATTTGTATGATTCGGGAATCGGAACTCTGTCGAATTGGCGAGACTGTATTTCTACTTATTCCTTCACCGTGACATCCGCATGTAAACTGAGGTGGCAAGATCACCCAAGGAAAAACCAACGACCAGGTTCCTGCCCCCTGGGCTGTTCATGGAGCCATTTTTCGGTCCAGGCTGCTCCCACGCCACGGCCACGTCCGCCTCAGTGACGCGAGTTGGATGAGGACGCCGAGCTCGTGCAGTTATGCGTACCTGTGAATCGTATAAATTAGTGAGAGTGGGTAGGTGAATGTTTAACACAGATCAACTCGAGTGGAACACGCCGAAGGAAGAGGAGAACGCGCATGAAGAGTCGGATGAAATCCGCTCCCTCTCAATCACTGCGTTCCCTGGGCGCCGAGGCAGAGGCTGTGTCCCTGTGCCGAGCTGTGCCGAGAGCCGGAGGCAGACCCTGTGGCCATGATGGCTGCGCAGGGCTGCACAGCTGTGCCGCCCTGTGCCGAACCCCTGCGGCGGTGACGGCCACAGACTCTGCCTCCCTCCCGCCACGCACCACGGCAGATCTGCCCAAAGCTCAGTGCTGCCTCAGCTTCGTCTGGAATTACTAGGCCACTATGTCCGTATGTTACGGCTAATATAAAATTAGCTTCATTCGAATATTCTAAACTTTAAACTTTGATTATCATGGCTTCGCCGCCGCTGACCCTGCACTTTGCAATCCCTTGTAATGCTGGCGGGTATAGTCGGGCATCTGGTGGGACCAGTCGACCAAGGAGATGACCCTTGCCATCGATGATGATGGGTGTCGAGGAGAGGGTGGCAACTAAACGCAATTGACCCAGCAGGTTTTCACGGGTCAGGTGATTTTGACAGCGGGCGGCGATTTTGACAGCGGGTGGGCTTCTGTAAATAGCCGTAGTGTAATTAAGACCAAACAACGCGTCTTGCGTGTCTTCCTCCCCATTCTCACGTCACAAAACACGATACCAGAAACAAACGACGCGCGCCTCTGCTCTGGCTGTAAAGTCACCAAGAGTTCGAGGCCAAATCCGATGGAAGCAAAAAAAAAACCTGTCTTGTTTGTACGCGCCGTACACGGCAGGCGAAGCAGAACCAGAAGAAGGGTGAGAAAGAGAACATTGGTGGTGATGTGGACATGGAAGAGGAAGACTTTGGACACGGTCTTGACGTGTTTGACTTCCATGGCTTCCTTGATGCCCTTACGCAACTGGATGACAATTTGAAGCTCCAGGCTCGCGTCGACATCTCGTCCAAAGCTTCTGGGTCACGTCGTGAGCGTGCTGACATGCTTGCAACCGCCATCTGGGATAAAATGAAGTACCGATTTGTGTGCGTGTCAGAATTTCGTTGGATTCAGCAGAAATTGACCGTTTCTTTATTTATAGCTACCACAGCAAGTACGATCATAAACGTACCGAATCGTCACGTTATATGTATCACTGCGCTCAAGCTGCATCGCGTCAGCATGCTCCAAAGAAGAACAAGCGGGAGGGTCTGGTTGGAGGTTGTTCGCCGACGTACACTGCCACTATACCGTCATCCTGTCTTGGTCCCCATTGGACGGGAAATTGGGGCTTACTGTGAAACTGTTGACGGAAGTATTTCCGATGGCGATGACCACGGTTGGTCAAGAAATCCCGAAATTCTTGAAGGAGGTGGTGGACGGAGAAATTTTGACTTCACAACACCTAGCTTACTTGGGAAGCGTCCTAGATCACCAGACACTGGCTCGGATGATTCAGCTGATGCTGAGGAGACCCGGCATCTGCTCTTTTCTGACTTTGACCATCATGAGAGCGATGAAGAAGAAGAAGTAAGTCAATTACTTAATCCCATGAATTAAATTATTTGAGCACTTAAATATATTTTCTAGATTGACGGATATGCTCAACACCTTCTTCAAAGAGCAGATGAGTTCAAGAAGGCAGCAAAAATTCTTCGTGCACAAGTTCCGCACAAGAACAAGATCTGGATGTCAAGTGTTGTCAAACGGGACATTGGACGTGATGTAAGCTTGATGGTGGCTGACATTAATAGATATGAGTTTACGGGGCTGACGCGGGATAACACCTGGGCCAAACGTGGTGATAAAGAAGCCGCTCGGAGGTCACAGAATACCATGGGATATCAAGTTGCTGTATAGTGTACTTCAATTGTCAAATTTTCATTCTCCAAAGAAGAGTAGAACTGGTAATTAAGGAGAGGCAAAAATTAGAAGTAGGTGGAGCACGGTGTTAAAAAAATAAGAAGACTGAAAAAGAAAAAAAAAAAACACCCAACCGGATTCGATCGAAGGAACTCAAATACCACCTTCTGCATAAGAGCAGCGCCTTAGACCACTTAGTCAATATGAACACAATAAACAGAGGAAGTGTACCGTGTTGGCCCGACGTTCCCAAACCCATCAAATTAAGGTATTATATTTACTTACGCCGCAGTTCTTGATGAAATAATATATGTTACGGTATTTCACCTCTAGACATATGTATCAATTGTTCAAAGCGGTATACACTCGATATCCAACAAAGAACACAGCAAAACATGGCCAGCATGCTCTCGTTACTATAAGGAGCATACGGCACATGACCCGTGAAAACCTGCTGGGTCAATTGGACTGACTAGGGTGGCATGGCGGAGTCTGCAGGCAGCGATGAAGCGGTACTAATATCGGCTCAGCCGCGGCTGTTGACATAATTGATGGGAACGTAGATAAACATGCACAACAAGACACCCCTGGAATGGTGTTGTGCTCGGTTTACATCTTGTAGATTTTCTTGACGGATAACCACCCTGATAGTACTACATGTTTGTATCCCGTAAACTCGTTGTTCAGGCTTTTGGACCACGCGAGTATAATAAATCTCCCCCCCCCCCCCCCCCGTAATATTTGCCGTCAAACTGTACACTATCCGGCATCTACCATGTTACTGTACGTGGGTATTTAAAAGGGCAGACCCTGTCGCCATTGGATTGGCAGACCTGTGCGTCCATCTGTGCCGACGTGTGCCGCCCTATCGTGGCACAGCCTTTGCCTCGGCGGCCAGGGAAGGCAGTGAATACCGACAGTGTGAAGGTGTGCGAGGTCACGTATCCACCGGAATGGTTTTGGTCACTTCAATTGGATGATTTCGATTGTCGCGATCGCAGTCAGGAGGCGGCGCGAGCGGGACAAGAGTGCCGAGGATCATCTGCCCGTAAAAACTCAGCGAAACGAAGGGAATGGGAAGAACAACAAAGCAGGAACTGGCGTAAATGAAATATGAAGTAAATACACGAAAGATGAACGAAGAGGCGACTATAATAAAGCAAAGTGGATGCGTCCGCTGGGTCACACAGTGTGTGTGATATTCCATCGTCTCTCCAGCTGCATGCTGCGCGCATCGCCGGACACGGTGAAGAGTGATGCTGATGAATATTGAGAACGGTTCGGGAGGATCCATCCTTATTTGGTCATGTGATTTGGTATGTTCGTTGTCTCGATCTTTCAATCGCTATTTCCAAAAAAATCAATATCATCTTCAAATTTCCATGTGTGTCTACTGCTAAAATTCAGACAGGAAACCAAAAGGAGCCTTGAAAAGCTCACCAGCTGAGAGAATAAAGCCAGGACAAAAAGCACTGGGGATTCGCCAAACTTCGTTGGGTGGATAACACCCACGTCGACTCTTTCAGAGTCTTTCTTCTTCCAGTCACCATCTGGAGCTCTGAACAGCGGATTTTGATTCTCTACCACAGACTTGTGGATTGTAGTTATTGTGTGATAATTTCACTGGATGTCTCTCTGAGAAATCATCCAGATTTTCGGGAAAAAGGTGCAAATTAGGAAGCGGCCAATCACCACCCTTTTATCACTTTACTCTCTTTTGTACAAAGTTAGGTGTTTCTGTCCGTCCCTCCGAAGCCTTTTCAAACTGCGCAGAGTGGGAAATATCTGGCTGGCGGCTTCTCCCTAAAGTTGGGGCCAACCTATAATACGAGTAATATATCATGCAATCTGCATTTTCCCAAAGAGGCCCAAAATAGAGTCACAAAGATATAGTAGCTAATTAATGTAGAATGTTTTTCGTCAGTGTAATAATTTAACTGAGTGAAGCAAGTCATGGGTGCAGGATTTCTAAAGGGAAAGATGGGAAGAGAGATCGGTGCAAATGTCCCCTGTTCAACAAGTTCTTTTTCCGGAGGCGTCATTAGTGGTCACACAATGGATCAACTCCCACGGATGAGTGCCAACGCCCGCACGCTCCTCGGCTCCACCGAGCAGTTAAATGGAAGTGGATGGCTGCAAATCTCTGAGACCCGTCTTGGCATCCGAAAATAGGAACCCACCTGACAGTACCAGCGGTTTGACCTACAGGAGGCTCTATGGCAACCCCTTTCTTGCGTGCCTTAGAGATGTTCACTACAGCGAGGATAGCACTGCATGCCATGAACACAGTCGAGTCTGCTAAGAGCCGTCCTGAAAATCACGCATGAGCTAAATACGCAATGCCAGGAACGTTCCATACCTGGGCAGATTCTGACTCGGAAACACTCGGTCGGCCAAAATTCAGACACATTGTTTGAAATGATGCTCACCGGCGCCCATACCCGAAACAGATCTTGGTAGGATCCTGCTCAGCGTTCTTTGTAGGGGTTGCAATGAATCTGCTTGGGTCAAACACCATGGGGTTGGGATAGAGGTCTGGATCATGAGTCATTTTCCTGTACGTTTAATTACAACGTTATAGCACAATCATCCAATGAAAGACCCACCAGATGTTCGTAATGATGATGGCGTCCTTTGGGATGAGCACTGGCTGCGATTCTGCGTCTCTCGTGTAAATGAAATCCTTGCGGGCTCGGTGAGGTACACCTATGGAGTCGCATTGGGGGGAGACGCTTGAAGATGAGGAGAGATAGACTTACCTGTTGGGGCAGCGACATGCCAACGAAAGACCTCCTTGCACAATGCATCGACATACGGGAGCCGAGGGCGATCTGAAATGTCGGGTAGTCGGTCGGTGCCAATGACTGCATCAATTTCTTTCTGTGCAGCTGCTTGGACATGTGGATAGAGGCTCATCGCCAAGAAAAATCCCTCCAGTTGCGATGAAGTCTAGAATTCTACATCAAAAAGGTGATCACCAGGCTCAACTGGTCCGCTTTACCGTGTCGGCACCCCCTACTTGTATTGAGGCAGCGGCCCATTTAGTCAAATACTCTCCGTGTATTTGCTCCTCTAGCACAGTTGACGTGAAAGACGTTTCAAAATTCCCTGCAGCCTATATAATCTATCAGCCTCGTCTGGCCAATGAGCGGATGAAAAAAAGTGCCATGTGGTCCTTGACATAGTTGTATCCCAGGTCCACGGTGTCGTGCAGCTGTTTAGCCCAGATTTTTGCTGTGGTCTGGAATCCTCCACCAGGTAACCATTCGGGCCAGTATCGCACTAGAAGAGACCTTCAAGAACCTAATGCAACCGCAGAATTGATGCTGGGACTTACGCGCAGGAACGATGTCGACCAGGAAGGCCGCCGGTCTCGTGGCCGCAGCAAAATTATGTCCAACTGTTTCAAACATTTTGATATACGGATCGGGTCCGTCGACTGTGTGGTATCCATACGCGATGCGTAGAGTGATTGCCCCCATAGCTCTGTTGGAGAGATACTGAGTATTATGCTAACATGAAAAAATGCGTGGCTCACCGTGCGATTTGCTCTGATACCCCATCGGGATTAGAAATAATGTTTTCCAATAATTTGCATATCTCTGACGAGACAAGCGGAACGAACTGCCTTATTACAGCCTGGCTGCCAAACAGCCGATGGAATATCTTGCGCCCTGTCCGCACGCGGTCCCCGTACTGTGAAAGTGAGAGCGCATTGTTGAATCCCACTAGCTCCCTGCCCATGGGGATGACCGGGCGGTCGGAAAGGATCGCACCCCGCACGTCGAGGAGGTCTTCTGCAACTTTCACGGAGTTGATGATTACCATGGTTTGGCCAAAGACAGTCAGCGACGACAGGTCGCCTATTTAATTCTTGATTATCGTGTAGTATCAGATTATCCAGACTGGTGACATACCCCAAACTTCCCCAAGCTCTGCGAATTTGCGCCAATGCTCCTCGTGCGGGACATCTAATGTTCCCCAGAAAGGGAAGTCCTCGTGGACCAGGTGGCAACGGGGGAGCTCTTTTGTTGCGAAGGTAGTGGGAGAAGACAACAACCGAAAACGCCAGCACAAGGGTCCAGCGACGTTCAAGGACAACCAAGGAGTGGAGGAGAGCGTGCGACATGAGTGTGTCTAGAACATACTGAGATCCGGATAGGTATGATCCAACGGTTTTTAAACGGCTGCGGCATTAGAGCGTATTCGCAGCCCCTCAAAAGGAATAATTCTATTGGGCAGTTATATTTACGACACACTCCGAACTCACCGCATTTTCACGACATTATGAGCAATGATCATCAAAACTGTCGTCCCTGCGGCGCGCTCTGTCATCCGTAACTATCGTGCGCGTCGTGGTCCGGACCAGCACACAATTATTGCGTGCTTCGAATCCGCCGAAATCACTTTGTGCTTCATCAACGCGTTCAATGCCGCGCGCGTTCACCCAAATGAAAATGTTTTTGCGTCCCCAAATCTGTAAGGGCAGCTCATGCTATCAATACTTCATCTCCACGTTCTGTCACTTGCTTTAAAAGTACCCCCACTCCCTCAATCCTTCTAATGTACATAAAGTCGCACTTCCTATAACTCCTGTGATACCTGTCCACCATCCCCGGGTTGGAGAATTCATTCTCCGCTGGTGACTTCGCATCCCCATCACTCGCTGATTACTATTCCTATGACTGGTTGGCCTTCAGCCCTGCAACCGAGCTACCGACTCTACCTGTTCCTCCAGCGTCTTCGCCACCGTTTTCGTCCGATATGGTGGCGCCGCCTCCGGAACCGCCTATGAGGGCTAAAGGCAAGCAGAAGGAAGTGGATGAAAAAGATGTTGTGGTGACCCGCCGTGTTCCTATTAAACGCACGGGCTCGGCGGACAACCTCATCGGCCAATCACTCTCAAAGAAGGCCCGTCCCACCAGCACACGATCTACTCGGTCAGCTTCATTCAAACTTACTCCGATTTTTTCTCACACTTTCTATTCTTCAGTAAATCTTTTACTTAGACTACATTGTGATCTCTCTCAATAAAATTGGTTTGAGTTGAATGTGAAAGTTTGAGTAAATATCAAAGTGTGTTGTGTCTCTGCAACAAGTGCAACACTCTGCCGTAGGTCAAACACCAAGTGCGACACTCTGTCGCAGATTATGTGCAGTGTGTCGTGCTTGGCGGTGTGTGTCGCACTTCCCAACCAGGTGTGTACGTGTCACAGTCAAGACTCTGGCGTCCACTCTCGGTAAGATGAGAGGGATGGGGTAGTGCCTTATGAGTTCTCGAAAAATGATGGAATAAAAGGTTAATTACTACAGATGAACTACTACTCTATATATACTGTTCCAAAGGCTGTGTACATTGCTAAGTCTGAAAGCTGTGTACACTGCTAAGTAAATATATCCGAAACTGATCCATCCTGAAACTGATACTGTCCGATCATATGTGTATCCTGTCATAAGTCAATGTGTGTTTCCGATTCATGAACCTGATCCCAATCATAAATTAAGCGTAGCCCATAGCCATGTGTCCTTCAACCGGCGTTGTCCCAGTCGTCCTGACAGAAGTTGTCATCACATCCTTAGTATCGGATGATCTTATCTGTTGGCGCTTGTTTGGGCACTAAGATAGGTGTTGTCGCGATAAGATTGCGATCGAATCGTGACAGTACATCGCGTTTCGTTTTTCCCGGCTATGCACTGCTCGCACTCGTAGTCGGAATCGCCGCCTTTGCCCTGTGAGAATATCTGATCCTGAGGATACAAGAAAGGATCAACTCTATTGAAGCAGCAAAACTACAGGCTTTATATACTACTAGAAAAGAGTCACGGTGAGTCATACAAAAGGTAGTGAGTCAAGTAACTAATGAGTCAGACTGAGTCATAGTGATTCCTGGTAGAATGACTCTGCAATGACTCATCGGCTTGTTCCAAATATAGTCCAAGAAATCCCATCACTGATCGGTGATATCGGCTTGATATTCCAACATGCCCTCCGTTCTCACGACGTCATCAGTCAGAGCGCAGAGCACCGTAAACCCAAAACCATCCGGGAGATCGAGCTTGTGCAGTTTCGATTGACCGGTGTGCGGGCTTGCGTTGCGGACCGATTTGACGACGCGACGATGGATGATCTAATGCTTTCGGCCTCCAAGGACTGCATTGTCAAAGAAAGAGATGGCACGAGAAGGTTAGGGGCAGGATTTGTGCAGAGCGCTGATGGGATGAAGGGATATGAAGAGTCTGACAACGCACAGGTCGTGTGACACACTGGCCGGAGGTTCAAGGTAGATGTTGTGGATAACCTGCAGAAAGAATGCAGACGGCGTACGTACTTAAATTGATTAAATTTATTAATTCAACAAGACATTGAAGGAAGAAAGTCACTACAAATAGCTGCGTAATTATTTTCTTCAGACCACGGTCCTCAAGTTGGAAAGCTGAAGTTCACCAGCTTGATGTTTGCATATGTACTGCGACACGATTCCGAGCACGTGTTTGCCTCGTGTCGGGGAAATTGATGCCATCACGTATCGCATCATTTCCAGCTTGCCCACAACCATCGCCACGAGGATGGCAACGGCTACCTCTCAGTCATTTTCCGCCGAAATCGAGCGAGAAATATTCGAACTCGCCGCAAACCAACATCCCGAGACGGCGCCCTCGCTCATCTTGGTTACTCAGCGTGTCCTTCAATGGTGAGATCCTTATGAAGTGAGTTGAAACCTACAATTCTTACTACCCCACATTCAGGATAGAGCCTCTGCTGTATCGCACATCGCACACTTATATTTGACTACAACTCCAGACCAATCATCCGAAACTTAGCCCTTCGCCTGCAAGATCCAACCAGGTGGACGTCGAGGAAACCTGTGCAGCACCTCTTGGTACGGCGTTCACTGCGTTCCCTGGGCGCCGAGACAGAGGCTGTGTCCCTGTGCCGCGCTGTGCCGAGACCCGGAGGCAGACCCTGTCGCCATGACGGCGGCACAGGGCGGCACAGCTGTGCCGCCCTGTGCTGAACCCCTGCGGCGGCGACGGCCACAGACTCTGCCTCCCTCCCGCCACGCACCACGGCAGATCTGCCGTACCTTAGCGCTGCCTCAGCTTCTTCTGGAATCGTCTTCTCGTACTACTAGGCGACTATGTCCTGTATGTTATGGCTAATATTAGAATTTAGCTTCAATCAAAACTTTAAAGTTGATTATCGGGGCTTGGCTTCGCCGCCGCTGAAGCCTGACCCTGCACTTTTCGATCCCTTGTAATGCTGGCGGATGTAGTAGGGCATCTGGCAGACTTTATCTCTTTTTCCGCCACTACCAGCACTGGCATGAATGCAATGGCGACGAGGTACTAGTAACTAATACTTAAGAGCCGGAGGCGAAAGCTGTGCATCAGGTCACAGGTGACATAATTGATGGGAACGTAGCCAAACACACACAACAAGACGCACAATATTTGCTATCAACAACACTTTGCAGTCTTACACAGTCAGGCATTTACCATGCATGTTGGGTATGTAAGACAGCCATAGGCAGACCCTGTTGCCATTGGATTGACAGATCTGTGCGTCCACCTGTGCCGACGTGTGCCGCCCTATCGCGGCACAGCCTTTGCCTCGGAGCCCAGGGAACGCAGTGGTTGCGCTGATTTTGGGTAACACATCCTTCCGCTCTGCAGCGGAATCCGGAAGCTCGCTTTGCACGAGCTCAGATTCGGGCCATCCATGCTCCCTGCTGTTGGAACAATGCAGTTGCAAAAATTGGACATCCATCTTTTGCGACTCTTCACCCATCCCATACATTTTGATCCCACCCTCCCCATGTTCCGGGAGCTCACCCATCTTTGTGTGCAACATACCACCAAAGGCTTCAGCTTTACTGCACTCCCGGCCCTCACGCACTTGTGCGTGAAGGTAGAAATTACAGAGGATACATGGCTCTCCTCCACCCTCGCAAATTGCAGCAAACTCCACGTTCTTCTCGGAGTTTTCTGGGAACCCTTGACTCTACAGCTCTGGGATCGGCCCTTTGGCGATCTCCGCTTTGTCCTGATGTATGTATGCTCGCAACAAGCTGCCTTTCGAGGCTATTACGGATTGGCTGGCCGGGACTCGGGGAGGGCGTGACTTTTGGGTACGTGCAGAGAAGTTTGTTGCGAAACGGCGGCGCGGGGAAATTCAACCAGGTCTGATATCCATTTCGATAATGTGTCCATCCCACACTAACCTTCTGCCAGCTTCGAGGGACTGGATCGAAGACTCGGATTTGATTGAATGAGCCGAATAAATCGAGTCGTGTTATTCCGTGGTGTAAAACGAGTACTAGACATCGAATGTGCGTATGGATACGGGTTGGGACGCTAAAACTTCCAAACACGCTCAACACTTCAGGCCAACGGTGTCATGGTCGGATGTAGCCCGCGGGATTTGACCCGATAGGACTCCGAGGAAGAAGATTACCTATTCAATTGACCACACGGGCGCTGCGCAAGTGCAGATTTCTTTGCAATGAAGTGGAAACAGTCGAACATGCGCTATTCTTCTGCAACGGGTCAGAGGATCTTCGAGAAAGGCGAAGGACGTTCAAACTGGGAGTTTCAACAAAGTTTCCGGAGGTGTTTGCTATTAATCCGTGGAATGCGACTCGCGGATTTAGATCTACAACCTTAAAAGCGGTGAGCTCGTCAAAGATAAGTGGGCTGTAGTGTAGTGGGTAGGGCATATAGGTCGATGTACTACACATTACAACCCTCCATGTTCCGAAATGGGACCTAATAGGGCAATATATTGTCCTGATACTTATCCACGCGTTGCCGGGCAACAAGGTGAGATCCGCGATTTCGGGCATGTTGTGTACTATATCGACTCGTCGTCAACCGAGATGGTATATAAGCGGACGCGTGGTTTAACCGTTCTCTCCTGTAATATACGCGGAGTGCACGTGCGGGTGCGGGCCGAAGGCTCGCAATAGCCGCCATTGATGTCTTTGAGTCGCTGCTGGTCTCCACTGGCTTCCACTGGCTGAGATCCACCAATCCCGCTGATAAATATGGCTCTGCTTTGGCCAGTGTTGTCTGAGGCCAGGCCGAGAGTCAAAAAGGTCTGACCCATTTGACCCTTTGACCGGGGTCTGACCGGGTCTGACCCTCGGCCTGAGCCTTTCCAAATTTGGAAAAATCCTTCGTTACAGCTGTTAAAGGTTGTGTGCAATGCTAGCAAGCCTTACCCGACCGTAATCCGATGTTCTGAGTGGTCAGGACGAATATCTCCTGCCTACAGTATCAATTTTGAAAGGTAGTCAGATTTACCAGTATGGAAAACTGCTATGTGAACAGCAGAGCAACCCCATATCCAAATGCACCCCAAATTGCCTGTGAAAGGATTCATAGTGATATGGATGTCAGATCATGAATTAATATAACATGTGTATGGCTCAAAACTGCGGCGGAACGGTCAGATCAAAATCGGTCAAAGGAATCAATGTTCTCTTTGCAATGAGAAATGTGGCATAATCTGGCAATGCACGGCAAAGACCATCTGTTCAATTGTACTCACACTACACGCCCGAAGGTGACTTTGAACATCCAAAGAATGATGCGGAGAGCTTCAAAGTAAGTTCAAACACGGTCATAGCCAGGGTGGGATAAATATTTTTCCGAATGGGCTCGAATTCTAGGACCACTTGGTACAATATCGACCGGTATATCCATTCTCTCAATGATCCGATTTTTCCCTGTTTTTTCCGGTGGTTCTACGAGTTTAAAACGGGTATTCCAAAAAAGGAAATCCGGCCTTGACGAAACGGTCAAAGGCCGGTCAAAGGGTCTTGACGCCTGGTCAGACCCCGTCAGACCCCGTCAAAGACAACACTGTAATAGCATAGTAACGACGCGGATCCAGCAAGCAGGGCATGTCCAGCACCCAAAGAGGCAAAATCAGTCAGTGAAATGTAAATGAAATCAAGGCAGACTTACCTCGAAGTGCACGACTCGGCCGACGAAACTGACCATCGGCCCTTCGGCTTTTTCGGTAACTTTCCGTCCGACCACCTTGCATAATTATCTCCTTATACACCCAAATGCGAACAGAAAAACTTGCATTTGCACAGGGGTGCCGTTTGCGAACACCGCACCTCGCACATCAAGACACTTATTTGAATAGCCCACTGGCTGGATGGTGCTCGGCCCCGTTTTGAGGTTGGGTATTGTGCCCGTGGGACAAAAGCTACGCAACATATGGTAAGTGGAACACTTAGAGCAGACGAGGAGCACGGACTTCACGGAATACCCTGTGTCAGCTTGAGGGCATTCCAAGAGAGGAGCGGTGGGAGGGACACCAGATTGAGGGGTAGGGAACGCCGTGGGAGACTGCTGGAATGCTACGGTGCTGTCGCAGTTCCCAAATTCACAATCGGTGTGGAGGCAGAATCCGCCCTTCTGTTGAACACTATGATATCATTCTATGAGAAATAATGGACGATACTCACGGGAGCGCGGTCGACAGGAGCTATGCTTACTCCTACATTGACCCAGGATGGGTCGGTGACCAGGTAGTAGTAATTGTCCTGCCAAAATATTACTCCATTATATTTGCCGAACAAATTAAAAGATTGCACTAACCTCACCAAAGAACCCCGCGCGAACGGTACCCGACTCATCAGCATTGCCCTGGTTCGCATTGGTATAAATGAATCCACTCCAATTGTTGTCGATGATGCGGGTAGTGTATCCACCGGACGAGGCGAGCACCCCTTCATTAACGCCGTTGATGTATAAAGAGATTGAAATGGGGCAGTTGTTGGTGATGTTATAGATTCGGGTTGCAGATGCTACGGGTACAGCCATCGTAGCGAAGAAGGCATACAGCACGGCTAGGAGCTGGATCATTGGATTCTGAATGACCGCAATCCAAGATGCTGGAATCACTTACCGTCTCTTCCTGGCCCATTGGCATTTATATTCAGCGTTCCGCAATAGTGCGATGACAGTGGCCGTAAGCAAGCACACTGCGCAGCATTCTTGTGATGTTCAGACAGTTTTGGCATCTGCCAAAAATCAGGAACGCAACATTGAATCCTTATCAGACTGCAATAGAATCGGCCCTTCGAGGTGAGTAAGTAGTGACATAGTGAGCCGATGGACGCGACGGCTACCGGCTTGGCGCGGACTGAGGGCTAGAGTGGTCCTGATCCAAGAATGCCCAGCGAGGCGGCAGAGGCAGGTCTGGGCAAGAATCCCGAATAAGGTCTGCCCCAAAAATCTGTTAATGCTGGAGATCACAACTTCTGTCGGGTTTTGTCCCATTAGCGTGTAAGCCAAGCGCGTTTTAACAAGCACCGGAATTAAATGGGAGGATCCAAGCAATTCGACGTCAATCACTGCGTTCAAACCCCCTAGACTCGGATCGTGCCGAGCCTCGCCAATGCTTACCCGACAATCGCCGCTTAACCGAGTCTAGACGTTTAGTCACGAGGCCCACACACGCTTCAGGAGGTCTCAATGGAAACCGTTCGTGGCGTGGGCAGGTAAGAGGAGTGAGTTGAGGCCCGCTGAGCCACCTAAACTCTCAACTTCTAGGCAGGCGTCGCGGACCTCAACGGCAACTAGAACAAACTCTAACCAACCCCAACTCTAGATTCGAATTCAGAAGTCCACTCGGGAAAGGGGCTACTAAGATGCAAATTTTTCAATGGGGTCTCTATCTGGCTCAATCTTATGCCGGGATTCAGAATCTGTAAGTTTTAAGCGAATTGGAGCAGTGGTTGTTGAGTTAGAGACCAAAGGATTATTACTTGTTTAGGACGGGATGACAGGTACAGCCACTCCCGATAGTAAATCAGCACATGTCTGATCGCATCAGGGATGAAATGTTCCCTGCACATTTTGCAGTGTGTTTTAACACATGGAACATATGTACCAAGGCCACCCAAACCTATCCGAACCCAAAAGACACGCACATGGAGAAAAAAAATCGGAAATTTGATTGGCAAATTTCCTAAGAAGGAGTTTTGATGCTTACATAAAGGGAGGGAGGGGCCCTTGAGAAACAAATGGAAGGTATGTTGGGATTTTCGCAGTTTGGTAGCCCCTTGCGAAACACTAGCGAGATCTGCGATCGAGAACTGTTACTTAAGGCTACATATTGAAGTGAAAATGCGAAATGCAAATGAAGCAGACGAATGGCATCCAGAGGCCTGAAGTTCCGCGAATTGATAGGAATAGTCAAGCCGGGCAGCGAGCGCAAGTCTAAAGCTGAGAGTATGAGATTCAAGCAGCCAGAAGTGAGGCCGATGACCAGAAAGAAAGCAAAATAAACAAAGGGACAAAGTGCAATCGATAGTGTCCCGTTGTACATGAGATGACTTGCAAAAGAGGCGAGAAAGCAAATATTGGATTTAGAGCTAAGAAAGGAGAAGCGCAGTGCCTGATTGAGTGCTTTGCAAGCAGCAGCTACCAGGGATGGGAGCCTCAGGCCCAGGTTAAGAAAAAATTCAAGTTCCCTGCCAATGCGATAGTGATTCGAACGACAACGAACTAAAATAAGCTAGCCGCTAAGTTCGAATTGCAGCAAGAAGATGAAAAGTCGCAGGCTGGCGAGAAGAAGAACCTGTATAACAAGAAAGCCTGGGCATTGCGCCCAGAAGTACTTAGAGTAGTCGAAGGGATATGGATTGTGGATATTCTGCGGCTCGGACTTGTGAGAACGCTGTAATTGACATGAAAACAGGGAGAAGGCGGCCCTACACAACTTCAGCGCGTCAACTGATAGAGTTGGGGTTGGGGTCTCAAATCGTGAACTAGGAGTGAATCCAATCAAACAACAAGTGAATGAGTGGAATTCAGATACAGTGTGACTATTACGACGCACGGCGAATGCAAAAATACAAATGTTCTAACTTGATGGAAATCCAACGCGAAGTTTGACGAAGTTGAATGAGAGTTTGGCTCTGATTCAAATGTAGGCGAGCACGTACTTTGAACGCAGGGTCATCCAAAAATAAATGGACAAGCTGCGCTTGAAAAGTGACTCTAAGGTAAAGAATCCGTCATTCATATTTAGGAAACATGATACGCACCCACCACATACTGTAACAAAGTGTATGGGTGAAACCATTTTGATCGCGTGACTGAAACGCTAGGCTTGAAACCAGAAATGGGCATGGTGTTATGCGTGACATCCAGGAAATATTGAAACGGGCAGCCATGGTTGCAAATAGTACACGCTATAGATTCTAAGTACCGTACAAGATGGCACCTAAGGCAGCCAGACCCTCAACAGGCCCACCTCAGGTTCTCATCGAGCGTTCTAACTACTTCAAAGCGGGTGATGAAGGCGAAAACATGTGGAAATATGCAGAGAATGGACAGCCATGGGACGCAGAGGAAAAGTGGATAACGGCGACTGAAATCGTATTTATTGTAAGTCCATTGAAGTATCAGGTAGCTAGAACAAATATTGCGTGTTTTTGGGGGGCCTTTTGAGGCCATTTAACCGTAATGCTCTGGTCCGTGAAACAACCCCACCGTTATGTGTTACTTGCCTGAAAACTTGAAACGAAACGATAAGTGCGTTATGCGGTTACGTTTCACCCCTACAAATTGGTACAGCACTTGCTGTATGATATATCATCAGCCTCTGCTTACGGATCAGGCTTGGATCAGGCATGATATATCAAACCCTCTCACTCAGAGACGGGGATGATATATCACCTTAGAGGTGAATCCTAAAGTAGGTATGTCATCCCATTTGGAATACCACATCCACGAGCGGCCCGCAGAGCTCTTGCTCACTGTTGCGCACGGCGAGCAGCTCGTTCCAATTTGGGATGAGCGCGCTGACTCAGCTAATACCCCATTTAGCGCTCTCCCGGATTAGGAGAGCCGTATATTATATTGGGAATTATAGACCATGTATACAGATAAAATCCAATAAAATCCATAGAAATACACAAAAATCACAGGCGCGCTAGTCTGAGTCCATTTCATCAGCCCCGTCATTTTCATCGCCATCCTCCTCCTCTTCGTCGTCGCCGTCCCCTTCCTCGTCGTCGCCTTCACCCTCATCTTCGCTCTCATCTGATTCTTCTGCCAACTCCGCCGCCCTCGCATTATCTGCCGCTGTCACCTCCGCTCGTCCCGTTTTAATCAGCGGCGGTATCGTCACGAAATGTTCTGCGACCACTCGCATGATTCCGGCCTGTCACACCGCATACGCGTCGTGTCCCTCCGCTGTGCGCTGTCTCTCAGAACGTCTGGGAAGTGCTGCTCGTCATGCATCTTCAGCGACTCCCACCATTCTGCACGCCATCGCAGGTACACAGGGATACGGCGCATCTCCTCCTCCAGCAAGCTGACCTCCTCCGAGTTCCGCAATCCGAGTGCACGTGTCTTCGCCCATTCAATGCATAGAGCTGTGGGCAAGGGTCAGCAAGATCATCACCGAAGGATCCTGGCACTTGCCTTCATTCACTGCTGGATTGTGATCTGCTTCCGCCGCAGACCCGTCCGCAAGCCATATCCCCGAGATGGGCCGCGCTTGCTCCTCCCTCCGTCGTTTCGTCGCCCGCCTTGACTTCTTGACCTTCTTCCCTGCCGCTCTCTCCGGATTCCTGAATGACGATTCCGGCACTGATATACCGATTCATCCACGAGGGCTATGTATCTTACCTCCAATCACCGATGGCACCTTGTATTCCGCCTAGCTTTCTCCTGTAAATAACATCCAACTCACTTGAAGAACGAGAATCAGTTCATGAGCCCAGGAACGAGTCGAGTCGGGCCTGTCCCATTACTCTACCTCTGGAGAATTCCAACGATGTCCTCGAGCAATGAGTGTACAAGTAACGTGGACGATGTTCCAATTCGGCCTTTGCTTTCCAGACCTTATATACCAGCCAAATTTTCTTTTTTTTTCAACGGACCACTAAAAAGACTCGGATATCTCGATGATACTCCGGGGAAGATTCGAACCCCCGCGTCCCGTGTGCAGAGATTGCGATTAAGTGATGCATAATGGTGACGCACCACGAGGGCTGCTTTCCTACGTTCGAACCAAGTTGATTTACACTGTGTAATCAAAGAAAAAAATACTCCAGACAGTAGCGAGCCCAAAGGCATTTTGCACCATCTATTTCTGGCAATAAATTGGAAAGGAAAAAGCGGACTTGAACCTACTCACCCCGAGGAATCGTGTCTATTCATGTCTTGCAGTTACAATAGAGAAACGATTAATATGTTGACTCAGTGTAAATCGGTGATGTCACAAAGAGGTTAGAATTCCCCCTGACAGTTACACGGATGCGGATATTTTATTGTTAAATGACGATGTGCGTAACAGCGGCGGCTCCCGAACCTAGATTCAACTCAGCTGGATTTTTGGCTGGCGGTCTTTGGAAACAAAATTGGGCTCGTAGTTTGTGCTGAATCTACCCAGATCGGCTCGAGGTAGACTGAATAGGCATTATCGAGTCGCTAGTATTTTCCAGTATAAAATTTTACCCCTTTTGACTATGTGCCTCTGTTGCATTCGGGGGGTGCCGCAAGACACGTGTCATTGCTTCCTCTTTCGTTCTTCCTCCTTTGCGGTGACCCTTCGCTATATAGCTACTTTTGCCAAGCGGACCCACGGTGCTCAAGATCCTCACAGCCGCCATGACATCTGCGCGCATCCTCTCCACCCCCGTCGCCGCCGTGCGCCACATCGCCCGCAGCACAGCCCGTGAGCGAGACCCGCATAGGCAGGCGGGCGTATTCAACACCGTCGACCTAAGCCTCATCAGGGCTCGTCTCCCGCGGCATGCACAACATCGCGCTCTTCCAGCATGCCCTGCCGCAAGGCCCGTAACAGCGTGGATCATCTGCCAACGAAACAACCATTCTCATCAGCGAACTTTCTGGCTCGCCAAATCAGCACCGTCATTTCGTTGGAACATTTGCACCACGAATGGCGGGTCGAGCCCCTGGCTGCGTGGAAGAACGATCGCTTTCGTCTGGCGCCTTCTCAGCGGTCCACCAGGAGTACGAATACACTCCAGCCAGCCATTCAAGTCAATGCGACGAGGAGGATGCTCCGGGAAGCGAGAATAATCTCTATCCTGGGGCAGCTGATCGTAGCGTGGAAGACGCACTTGACGGGTGGGGTGGCGTCGTTGTCTAGCGGGCCGGGCCTGTATTCGGACTTGCGCATATTGCAGGAGTGTCGTGCAATGGCCGACGAAGACCAGACGATTGAAGATATCCTGGAGGCGTGCAATGCCACCCCAGGTAGCCTTGCAGGTGTGTACATATTTTGTGGCCAGCCACTTCTTATTTGTCTTAGTTATGAATCCAGGCGATACCCTCGTTGGCGGGGTATCCTCCGACTTCTCCAGCCTTGCTGGAGAGTATCTGGGTGACGCTATGTCTGAGGACGATAGGTCTGAGAAAATAGAAGGGCCACAGAAAAGATGGGAATCTGCACTGTCCTTACCACCGCTTCAGCCAACTCGATCGCCTTTATTTTTCGCTCCCCTAGACACTCTGCGTAACGTTCTCAAACCTCGGTATGTTTGTTCCCTAAAGAACCGCCCTCAATATGTCTAACTTCTCACTCAAATGTCTCTTAGTCGCGAGATTATTCAGGACCAGTGGAACAAGATTGCACGCGAAGCTGGTGCAGCCGGAATTGAGTTCGTCAACGAGGTTGACGATGAAGAGGTCCCACCGGGCATTGGAATTCTCTTTCTTTACGTTGAGAGGAGTTACCTCTTGTAAGTTTTCTCTTTAGCGCGTTCTAAATCGCAATTCGAATATATACTAACCAACGCCAAGTGACATCGGAATCGCCGAACCGACTGCTTTGGCCGGGTGCGAGTGTGATGGCAAGAGTGGGTGCAACAACGCACGGCCTGGGCGATGTCCTTGCGCATCCGCATCATCCACCCTAGAAAACGGGCCGGCGTACACGCAGGTTTGGTCAAACTTGATCTATATACATACATCGCAGGGTATTCACACTTGATTTAACTTCCAGGGTCTCTTCGCTTTCACCACCGAATCCGAAATCGTCGAATGCAACAGTGTAAACTTCTCTATCCCAAGCAATTCAATATATATATTTAACTTCCGATCTGACAGGCCTGTGGCTGTTCGCCCCAGTGTAACAACCGCCTCGCCCATTTCCCGCGGCAACTCCCAGCTCAGATATTCAAGACCGAAAAGCGTGGATGGGGCGCCAGACTTCCCGTCGACATTGTCCGAGGACATGTGGTTGGGCTTTATATGGGGTAGGCATTCATTCATTTCCATGGATCCGTGTATCGTTTGAATTAAATGTCCCATCCCTAGACTTCTAATGTCAGTACATATTTTCATTTTTCCCAGTCTGACACAACACAGTGCTGAATTAATGTTCGATCTTCCCTTGCAGACGACGAGAAGAGGCGGACAAACTGTCCGGTAGCAGAGTGTCGTACTGTTTTGACTTGGACATCAACGAGGACCCGGACGAGGAGACTCCGGAAAATGCTTATAGTGTGGATGCTTATGGATGTGGTACGACGCACCATCATCTTGATACGCCCGCACGAATGAACGACTGATTTTTATTTTTCTCCCAGGAAATTGGACGCGGTTTATCAAGTGCTTCACGAACCTTCTTTACTCACAGGTTTATAACTCACGGTCCTTTTCCAGTCATTCCTGCAGCCCCAACCTCCAGATAATCACCGTTGTTTATGATACGATGCCTGAGGTTAGTCTCCTCCTCCTCATTTACATTACAACAATCCCATTCGAACGCTCACGGGTTAATCTGTTCTTCAAGGACAACATGCCTTACCTGGCACTAGTAGCGACCGAAGACATCCCAGCCTTCACGGAACTCACTTTCGACTATAATCCCGCACACCAGATGGAATGGGAGTTGAAGAGATATAGGGAGAAAACGCGGTCCAAGAAGAATAAAAGCAAGAAACAGACCCGCTGTTTGTGTGGGGCGAGTATATGTAGGGGATGGTTGTCCGTGGTTGCTTGAGATTCGCTCTCTACGGACCGTTTGCCAGTGACTTTGTAACTTTCTTGTGTGACGGCGGATTGGTATCACGAATATCGGGCGGAGAAATGCAGTCGCATTTGTAAGATTCAGGAATCGGAACTCCGTACAACTAGCGAGACTTAATTTCTACTTAATCTTTCACTGTGACATCCGCATGTAAACAGAGGTGGCGAGCAGACTCGTAACCAGTCTGTAAAACGAATGCCGAAAAATGCGGCGAGCGCTTCGGCGTTTTACAGACTGGTACATCTTGGGAAAGGGGATTGAGCTGCCAACGGAGTTTGAACAAATTGGCAGGTGCCGCGATCGGCCGATAAGGAAGCCATCAAAATCGATCAATTCTGCCCAAAACTCGATGGCCTTTCCTGCTCTTCCATCCGCAATCAAAAAAATTCTGAAGAGGCAAATGTGCTTATTTCTAGCATATAAAGGTTCATGAAAATTTAAATTTCCTTAAATTTCAAAGTGCAAGAGAGAGCACGGGCCTCAGCCAAATTTTAAACTCCGCTGTCAGCCCGATGCAAGATCCCGAGATGTACCAGTCTGTATACAACTGAAGTGCTTGCCACATATTTTCGGTATTTTGTATACAGACTAGTCACGAGTCTAGGTGGCGAGAACACCCAAAGAAAACCCAACGACCAGGTTCATGCCGCCTGCGCTGTTCATGGTTAGAAATCTATGTCGACTCTTCGTTGCCTCGTTATCAGGTTTGTAGTTGATACCTTGACCGGGAATGTATCGGAAATATATGGCGCGACCGCTAAACCTGTAAGACTGTCGAGGCTCTTGGTATTTTTAGTGTTCCAATAGAGCTTCAGGCCGTCCACGAGACCGGAAACGCGTCCCTCCGAATCGCCGGCGGAAGCTATGTTCTTCTCCTCTTTCTTGGCTGCCCAAGCGAGGAGTCGCGTGCGGTGGCTCTTGAAGTCAAAAAACGGGGCGGCATAGCCGCAGGACTGTGTTCGAGCTCAACAGTGGAGGAGAGAGCGCATGAAAGGATGCTAGCATTCCGAGCCGACCTTGTAGACATTGACGACAATGACAGAGCGGGTTCCTGGCTTGTGTGATTGGGGGGGAATGAAGCTGTTGAACTCGGGCGACCCGAACTCGTATACGGTGCCTGTTGGTCTTGAGTATCAAGCATGGTCCAAGCGCCGACCTGGAAGAATTACCTTGTCCATAGAGCCTGACAACTCTGGGCAGTCTTTCGAAAGCATAGAATAAGACTGCGATACGCCCGTTCTCACGCAAGTGAGAGACGGTCTCGACACCTAAAGAAAAGTCAATTCAAGTTGTGCTGTCCTGTTATTCTTGATGAACTTGGCTATGAGTAACGCGGATGATGATTTGAGATGTTGTCTGAGACTCTGATTCATTCACTTCACACGAACGCAAAAGGTGAGTCGAATCCTGGTGCTGGCATGCATTCAGGGCACAACTGTCTCTTTTGCATCCATCCACTGCACACGGAGGTAAAAAGGGCCACATATTAATGAATGGAACTCCCATCAACTAATCGACAAGTCGCCTTCCCACTTCACCCATGGCTTCGTGTCATATCTGAGTTCGAATCCCCCTGGAGGCATAGAGTTGTTCAATTGTGATTTTTTCTTCTAGGGGCTTAGACGTTTAACACTTGTTCCAACAGTAAATATTTCTTCGAATATTACACAATAAATATTTCTTCGAATATTACACAATGTGCAACTTCCATCCTCCCGGTGACCTGACTCAGACAAAACTTGCATACAATTTTAGTAATTTTTTTTTTCTCATATATCGCTGTTCATCCTCGTCTGATTTAGTCCGATCCGAGAAATAAAAGCGCCTCATCGGCAAATCACTCTTTCACTTGAGCCAGATTTGACACTGCAGGAGGGAAACGGGGATCGGCATCACAAAAATAGGTTGTTTAGAGGCCCACCATACACCTGGGGGACCCGTTTTCTTCTAACATGGGTAAAATCATTCCATTTCTCCTTGAAATGCTAGTCTGAATCTACTGGCACCGGTCTTACCGGACCTTAGATTACCGTGATCAAAGCGTGACTGCGCGTAAATTGTCCCACGCTCCCAATGCGGAATATACGCTCGCAAGCCGTATCTGAGTGATATACCAAAAGAAAGTGTGCATAAAGTGATTAATTAAGTTCGTTAAAGCTTCCTGAGCTTTCCCGAAGCAAAAGTCTCAAGATTTGGCCTCATTGCATCAAAGTAAGAGCACAATCGACGATTGGCCTGCGAATACATCAATTAAAAGCTCAAGACTGTATCGAAACCTCTAGGATGTTTCTAAGTGGTCTTGCGGGCAATACATGTCATTTATATGTTGGTAGACGGTGCAGGGCGGTGGAAATGGGCTCCCATCCCGATTCAGCCCGTGGGAGAGTTCACGTGCAGTCACGCATTGATCACGGCAATCCAAGGTCCGGTAAGACCGGTGCCAGCAGATTCAGACCCCATATAAAGTTCATCGACTATCTTTGAACATGTGGAGTCTGGCTATGTGAGACTATTGAAATGCAGATAAACGGAAAAAAAAAGTCGCGCACAAACCGTAATGCCCTTAGAAGGATCTGAACCTCCGTTGTCCACTGATCCGCCATGAGCTTCGCGCACCAGTAAAGTAGATGAGGTACCAATTCGTCCACGATGGTTGTTCATTAGCTTTGAACCGAGATATGACTCAGTCAGTCTACAGTAAAGACGTTTCTATCAATCCACGAGGGCTACATCCCTGACTTTAGAGCTTGGACATGACACAGGATTCATGATCCCCCTTCTCAGTAAAACATTGATTGGTCCATTACCGGTTAGGTCAAATAGCCAAAGAACCTCCAAGGTGGACCGTGGATATTCGAACCCCCATGTGAGGGTTCAATCGGATGATCATCCGAACCGACACCTGCAACTGGAAATGAATTCCGAAAAGCCGACTTGAACAGTGAATTCAGTATGCCCGAGGTGGATGCCCACCGGGAACCAGTGTTGGCATTGACCGGGTCAAGCAAATAGTAAACTGGCAGTAAGAGCCCATAAACCTCTTGAATTCATATATATTCGAGTAGTTTGGTGAAGAGTAGAAAGGTTGAAAACTGGTTAGTCAGTCACTGACACTGCGGCCGAGGTCTGACCCGGGGGTCAAGTTGCTTTGAACCCCCTTTGACCCCGGTCAATGCCAACACTGCCGGGAACTAGCCTGCGCTTCTCATTTTCCGAGAATGACAAGAAGTGAAAAAGGAATGCTTCGATGGATACGCAGAGGAAAATGCATGTGTGATGCTTGAATTTACTCACTCCGGAATGTAGATACGATTAAATCAAGTCCCAATCTTTGTTGACTCACAGTAAATACATAGATAAATAAAAGCCACCAGTCAAGTCAAGTCAAAAAGACAAACTAAACTGCTTTATGCCCCTCGGGAGGATTCGAATTTAGTAACCACATGCACGGTGCGTAATCGGTGATGGTACCAATCCGTCCACAAGGGCTATTTACATTACTTTCGAACCACTCACTCCATGATCCTTTTGTACTCGCAGTAATGAAAAATAATTGCTGCGACCAAAAAGGCCGCCATATGCGCTCTGGAGCACTGAAGCCCCACCCTCCATCTACCATCCTAAAGCACGGGTGTACTTCATCGACACGGGCTACTTTCGAAGTAGATGAAAAGCATTTCCCTAGTAAACGCGACCCAACATTTTGGGAGCATCTGAAAATATTCGTATTTCTAGTCCAGCGGTTGTGGAGATATGAATATTTGCAGGATGCTCCCAAACACCGGGTCGTATACACTAGCACAAAAAAGCGCACCGGAAAGCCAAAGGCCGAGTCTCAGCTTGTGCCTGAGACAGCCCAAGATTCTTCAAGCAGCTCAGGTCGGGCCTCCTGAGTGCGCAAAACAGCCGCGGTAGGTGGAACCTGTACTCTTGATTTTTTTCTTTATTGATTTATATATGTGCGGGAGGCCGCTGCGGACCGTCGCCAAAAGGTTCTCGACGGTGCGGCCCGTCCGAAAGTAAAAGCGAGGTGGGAATATGTAGTGCGGAGCCCGAAGAAATAGTTTGGATGGTTGGTTGGTTAATGTGTGTTAAAAGGCTTATTTTGGTTGAACGGTTTATATTTGCTTGTGTGGTTACAATGGGTTACTCTTACTTATTTGGTTTAACGGTTTGACATGGTTAAATGTTTCAACATTCGTGAAATGCTATTTGGAACACATATTTGTATGGTTAAACCAGGTTTAACCTCGGGTAGTCGATTAGCGAGTGTTGTGTTTTACGTCACTCTTTGGGCCATTTCCATGTTCGGCTTGGAAGTAAGAGTCCCATGGTAAGTCTGATTTTAGATGGCTCCCGGAATCACAGTTACACAGTGCGCGAGGCAACTACTGGGAGCCTCTCTAGAAATGAGGGGTAAACACGGAGGCTCAACGTCGTTGAGGCCCCATTTATGTCAGTCATCCCCATTCAATTCTTTACAATGACGAGTTTTCATAGACAGAAAATGAACATAAAAAAAAACCGCAAAACCGTTTTACATGCATAGCGTGAGTCAATCTACCATGACCCTCAATCCCTCCAGTTGTTGAAGGCGCTCCAAATGGGCTTGCGACGTTCCGTCTGCATCCGCAATGGAAATAGATTCCAGGCGTGTAACTCCGGCCGCAACACGCCTGGATTCAACCATGCGCACAATGGAATCGTCAAGCACAATTCCAATCATGAAGAGGCTGGTCAGGGCAGGAAGGAGGAGCCGCGTAGACGACGGATCGAACGTGAGCTGCCTGAATAGGTAGCTGAGGTTCGCCGGGCCCTTCAGCCCTTGGCGGCTGATGGTGAGGGTGCGCACCGTCGGGGCTGCCCACAGGACGTACGCGACGGACGTGCTCGAGAGGAAGTGGTCGATGTGGAGGTGGGTGAGCGGGCTGCGCGACGCGGTCAGGAGTTTCTGCACGGCTTCTGATGTGTGGACCGATTCGGCAGAGTACCGGAGAAGCTGCAGGGCGGGCAGGGAGATGTTGCCGAATGCGATATCTCCGACGCAGGACAGGATATGCAGTGTCTTGAGGCGAGTGTGCACGACGCTGAGTTTCTGTGGTGGGCCTTGCGGCTCGAACGAGCAGTGCACGAGGTGCGGCGCAATATCGAGGAGATTTGTGTCGCCCGTACCATGCGTAATTTGCTCCCAGGGCAACTTCATGACCGTCCCAGGCCGGAAGTGGGCGCGCAAACACAGATCGTAGAGTTGCGGGGCGATCTCGAACGCGTCAAACGCCCGCGATTCGTGCGAGTCGCACGTAAGATGGAGTTTACGGAGGAGGGGCAGGCGGCCGCGGATGCTAGCCAGCTTGGACATAAGGGTGGTTTACTTCCAGCCGTGCGACCTGCCACTGCGTCGTGCGAGAAAGGAAAACATCAAACACCTGCGCGAAAATTCCTGAGGCATTGGTGTACGTGCCGCCGTCCTCGCAATAGAATGAGATGGACAAGGGATGCTCCGCGGTGCGCTGTAGCCAGGTTTTGGCGGCAGCGACGGGGTCGCTGCGGAATATTCTGCGGCTGGAACAGTGGTACTTAAAATTGCCCCACAGCGCGGGCGTCGAGGCGGCGACATTCCTCCAGTGGGTGGAGATGTGTGTGAGCAGCCATGGGCCTGTCGCAATATTGAGAACGACGCGGTCCTTCTCAGGAATACTCTCCGAGTAGCACATGAATATGTGGGACAGGACCTCTGGCGGAATGCGGCGGATGGGCGCAGCAGTGGCTCGATAGTGATCGATATGGCGCGTTATGCGCCTGTATTCGTGCTCCAGGTCCGCGAGGTCCCGCTGTAGGGTTAGGGGTTAGAATCCAGACCTGGATTCCAGGATAAGATATATAGGCACGTGCTCGCGCTGTGCTGTGCTGTGCTTAACTCCGACCGCCCACGCGCTCTCTCCATTCATACCGCCTCACTCTCACTGCTCCCACTCGGCACATCGGCGACTCCGCCCCTGTTACGCATCGTTCTCCCGCCTCGGTCCGGGCTCTCGGCCAACCTCATCGATACTTTCCCAGCCCCGACTCGGCACTTTTCATTTCTGGTTCAACTTCTCTCTGCTCCATTTCGTACTGTTTCGTACTGGGTGTCCTCTTGTATTTAAGCTGTAGTCTTGCGATATATCCCCTGCGCGTTTGCCAGCGTTTTTCTGCTACATCTCCGCGTGCTGTTGAATACACCAGCATTCTAACACCAGTCACTCCTGCCTTCGCGTTCCGCTCCATCAAATCGGTTCTATTTCCATCCACCAGAATTCTGAGTCGCCAGAGGACTCTGGATGCTTGGGATATAAATGCCAAAAATGATGAGCTCCCAATTGAACCGATGTTATCCTAATTATTATGGACTTATTTAAGTGAAGGACGATCAGCTCTTTGCAAAGTCTGGTGTGTATATATGTGCACTTCTTGAATCCTCTTCTGGGCTACGAAAGAGAGAAATCGAACAACTGCAATCACACATTGATGGGTGTGGAGGGGCGGTCTCAACGTTGCGAGCTCTAGGTCGCAAAGCCACTGCGCACAAGAAGGATACCCCATTAGGTCTTCCACTGAAGCAGCAATTGGCTTTTACCTATATGGATCCTGGAAAGCTCCGGACGGCCGAAAGTCCTCTATCGCCAAATGGCATGCGAATCTCGAGTTCGATACAATCTCTTGATGTAGGTAGACTTGCATGCGGCAGTCGAGCGGAAAAAAAATGAACGTTGCGGAAAAGCCCCGTTGTACAGTGCGAGAAAATGCTCGTGAGGCTTCAATCTCATGATAGCGACTGCAGATGTTTTCATAGAGAAAGAGGTTTATTTGACTTTCACCTAAGCATCAGCAAACAATAGTAAGTACACATTGTCGTTTGCCACATCAAGACTTGTGTGACTAGCAGTGTTGGTGAGGTCCCGATTGCAGACAGCTCTCGATTCTACCATATCGCACCTGCAGACCGTGAACATCAAGCCCTGCGCACAGCGGACTTCGATGTTTCCGATTTGACAACATGAAAATGGAAATAAGATAATATCGATCCAGGAAGCAAACGGGCCGGAATGACTGGCGGTTCGTGGATTACATTCCGTTCAAGTGAATTCCAGGAAATCATTCACTACTTATATTATGGGGATTCGGGATTACATTTCCATAATTGCGTCTACAAGAGTAATTATGTTTGAAAATCCAAGAACACAGTTTGCAGGCATCTGTGTCGGCTGTAATCGAATTTGCAGAACCGTTGCGCGAAAATTCATCACGCTACACGCTACTAAATGTCCATTATATGCAACACAAGACTTCCATTCGAAAACGAGGAGAAAATACATCAAACGCAACGACACAAAAGATCACCACTACCACTCCTGACCACCGTTCCCTCTGTTTACTCGGCCTACTCTTTAACCTCCCTGAGAAGGGGACCACCGGCAGGATCCATCGTGGGAGTCGGGGCCACAAAACTTGACGCATTTCTGAAACCAAGGAGTATCCGCTTGAGGAGGGGAGATCCCTGCGGATCCGTCGTGGGAGTCGGCGCTACAAAGCTCAACGCGAGCGAGCGGCGTAGAAGGATTCGGTCGTCCTCCTTCGGATAATCGTCGATTTCCCGCAGCACCGGACTCCCCTGCGGGTCTGTCGTCATAGTCGGAGCCACGAAGCTCGAGGCCGGGGCCCCGCGTGGCAGGATGGGCTCGTAGAGCGCCCTCAGCATCGGACTTCCTTGCGGATCTGTTGTGGGAGTCGGCGCGACGAAGTTCGATGCAGGGGACCTTTGGAAAAGGGGTGATCCCTATATTCGCAGCGTGGGTAATCCAGTATAAAGGCTCCGATAATAAAGGAAGGCGTCTCACCACGGCCAGTGCGGCAGCATTTGACGCCCTCAGGGCATTGGCGGCAAAGATTAGAACGGCGGGGTTGAACAAGAGCTGCATGGTGAGTCAATGGGAGAGTGATGCGGGCGGAAATCCGGTGCGCGGACTCGACGCATGCTGAGCAATGGAGGATTTATGGAAACCAACTTGGTATGCATCTACACTCAGCTGCGCCAGCGCCCAGTGTAACAATTCATTTGAGCTACGTTCCGAAGCTCCGGGTTTGCTGGTGGATTGCCGCAGGGGCCCTTCCAGAGGCATTGTCAAACCTGTCTCTGAATTCAAATAGTGTAGGAACGTCGGCAAGAGACACTTAGACAGACAGCTGGCATGGGTGAGTGCTGTTAAAATCCAGGCACCCGCTAAGCATTGATCAACAGGACTTTGATCAGTTTCGACTCGGAACACTCAAGGAAATTAACCGCAAGCGAATAATGGAACCTGAGTCCCACGCAGAGGGCAGGGGTAAAGTGACGATGTGACGTTGCAGTGTCGCTGCAACTGACGCAGATCGGCGCAGCACTTTTTTTTAACTGACGCATACTGACGTTTGATTCACACAGGTTAGGTAACACCGGCGCTTGACTGCCGCAACCTCAATTGTTCATTGACGCATCCAAGACGCACCCACTGACGCCACTGCAACAGTCAGCGAAAATCATTACTCATGCTACAGGACCTGCTGAGGGTTTAATGAATGATATTCTATCATATGTAATGAATTCACATGATCGGTACAAACGCGAGAAAGGTTTCGGAACCGGGAACATTAAACATGTTTTGCGACGGACAAGAAATACTGGACCAAAATACGAATGTACAATGTTGGAATATATACTAGCGGTAGTGTAATGGTATCGAGCTTGGATATTAGTTTTTTGGCCAATGAAGGTGTCCAATGAACTGAGAAGGAATACTACGCGCGCTCTGTATCCCTATACAATTCTCTATACCCGCAGCATCCAATGAATCGGTGTTCCTGGTCTTGTTCATAGGGGCGTCTTCATGCGCACTTGATGCCGTGCGCTTTCGCAAGCGGAGGATGGTACCCCGGCTAAATTCGATTGGGCAGGGGATCGGCTACAGGCGGAACTGACCGAATATGTGAACTCATTCAACTGCTGTAACAGATTCTCACCAAATTCGGGTGACACACAGTCCGAGTTGGTCGAGGTCATAGAGCTCAATGCAGTCAGTGCCCCCCAAAAATCCCCGGCTGTTGGTGCTGAAATTCTTCGGAAATGACTGCAAAGCGTCGTGAGTGGTGCCCTACTCAAAGATAATTTACATGCCTCATCCCGAAACCAGGCCAAGGTTGCATCTGGAACGCGCGCCAACAGTGCCGCGAGCTCGGCCATCCTGTGAAACCGATGGCTATGCGACGAGATGGGGGGGGAGAAAAAAAACGGATCACCGCGGAAGGCATCCATAGTCTCTCGCTTACTGCATACCATTGCTGCGGCTGTGTAACGAAGCTGCAGCTCAATCAACTAACTTTGTCCATTGCTCTGTATGCCTCGAGGGTGTCCCGGCGTGTGTCGACAATTTCACCCTGAAGCGGCGAACGTCCGAGTTTAATGCTTCGCCAGACCCGATTAAAGTTCCAATAAATCAAGAACAGACGACATGCAGTTCCTACAGCAGATGATCGTTGCTTGGTTAGGGTTCTGAGTTGGCCGTCATGTAATTAGCTTAACTAATAGTATATAGTCTGTGCCCCGATTTCATGGCAAAAATGGTAAATAACACGAAACCTTGTCCAATTTTCTCTCGTGCTCCGAATGACTAAATCATAACCTTTCGGCAGCAGTCGAAACTCGGATATAATCAAACAAAAGAAAGCTACTTGAAACAGCCAACAGAGGAAAGTCCAGAGTCGCAAGTAGTTTGTAGCCACCAGACAGAAGATTAGAACAAGGTAGGTGATGTCGACCATCGTGGCAGGAGACAAAGTCTGAATGTCACAAGCGTCACAAGAGCACCCAAAACGGCAGGCTTAATCAGTTGTCGATCTGTCTTGTGTATGGACAGGATGATGGCACAGATTTCCCATGTTTGTTATCAAGCTTTTCGAAGGGTCTCTAGTTGTGATGGAACTCACTCCTGGCATTATTACTGTCTCAATAACTCAACCGTATTAGGAAGTCAGCCATCAATCATTCACGAGGCAGTAAGAGCAGAGGTTGAATACTGCCGCTATTACTTGACACGGGGGTGCGCGTAGTTTAACTTTCACAGCCGAATGACTAGATTCTTTTCAGCGTCAAAATTTATTTAAGATGCATGAACTAGCGGACCCATGAAGACATTTAACCAGCGGTGATGTAGAGTGACGGTGCCAGAGGCACAGTGTTGAGGTTGAAATTGAACAGTTCTAGTCTGAATGGAATAAAATTGAATGCTTGGGCCAAAAATCAGAGGAATTTGTGATGGGGGACGGACCAACTTTGAACATCACTTTGCCGTCTAACAAAGTTCTAAATTTTTGAATGTCCTGTCAAGTTCTGAAATTTTTCGTGACAGGTTTTACCCTCTGTGCATTTCCCTCGGGTGCTGAAGGCTCAATGTGGGAACTAGCTCCCAGTGCGGTTAGTTTCAACGTCCATATGTGCAGAAAAGCCAACTTAAGCTGAACACTATTTTGTAAATAACTTGGTCAGGGTTCAAATTGGATGGCTCTCGCACTTACCATGTGGTGAGGGATGTATATGAGAGTCTCTTCACCCTTCATCCGAAAATTTGTCGGTGGATGCGTCAGTCAGCGTCAATCCAATGCATTGACACAGATCGGCGCTCACAGCCCAAAGTAGAGAGGCTAGGAAATTGCAAGCACTTACTTGGATATTGTGCAGGGGTTTGAGATGTCACAATTGCAGAAAGAATGCATTTTAGTAACGTCGAGTGAATCGGAGACTGACGCAGTGGCGGCGGACGGCTTGAAACTTTTAAACATATCTTGCTTTGGTGATATCGAGGAGGAAGCGGAATTCTGTCATAGAAAATAAGTGAAAAAGATTTAGTGCCGAGTACATCCAGGAAGTTGAACCAGTGAACTCTCATGGGTCACAAGATGTTGAGCAGGTGCGAATGATGGCTAGAGCGGTATTGTAGCATTGTAAGGGAATAAATAAAACAATGATATCCTATTTCGCGACGAAGAACAAAAGGGCCACAAGACCGCAATATTGGCAAGAAAGTAAAACGAAATGAAGTACTAGAGCAATATAAGTAATGTCGATAGAGACAAGATGATTAGTTGCCCGGCAAAACTTGAAGCCGGCCAAACACAATGTCACAGGGCGCCGAGGGCAGCAAATTCTCAACTCAGTTCAAACCCTTCGCAAATCGTAGGCGGAATTCATTATCAAGGTCCAATTTTAAATATCGAATTCAACGCAGCCATCATAAGAGATCAGCCGTTTGATGTAGAGACCGCTTGCCTGTTATATCAAGTGTTATATTATATACTGTACAACATCAATCGAGTGTACTGAAAGTTTCATGCAACTCATGGACCTTTCTTTTATATATGCAGTTCTAATCATGCTATCGAGTACTGAAGACCAGCAGCGGAGTTAGCTGTTCACTGCGGCCGATTTGATGTTGATATGCGGCAGACATTTTTCTAAACGTAAACCTATTTTGTGAATGACGGAGTCAAAGATTAGAATGCTACACATATAGGACTTGTTCTGCCCTGTAATACCCAAGGGGGATTACAGACAGTCAAATCGGCGCAACGCAACCCCTGACGCATAGTGGCTGTGTATTGACGCAGAACGGCGCACACGTTTCGACCAGGTGGCGCGTGTAGCTTCACCTTCGCAGCCTGATGATTGGATTCCTGTCTGCGTCAAAATATATTTAAATCGCATGGACAAACGGACCTTGAGTGACCTAAAACCCACAAAATAAATCAGACATTTAATGCGGTAATGCAGAATGACACTTTCGCATGTAGAGGCGCAGTATTGAGGTTGAAATTGAATCAGTTCTCGTCTGAATGAAATGAAATTGAACGCTTGGGCAAAAATCAAAGGAGTTTATGGTGGTGGACGGATCAACTTTGGACATCCGTGATTATCACTTTGTCGTTTAACGGTGTTTGGAATTTTTGAATGTCCTGCCGAGTTCTATCTTTTTTTGCGACAAATCTTGCCTTCTGTGCACTTCCCTCGGGTTCTTAAGGATAAATGTGGGAACCGGCACCCAGTGCGGTTAATTTCAACGTCCATATGTGCAGAAAAACCAACTTAAGCTGAACACTATTTTGTAAATAACTTGGTCAGGGTACAAATTGAAGGGCTCTCGCACTTACCATGTGGTGAGGGGTGTATATGAGAGTCTCTTCATCCCTCATCCGAAAATCCGTTACGAGTACTTATGTTTACATATGTTATCATTTCTTTCAAATCTCAGGGCACCCAAATTCGATCACTTTTTTACTAGTTTCCGATTTCGTTGAGGGACCCTTTTAGTGGCTGTAGCTAGACTTTTTAGACACTGCCACTATTTACATTAGACAAAAAGCTATTAAAAATAGCGGCTGTGCCTTTGTTCGTATTTGGTTGATTGTTCGTATTTACTTACTCGGGGAAAAATACCCCCTACTCGGTGAAAAATCATCACACGCGCACATACAGTTAAAAAAGTTTTTTGTCGTTGATTTAATCGGGCATCTCCGATGTTCGGTTAATGCCGTCCGTGACTCGCGTGTTTCTATGACCCGCGATCTTGGCCTGCCCCGTTTTCAATATCTATCGCATTCGATTTAGGCCCATCATGCGGTTGAGCGGGTCCCACTGGAAGTCTGTAAGCGGTATTGAATGACAATCTCAACTTTGATAGATGATCTGGCTGAACGTCTGATTGGGGCAACCACATATGATCATTACTACTACCAGTGCACTACTTGTGGAACTGAATATCCACGCTCCCGTCCTGAATTTTCTGCCTACCGCGTGGTATTTCCTTCGGCTTCTACGCAGTACCTCGCGTCCGAGTAATAGCCATTGCTGACGGTCTTGAGTACGATCCGTTCGAGGCCTGAGAATCGTGATTATGCTGACCTCCACCGATCTTGGGAGTCGGTGCTTCTGCAGCCTGTATGAATTGAAATCACTGGAACTTCTCTGGAAATATTATCGCCGGTCAGTTTGGTGAACAGTGACTCACTGTTCACCAAACTGACCGGCGATAATGAGGGTACAGTCAATTGAACATTTATGACTCGAGGTTGCTTCAGGATCTAATTGAGTCAAGACGATGGGGAACGCGGATTGTAAATTAAATTAGGTGTAAGTGAACAAGATTTGCTTAACCTAACCAAATGGCAACCACTAAATGCCAAGCTATCATTGTGTATTTACATGAACGGGACCAAACAAAACGCAGCCTCTGCTGCCAATCAAGGCCAAACACCATGCGTCACTCGTCATCGCCGATGGCATCGACCATGTTCTCGAACGGGAACAGCGACCCAACTCGCTCCACCTCGTCTTGATCATCAAAAACCAGCCTCCTCTTGTTATTTCCCATGTCCTTGTCGACGTCGGTTTGGCTTGTTTTTTTGGCTTTGGCCTCGGCGATTCTCTGGGCAATCTTAGCGTCCTGACGCATACATTGTCCATCTAACACCAGGTCAGTACCAGCAGAACCTCGATTTTTAGCTACTCACTTCAATCAAATGGGCTGGTCCGATGCAGTAATCTTCTTTAAGTGTCAACTGATGGTGGGCCATGTATTCCGCTAGACGCTCAATCGATTTTTCTGCGAAACACTGGTCAGTTAATGTCTCTTTTTTTTTTGTGAATGTAAATGCTCACTAGCCGCAGATTTATCATAGAAAGTGTCCATGCTGTATGCTGAATCCGACAAAGTCCGAAGTGGGTAAATGTATGTGATGTTGAGGCAGGAGAGGAATGGGAAGGACGGAATATTGGATTGGTGGTTTGTCGCTATATTCTTCGATTTTTTATAGCTCTTACTTCGTCTCATATTTTTTGCCACAGCATTAAAATCATTGGATCGGGGGTATAGTCTCAATGATCGCACGCACCAATGGATGTCCCTTAATTTTCGTCTCAGATGCAAGTACCTCTTTCTTCGATCGACTCCATCAACTCCTCGATCCCCTTCCATTTACCGTCCACTCCTTTTTGTACAGCCTCGTGGAAAATGGACCGGATCGACAATCGCGTGCTCCAATGTATGTCCCTTAATTTTCGTCTCCAATGCAGGTACCTATTTCTGCGACCGGCTCCACCAGCTCTTTGATCCCCTTCCGTTTACCCTCCACTCCTTTCTGTATAGCCTCCTGGAATCTATTGGGAGTCCCTGATTATCCGCTCTCAGTGCTTTTGGGGCTGTTCTTTGCTGTGCCTATCCGCCGGTTTCACCTATGCTAGCTTGTTTACTTCTCGCTCCCGTATTGGTCATCACCATCGACGTATCCGCCTTGACTTCCTGCACAGCCTACCGTAGGAATCTACTCCATGTCCTGCTACCATAGCCAACGTTTTTATTTCATATTCTATTTATGACTCTTCCTGCCGAGAAGATCGATCGACCTCCTATTTCGCCCTTGAAAAGGCTCTGTATGTTTCCTTATTGGTTTACTAGCATTCCTCCCTGTAGATATCTAGGCGACCCCACCAAGTATGTCGTTCATCTTACGTCTATCTTGCCCGTTTTTCTCATGCATTTATTATCCAAGCAAACCTGTTCGCAGGACCGCCAGAATGTCAACCGGTGGACGCATCCCAAAGTGAGTTTACCAACCGATACTCTTTGTTTTTTTTTCCCGATTTATTTATACATCATAGGAAAATGATTCCCCAGCCTGAGGTTCCCGCTTCAGAATATCATGAAGGTGCCTGTCGGAACAGAGTCCGCTTCCTCAGACGGCCAGTGAGTTCCCATTTGCGCGAGCATACTCAGCTTCAATTTAAGCCTGTTATTAGTATCGAATGGGAGGCTACGCCGCCTCCGGAACTATCCGATTCTGCGGCTCGTGCCAGCAAGCGCGGATATCCAACCTCTTTGTCCCCCGATACCATTGAAGATGACATAGACAATACAGAGTACGCCTTTGCCTTACTGCCTTGTATCTTACTTATTGTGCATTCAGGTCTGCTCGCAAGCGGGTCCGTTTTCCTGGCGCCGTTGGTATTGGCGAAAAGTCGCTTGTCACGAACGGCTATAAAGGGTAGGTTATTGATTTATGGGTTGAATGCGTATTGATATCATTTTTTTATCAGAGACTTAGCCGATAAAATACCTGGGAAACAGTCTCCTTCTGTCATCATGTCTCCTTCCGGTGCTTCTCTCGTGTTCGGCCCGGCCCCTTCGTCTCAGCGCACTCTCGACATTCGGCGCACCAAATCAGCGGAATCCAAGCTCGCACCTGTTCCTGGCCTTCAATCTGACGAGCGCCCTTTGTCCCACGTGAAGGATGCCTATTTTCAGTACGTTTTCATGTGGGTTCGATATCAACTTGGCCACTCACGCCTATGAATTTTTATTGTTCCTCCAGTCTAAGAACTTAGGCTCCGTGACACCTGAAATGTTGAAAAGGTCCCATGTGCCCGACTCAAGCATGCGTTCTTCTGGTGATAGTTATGGCGAGGCTGCTACCAAAGGATCTGCTGGGTTGATTGCGACTTCTGTGTCTAACGATGATCGTGACGGCCATAATCATGGTTCCGGCAATCGTGACGGATCCCATCCCATGAAGCCTCGCAGATCTCTTCGTTCGGCCCGTGCGACTACCCGCAGCTCCGCCTTCTCAAGCCGTTCTCGAAGAATACAACATTCTTCATGTTGAATACGTCATCTTGTATTTTTTTGGAGCTGTCCTGACGCTCTCTTTATTCAGCAAACTCCGGACGTGGACGAAACTTTCAACACCGAACTTCAAGATCCCTTGTTGGCTGCAAGCTACCCCGGTTTGCCGAATCTCTAGTGCGTCCGTGCTTTATATTTTTGTCTACCACATTAATTTATTATTTCCTCCTTCAGTGCAGTGCCAAGGCCGGACCGGGTAATATGCTTCTTAGCAGCTGGCCCCAGATTATTCCTGATCTTCCTGAGGCATTAGTCTATTCTTCTCTGATCTTCGTCTTCTATGTACTTAATCTTTTAGTGAGATATTTATGCTCTTCGACTTCGTCCAGCATGGTCATTACATCAACCCAGCTCGCATCAACCACATGCTGCTCCAAGCGGTGATGCCTATATACTTCCGTGAGAAGTTTCGGTACACAATCTCTGTCGGCGTGAAGCCCTGTCAATGGTCACGGGGCGAAATCTGATGCGCCTTCTGTCCGCCATGTCACAGTCCGCCTCCATGCGCAGGAGGCTGAACGCGTTGTTGGCTGTGTAGGCGCTGTCTTTGGCTAGCGGGAAATTCATCTTCAGATCGACGAGGATGCAATCACTTTTTCTACCAAGTCGTACAAACCCCCTGGTCACCTCAATTTTTTATGATCCTTCTTTTACTCATTCAACTTGCAGAGAAAACGGCCGCCAAAAACCTTCGGATCGCAGGCGTGGCTAGCCCCGCTGCTAAGCCCGGTACCCCCAGGCAGTCTTCCAGCTCCGCCGGCTTTCAGACGGTTCTTGGGTACGACGACACCAGTAAGTTACTTTTTATGCTACTCTCCTGTGGACATTGGGTTTAAAAAGTGGGCGGTTTCTGTAATACCCCACCGCGTTCCCCCTTATCTTGACTTCATCCTTTCGTCAAATACCTCACCCAAAATTCTGTGATGTCTGGTAATTCACCTTGCCTTATATCCTTGTCGACTTTCTCATATATTTTCGTAGTCTCCCTGACCATCGCGCACCCAGACAGATACATTGATCTAATCCACAAATATCCTCTCATCATCATTCTCGACGACAGCAACTATAACTATTTGTGGGGTTCCCTTATTGAGTGAATGGGCTGGATCGACATGTTCCGCCTGGCTTGTTCGTTCCCAAAATGGGAAATAATATTAGAATATCCCATGTCTATCGGTCTGAGTTGTGAATCGCTTCTCACTTCTTACCATGCAAAATTGAGCCGGTCCTTTTATTAGTTGATAACACACTTTGTTTTATGTCCTCAGGTTTGACTGCACTTATTGAAACTATGTATGATGGTTGGTTGTCTGGTAGTAGTTGCTCGTACTTTTAAATGTAATTGCCCTCCCGATGTGTTATTGTCCCAACAAAACAACATTCGCTGATTAAATTCAGAGGACGCACGCACTGCTGTGTATGGTGCTGTGTGGCAGAAGAGGCTGTAATTGTTTGATGATGTATGGCAAAGAAGGTTGAGATGTTCGGATTCTACGCATCAGTCGACGAGGGTCCACATTAATTTTGATGCGGCTTATTCTTATTATTTGGATCTTGTTACCCAAAAAAAAAAAAAGTAAGTACGAGTTGCATGCTGGGCGTAGCCACGGCCTTTACCCCAAGTCGGTGGATGCGTCAGTCAACATCAATTCAAGACTGACGTTGGTGGCTGTGCATTGACGCAGACCGGTGTTGGTATTGACGCAGATCGGCGCACGCAGCCATAAAGTGCTCACAGCTCAAAGCACAGAGGCTAGGCAATTGCATCCACTTACTAGGATATACTGCACTGGATTGAGATATCAAAATTGAAGAAAGGATGCATTTTAGTATGCAGTGGCGGTAACGTTGAGGTTGACGCAGTGGTGAACGACGTAAACATATCTTAGTTTGATGACATCGAAGAGGATGTGGAATTTTGTCATAGAAAATAAGTGAAGAGATTCAGCATCGAGTACATTCAGGAAATTGAACCAGTGAACTATCATAGGCCACAAGACGTTGAGCAGAATGAGGGCTAGAGCGGTGTTGAAGCGTTGCAAGGGAGTGAATCAGACAATGGTATCCTATTTCGCAACGAAGAACAGAGAAGGCCGACACAAGAGTCGTCGAGATGCAGGAAATACCGGCGCGGAGTGACGAACGACTGGCGCTGAGAGGCGCACGAGCGGCGCAGACCAATGTTACAACTGACGTCGAACTGACGCAGCGTCGTCACACTGACGCTGTGTCACGGCGCTGGACTGACGCATACTGACGCTAACTGGCACAGGGATTGACGCTGCAAGCGCCGAGACTGACGCTGTGGGGTGCAGAATTGACGTGGAAGATTGACGCAGACTGACGCAGACTGACGCATGTGACGCAGTCCCATTGACGTTGATTGTTGCACAACCCTTTGTTCGATGTTTTTATCGTCCTCAACGGTGTATACCTGCAGAGATTATGGTGCTAAACAACCTACTGATTACTGCCGTAGATGCCTGTGGAAGTTGGGAGGTCAAGGGGAGCAACGAAGGTGAGTTCAACACCTGACGCAAAACTGAACTGACGCTGACTGACGCTGCATGCGTCAAACGTCAGTGCAGCGTCAAAATCCCTTTGCCCGGTAGATGGGGCACGCGGCACAGAAGTCCCGCAAGCAGCCGAAGAATCAAGGACAGGAAGGTCGCAGTGGGGACCGGCGGTGGGTGTCACAGTCGTGAACTGGCGTGCGGAGGGAGGCTGGTGCAGTTGGGGAGCGGCGGTGGTGGTGAGAGGAGGCAGAGCGACATAGGGCGTAACAGCGCCACACAGTGCGGCACGGCGGCAGTGTGCCGGACGTTGCCGGGGACGCGTCGGCGGCGCGGGTGGGGACCGCGGGGACGGGTAGTTGGGGCGGCCCTGGCGCACATGCGGAGGCCCGGAGATTGTCGCCAGGTGGATCGTGAACGCGGTGTGGGAGAAAGTGGAAAAGGTGGGTGCACGTACCGGAACTTCCCGACGGTTGTGGTGTGGAAAAGAGTGCGGGAAAAGGGCGAGAGTGCTCGGCACTTTGCGAGGAAAGTCAACTGGGCGGGAATGGCGCGTCGAATTTGCGTCGAATAGGCGCCGGCAGTTCGTCGGTGCCTACTGCAATTTACTCTCAACTCCAGGCATTTGTTTACTCCGCATTCGCCAAATCGTAGTTTCACGTAGCCAGACTCCACAAGTTCAAAGACAGTCGATGAACTATATATGGAGCCAAATCGAGCTGCTCAGAAATTGCGCGGGAATGAGAGGTTGGTTGTGGGGTTACGTGGTGCCCTTTTTGAAGTTATCGCCATTTTACTCGACGAGGGCGCGCCGTTTTATTGGGAAGGGCGCCCTTTTATCGAAATGGGCACGCCATTTTATCGATAGCATGTGCAAACATTATTTGCCACAAGCTCCTAAATTCAGTCGCCGATAATTCCTAGGGATAAGCCGGGGTCCTGGCGTCATTGACTGGGAGTCGAATTGCAGACGAATTTGCCAACGACCAACTAGTTGAATGCCAATCGCTCTTAGGAGCTCTATTGACCTTGCTGCAGAGGGGGAAATCGTGGGCCAAGGATATTATCAAGGCAGCCTCGAGATTACCGTTCCAGATGCCGGAATTAATTTTTACACGATATACTACAACTATAGACATTGATGAATATGCTAAACTGGTACATAAGCTCATGCTGGAATGGCTGCAAGTGGAAATTTTTTCATCGGAGAAACTCTATTTGCTATAGTAGTACATGGACGTCGTGAACCCCAAAAGGACAAGCCACCAGCCCAAATTACCTCATGCAAGCGGCATTACTTAACAATGGTGAAAACTCAGAAGCATCGTGAGGCGCTGACCTCGGTGCTACTCTCAGCTCACCTATTAGCCGTGGAGGTTTCACGCTATGTGGATCATCGATATCAACCAGTGCCCAGATCGGATCGGCTATGTAGGTTTTGTAAAGCAGAAGTTGAGACGCCTGAGCACACGCTAATCAGGTGTAACTCCTTGGAGTCCCTGGTGAACCTACGTGGCGAAACTCTTCTCAGACTTGCCAAATTTACAACACCGGATGGAAGAACTTTCAAACACGGAGTTCTTAAAGTTTATCTAGATCCACAATTGCACTCGTTGCCAAGTATACCTTTAATATCCTTGAGATATTCTACACCGTTCCCGTTTATCGTTTGAGTAGCGGCTGACCCGAGTTGATGTGCTGGCTACCGCCTCTTTGTTCTACGACGGCGAGTTGAAAGGCTGTGTCCGCAAGCTCGGCTAGAGGAGTACAGAGAGGTCGAGGGACGATAGTGTAAATAGTGCGTCTACACTGGGATAATCCCTGGAAACCGGCGTTCATGAGTTGGACCGTGCCCTGTAATACTACCTACCTACCTACCAACACGCAATTGAATTCCATGGCAGGAGACATGCGACGGCGTTCTTCAGGTTGACGTTAGACGTCAAAGGGTTTGGTAAGATGTCGTACTAATAATATTCGTCTTGTCTGTCCCACCCGGGTGCAGTTGGATGAAATACATGCGGCGTTCTTTGACGTTCGGGGTGGCGCCAGCACACCTCTTTGTTTCCACCACCATGGCCGTCGACCCATGCAGAATCCCCTCCAACCCAGATGTCTCTGGCGTTGGCGTTCGCGCAGCCATCTATGCACAAAATCTTACATGCTTCTAGCCCGTCATCGTGCATCTCTGGGATGGAAAGATTTCGAGAGACGAGCTGAAGGGCATCAAAGATCAGTCAATCGGCATGCTAGCAGTCGCCTTCGCCATCCTCTTTACTACCATCATCCTAGCAAAAGGCGCTGGAGGCGACCAAACGATCACCAGTTACCATGCCGCTGTCGTCCTGGATCTTAGCTGGATGAACAACACAAGCACGTGGATTTGGTTTATTCTCTATGTCCACCATCGAAGCAAGCGCGATGACCAGCCCACTGGAGCAAACTGGAGCGAATGGTGTGACGCTCTCTTTGAACCGCTCTGGGAGTTGCTGGGACGGAATGAGGGAGCCGCCAATAGCACAGGAACTAGTATCGGGAGACAAAGTCCGGGCATCACCCAGCGCGTCTGGCACATCACCCAACGCATCTGGCGCTTTATCTCTGAGCAGCCTATCCTTACTCTCGGTTCCATCCACCTCTCGCTCATGGCCGCCGTTGGAATATGGCTTTGGAGCGATCCATCCAAATTCGGCCTGCCCCTTCGTACTAGCTGTGATCCCACGCTTACAGTTGTCGGAGTGCCTGCGCGCTTTTCATCGAAGTCATTACGCATTGTGTCGCTGATGATGTACTCAATTGTTCTCATCCCCGGCCTCAACCTCATTCCTCCCTTTGTCTTCTTCCTCATTCTTCATATCTCATATAACTGGTGCCGCCAATCGTCCCGGACATGGTGGGGCAAGGCTGCTGAAAAGTGGCTTCCCCACTCCTCCCCAGGTGATTCTCATAAGCAGATAGACATCACTGCGGCTTACCCACCTTCCATTTCAGCGGGTTCCGGGGCTGTTGCTCAACCCGGAATCCCCCACACTGCCTTTCTTATTGTTGGCCTAGCGTTTCTTGTTGCCATCAATATCCTCTTCATTGTCGACATTGAACTTACCCTTAGTCGTAACAAGGGCGATGAAGATGGCGACGAAGCCACATGGGGTTTTGGACAAGTTCTTGCCCTCCCGCTCCTCATTATACCGCTTCGCGATGCTTGGGGCGCATTGCAAGACATAGGAGAAAAGCTAAAAGGCGTTCAGGAGCAGTTTGAAGAGTTACTTCGACGCGAGTGTCAGGCGACGCCGGTTGTTGAGGAACTTAAACGTTTAATAAAGAAAGGAGCCAGTCCCAGCTTGTCAGCAGCTGACAGTAGATTCGGCAACTATCTCCAGCTGGTTGCGTTCTATGGGAAGATAGAACTGATACAATTTCTTCTAAAGTACGATTGCAACTTCTAATGCTAATAACCTGGATAAATGATAACATGCATGCAGTTAGGAGGAGACTACGGCACTGCACTTTGCGCCGCTTGTGCCAATGGAAAGGTCGAAGCGGTCAATGCTTTGCTTGAGGCAGGAGCGAGGCTGAATGTTGATGGTGGGCAAATGCATACCACAGAGCAGTGAAGATGCTAAGCTGGAATCAGGGAACCACTTTGGAGCTCCACTTCACGTTGCTGTACTGATGGAGAACGAGGAGATGGTCAACCTGCTGCTGAACCATAACCTAAAGGACGCTGATAGTGAATGTGAGTGATGGTGTTGTAAGCCAATTCAGGCTCTAAAATCGCAATTTAGGGGAAGGTGTTGGAACAGCGGTTGATGTTGCCGGGTATATGCAAAATGAACTGTTGTTCGGCCTGCTGCATCAAAGGGGTTTGAGGGGGGTCAGTACCGCCGTGTCCCTCTTGCACACGGAAAGCTGACCGATCCATCCCTGCGTCCTCAACAATCAGGCTGTAAGTGCTGCCGTGTCCCTCCTGCACACTGAACGCTGACCGATCCATCCCTCCGTCCTCGACAATCAGGCTGTAAGTGCTGCCGCGTCCCTCCTGCACACTCAAAGCTGACCGAGCCCTCCGTCCGTCGTCGACAAACAGGCTGTACGTGCCGCCGCGTCCCTACTGCACACTGAAAGCTGACCGATCCTCCCTCCGTCCTTGACAATCAGTCTGTAAGTGCCGCTGCATCCCTCCTACATGCTGAACGCTGACCGATGCCTCCCTCCGTCCTCGATGATCAGTCTGTAGGTGCCGCTGCGTCCCTCCTGCACACTGAATGCTGACCGATCCCTCCCTCCGTCCTCAACAATCAGATTGTAAGTGCCGCCGCATCCCTCCTGCGCACTGGACGCTAACCAATCCCTCCATCCATCCTCGACGATCAGGCTGTAAGTTCCACTGCATCCTTCCTGCACACTGAACGTTGACCGATCCCTCCTTCTGTCCTCGACGATCAGTATGTTAGTGCTGCTGCGTCACTGAAAGCTGACCGATCCATCCCTCTGTCCTCGACAATCAGGCTGTAAGTGCTGCCACGTCCCTCCTGCATGCTGAATGCTGACCGATCCCTCCCTCCGTCCTCGACAATCAGGATGTAAATGCTGCTGTATCCCTCCTGCACGCTGAATGCTGACCGATCCCTCCCTCCGTCCTCGACAATCAGTTTGTAAGTGCTGCCGCATCCCTCCTGCACACTGAATGCTGACCGATCCCTCCCCCCATCCTCGATAATCAGTCTGTAAGTGCTGCCGCGTCCCTCCTGCACGTTGACTGCTGAGTCATCCCTCCCTCCGTCCTCGACGATCAGTTTGTAAGTGCCGCCGCATCCCTCCTGCACGCTGAATGCTGACCGATCCTTACCTCCATCCTTGATGATCAGTCTGTAAGTGCCATCGCATCCCTCCTGCACGCTGAATTCTGACCGATCCTCCGTCCTCGGCGATCAGGATGTAAGTGCCGTGGCGTCCCCCCTGCACACTGAACACTGACCGATCCCTCCCTCCGTCCTCGGAGCCATAGCCGTAGATTCTAGACAAAAACAAATGGCTGTAGCCATGAAACTTATTGTCTAATTTTACGGTTCTAGCCAACCAATGTGTAGGGCCATACAGCGGCTTTGGGGGCTTTCCGGGGCCGTTTGCGGCGGCCCCGGAGCCACTGTAGTTTGTATTTATTTACACATTTGATTGGACAGAATATACTGAATAAAATTGGGGGCCAAATTCCTTCAAGCGTGGGAAGCAATCCTATTTGGCTTGATGGATATCGCTTGGACCGTGCGGCCCATTGCTTCCGCACCACGGATCATCCCGTCGGACTGAACCGGTTCCTCCTGGGCTTACCTCCTGTTTGGTCCGCCAGCAGCTGATCCCCTTCGTGGGAACCAATCCCAATTAGCTTGATGAATATCGCTTGGACCGTCTGGCCCATTGCTTCTGCACCACGGATCATCCTGTCGGACAGAACCGGTTCCTCCTGCCCTCCTGTTTGGTCCGCTAGCAGCTGATCCCCTTCGTTCGTGGGAACAAATCCCAATTAGCTTGATGGATATCGCTTGGACCGGCCCATGCATTTGCCTCCGCACCATGCATCATCCCATCACAGAACCCGTTTGCTTCTTAGTCTACTTTGCTCTGCTTTTAAATAAACAAAAGATCTTGCTTCCCTTTTATAAATACTGCCCTTCCTTTTTTGTTATTTTCATTATTCATCCATACCTCCGCCATTTGATGCAAACCCCCACCAAAACTTTGTAAGTGCCCGCCCACTACCTTCATGGTATGCGGCCTGGGGCTTTGGAATGTATTTGGTCCAAGCGACCAGTCCCATCACAGTTGTCAATCAGCTGTCGGGCGTTCCATTTTCCCGTTCCTGGCTGGCTCAGTGGCTGGCTCCTCAACTTCAAGTCAGATTCTGAGCAGCTCAGAGCTCTTTCTTCCTAGATGTACACTTGATTTACGAACTATTCGCCCTCAAACCCAGCTTTGCTGATTAATTGATTGATACCGGTTAAGCCGGACCGGAACGAGTCAAATATATTACAAGTCTCGACAAACTGAAAATTCGACAAAGTAATACCTATGAGAACTAAAAACACCAGTCCTTCTCGTAGTATACTGCCATTCCTTCCAGAAGCCACCCCACATCCTGTACCTCCGCCTCCCAAGCACGCGTCAGTTCCGAATTAACGGCGTCAATAACGGCACACCCCCAGAAGTACAGAGCAGCAACGATGCTCAAGACACCGTTGATGCCCCATTGAAACAATACACCCCATTCAACTCCATAAGCACCGCCAATCATCCACTTTCCGTCATGCCCCTTCACTCTCCAGTGTGGCTGCAACGTCTCCCACCACACTGCCCACTCCATAGCATACGCCGCCGGATCTGGGACCGAAGTGTCGGCCGGTCGTTTCCCGCGCTGCCCTGCTATCCATCGCCCCACCTGCGCAGGCCGAAGGCGGTGTGGCAGGTTGGTTGGCGCGTGCTCAAAGCGCGACGCGGCTTCGATCCGAGTCCATGCATTGAGCACTGCGTGAAAGTGGACGCCCAAGTCAACGCTGGTCATTTCAGCGCGTGCCTCACGAAACCAGTCGGCGGCCTTTTGGGGGCACGGGTCTGGTAGGGATGTTGGCACATCGGACATGTGGGTATCTGGCAGTGCGCGGCCCGGCTGGGTAGAAACGGTGTTGCTGACCAGTGTTGTTTGGGCGGTGTGAGGAGTCGAGGGCATGACGGGCTCCGCTGGCTCGACACGGGGGCTGATGGGAGGGGCGACAGCAGCGGCAACAGCGCCAGAAGCCAACGGCGCCGCAACAGCACCAGATGCTGACGCCGCAGCATCTGGGACGGTGACAGCAGCGGTAGCAGTGGGGGGAGTCGACACTGCTTTCGTTCCCACGTGGGACGACTTGCGTGTCGGCGCTCCCGGCGGTGCCTTTGTCCTTGGCTTCCGTGCAGCCTTCTTCGGCTGCCTCCCCAGCATCTCGGCTATATCGTCCTGTATCCCCGTCCGGAGCCCTTCCATCGTTGCCGCGATGCGTGCAATATTTCGATTGCGCTGTTCTTCGTATGATAGTGCAGGCGGTGGTGATGATGAGCGGGAGGGTGGGTCGGGGGAAGGTGTCGAGGCATGAGTACCTCCATCCGCTGCGCCAGTAGCCGGGTCGAATGCGGCGCCAGTAGCCGTGTCGGGTGTCTCCGCAGCCACTGTAGAACGACTTGTGCGCTTCCATTTGCTCGTGCTCGCCTTTACCGGCTTAGGCTTCGCAGCCGCTGTGTATTTCTCTACCGTTTTCGTCTTCTTGTGAGGACGGCGATCTTCGTCTTTGGCGTCCGAGTCCGAGTCGGAATCCGAATCCGAGTCGGAATCCGATTCCGTGTCGGTGCCGTCAGTATCGTCGGCGGTGTCGGCGTCGGCAGCTTTGTTAAAGCTGTACTTGGCCTGGGCGAGCACGTTGGGCAATGCCGCTGCTGCACATTCTTCTTTAGCTAAACAATTTTAAATATATAGTTAGCCCCATTGCCCAATTTCGAAATGAGGGTAGACACATACTGAACGCAGTGTGTAGATACTCAATCATGAATTTGACAACATTCTCGCTAAAGCGTGCCTTGTCCCATTGCGGGAAATGAGGTGCTGCCGCTGTTCCACTTCGCCCGTATGAGATGCTGAAATCAATGTCAGAATCCTCTCACGTCTGTCGCAAATCGCACGTACTGGCTCGTTCTCAGCTCCCCCCCGTACTTCGGCATGGGCCCTCCCATAAGTACCAATAGATGAAGCCCAGTGCACTCCTCTAGCCCACGCAGAATCGGTGCAAGGAAATCACCAGCAGCGTCGATGCATCTGATGCATCTTCCGTCAGTGCCAGTACCGCAGGCAAGAAAAAAGCAGACCTCTGACGATCAGCAGGAGCAGTGGAGGCTGGCTTCTTCAGAGCTGCGAGATAATCTGCCCTGGCTTTGATGGCTTCTTCCTTGGCGCGAGTCGCAAATGCCGCCCGTTCCGTGTCTGACAAAGCTGCAAACACGTCGCGTGCCACCTGAGCACGAAACCCTGCCTTCGGCTCCTTGCCTAGCACCCCCGGATTCTTCTCCCGCTCCTGTTCCCACCTCTGTGCCACTGCTGGTGCAATCTTCTCCGAATAAGACTCGCGCATGAATTGCTGGTAGGCCTGGCGTGCTTTGGGCGGTGATGACAAGCCAGAGAGCTTCCCCAAGAGAACGGCGTATGGATCCTTGCTGGGATCAAGTCCAGCACGGTGATTTTTGAGGAGACGTCGAGCTCGGTAGGTGTACCAGCGGCCGATGCGCTAGCTCATTGTCAGTGACGTCGGCGTCACACTGTCACATTACTCACCGCGTTCAGCAGCTCAATCCGCGCCCGTTTCTGTTTCTCCTCCTCATCCGAGAGAGTTTCCTTGGTAATAATCGTCTCGGCGGTCCACGGTGTCAAGACTGGCTCCTCGTGGTCGGCCAAGCGCCAGTCAACACGCGCATGGAATTCATTACAGATGGTCTGAAGGTAGGCTTTTTCTGCGCGCGAGCCTTTCGTGCGGGCGGCAGTGAAGCCGTCCAGGTGCGGTGTGAGTATCGTTTCTCGTGCCCCATCTGCCCAAAGTCGCAAATTTCGCCTTTCCTCTTTTGGAATACGCTCTCGCTGACGCTTTTTCATGGACAGGACCTATGCAAGCCCCTCAGTGAGTACAGGGAGAAATTTATGCAATACAGTGTCCCTGACCTTGCTCGACAGTCGATATTCCCGGCGTAGTCACGGAAGACAGCTGATCTTGGCAATAATTCAAGGTCAGCACGCCCCGCATGGTGCATTCGGAGTTTCAATTCTCCCCTTATATAACAAGATGGGGTCGATCCACAGTTTCGTTCCCCCCACTTTCAGAACAATCTCAACCCCCTACCCAACATGACCGATCTCAGCCAAGCTCCCGCTACCGGCACTCCAGCAGTGCCGGTAGCGGGGACTCCTGCAGGTCGCTTTCTTTCTGGAAGTGTCGTTACCCTCGCTGACCTTTTATCTCAGGAAACCCCGCTGTCTTTCAACTCTTGACAGCGGCACTCGCTGCTCTGAACGGTGCTGGTAAGCCTATACTCGCAGCGCCTTGCTCCCACTCAAAAATAAATCTCCCTTTTCAGATCAATCGGACCCCACAGCCGTTGCTCTTTTGTCTGCAGCGCTCTCCATGCTCACATCTCCCAGTGCTGCTGCCGGTAAATGGAGTCTCATGCTTGCTATATAAATACATTCTCACCCTTTTTGCAGTTGCCACTGCCCATGCCGCTTCCACCACGTCGACTGTGTCTGCCCCCGTGGCAGACATTGGTGTTTCGACGGGCTCCACTACCGCCATCCCGGAGGCGGCACCGACACCTGTTCCGCCCGTGGCCTCTGCTCCCACCTTGCGCACCACGGGCCCCTGGGAGGTGGAGGGCCTTTATCTCGTTGTTCCCACCGGGCCACTCACCGCCATCGTCGATGACGGTGAAGAGCGCCTTTGGTACTGCATTGCCAAAGGCCGCTATGTCGGCGTGACTACGGTGAATGCCCTCGCCATGGCTGCAGTCACCGGGGTCTCCTCTGCCTCCATGATTGGCCACAAGACCCAGCTGGCTGCTATGTCGTCTTTCAATACTCTGCTTTCTCTCGGACTTATTCAGATTCGTTAAGTGGGTGCAGTTCTCCTCTCTAATTACATTATTTTTCTGACCCAGCCTGGATTTCAGCTGCAAATTCTGTTCTGTGGGCATAGGGTTGCCAGTAGTTTTAGTTACAGCCCATTGTGCTTTTCGACAGCTAAATCTATTTTAGAACTCCTCCCACACACACATCAGATATTGATCTCAACATCTTTTCGGACCGGTCAGACCGCTCTTCTGGCTTCCTTTTCACTTTCATTCTATCGATCTTTTTTTTGCTCTGCCTTCCAAACACTGCCTGGCTCTTACTTGCTTATAATTCTGAATATTGGGAAATGTGCTCCGCTTGACCTGAATCACTTCAAACATTCCTACACTGGTCATGTGGGGGCGAAAGAAGATGTTGAGAAGAAGCATTTGCGAGCCGTATCAGGTAGATCCACGGTTCCCATGACTCCGACGGCGCCCGCTTCATTCTTAACCTGGTAATATCTAGGCACCACTGAGTCCACTGACAGACCGAGACTTCTTCAAAAGAGACTGCTTGTTATAGGAATTCGAGAAAGAGATTAGGAAGTACAGCACCCAATATCTCTTTCTCAACTTTTTTCGAAGGTTTTCCATCAGTCTAGACCTGTCTAGACTCCATCCTGGCGACACAATCTGTGATGCGCGACTGCCCGAAAACCTCGCTGATGAAGATTCAGCTCGGCGCTCGCACAACTAGGACCTATTCCGATTCGGGAACCTTCCCGAAATTACTTCTCTGACAATGACTCAACTCGACGGCGAGGATGAATACACCGACACCGACTTTTCCACACTCCTTGCCAACTTGGATGACAATACACTGGCCCTCCTTTGCACACCACCTCCTCCTCCACGTCGAAGCGCCCCTCCCGCTTATTCCACCATCTCTGCTGATTCGGATGACAGCGAACTCGCCGCACTCCTCACGGGTCTCGAGCTCGATCCACCACCACCGCTCGATCCACCACCACCAGTCCCGTCGACCCCGCGACAGACCCACACAGTTTACCGATATGAGTCTCCACTTAGGGCCGGGATAACATCTAATTGGTGATTCCTCAGTGCAGATGTCGACCTTCACTCAAATCCTTGCAGGTCTCTAGCTGGCAGTGCATCTCAGGGTGTCGCACACAGCCATGTGCAGACCCTGGTAAAAGCCAAGAAACCTCGCCGCAAAAAAGAAGCCTACGTCGTTTTTCACGGTCTTAGGCCTGCCGTCTGTCGCACCTGGTATCAAATTTCCCACTTTTTGACTCAGCCTCATTTGTATTTTAAACAGGGCTGAAGCACGCCCTCTTGTGGACGGCATTTCTAACTCAATCCATCGGGGATACTCAACACATAGTGAAGCCCAAGCCGCCTTTAATTACGCTCAACAGCGGGGCTGGACGAGGTCGTGCAACGCACAGCACGCTGCGGCCGCTATTCGAGTACTTCCGACGCCCATGCTCTCCTCCGACCTCCCAAACCCCCTTCATGGGGACGGAGCCCTTGGGAACGGGTGGTTTGTGGTCTACCGCGGCATAACTCCCGGGGTTTATCAGTCTCTGTGCGTGCCTTTTTTGTGTACTCCAAGTTTTTTACTTACTCTCCTTTTCTGCAGTCTCGAAGCAGTTCTCAACACCGGCGGTGTCCGATCCTCACTCTACGAAGGAATCCCGACTAGGGAGGAAGCTATCAACAAATACCAGGGCGCTGTTGCAAGAGGTGAGGTGGCGGCCGTACTTCCTGTGTATATAGAGTAGAGTAGTCCATACACCACCATCTATATGATAAGCTGCGATTGGAACACTGAAGCGAATTAATCTGTCAGCACATAAGAATTTTAATAAGGGACTTGGCAGAAATAATGCCGTTTGACTATGCGAACTCACCACATCCGTCAGGTCATCCTCCTTACGTGTGCCCTGTTGCGAACTCACCAGCATTTTCCTGGTGGCTCCGCCGTCTCCACTGCTGACCTCTATCCTCAGCCGACAAATGTGACCGGCCATATTATTTATTGTACTGAATAGAAAGTACTCTGACTCTGTGCCTGAGAAGAGTCAATTTCCTGATTTTTTTAAACTAGCGATGAAAGTGAGCGGCCAGAAAACTCGCCACGGAAATTGCAATTTGGAAACTCACCACGGAACTGCCAACACTTTTCTTTATTTTCACTTAGTTTTGTCCTCTTTACCGGTAAACTGAATAGGGAGAAAGTTTTCAATGTGGTCCACCTCACCTTTTACCCAGTCTCAAGGGCGCCGCTTTTTTTGGTGGTTTTATAGTATTTGTTCGAGATGAGATATGCTTAAACTCACCACGGATCGGTCAAACAGGTGCTCTTTCATATTTATTACCCAAATTTAACCTGGCTTCGACCAACTTTCATGCCTTCTTCCACCTCAAGATCCAAAGTTGGTATTCTCACAGAATACCAAGTCCAGTAAGTGCCAGGCACTGTCGAACTATTGCAGACCAGCTCACTGTGTCGCCAGACAAGAGAAACTCATGGCGCGCAATGAGAAGGCGCGGATACGAATGGCGCAGTGCGCTCCCTCCACCTCTTCCTCTGCCTGTAACTCATCAGGGGTCACAGGCGCCGTCGCGAGATCAAAACCCTCTCTGAGGAGGAGCAGAAAAGCCATGCTGAGCGTGCTCGGGCAGCACAGGCGAAGTACCGCGCCAAGTGCATTTATTTCTTAGATGTCCTACGTGTTCTAATTTCTAATACCTCCACAGGAATCGGGAGCGTCTGGCTATCGACCAGGCTCTGAGACGACAGGCGTACGGATACCTCAATCCCACATTAACACAAACTAATATTTAAATAGACAACACTCCACCATTTATGGCCCCAAGACCATGAAAGCATGGAATAAGAAACTCGCAATCTACCGCCAACGTAGGGAGGATCACCAGGCGCAGAAGGAACGAGAGCTGAGACGCAAGGCGCGTTGGGCAGCGAGGGTAGCGTCGCCACTGCTGTCTCACCCGGAACCTGATCCGTTGGGCTCTGACAGTTCTGACTCTGATAATTTCGCAGCATCCCCAGCGGCATCCGAGTAGCAGATCTTATTAGTTTAAGTTATTTTTATGCAAAGAGTCGCTTGAAGTTTGTTATTAGTTTAAGTTGTTTTAAACGGAGAGAGCGCGGAGAAGACAAATATATTGCGACGGGTTTTATTTAAGGAGAACAACATGTCAGAGTAGACTAAGAACATCTCTAGACAATAAAAATGTCCTGAAGTTTGCTGTAGAGACTGGCAGCGAGCTCGCCGCGATTGACACGAGCTGCTGACATGCGCTCAGTCTCGGCTTTAGAGGCGTAGTCAGCGAATTGAGTGTCCGACATACGTCCCTTGTCCACCCAACGAAAGAGCGCCGCATTGAAGTACTGTTTGAAGTAGAAGCGGGTTTCCTGGTTCTGCACAGCGGCAAAAGAATAGTTTTGGCACCCCGCAGGGAACAGGACCGTCGTGCCAGGGATGAAAGGGAGGGCGTTGCCATCCTTCCAGAAGATGATCTGGCCGCGGGAGGGTGCGTAGTCGCCGATGGCGGTGATGGCACAGAAAGTGTAGAAGACGTCGAACTTGTGCTTGACCGGAGGGCTTGCCGCATCACCGAAGCACCATTCGGCAGTGCTGAAGACAGAATGTTTGAAGGGGGGGTTGATGCCGCGGTCTTTGAGGCTGTCGAGTTTCGTCATCTGGTGGGCAAACAAGTTGGGTCCAAACTGGCGGTAGAGATCTGCAAGGACGGTTCAGACAATAGTTGTAACGATTGGATGGCACTTACGGTTTTGATATGCCGAGATCAGCTGGAAGGAATCGCTGCGAAGGAGCTGATACACCTCACGGCGATTGGCGCGCACATTCTTGATGATGAGCTGCCAGAGAACGTCAGATAGTTGCCGTTGTGGGCGTGAGTAAAAAGGGACGAACCGGGCCATTGACGCCGTAACCGAGGCCCACACGCAGAACTGACTCGCGTTCCCCTAAAGCAGAAAAATCCCCGTTGCGGTAAGCCCGGCGCATCTCTTGGTAGGCGCTACGGATGACAGCCGTCCAAGAACTGTCTCCCTTGGGCCCAGGAGCGATCACGCCGATGACGTACTTTTGTGCGTCGATAAGGGGCCGCGGAGAACTGAAAAGTCAATTAGTGAGTGGTGATGAAGCTCGGGGGTATGTACGCACTCAATCTCTTTGGTTTGGACAATAATATCCAGGTCTTGTAAGTTAGAAACGGTCCACACGTCTCCCTCAGTGCTGTCGCTGGCTCGGCCGCGGCGAAGACGACGGGAACGACGAGGAGTCCCAAGTAATTCGGCAACAGTGGCGTGGTGGGCAGCGTCGAGCTCCTGCTGTTCTCGGACACGGTCGTAGAACACAAGGTCACGTTCAGCAGCTTCGTACCGCGGCTGTTCTTGGAGTTGAAGTGTCGCATCCATTTCCTCTTGCTGGCGGGTCAAACGAGTGCGGTCGCGGGTAAGGTAGGTGGTAACTTTCTTGGGGGGTGGGCTGCTGATATGCGTGAGAGCGTTGGCCAGGAAGTCGGTATCGGCGGGGCTAACACTGCGCTCGCCAAAGAGCTCGGTGATGGTGGGGCTGGGGCTGCGACAGTGGGGGGGGTCAGAAAGGAGTTCAGTGACGGTGGGACTGAGGCTGCGCAAGCGGGGGGACTCGCAGTCCATGCTATCATCGCCGGCTCCGGAGGCCATTGTGATGTCGCCGTGGTTGTCAGAGGCGCTGGCGCGGAGAACTGCCTCCAAGGGCGGAGGGCTAGAGGAGGGGCTTGGAACACGGGAGTTCGACTCAGGGCTTGAGTCGCATTCGGAATATCCCTCCGGGCTAGAGTCACGACCACGGTTCAGGACCACCTGCTTCCAGAGGGGCCCGGGGCGGGGAGAAGGTAACTCCACGTCCGACTCGGAGTCAGAGCCGCTGTTGTCCTCAGGATGGAGCTGAAAATAAAATATATGTCAAGCCAGAACGAAGGGTGAACATCAAAACTTACATCGCCACGATAAACCCAATCGCTATGCTCAAACACCAGCACGCGCAAGTTGGTCTGCTCGAGATGATCGGCCATAAGGTAGGGGCGACGGCTTTGGATCGCCGGACCGGCAGCCTGAGAGACGAAAGTGTATGCGGTTTGAGAACGTCCGCGACGAGGAACACTAGGAATCAGAGGGAAAGGCATTTTTTCTGGGAGAGGAGGGGACGGGGGAATTTTGGCAATTGCAACAGGCTCTTTTGAGAGCCTGTGTCCGGTAAGCTGGCTGTGCTCAAGGCCATGCGGAATTCCTGCACATGTGAGTTCGCATCGTTTTTCGCTGTGAGAATTCAAGCTTTGAATCTCCAGATCTGAGGCAATATGCAGATACCATAACAACAATTTGGGCGGGGTAAATGGCATTGATTACAAGGTACGAGATCAATACTCTATAATTTGCTACGAAACCTGCGGCGGGATAATTAATGGGCCAGCTACAATGAAGATAAAAAAAGTAACAAACCCAGATTTCGAATGAGAAGGGCAACAATATTCGCATTGAGTTGAATGCGCAGAGAAGTGAAATTTCGGGAGACTGGAGATGAGGCAATATCTGGGAATATTTGGTAAGTCTGTTGCTATCTCGAATCTATCCCACGTACTCTGTTGCGGCCTGGTTGATGATCAGAGTTGGGCTTGTCGGGAATTTGTACAAAATAATTTCGCCAACTGGATTTTAAATTTTACAGAATTCGGGGGAAAAGTCAAATGAAATCTTACTGAAATTGGGAACCAACGAGGCGGTCGAGTAGTCCACAGAAAGAGCTGTCTGCAGCGAACCGGCAGCGCAGTTGTAGCGCCGGAGGGCGAGGATCAGACTAAGCTGGGCTTTGCGGACATTTTTTCTAGAGTGCTCGAACGCAGAAAAGCCTAAATAATAAAATATGACTAATGGGACACGGTATACTCGTTTATAGAAGTAAAAGGTTACCAGTTATACCCTTGCTGATGCAAATCGCGAGATTCCAGGTGCATATTGCAGTGTGCAGGCGCACTGCAGGGAAGGTAAGTGACATGGTCGGTCGCAGAATTAAGGGGACACCCAGCAATGTAATAATAATATTAAGACCCCCCCCTCCCTGTGCGGCGCGTGGACAGTTTATTTAGAAGTTGAATGGGGAAAGAAGACAAAGAGAGGTCTGGATCGCGATGCATGTGAGGTAAGGCATGTGTGGGAGCGAGCTGGCGACTCCAGGCAAGGCCCAGGGGACAGCTGATTGATTTGCGGACTAAGATTTGATTCATTATGTCGTATAAGAAAACGCGAAGACTGCCAGGACAGCTAAGACTGGAATAAAAAGTGGATGTAGAAGCTAGGGATCAAGTAGGCTGGAAAAGGGAGGACGTCAGTGGCAAGTTTGGTGGTGAGGTGGAAGTAATAAGGATCATTTCCGTCTCGCGGATCTACTTACATCACTTGATGACAGTAGACGTGTTCGCGAGCTAGCGAGTAGCGCGCGCCGCCTTGATGGTGTGGCTGGCAACACTGTAGATCAGCGATCTCCACATGTGCTGAAGTGGGCGGCTCTGGTCGTTCCCTGCCATTCTTCTTCCTCTGGAAGGGAAAGTGGTGGTTAAACGAGAACGGTTTCGAGGCGTGGAGAAAATCAATAGCCACCAGGGCCAAGAGCCACCGAGGGCGAGCGAACCATCGAGAAGAGAGTGAGCAAAAATGATCATCAAAGATCGCACCGCATCACATCACACGGATGTCGGGCCGTGTTTGCGTGGTCTTCCCAATGAAGTCCGTCCCAGCTGGCAAGTCTCAATGCTTTAGCGAGCTCTCAGGCCCGAGCTAATGCATTTTATTTTAGGTCTGGTTCCTCGGATTGGGTGCAAGTAGTGCCCATATGCAGATATGTTATTGTGCAATAGATCGTTTTTCTGGTGTAAAATAGATGATTTGATAGTTTTTTGCACGGTTTCTGGGCAGTTTCTGGGTGAGCGCGAAGTCAGGTCTCAGCATATTCGTAGAAATATTAACATTTGCCAGCCAGACTCTACGATTCTCCCCAATTTTCTTGTCTTCTATGTCTCGCAATCGCGGCGGGCGTCCACGGCGCGACGCAATCGACATCGATTTTATGGCGGAAGACGACGAGCCAAACCCGGTGGAACTTGTTGCCGACCATGGAATCTATTTTTCTGCCGATGGACGCCGCCGGGATGAGGAGCTGCACAACATTAGCCACAAAAAACGGCGTGTCAAGCCCTCGGAGCTGAAGGATTCATTTGCCGAGTGGATTCCTGTCCCCGACGAAGACTATGTTGGCGGCGAGCCGGTGGCAGAGATGCCGGAGGAGACGGTTGCTGATTCGGTCCTGGGGAAGCGCAAGTTCTATGCGAGCTCGGTAAGTCAATCGCCGTTGATGGTGGGGAGCTGCGCTAAAGAAATAATTGGGCTAGGACAATCCAATGTCAGAGTGGAGACCGTTAATGGATACATTCCAGGACGAGCTGCTGCGCCACGATGGGCTGGCGGACGATGTAGACGAGCCGTGCTGTGGTCTTTGCACCAAACGCTATGAGCGTGAGGCTTCGACGGATTCAGACGCAGCCGTCCCACGGATATTCAAGTGCCGTACGTGTGGTGCTTTCTTGCAATGCAAGGACTGCTGCCTATTGGAGCACGCGAGACGCCCCCTGCATGTTATTGAGGTATGCAGCTAACGGAATTTTATGCTGTGGATGATATGCTAATAGCAGATTTCAGGAATGGGATGGGAACTGCTGGGTCGACACGTCTCTCAGAGCGCTTGGTCTTGTGTATCAATTGGGACACGGAGGTCTACCGTGCATCTACCCCGACTCAAAAGTCAATCTCATGACCGTGCTCGATGCGCCTTATGTCCTCCGGGTCCACTTCCACTACTGCAAGTGCTCCAGATCTGATTATGCCGACAACATCCAGCAGCTGCTGCGCAATTCTTGGTACCCGGCTAGTGTCACTTCCCCAGCGACGTGTGCGACGTTCGAGACACTGGAACTGTATCGACTGCTGAACGTTACTGGCAACATGAATGCTCACGATTTTGTCAAGACGCTTGAACGTGCAACCAATGCGACAGCATCAACGGGTATGGATTGGTTACCAGTAAGATTAATTGTCCTCGCTGAGAGATTGGCACTGATTTGAGGGAAAGCATCGATATACACAGTTCCAACGCATGGCACGTCAGTGGGCCTTCTCCAAACGCACGAAACGTCGTGGGCGTGGGCTTGCGGCCAGTGGGGTTGCAGGAACTCAAATACGTGAGCTGGCGTTGGACTGCTGGGCGTGTCCCCAGGACGGCAAGAACCTGCCTGAGGGCTGGCGCGATGTGGACCCCAAATACAAGTCTGTTTATCCGCTACTTCACTTCGCTAAATTAAGCTGATTTTACGAACAGGTTTTTATTTATGCTCCTGTTAGCGCTGGACGCCAACTTCAAACTCAAGAACCGCATGCGCCCGAACGAGATAGACGACCCGCCGCTTGGCCCTGGCTGGGGTTACTTCGTCGAGCCAACCAGTTACAGGCGGCATTTGAGGACGTATGTCCCTGAAAAGGATGTGAGATTTGTGACATGATTATGTCAGTTTGTCACATACTGACGAGGGGGCAGATAACGACCTGCATTGCGTTCGCTGCCCTATTACAAAAGGACACGCGGATGACAAAAGGCCTGCGGTGCTCAGGGGTCGGTGGTGCAGTCTGCGCGCGGCACGGGTGCTTGCGGGGTAATGGGATAGGAAATTTGCAAAAGGGCGAGAGGCGAGTCCGATCTGCTCGCCTTGATTCTCACTCAAGACTAACGTGTGCTCCAGATATGTAAATATGGACTTTATATTGATGGCCTGCCTCGTCGGATTCACCTTGCTCATGCTCACCATCTCGTATGATATTGCATGTCAATGGGAAGTTAATTTACGGGCGCGAAACCAAAAACTGCCAAAAGAAATGCAGCTCGATCTCGACACAATTTGTATTCAGTGCGGGCTGCCTGTTTGGCATGCCAGCTGCCACGAAGATGAGTGTCAAAACCAAAATAGCTTGAGCTTCAAGCCCGGCGTAGGGAAAACTGATGGTGAGGGGGTGGAGCGCACATGGGCAGTTTTGAACCCGGCCTCATACCACACGAAGGATGCCGGGAAGGGGGTTCGCGAGGACACGCTGGAGGACAAGATTGACAACCACAATTTTCTGAAAAATATCGGCGAGGGTGCGTGTATTGCTATGGATTACACAATGCGGCTAATTAAAGTTAGGAGACGCGCTGAAGCGCAAGCTCGTTGTGGCGATCGTGGAGCGGGACCGGCAGATCGAGGCTTTCAAGGCATGCAATCGGACCGTCGAGCGCGACGTGCAGAAGCTGTGGCAGGCCGACATCGATGCCTGGCTTGCTGACAAGCGTAAGCCAAATCCGTACGGCTTGCCGCGGGCCGGTGAGTCATTTGGGATTTGACAGGAGCTCGATATTGATTGCAGGCTTTTAGACTGCCCAACAGAGGCCGAGACGCGCTTGCAGTTGAAGAAGGAGGAGACGGCGGAGGCTGCAGGGGGGATGGCGGCAATTCTGGGTACGAGCGCTGTGGCGTTCCTGGTTGCTGGCTTGCAATTGGAGGATGCCCAGTACGTTGGCTTGTTTGATGGTTGGGATGCAAGCTAATGGCTAAGCAGGCGGCGGATAATCGTCGAGGTGAAGGGGACGAGGTTGGTAGCAGCAGACCGTCAGGGCAAAATCGAGGAGCGGCGTGCGACGTTCTTCAAGAAACTCGCAAAGTTCCGACGGCTCCAGTGGGTCTTTATGCCGGGTGCCACGGCCTTCTTGGATGCAGAGGAGGCCCAGCGAGACGCAGATGCGGCGCCGCTCGCAGCGGAAGCTGTGAAACTCTGGATGCCGCATCAGCTGCCAAACACGGCCCGAGCGACGGCCTGCGTTCCTGGGCTGTGCGCCACGGAGGTGAAACTCCGTGTGTCGCAGTGCCAGAACGCATTGGCGACACTGCGCACCCGACTGCACGCTAAACGCCACTTCATTAGCTACAGGAACTCAAACGTGACGGGCCAAATCCAGTCAACGAAGGCCGCGACATTGATCGGCCAAATCGGGGAACGCGTCGACGCTGCGGCAGCGAAATACCGCAAGGGTCGTGAAGCGCTGGTGGAGCTGAAGGGCGGCGCGGACCACGTCCCCCAATTTCAGGCGCTACTGGAGTCGGACGTGCGGCTCGACGGAGATGCGGGTGAAAGCGATGGGGCGGCGCGGAAGAAGTTGGGCCAGATTGGGGCTGGGCGTGGGACGCGCATGCCGAGACATGTGCCAGGTACGTCGAAGAGAGTAATGTCGTGGATATGGACTGCGCCCGGCGCGTTGGACGATGCTGAAGCGCACCTACATGCCTGTGAGTTTTTTTGTCTTTGGTTCTTACCAGGCTGATACGGTGTGTAGCGGTACGCGTCGAATGGGCACGCGCACAAGCTCGGAAGGATCGCTGGGTGGAGGAGGTTATGCTACTGCGAGAGGAGATGAGAAGGGTGTTGAGGTACCTGAAATGGCAGGCGGCGTGGTGGGATGGTCGGGGCGACGTGCGGACTGGCGTTGACACTGCGCTTCGCAGTGGTTTACGTGGGTACGCTGCAAAGCAGGTGTCTTTACACCGCCGCCTGTCCGAGTACTTCTTCAAGGAGTGGGACAGTCCGGCTGACGCAGTCAGCCGGCGCCTGGCGGTATTGGATAGTGCAGCAGCCTCCGAGGAGGGAGTTGGGCTGGAGCAGCTATTTAGCATGTCGTGATAATTTTAGATGTCCTTACAAATGATGTACTACTAAAAAGGGAGCAATCCGCATTCGGTTGGAAGTTTGCAGCAATTTATATTTGTTCCTGATGTTGCAAGGAAGTGCCAAAGTATTATAATAATTATATTCCAAGATATACACTCGAGAGTGATGGCACGTTGATGGCCGGGACTCATCCAAGTTGGTATATGCGCCGGACGCGTCTCTACCGGCTTATAGAGCGCAATAAGGCTTCTGGGAATGGCCCTAGCCATGGATGGCTGGTGCCAAGGAGGTAGACAATGGGTTTTGTGGCTGCAACCAACCTTGTAGACTAATGTCTACAGCTACGGGTGGTCCTCGATGATCAGCTTGTAAGCGCTGCCGCATCCCTCCTGCATGCTGAACACTGACCGATGCCTCCCTCTGTCCTCGACGATCAGGATGTAAGTGCCGCCATGTCCCTCCTGCATGTTGAACGCTGACCGATGCCTCCCTCCGCCCTCGATGATCAGGATGTAAGTGCTGCCGTGTCCCTCCTGCATGCTGAACACTGACCGATCCCCCCTCCGTCCCCGACAATCAGCGTGTAAGCGCTGCTGCGTCCCTCCTGCACACTGAACGCTGACCGATCCGTCCCTCCATCCTCGACGATCAGTCTGTAAGTGCCGTCGCGTCCCTCCTGCACACCGAATGCTGACCGATCCTCCCTCCGTCCTTGGCGATCAGGATGTAAGTGCCACCGTGTCCTCCTGCATGTTGAACGCTGACCGATCCCTCCCTCTGTCCTCGACAATCAGGATGTAAGTGCTCCTGCATCCCTCCTGCATGCTGAATGCTGACCGATCCCCCCTCCATCCTCAACGATCAGCGTGTAAGTGCTGCCGCGTGCCTCCTGCACACTGAACACTGACCGATTCCTCACTCCGTTCTCGGTGGTCAGGTTGTAAGTGCCACCACATCCCTCCCGTATGCTGAACGCTGACCGATCCCCCCTTCCTTGTTAATAATCAGCTCGTAAGTGCCCTTAAGTCCCTCCCACTTGTTGAAGTCCGAGTAAACCACCCGTCTTCCCCCCGCCCCTCCAACCTCTGGCCTCAATCATCAGCAAGTAAGTACCCTCGCTGCATGTTGATACTCGGTTTAATCACACCACTTTAGAAGCAGGCTACCCTCCGTGGATATGTACAGAGGGATAGAGTTGGGGAATAGGCAAGGCAGTGGCCGTCCGTACAGGGGGTGTTACTCAGGTGCTGCACAGTGAGGAAGAATATGTAGACATTCCCATCGGCCCATCGAAGTGACTGGACCCGAACAAAATTTATCCCTTTTCTGCTGAAATCATTTCCTTTGGAAGTTTGGAACCGAAGAGTCGCATTCCAGTTCCAGGCAAGGTTGGTGTATCGCTGGCACATCTCTCAGGCCACATCACCTCACGCCCACCGAGAACCACAGCAGGCATAACTGAGTTTGACGGCTCCATCGGGGAGTTTTGCGCTGTGATTGAGTCCGGTGCACCAAATCAGCCCACTGCACTGTACTAGTTAGATGCCTGACCATTATGTGGAAGGTCCCGTTCGACTCGGGTCATGTGCTGCCTCGGTCTTTCTTTGGTTCAATTTTAATCTGAGAATATGCAGAATAAAGGCAGGTGCAAAATGCGGTCGATGTACTTGAATATTGAACGCGTAGGTACACACGCAATCTGGGATATATTCGATTGTTCAATGTGGTGTTGCATCCCACAGTCAGGCATGCTTGAATTATTTGATTTGATTCTGTGCTTGGCTGAATATATATATTCACGGGGTATACATAAAAGAAGGTGCGCCTACAACAGGGAACGAAACCCGCTCGTACTATCGGAATGCCCAAAAATTTGTCTCATTGTGAATTTGCATGACATCGTGGGGTATCAGTGCAACAATACAGTGTGCTGCGCCTCCTGATACCTCACCTGTGCTTTGGAATGAGACTGGATATAAATTCGTTGGGCCAGCACAAAACGGCTGAATATTATTCATAGATCATGATGAAGATCTTGAACAAACTTCACACAGGCTTCTTTGTCGACATCCCATCTTAGGGTGTGTGAAACACAGCAACATTGAAGTGGCGTGTTTCCTTGGACAAGACTTGCACTGGGGCCCAGCCAGGTTGGAGGTACTCTGAAAAGACTTCGTCAAGCGACGGAATTCGGTCCGGCCCCAGTAGGTAAATGCGCGGATCATTCCGTGTGGCGGTGATCCGTATTCTGCGCTTGACTCCCCCATCCATGTCTTCAACTTCTCGAAGACGTCGAACGACTCATAACCGAGGCAGGCATCTAGTCGCCCGTGGCCCGCCGTGGCCGCCCGATTCCATGCCTAGTGCCTCACTTAGAGTAACACCTGTTTCATACGTGTGCTGGCCCTAACCTGCCGCCCGCGGAATTATCGCTCCTCTCCTCCTCGTGTACACCCTCGTCACGCACCTCGCCGTCTCATAGAACATCTGGGTCCTGCTCCCATGCATCCTCCGCCTCACGAGCCTCCACCTTATCTGGATGGCGCTAACCACACACGCACGCCTGCCCTCTGCACCGCGTAAAGACCCATTAACGGTGTTCTGCAGTCTTTTTAAAATTACAGACGCATAGGAAACATATAATAGTCGCCCTGACGCGAAAAAAATGAATATTGGAGCTCTTCTCTCAACAATAACAATTAATTTTATCCCCGCCCGGAAAAAGCCTAAGGCTTTTTCAATCTCAAAGAATCACTTCACATCTGCAGTACGAAATGTAGCCAGGGTACCCACTAATAAACATCTGAGGCCCAATTTCTGACAGTACCTGTAGCTCCTGAAAAACTTGTGAAACCACGGGAGAATTCAGTAGATCTTTGTGTATTGTAAAAAAATCAAAAATCGGGCCTCAGACGTTTAAACATTCAGATATTTCAAGCACCTCGTACTACTTATATCCAGTGTAGCGTCCTGTATCAAAAAGCCTTAGTGGTTTCAAAATTGGAACTGACAACGTCTGCCAACCAAACAAAGACAAAGCTGCCAGTCTTCCATCGATCATTGCCGGTCCCCACATTTATCTTGTGACCTTGCACAAAGCCAAAAAAGCCCGAAAGAAGTGAAAAAGGCTGCAGGATAACAACTTCGCAAACCTATGTCCGAATTACCACAAGTCAGGAGATGACACCTGGATACCTCGCTTTTTTGAAGTTGCGGCCAGCGTAATTGGACAGTATAGACCGTCTGGCTTCGTGTGGGGGCATTTACTGATGTGTGCAGACATAAGAATTGTTGGGATGGTGACCGTAGCGTGCCACCTCATCCTATTTCTTTTTCTTTCTCTTTTCTGACCCCCCCCCCCTTATCCGTCATCTCCGAACCACTTGTATTATGCCGCATCGACCCATTCCGTAACTCGCTTGTATCCCGCTGCCATCATTGGTCCCGAATATTTTTCCTGCAATATCGCTTGCAGCTCCATTCCCTCGACTTTCTTACAAAAGTTTTGGCACCGCTAATACCTCATGTCGCGGCAAAGGGATTTTGACGCAGCACTGACGTTTGACGCATGCAGCGTCAGTCTGCGTCAGTTGAATTTCGCGTCACTGGTTGAACTCACCTTTGCTGCGATAGTTGACCTCTGATATCTCTTAGGCATCCAGTAGGGCCATTTGTACAGTGTTTTAAACCACGACACGGGCAGAGAGTTATCGTTGAGGTCGTTAAAAGTCGTTGACTAGATTACGTGCAGCGTCAATCTGCGTCAGTCATGCGTCAATGTGACTGCGTCACACGCGTTAGAACTGACGCATGCGTCAAAGTTCAGCGTCAATTGCGCCTCTTACAGCGTCAGTCTTACTTTTGGTTCGCGTCAGTCAGAGCCAGTACTGCGCTGGTATTGCGCCGTGACACAGCGTCAGTGTGACTTGCATTCGTACTTCGTCTACGCCACCAATGCGCTCTGCGCCGATGCTGCGTCCCTCGATGCCACTCTGCCTAACCTCGGCGATACAACTGCACACTGTTCAAGCGTTCCTCGTCTCTTCTTCGGTAAATCTCCCTCTCTGGCAACCCCTCTTCACGCTCTCGCTGTCTTCAGTTTTGAAATGTTCACAAAACTCACTGTAGTCGAACACGGTAGTGCTCCGCCCCTCTGTAGACAAATTTTGTTCGATGTTGTGCTATTACCTGGCTCCAGGGATGTTATCCATTGGAATTATGTTGAAACAGTTTACCCTGTCCACTGAAGTTGGATTGGTGGTTGGATTAACCTCAAATGGTTTCTTTTCGACATTTCAAGGTCCCAAACCGCTACAATACCTCCTTGGTGAGTCTCAGCTAACGCAACAGGGCTGCTGGCTGCCCCTGCAATACCTCGGAACTGTGTAATCACCAATCTGCGTCAGCGAGTACGCCGATAAACAGTCACCCTGCCTCAATTGTATTGACACATCAAAAGGTGGATTTTGAGACTGAGGCAACGAACGACACCAATATATACCGCAAAATTAACCAAATTGATAAATAGATTCCATGATTGCGTCGCTTAACGTCGCTCTGTCTAGGCTCTGCAGCACCACCAAAATATGTCAGGGCTTCTCGTCTTATACTTAGACAAAATTGTTTCGACGTCTCATCACTCTGGCCCCCATATCTCACTCTCAGTCTCTGTTGCCAATGCCCCAACAATGCCCACAAGCTTTCTATGATGACCTCAACATTTTAATCAACCCTGTGTTGTTTTAAATTGTGCTGCAGCACTTGCATTCAATCAAGACATCCGATTCAAAGTAGAAACAAATAGCGCCGCTATCATTCGCACGTTAATGTTGTATTATATTATAGAGGCTGGTTGGATTTTTCTCCAATGGTTCGTTTCGAGATTTATAGGTCTCAAGCCACTCAAATAAACTCATCATGAGCACCAGTCAGCTTGGCAAGTCTGCTGACCGTGTATGCACACTTCACAATTGTTTGCGCCGATCTGCGTCAGTCTGTGAGCCGCTCTGCGTCAATGCACAGCCACCGACCTCAGTTGTACCTTGACGTCTGACCGACGCATCCACAGATGAACTTTGAGATTAATTTCTTTAAGGAATCTCATAGAACCCTAGTAATACTCTCTGTAAGCTTGACAGAGTTATTTGCAATCCAACCAAGACCTGAGAATGAGGTCCAAGGATGGATATTTTATTTTTGCAAGATGACTCTGGTAAGCTCTCTTCATTACAAGTCTACTGCTGGCAGCGGCAGTGCTTCACCGACGCGTGCGCCGGCCAGCGTCAATGGTTGTACCGCTCTGCGTCTGTGCACAGCCACCATGCGTCAATCCGGTTGACATTGGCACTGACGCATCCACATATGGCCTTCGAGTTTATTGGTCAAGATCACTTCATTATATCCCCTGTATAACCTGGCATGCACAAAAGTGCGACATCTTCAACCTTTCTCGGGTTATTCACGAAATAGTCACCGGGTCCGGCTCCCTTTGCAGGACAAGCATCCCTCAAAACCAACTCGTATATGAGACCAATCCATTCTGATACATGTCTCGTGAATTCTGGCCAGTCAAAAATGTCTGCTGGATACATGGGCGAGGACTCGCGACAATGTACGCCACTCTGCGTCAAGGCACAGCCACCATACGTCAGTCTCACCAGCGATGTTGACTGACGCATCTGAAGGTGGCTTTTGAGATTAATGTATTAAACCACTCCAATATATCCCCTGTAATGCCTGGCGAGCAAGACAGGCCTTCCTATGCAACTTTATCCGAGTTTTTCACACAATGTTCAATGGTTTACAATTTTCTTCATCCCCACCACGACTTCAGAGTTGACTGCACTGTGAAATAAATGACATAGTGAGTACCCCGTACCATAATTCGATACATCCCGGTCAAAAACAAATTTCAGTAAGCTGTTGAACTCACCCAAACATTCAAGTACTGATACGAGTTGAAGGACAAAAAATCAATCCCTGCTAGTCCAACAGTGCACTGTACATTCCCCATAATTTTCACTCCTGGCGGTCCAAGGGCTTGATTAGTCTCGGTGGATCAGATTAAATGTAGTGGCACCAATCCGTGCGCTACGATGGTTCAGATGACTTGAATAAATCCTACCGTGGGCAGCGATGAAGATGAATGCAGTAATCAGACACTCTCCAATCTCATTTTTCAGTCTCACTACAGGTTATGTGAAGTGTAAGAAAAGCAACACAAATAAGAATTTGAAAGACAATCAGTACGTTCCACAGAGTCAGTCACTCCGAGTCGGAAGTTGAACTAGCCTGAGCGGAGAGAAATGAAATGGACAGTGTCCCCGCCAACTTTAGGAGCGCGCCGGTGCCGAAAAAAGCAATCCGTGGTTGTATATTTTGTGGCTGGGGGTGGCGGCGATGATCTGCGTCAATGGAATACATTGTGTGCGTCGATAAATATGTGACACAGCGCCGGTGTGACACGTATGCGTCAGTCTGGTCGAGTTATAGCAAAAAAAAAATCCGAAAACGTAACCCCAAGTCAGCGAGAGTGGCTGGAGACGATATGAGTGCTGTGGATAACTTGACTATCCCAAAATCAGTTGCGATGGCGCCCCCATGCTGTATAACGATCCGCCAGTCCGTGCTTCCCGTATTCTCATTCTATGTTCCTTCACTATGCATGGCGTTTCGAGGACGATGGGGCTGGTATCGCTGGGCCTTCCACCTGTGTTCAGATTGTGGACTACTGGAATTGTGAGTCCCAGCGAGTGGTAAAACGACGGTTTTTGGGACGCAGCTCACCCGTTTCCGGTGCGTAATTGATGTAGATAGAGCGGGGGCGAAATTTACTAACATAGCTCTCTACACACATACTCCATCGCCATTGCAGACCGCGCCTTCCTCAGCAAAATCCTCATACCCGGAATCCGGACCGTATTGTAAATCGTGGCGTATATCATTCATCATCTTGTCTTTATTCATCTCATTGACCTGCGTTCCAGAAAATCCCGGTGCTCTCGCATACCCGACTACAAAACGTGACACATGAGGCGTGCGAACGAGGCGACCAGCAGAAATGTTCTGCCGGCGGCGAAGATGTGGAAAGTCTGGGACAATATGCACGCTTGCACTCAATGGACTTTTGTATTTATTGTTGTTGATGATTTTCTCTAGATTTGGATACAACCCAGCGGACGGACGATGCCAGTGCGGACAACTGGTGAAAGTCTTGGCGGCATCTGCATGATGCTGGATCCCTCCGCTTGCCAAAATGGAATTGATACGGCATGTGCAGTGCAGGAACCTGTCGCTCACGGTGTACGCGAGTGTGGGCATACTACAACAGCGCACAAAGGGATGAAATGCTTATGCAGTCACCAAGGTATTGAAATAGACATGTCTTGTGCTCAAACCGGAAATCTCGTCCGCATTCGTATATTCTTTAGCTGACACGCCGTTGATGTTGCAGAAGCGCGACAGAAACTCGAAAACAAAGTCTGCGATACAAAGGGATGTCCCAAAAAGGAAGTTAGTTTGTCTGTCGCTGGTATTGTTCTTCATCATGCAGTGCAGAATCATTGTCGCCTTCGTGCTCTCTTGCAGTATGTGGCCCGTTCTCGTGAAGATATATATAGTAGTCGCTAACTACATCCGCCCAGTCGCGCTCTCTGTATCAGCTGCTCCTGCATCTAATTTAAGCAAGATCCTCAACCGCGAACCCGTACGTCATGCCCAAACTCACATCTTGCCTTCTGTCTTTCTAATTTGGGTAGGAAAACGTAGGAATTGCGCGCGCACCCGAGCCCGAGCCGGGCTGCCAGATGTACCAGTGCATCTAGCGCGTCCTCCGCCATCGCTCTCGAAGTTCCAACTATTTTACCCTCCTCCAGATTCCCACTTCAGTATTTTTATTTGACACCGCTCTCTCCGCACTGGAGCACCTTGTTTGTACCGCTACTGTATCCCTAATTTGTCTTCGTTGCTTTCGTTTCACGCTCTTACTTTGTGTTCCTGAAGAATATTTGGATAGACCTGTATTTTTACCACTCCTGTATTCTGCATATATACCCAGAAATACATGCAGACAAACGTTTCGACGAATTTAAAGACAATCAATTTGCGATTTAGGGTTCTCAGAGGAAGGTAATGGTGGATCTGGTCACAAGGGGTTTCCCGAGGTCGGAACGTTCGCAGTTCTTGAACCAGAAATTAATTGTAATCTCATTGCGATTGTTAGCAGTACCAAAAGATTTTTGGGGAACGAAAAAAGCCGGGTGAGCAAAAGATGACTTGGAAAACCCAGGCGTGCCGGGAGTGCCTCGCTATTGAGAGTTGGTGATTCAAAAAGCTGCCAAGAATTGACCGGATTTGAAGACGTCTCGCCGCATTCATGAAAAAAAATACGTTGGCCGAGGTGCTTGCCAAAAACGTCGTGATTCCTGTGGAGATTGGTGCAGGTAGGTAGGTAGGTAGGTAGTATTACACGGCACGGTCCACTCATGAACGCCGGTTTCCAGGAAGTATCCCGCTGTACACGCTATTACAACATCGTCCCTGGGCCCCCCAAAATTCCGTTAGCCGAGCTCACGGTCGCAGCACGCCGACTCGCCGCGGTAGAACTAAAAGAATCTAAGGAAGCAACAGTCAGCACTTCAACTATGATTAGCCTCACTCAATCGATACACGGGAACGGCATAGAAGACTTCAAGAACATCAAATGCGTATTTTGCGACCAGGGCAATCGTTGATCTCGGATAAAGGATGGCTTTCAGGAACTCCGTCTCGGAAAGTTCCGCCATCCGGTGTCGTAAGTTCGGTAAATCAGTGAACAGTTTGCCAAGAAATATGCCGCGTAATTCTATCAGTGTCTCGGAGGATTCACAGGTGATTAACGCGTGTTCTGGTGTTTCCACTTGAATTTTACAGAACCTACACAACCGTTCCGATCGCGGCACAGGTTGATACGCATGATCCACGTAACGCAAGACTTCCACGGCTAACAGGTGAGTTGAGAGTAACAGGGAGGTCAGAGCCTCGCGGTGTTTTCTGCGTTTTCACGAGTATTAGATAATGCCGCATACAGGAGGTAACTTGGGTTGGGCTCTTGTCCTTTTGGGGTTCACGACGGCCATGTAATAAATAGAGTTTTTCGGATGAGTTAATTTCCTCTTGTAACCATTCCAGCATTAAAGTCTTAACCAGTTTTATATAATCTTCAGGCGGTTAACACAAGGCCGCCCGCCGCGACCTTGACACCCTTGCTGCGGCTACTGCCGTCGTCGACGACAACGTCGAGAAACTCCGCAAAGAGCTTGGAGAGGGCTTGGAAGGTGCGCAAATAGATATTCTTCTCGCGTACCCTTTGCCCACCCACAACACAGGCGTCAACGCGCAGCTGCTCGGCCTCGCTGCGAACCACGATGAGGCCAACAATGCCAGGAGGCCTAGCGACGAGGGCATGGCCAACACCTCCACCATCTCGCACCTCGTCTTGGCGAGCAACAAGCACACCGCCAACACCACGGCCATGGGCTCGGCGCTCAACGACATCGTCAGCCGCCTCCGCACCGTCGAGGGCGTAGCCACGGCTCTCCAGGCAACCGTCGAATCCCAGGCCAACACCATCCAGACGCTGATCAGGCGCGCCAGTGACTCGGACTTCCTCACCCCCAAAACCGCAAAAGGTAAAGGGAAAGCCCCTCCGCCAGCCTCGCCTGCCGCCTCCAACTCACCCGCATCCACGGGCCCGTCATCCTCTCTCCACCCGTTGTTGAAAAAGATCGGCTTCCAGCCACCCGCGAAAGCTGCAACGCGGTTCACTGCCGCAGAACACAAGGCCGCCCGCCGCGACCTTGACACCCTTGCTGCGGCTACTGCCGTCGTCGACGACAACGTCGAGAAACTCCGCAAAGAGCTTGGAGAGGGCTTGGAAGGTGCGCAAATAGATATTCTTCTCGCGTACCCTTTGCCCACCCACAACACAGGCGTCAACGCGCAGCTGCTCGGCCTCGCTGCGAACCATGATGAGGCCAACAATGCCAGGAGGCCTAGCGACGAGGGCATGGCCAACACCTCCACCATCTCACACCTCGTCTTGGCGAGCAACAAGCACACCGCCAACACCACGGCCATGGGCTCGGCGCTCAACGACATCGTCAGCCGCCTCCGCACCGTCGAGGGCGTAGCCACGGCTCTCCAGGCAACTGTCGAATCCCAGGCCAACACCATCCAGACGCTGATCAGGCGCGCCAGTGACTCGACAGGCTGGGCCTCCGCCCCCGAGTTCAACACCAACGGCAAGCGCGCGCTTGCGGACATAGACGGCGACGACGCTGCCAAGCGGCAGCAGCTTGCGCCGCCTCCCCTGCAGCAGCTCGCGCCACCTCCCGTCGCCGTCATCAACATCGTCGAGCCTCCGGCATTCAGCTACCCGACAGCTCCAGCCCCTGCGTTCGCCTACCCGATGGCTCCCCCGGCTCCTGCATATGCCGCTCCCGGGTTCGCCCCTGTAGCGCTTCCCACTGCCCCTCCCGACGCACCCTACGTACTCCCCAACGCACCACCTCCCCCCACTCGCACCCTTCCCGTCGCCCCCTCGGCCCCCGGGGCACCGCCCCGTGTTCCCCCCAATCCCGCACGCGAGGCCGGTCTCGGCCCGATGGACTGGCAGGGCGATTATGGCCGCGCGCCGCGCAACCTGATCCTCGCCGTCCTCGGCAAGGAGACCATGCGCACAGCTCGCTTCACGTCGCGTAAAGGCGCGGACGCCCAGAACGTCATCGTCGTCTTTGAGGCTGACTCCGTCGCCTCGTGGTTCATCCAAGCGTGGAACAGCAACCCACGCCGGGGCTACGAGTGCTGTTTTGCCAGCCCCATGCCTTTAAATACTTAAGGGCAGCTCATGCCACCCCACCTTCCACTTCTCACGCAGCGCTGGCGCCGCCTTTACTTGCCGCCCAAAATAGATTACCAATAATCTCACCCCCCTCCACATCCATCGTACCTTCTACGCACCCCGTTGATACTACGCATATAGTTTCTATTCGTAGCTGGAATATTAATGGCCTTTTTGCCTTGCAAATGAGCTGCCCAGATTTTCGTAAGGAAATACAAAATTATGACATTAACTTATTTCAAGAAACCCATCTTCGTCCATTACAACATGAAATGATTGACATTCCCGACGGCTACTCATTGATATCACGTACGCGGAGACCTAAAGCCTCTTTCGACAAGTCCTGGGGCGGAGTTGCTGCAGTTATAAACTCGGTAATTCCATACAAATACAGGCAAGACCTCTCTGGGCCCGACTTCATGGCCATTCAAATAAATAAACATTTAATCTTTAATGTATACCTACTCCCAGAAGGGTCCCCCTGGATCGGCGTGCTTGAACGAGACCCTTGCGAAGCACTTGCCGCAGCACTTGCGCTCGCTCTTTTCTCCGGCTTTGATGTGACACTGCACGGCGACCTCAATGCGCGCATGGGCTCGAAACTCGCTTACCCATTGGACCCGCCACGCTGCTCCTGCGACACGGCGAACTCCTCCACAAGGGGTAACTGGTTGTGCATCATGTTTGGAGATTACGGCTTGGCAATAGTCAGTGGCGCAATTTGTCTTGGCCCAGGAAGTGGAAATTTTACCTCCTTTCAAGGAAAAACTACCGTGCGGAAGACTGTCATTGACTATGTTGCGTGCTCTAGAACAATCTTCGACAACATCACCAGCTTCACAGTTTGCGAACGAGAGGAGGGATACGACCATGCTGCAACAATTCTCTGTATAAAAATAGAACTGGACTTACAGAATTCAATTCACGCACACCCGCGCAAAAAGCGGAAGGTGGAATTTCCACTACCTGAGGACACCCAATTGGATAAACTGCTTGTTAGCACGATCCAGGCTGGAAAAGACACAGAGAAAAAATTGTCGGCACTTTACGGACAGGTATTCAACATTACTCCACCCATAAAATGCACGGTGCACGGGAAATGCTTGAATGCAGGAAAAATCACTGCTACCGCGGGCGCATCAGCATACTTCGGGCCAAATGCCCGGCGGAATGATACGCGTCGAGTTTATGGCAATCAATCAAACTCACGAGCGGAACTGCTCGCCGTGATCCTTGCTCTGCGATCCGCTCCAATATTCAAAACACTTACTATTGCAACACGCTCCGAATATGCTATAAGATCCGCAGCATACTATGCATCCAAGAACGCAGCTTGCGGGTGGAGATGTGCAAACGGCGATCTTCTTAAAATACTCGTAGCCCTGATTAAAAGTCGGACAGCGGCTGTTCATTTTATCCACTTGAAAAAAGCCGTTATTGGTCAAGAAGACGGTCACCTCGTCGAAGCAAAAAATGGAGCGTCCACAGGATGTCTCATGCAACGGCCAGCTTCACAAATACACATGCCGACCCAGCCGACTCCAGCGAACGGAGGATTATCGCCCGCACCTGCTGTCACCGCAATCAATGTTCCAAAAATAACCACGGACTTACCAAATGATAGTATCGAAACCCCGGCCATACGCCAGTCACGTCCGGCGTTTCCTACAGGGCATCGTGGCCGTCAAAAAATGGAAGCACTCCAGCAAATGAATCGCAAAAAGGTCATGGAAGCTCCGTCACACGGAATTTTCTGGAAAGAAATCAAAAGGCTCGCAGACCCCAAACCGGCCCCGATCTCGGTCACCGCGGGTAGTCTGAAAAATGTATTTGAGAGTCGTCTCAACCCTCCAGAAATCCTCCCAAATCAATATGATGCAACACAGCACAGTATAAATAAAATTCTCGCAAAGCTGTTGCCCGCGGTAACGGAAGATAACACTCCTGAAGGCTTCTTCTCCAAAAAATGGGATGAAGAGGATATGGGCCGTCTAAAGGACCACCTGCGCACCCACTCGTTAGACAGCACTGCCGGCGAAGATCACACTTACTACACGGAGATCCTCGAGATCCCGAACGAAGATCTGGCAAACTTGTACAATGAATGTGCGGCCCGAGGCGATGGTCCATCCATCTGGTTCATGACACCCCTGATAGGAATTTTGAAGCGCATGAAACCAGGGGACAATCCAGACAGTTACAGGCTCATCGCCATCGAGAGTTGCTTCCTGAGAGGTCTAACAATCTTGATCCATTGGCGAATATTTGGATGGGCAGAAGCGAGAGGACTGATACCACCTGCACAAAATGGATTCAGACCAGGGTACCGCACTAATAACAACCCTTTCATTCTTCGCTGCATGAAAGAATGGGCCAGAGCGCACGGACAGACTCTCTACGTTGCCTGTGTCGACTTCACCAATGCTTTCCCATCAACGGATCAGCCAACCTTATGGTTGAAACTATTCAGATTGGGAATGGGCGGCAAAATATTTGACTGGCTCCGTATGCTGTATAACCGCATGGCTTATTATGTAAGGCACGGAGACATGGAGTCTACTCGATTCAAAGCCCTCATTGGTCTATTGACAGGCGATCCGGCATCACCGATCCTTTGGAATATCTTCCTCGCAGATCTAGTGTTGATGCCAGACTTTGATGATGTCTTCCTTGCCACGATCCGAATCTCTTTACTGGCGCAGGCTGACGACCTGCTTATTGTCTCCCTCTCTGCTCATGGTCTCAATTCAAAATTAGCCACTCTGGAACAATGGTGCGCGAAGAATTTTATCCTCGTCAACTTGATCAAAACCATAATCTTGATCTTCGGACGGACAACCCTGCCACCTCCTAAATTCCACCTTGGCTTAACGGAACTCAGCATCAGTACAGAAGAGAAATATGTTGGCGTCAATCTGCGCACAGACGTGCAGAATATGTTCAAAGATCATTATAAAGCCAAGGCACGCACAGTGCGCTATTGTGGGCATCGGATCATGGGAATTGAAGACATGACGGGTAGATTGACGCCAAGAGAACTTAAACCAATATACATGGCTCGCGTCGACTGCCATCTGATCCATGCGTGTGAAATATCACCGGACAGTGAAGACGTGCATGTGAGAGAGTTATCTAAAGTTCAAGTCAGTTTCGTACGTCAAATGCTTAACCTCCATCGCCGATCCATGATTGCGCCGCTGTTCACCGAAACTGGGATTACGCCTCTTCGAGTTCGACGCCTCCTTCTTAGTCTCAGCCACTTGATCTACCTCCTTGGCCTAAAAACAGACTCTTATGCCCGTGCTGCGCTTGACAGTTCCTTTGAACTTGCCACCAAGGGTAAAAAGTCGTGGGTCAAGGATATCATCAAAGCTGCTACGAGAATGCCATTCCATCTGCCAGACCTTGATCTGTCCCGTACTTGGATCGGCGATGGAGGTTAAGCATTTGACGTACGAAACTGACTTGAACTTTAGATAACTCTCTCACATGCACGTCTTCACTGTCCGGTGATATTTCACACGCATGGATCAGATGGCAGTCGACGCGAGCCATGTATATTGGTTTAAGTTCTCTTGGCGTCAATCTACCCGTCATGTCTTCAATTCCCATGATCCGATGCCCACAATAGCGCGCTGTGCGTGCCTTGGCTTTATAATGATCTTTGAACATATTCTGCACGTCTGTGCGCAGATTGACGCCAACATATTTCTCTTCTGTACTGATGCTGAGTTCCGTTAAGCCAAGGTGGAATTTAGGAGGTGGCAGGGTTGTCCGTCCGAAGATCAAGATTATGGTTTTGATCAAGTTGACGAGGATAAAATTCTTCGCGCACCATTGTTCCAGAGTGGCTAATTTTGAATTGAGACCATGAGCAGAGAGGGAGACAATAAGCAGGTCGTCAGCCTGCGCCAGTAAAGAGATTCGGATCGTGGCAAGGAAGACATCATCAAAGTCTGGCATCAACACTAGATCTGCGAGGAAGATATTCCAAAGGATCGGTGATGCCGGATCGCCTGTCAATAGACCAATGAGGGCTTTGAATCGAGTAGACTCCATGTCTCCGTGCCTTACATAATAAGCCATGCGGTTATACAGCATACGGAGCCAGTCAAATATTTTGCCGCCCATTCCCAATCTGAATAGTTTCAACCATAAGGTTGGCTGATCCGTTGATGGGAAAGCATTGGTGAAGTCGACACAGGCAACGTAGAGAGTCTGTCCGTGCGCTCTGGCCCATTCTTTCATGCAGCGAAGAATGAAAGGGTTGTTATTAGTGCGGTACCCTGGTCTGAATCCATTTTGTGCAGGTGGTATCAGTCCTCTCGCTTCTGCCCATCCAAATATTCGCCAATGGATCAAGATTGTTAGACCTCTCAGGAAGCAACTCTCGATGGCGATGAGCCTGTAACTGTCTGGATTGTCCCCTGGTTTCATGCGCTTCAAAATTCCTATCAGGGGTGTCATGAACCAGATGGATGGACCATCGCCTCGGGCCGCACATTCATTGTACAAGTTTGCCAGATCTTCGTTCGGGATCTCGAGGATCTCCGTGTAGTAAGTGTGATCTTCGCCGGCAGTGCTGTCTAACGAGTGGGTGCGCAGGTGGTCCTTTAGACGGCCCATATCCTCTTCATCCCATTTTTTGGAGAAGAAGCCTTCAGGAGTGTTATCTTCCGTTACCGCGGGCAACAGCTTTGCGAGAATTTTATTTATACTGTGCTGTGTTGCATCATATTGATTTGGGAGGATTTCTGGAGGGTTGAGACGACTCTCAAATACATTTTTCAGACTACCCGCGGTGACCGAGATCGGGGCCGGTTTGGGGTCTGCGAGCCTTTTGATTTCTTTCCAGAAAATTCCGTGTGACGGAGCTTCCATGACCTTTTTGCGATTCATTTGCTGGAGTGCTTCCATTTTTTGACGGCCACGATGCCCTGTAGGAAACGCCGGACGTGACTGGCGTATGGCCGGGGTTTCGATACTATCATTTGGTAAGTCCGTGGTTATTTTTGGAACATTGATTGCGGTGACAGCAGGTGCGGGCGATAATCCTCCGTTCGCTGGAGTCGGCTGGGTCGGCATGTGTATTTGTGAAGCTGGCCGTTGCATGAGACATCCTGTGGACGCTCCATTTTTTGCTTCGACGAGGTGACCGTCTTCTTGACCAATAACGGCTTTTTTCAAGTGGATAAAATGAACAGCCGCTGTCCGACTTTTAATCAGGGCTACGAGTATTTTAAGAAGATCGCCGTTTGCACATCTCCACCCGCAAGCTGCGTTCTTGGATGCATAGTATGCTGCGGATCTTATAGCATATTCGGAGCGTGTTGCAATAGTAAGTGTTTTGAATATTGGAGCGGATCGCAGAGCAAGGATCACGGCGAGCAGTTCCGCTCGTGAGTTTGATTGATTGCCATAAACTCGACGCGTATCATTCCGCCGGGCATTTGGCCCGAAGTATGCTGATGCGCCCGCGGTAGCAGTGATTTTTCCTGCATTCAAGCATTTCCCGTGCACCGTGCATTTTATGGGTGGAGTAATGTTGAATACCTGTCCGTAAAGTGCCGACAATTTTTTCTCTGTGTCTTTTCCAGCCTGGATCGTGCTAACAAGCAGTTTATCCAATTGGGTGTCCTCAGGTAGTGGAAATTCCACCTTCCGCTTTTTGCGCGGGTGTGCGTGAATTGAATTCTGTAAGTCCAGTTCTATTTTTATACAGAGAATTGTTGCAGCATGGTCGTATCCCTCCTCTCGTTCGCAAACTGTGAAGCTGGTGATGTTGTCGAAGATTGTTCTAGAGCACGCAACATAGTCAATGACAGTCTTCCGCACGGTAGTTTTTCCTTGAAAGGAGGTAAAATTTCCACTTCCTGGGCCAAGACAAATTGCGCCACTGACTATTGCCAAGCCGTAATCTCCAAACATGATGCACAACCAGTTACCCCTTGTGGAGGAGTTCGCCGTGTCGCAGGAGCAGCGTGGCGGGTCCAATGGGTAAGCGAGTTTCGAGCCCATGCGCGCATTGAGGTCGCCGTGCAGTGTCACATCAAAGCCGGAGAAAAGAGCGAGCGCAAGTGCTGCGGCAAGTGCTTCGCAAGGGTCTCGTTCAAGCACGCCGATCCAGGGGGACCCTTCTGGGAGTAGGTATACATTAAAGATTAAATGTTTATTTATTTGAATGGCCATGAAGTCGGGCCCAGAGAGGTCTTGCCTGTATTTGTATGGAATTACCGAGTTTATAACTGCAGCAACTCCGCCCCAGGACTTGTCGAAAGAGGCTTTAGGTCTCCGCGTACGTGATATCAATGAGTAGCCGTCGGGAATGTCAATCATTTCATGTTGTAATGGACGAAGATGGGTTTCTTGAAATAAGTTAATGTCATAATTTTGTATTTCCTTACGAAAATCTGGGCAGCTCATTTGCAAGGCAAAAAGGCCATTAATATTCCAGCTACGAATAGAAACTATATGCGTAGTATCAACGGGGTGCGTAGAAGGTACGATGGATGTGGAGGGGGGTGAGATTATTGGTAATCTATTTTGGGCGGCAAGTAAAGGCGACGCCAGCGCTGCGTGAGAAGTGGAAGGTGGGGTGGCATGAGCTGCCCTTAAGTATTTAAAGGCATGGGGCTGGCAAAACAGCACTCGTAGCCCCGGCGTGGGTTGCTGTTCCACGCTTGGATGAACCACGAGGCGACGGAGTCAGCCTCAAAGACGACGATGACGTTCTGGGCGTCCGCGCCTTTACGCGACGTGAAGCGAGCTGTGCGCATGGTCTCCTTGCCGAGGACGGCGAGGATCAGGTTGCGCGGCGCGCGGCCATAATCGCCCTGCCAGTCCATCGGGCCGAGACCGGCCTCGCGTGCGGGATTGGGGGGAACACGGGGCGGTGCCCCGGGGGCCGAGGGGGCGACGGGAAGGGTGCGAGTGGGGGGAGGTGGTGCGTTGGGGAGTACGTAGGGTGCGTCGGGAGGGGCAGTGGGAAGCGCTACAGGGGCGAACCCGGGAGCGGCGTATGCAGGAGCCGGGGGAGCCATCGGGTAGGCGAACGCAGGGGCTGGAGCTGTCGGGTAGCTGAATGCCGGAGGCTCGACGATGTTGATGACGGCGACGGGAGGTGGCGCGAGCTGCTGCAGGGGAGGCGGCGCAAGCTGCTGCCGCTTGGCAGCGTCGTCGCCGTCTATGTCCGCAAGCGCGCGCTTGCCGTTGGTGTTGAACTCGGGGGCGGAGGCCCAGCCTGTCGAGTCACTGGCGCGCCTGATCAGCGTCTGGATGGTGTTGGCCTGGGATTCGACAGTTGCCTGGAGAGCCGTGGCTACGCCCTCGACGGTGCGGAGGCGGCTGACGATGTCGTTGAGCGCCGAGCCCATGGCCGTGGTGTTGGCGGTGTGCTTGTTGCTCGCCAAGACGAGGTGTGAGATGGTGGAGGTGTTGGCCATGCCCTCGTCGCTAGGCCTCCTGGCATTGTTGGCCTCATCATGGTTCGCAGCGAGGCCGAGCAGCTGCGCGTTGACGCCTGTGTTGTGGGTGGGCAAAGGGTACGCGAGAAGAATATCTATTTGCGCACCTTCCAAGCCCTCTCCAAGCTCTTTGCGGAGTTTCTCGACGTTGTCGTCGACGACGGCAGTAGCCGCAGCAAGGGTGTCAAGGTCGCGGCGGGCGGCCTTGTGTTCTGCGGCAGTGAACCGCGTTGCAGCTTTCGCGGGTGGCTGGAAGCCGATCTTTTTCAACAACGGGTGGAGAGAGGATGACGGGCCCGCGGATGCGGGTGAGTTGGAGGCGGCAGGCGAGGCTGGCGGAGGGGCTTTCCCTTTACCTTTTGCGGTTTTGGGGGTGAGGAAGTCCTCGAGGTCGACATCGAGCGTTTCGTCGTCGTTGTCAATGAAGGATGAGAGAGGGAATTGAAGGGCGTGGGCGATAGTTGCCTCTTCGGAGCTGATTGCTCCTGCTTGATCAATCAAGTCGGCGAGAACCGTTGCCGGGGCCGAGGGGATCACCTTCGCAGCTTCTGCCGAGACGGAGAAGGAAGGGATATTGATGAGCGTGGGGAACGCCGCGAGGGGAGCAGTTTGGGCAGGAGCAGCCATTGAGGGAGAGTATGAGATGAGCGAGGTATTTTTCAGAAGAAGAGGGGGGTTTTTTTGGATTGGTAGGAGGCAGGAGGGATAAATTATGGCGGGGCCTTAAGTACCCAGAACCACGTGCGTAATCTGTACAGTGGACAGCCACTGAACGGACCGCCACTGATTCGTAAAAGTTGTGTGGATTGCGTAACTAACAGTTAGGGTTAGGGTAAAATTTGAGTCTTTCTCGGACTCTCCTCTCCTCGCCGCGTCAGGGCAGATCGAGAGAGAGGTTCTACAGGACAAGGTAGATACCAGTCTATCAGTCCTATTGATTTGCACACGCAGGAGGGGCAGAAGGGAGGGCTCGGAGATTATAGTGTAACCACTTTTTTGGAAATCAGAATTTGAGCTACGAAAATCTATCCAGACCGAGAGAGTAGCTGGCGGGTGCAGTCCTATCACTTGCAGCACTTCAATGAGTGGGCAGAGGTGGGGAAGCAGTCGATTCAGCTACTTTCGGAAATGGATGATGATGGTAGAGATCTGCAGAATAGTAAATTGCGAATTCTTCCTGAATGTAATATACCAGGATCACCTCGGCGGGACGAAATTCTTCATCTTGCGTCTGTTCAGAGTTCCGAGGATTCGGCTTCTGACGAGCTACACCGTAAAATAAAATAATCAGTTCTGTGGTTCGCCCTCCTTATGGTTCTATTGCTGTGAGGCGATAGGATCGAAATCAATATCGACGTGAACGGCGTAATAAATTGAGCGCCGAATTGAGCCGGTGGCACGGGATCAACTGGAGGTGAAGCTTTGAAGCAGCACGGCCGCATGCATTTTATGCGAAAATAAAAGATGAATTTTAATAAGGAACTCTCCATTCACTAGGAGCAAGCACGATGTGGGGTATGCGTAGCGGTGGGCAACGTGAAGCGGAGCACGGTATAACACCGCAGGAATTTGGGTGGAAAGGAGGAGAAGGAAGGAGAAGAGACATCGCGACGCGGGAGTATGTAGGGTGATGCGGGAAAGGGGAGGGTCGCTAGGAGAGGCGGCGCGAGCTGTCAGGTGGATACAAAAGTACCGAGCGGAAGAATGCAGGCTAAGTGGACCGAGATCACGAGAAACTGCAGGGCTGCGAGGGAGGGTGAAATGGGAATGGGTGAAGGGTTCTGGTTGAGGGGTGCGACGGGTGACGATAGCAGAGAGGCGGATCGAGCTGCCGGGCTGGACAGAAAGAGGTGGGAGCGGAAGATGGAATGGATGGAGGGACGAGCGTGGGATGAGGAAGTACGAATGGGCGAGAGGGCGTGTGGGGCGACGGAATGGAGGCAAAGGGGAGTGACAGAGAGGGGACCATGCATGCAAGGGACGGAGGACGGGTGATGGGAGCGGGAGAGACGGAACGGGCCAGCACGACGTAGATGACGACGAGGAGTGAGATGAGTGTAGCCGGCGAGAAGGGACAGGAATGTACGGCATGGGTAGGAATGCGTTGGGTAATGTGAAGAGGAAGGATAAACCGGGATGGATGCAGGAGCTCTTCGAGAGGACGGTGTGAAGGGGGAATGGAAAACAATTGTAACACAATGTGACGCACTTTTCGTTCGCACTCATCACCTACTCTCTGAGTGGACCAAGCGCAGACTCGTAGCGACGTGTCCGTGCGCGCGCTCCAGCGGCGTCTGCTCAAGCTAGGCGAACTGCGCTAATAATCGCGGCGTGGCATTCCGCGTAGAGGTTGAACGTTTAACGTCGATGATACGGTGACGGGAGGGGGGTTAGCGCCGTTTCAATAGCTGCAGTGGTGGATGTGAGGCACAGATCAATCCGGAAGAATATTTGCGGATCGGATGGGAAGCAACAAGGAGGAATGGGACGAAGATGGAGGGACTGTACGCACCTCGCAAACCCTGTCGGCCATTATAGTCTCGTGCGTCGGGTTGGCGTCGGGTGTGGGGTGCGCTGGGCCGGTGGATCGATGGATCGGGCATGGTGGCTTGTGGTAAGTCGAGTTGTGACAGCCATCACGTCACCGCCCCGATTGCGCATGGCAGTGCGCCTCGGGTGGATATCCCGATTCGCCCGCTTGCTTCCGACGTTGACGAACAACGTGTCCTTTAATTTACAGCGTCTGGATTTCGTGCAGGTCCAGTTGTGCAGGTCTACGCGCTCCTCGAGGGTTTCTTCTGCACCTTCCTTGTGCACTGTCCGTCGCCGACAGCGTCACGGCCGACCTGATCGTTTACCAAGGGGGTCCAAAAATGCGAAAAAAAACATATCACCTACATATTTATTTTTCGGGGGGTCCCAGGGACCCCCCCTCCCTAGCGGAGCCATCACGTGCCATCAAATTTCCTTTTCAGGATGAGTGCGTTCACAAAAAAAAATCCGTCATGATTCATTAATAGGAACATGAGGCCGTCTGCGGGCAGCTAGTTCCATGAAACCAAGTGCCAATAGCTCCTATGCTTTCTCTGGTGTTTCTTCCCCCCACAGCCCTCTCAAATTCAATGTGATCAGTTTCTAGACAGCCGATGTGATACTTAGTACTGTGATACATCAAACTAAGGTCTTCGAGCTGTGAGAGTCAGCTTGAATCACTTCCACCACATTTTATGAGGATCTCAATTTGTCCCGGTCCAGGTGAAGTTTTTGATGCCGAATTCACTGACACAGATTGCAATTGTGTACATTTGATCTTTGATGTACTTGCCAAACTTTGGCCAAACAATCCTCACATGGGTGAATATGCTTGTAGGAGCCTTGCAATGACTCCTGATAATGAGGCTGACATACAATACAATGGATTGTATGCCACTGGGTGCCGATTTGACCTCTCCCAACCAAAAAAAAACTTGTATACAATTTTTTTTTTCAGGGGGTCCGCTGGACCCCCCCCCCCCCCCCCCCCCCCCAAGGTGATATGATCCGTTCTTATCCTTGGACCCCCTTGTCGTTTACTATGCGCGCACCCAAGGTGAATTACTGCGCAGCCTGCTAAACTAGCGGCTATGGAAAGCTATGCCCATCCTCACTATCCAAAACCGTCTTGTTTCAGTCTCGTGCCGTGACTCCGACCCTGTTCTGTTTTTGTCTTCGTCTGTGACAATCACTCGAATTCTTTGTACTTCACGGTCCCGGCGAGTCTCTCTGCGAAATTCCTTTCGGGTGCTCGCCGACTACTCAACCAACCGAGGTGCTCCTCTGTACGATCTCTGCCGTCGAATTTCGCTTTGCGAAGTCACCTTTCTCGGAACCACGTACGGATACATATACCACCCGTCCCGCCGACTTCACTCTATGCGCCCGCCTTCCGACTCAGAACGTCCTCCTGCTGCTCATTCAACTGCTTTTTCTCTGCGCTGAACCACCTTAGTCTGTGATTCATACCATAATGCCGCACACGCCCCGGTCGCCCCCACCCTCTTCTTCCTAACCCGTCTCCACGCACGCCTATCGTGTAAATTCTATCTGTGCCGTACCCTCAGAAGTAGCGCGCCTGCGGCCCAGCGCGCGCTTCGTAGCTCTCCCAGCTCGAACTCTACTAGTAGTGCTGTTTTATTCGATATATATTCAGCCCCAGGTGAATCGACACTCCAGTCCTGCGCTTCATAAACTTCTCGCGTAGCACCCACATGACGTCGTCACGGCGGACCTCCACATTTCGCTACAGCCAGCTGCTACTATGTCCATGCCCACTACTCACCACCGTCTTCACGTTGTCGCACGATTTTACTCTGCTCCGGCTTTGTCCTCCGCTGCACCGCTTTGATTCCATGTATTCCACGGCTCTGCGGAATATCTGGCCGGCTCGCAGTCAATCCGATGTTCCTCTTCTCCAGCAGCCCAGCCCTGGTGCGACGCAGACAGCGTATGCACTAGCGACTCTCCAGCACCTGCATGACCCTAGCCAATTACACACAGCGCACAAGGGACTGGTGTGGATCTCTCAAGGCTGTAACCTTGCGGCCTTCTCCGCTGCACACACCCCGGCCACGCGTACCTCTCTCCCTGCCGGGCATCTCCCCATCCCAGTTTACTCTTCATATAGTATTAATTCTTCTGCTATTCTACCGACTCGCCTATCGCCATATACCCCGGTGTGCACTTTCCGGTCCGCGTATGAAATCTGGTCCTGTTCTATTCAACCTACAAATATTCAAAGCCGTGTCGACACCGCTTCTGTAGGCCGGGATGAATCAGTACTTCTACGCGCTATAAGTTTCTGATGCTCCCAAAGCACCTCAGGAGCAGCGATGACACTTGGAAAGCAGTCACGGTCAAAACCGAGCGCACACTCTTTTGAAGAACGGCTAATCAAACACTGAATTATCGCCTTCAGCCTGAATATCAATTCTGAATCATTAATCTTCCGCTTGAGTCTCGGAAATATCACCTTTGAGTGGTTGAGCTTGAGCCGGAATATTAACCTTTAATGTTGAGTTTGAGCATGAGTACGAAAAGCAGGAAGACACCGCACCTGATCTATTGGTCTCTTGGTCAACGCCCGTGTACCGATCGATCATGGAGTATTGAAGTTACAGCTGAGAAATGCTCTTAGAGCTTGTAAAGCTCTAACACTCTGTCAAATAAAATCAAGATAATCTGGTCCTACAAAAACACACACTACTACCAAACTACCTTTACAGTTATGCATATCCTACACAGCTGTCATGTCCTTCAAGTTAAACCCCAAAATGTATGAAGGGCACCCAGTGCAAAAATGATTTCCTTGCTCCGGGCTGTTCTCGAAGCCTTTGAACAGCAAGATGTAGTGCTTGAGCTGCCCTCGTCGGATCTGGCGGTGATACCTCCAATAGATGGGCGTAAACATCCCCAGCAACTTGTGGGGCATCATTGTCATCAATAGACCACATTGTCCCAATGACACCTCGATATCCTGCTAGTAACATCCCAGCAGCGAGATGAACCGACTCGTCTTGGAGCTCTTGGGAACCAGTGGCAGTTTGACATGCAGAGAGGAATGCCAGGTCAGCATTTGGAAGATTTAGCTGGATAATGTTTGAGAGTGTCAACCGTGAGCGTCCAGCAAGAAGGAGGGCACTTTCAGTTGGAGAGTCACTCTGCACACCGTGGCAGGCAAAATGAACCCATCTAGAATTTGTCATGCCCTCCTGAACCTCGTCTATTGTTGCCATGTCTTCATCCTACCACTGAAGTTGGACCTTCTTTCCCGCAACCTGCTGCAGGATGAATTTAATTTCTTCCTGAGTTCCTGGGAGGTAGGATTGTCCCACAGCTGAGGGTTGAGTAACAGCAAGGAGTTGCAGTTCTTCTTGGGATTCAGTATGTGGACGAAACCCTTCAATCAAGGCAGTCAATGATGGTGTATAAGAGGAAATCAAGAAGTCGGATAATTTCGAGCCAAAAGCTTGATCTTCCCCATAGACTCCTGCTGCATGGATAGGAAGAAATACCAATGGCCCCGTTGGACACCACCAGATATGTCCCAAATCTTGCCTCACTGGTTTCTAAAAAATCATCAGGATAGAATTTGAATGTGTTGATTAAATCGGCTTACCGTAATTGCGAGTGCATTGAGGATGAGGTGAACAATTTTTAAACCAGAGCACCGAAAGAATATGGGAAAAGATGTCATCTGGAGCCATATATCCCTCTTGAAATCCGAATAACCTATCACTGCGTCCGGGAGTTCCCACAATTGATGCCAGAACTTTGGCAAAGACCTGTGCCTCATGAATTGTGAAGTCACTTAGTGGGACATGAATGACTTCATTTCCAAGGCCCGGCATGAGGATCAGAGCATCACATCCATATGCACTGATATTCAAAATCGCAATAGGGCCCATCCTCGCAGCGAGGGAGAGCTCAGAAGTTGGCTTGGATAATAGGAACCTCTCAAACCCTGGCAGCTCTCGGATCTGTTGGAGCACCTGATTCCTTTCAAGAACCAAGGCATGAGATTGTTTTGCAATGGAGTCAAGTGATTCTGGTTTGAGTGTATCAGCAACAGGATTACTTGGGGTGCCAGCGGTTTCCAACAAGGTGGAGAGGGAGACAAGCCGATCAGCAAGGCCAGGGTGGCTCTTCCTCAGTTCATCTACTGGTGTGCGCAGATTGAGAAGCTGACCCCAGATAACTGAGCGACCCTGGTCAAGCCATTCTACAGCCTTCTTGTAGTCATGTGCCCCAATTGCAGCTGAGGCAGCATCTCTCACAACTTGGCCTGCCTGTGAGAGGAGATGATGCCGATCGGTTATAGATAGCCCCAGCCATGCCAGTTCAGGTAGAAGTTCAATGGCGGTAGTATATGCATGAAGTACAGATGAGGGTTCGTGAATGTGGGCATGTTTTGCCCACCGTGTGGCTGCATCAAATCGGATGCTTGCAGGGCCTGTTGTTGAGCATGCAGCTGAAGTGTAGTGCAGTAGGAGCTGCTGAGAGTCTTGCGGATCATGGAGTTTCTCAAAGCGTTGGTGCAGTGAATTCCCCAGGTTACACAGCTGTGAGGGATTGTCTGGGTGGTCAGCTGGAGTGAGAGTAACAGCAGCTTCAAATCTCAATACAGACTGGTTGAGATCATCAAGACCACCAAGTCGCTCAAAGCGGCAAAGGAGTGAATTCCCGAGGTTATTCAGCAGTGAAGGCTTGTCTGGGTGGCCGTCTGGAATGAGAGTAACAGCAGCTTCAAATCTCAATACAGACTGGTTGAGATCATCAAGACCACCAAGTCGCTCAAAGCGGCCAAGGAGTGAATTCCCGAGGTTATTCAGCCATGAAGGCTTGGAAGGGTGGCCGTCTGGAGTGAGAGTAACAGCAGCTTCAAATCTCAATACAGACTGGTTGAGATCATCAAGACCACCAAGTCGCTCAAAGCGGCGAAGGAGTGAATTCCCGAGGTTATTCAGCAGTGAAGGCTTGTCTGGGTGGCCGTCTGGAGTGAGAGTAACAGCAGCTTCAAATCTCAATACAGACTGGTTGAGATCATCAAGACCACCAAGTCGCTCAAAGCGGCCAAGGAGTGAATTCCCGAGGTTATTCAGCCATGAAGGCTTGGAAGGGTGGCCGTCTGGAGTGAGAGTAACAGCAGCTTCAAATCTCAATACAGACTGGTTGAGATCATCAAGACCACCAAGTCGCTCAAAGCAGCCAAGGAGTGAATTCCCGAGGTTATTCAGCTGTGAAGGCTTGGAAGGGTGGCCGTCTGGAGTGAGAGTAACAGCAGCTTCAAATCTCAATACAGACTGGTTGAGATCATCAAGACCACCAAGTCGCTCAAAGCAGCCAAGGAGTGAATTCCCGAGGTTATTCAGCTGTGAAGGCTTGTCTGGGTGGCCGTCTGGAGTGAGAGTAACAGCAGCTTCAAATCTCAATACAGACTGGTTGAGATCATCAAGACCACCAAGTCGCTCAAAGCGGCCAAGGAGTGAATTCCCGAGGTTATTCAGCTGTGAAGGCTTGTCTGGGTGGCCGTCTGGAGTGAGAGTAACAGCAGCTTCAAATCTCAATACAGACTGGTTGAGATCATCAAGACCACCAAGTCGCTCAAAGCGGCCAAGGAGTGAATTCCCGAGGTTATTCAGCAGTGAAGGCTTGTCTGGGTGGCCGTCTGGAGTGAGAGTAACAGCAGCTTCAAATCTCAATACAGACTGGTTGAGATCATCAAGACCACCAAGTCGCTCAAAGCGGCGAAGGAGTGAATTCCCGAGGTCATTCAGCCGTGAAGGCTCATGTGAATCCCCCTGCAAAGTGCGCTCAACAGCAGCCTCAAGCAGCATGACAGATTGGTTGATATCCGGCAAGCGGCCACACCGCTCAAAGCGATGTAGCAAGGACCTTTCAAGATCTGCAAGATATGTGACAGGCCCTGGGTCATCCCGCACTGCATCATTGTATGCACAGACTGCCTGGTTCACGTCATCCACATTCCCAGATGCCTGGTAAGACTGTAAAAGAATATCCCCGAGTATATTGAGCCACCGAGCCCTGTTGTCATTGCTTTGGTAACAGAGTAGAATCCTCTCATGCATCACCCAAAGCTGCAGAGAATCAAGTGAGGATTGGTGCCTCCTGGAGTCTTCATACATCCTCTGCAGCTCACTTCTGATGCCATAACTCTTGACAGAGGCGCCTGTACATAGATGATTCAGGAAGTTGTCCCATAATATGCAGGGAATCTCACTTGTATTTTCTGCCATGCCACCAAGATCTAAACCAGATACCTCCTGGTATGGCAACTCAGTAACTGAGAAACCAGCATTGAATCTGAGAGAAGGACCATCGGGATTCACAGTATTGAACTTGAGCTGCAAGGCTACATCATAATTTTGAGGAACTGTGCTCAGAGTAACGGACACTGCACCTACTACACCTATTGGATTCTATTGATCCTAGGACTTCACCTCGCCCAATTTCAACATGGCCAAGAAATCGTGTTCCTTCAGTTTCACTCTGGCGTAAGATGGTCACTGAGAAAGTCGGAGCATGCGGTGGGCTGTGAGAGGAAGTGAGAGTCTTAGTGAATCCTAATTCTATAGCGCAAAACCATGACACACGCACATGTTACACCCAAAACTGAGTTTCCAACTCATTTGATCCTGCTCTGATGCCACCGGCAAGGTTTGCAGGAAAATATTGTCCTCAACGATGAGCTGGGCAAACATTTTCATGTCACCTGGAAGATCATCATGGGGATTAGTCAAGGACGTGACACGGATACCTGTGGGAAAGTACTAAGCATGGTTTGGCAGCATCTGCATAGGTAAGTGCTTACTGTGAAGCTGAATGCTAATTAAAAGGCATTAATTGAATAAAAAGTCTCGAAAGGAGGTACCGGATACGCACACTGTTCTTAACTTTGACATGACTGTGGGGGTAAGAAGCTTGAAGGCCAGGAAGTGGATCTTATAGGTCAGACAGCCATGCGGCATCAACGTGGCTGCAAGGTGCTGTAGAGGCATGGGAAAACCGATACCAGATATAAATACGTATCTGCCACGTTAAAAATAAATACAACGTGCATTCCAGGTGTTGCCGCTCTCAGCGCTTCCAGGTGACTCCTCCACTATTTGAAGCCTCCGTGTAGATAGACCGACTCCTCCCGACACCAAGTTCGGTGAACCTCACACTGGTGGTGTGTGTATTGCAGAACATCATGCATGCATGCGTACCTCACGGTGCTGCCAATTAGGCACCAAACCCCAAAAATACAAAGGCGTCGTTTTAATCGCCCCGCGGTACAGCTGTATGACGGTGGCGTTTTCATTTTCCGCTCGGTCATTCGGCGTCGGCGTTAAGATCTTGTTATCGAACCCTGTACGGCGGAGATGAAATCTACGCAGCTCGAATTTTACAGGATCACGAAATAGAATTTCAAACATGGACTTTGGCGCGAGCGCGCAAATGATCAAGTAGTACATTAAGTGCTGATAATGAGTCCAAGCAAGATTTGTTGTCTGGCGCGCTGTGAAGGGCAGATGGCGTGGAGTAGTAGATGATCTTACTGTACCAATACGTCCAACTGGGCAGGTGGTGCGACAAGCCGCGCTGCTTTAATACTAGTCTCGATTCCGAAACCGAGGACACAGTCAAGCCGGGCGGTCAGTGCGATGTCGGACCCAGATGACGCTAGTTCGACCGACGCCGCACGCGTTTATTTGCGGCTGTGGGGTGTCGCCGCTGCGGCAATCAACACTGCCACATCGCCGCTTCCACTCCCACCACCACCGTCGACCTCGCGCTACCACAATGCTCCCTTTCGCTACTGTAGAACTGGGGACGGGCATCGCTCGATTGACAGGTGGCATGTTTGAGCGTGTTTGGTTGGCAGAGGCCGTCGGTTCCAGATTTGAAACCTTAAAGGATCCGTATCATCGCCTTCTAAGAAAAATCTGAGTCGCTACTTTGAGGTGAAATAAGCAAACTAAAGGTCCTCTGAGGCCAGATTTTTTAATTGTTTCAAATGCACGAGATGGTGCCAGAATTTCGAGTGTCCTAGCCTCTTTCTCAATCACCAGAATCAATGAAGGAAATGTGCCTCCAGAGATCGGTGGTGCTCCTTGTTTCCTACAACTTTCTCTGCAGAATGTATAGGATTTGGTGAGAGATAAAAAGTCTTTAGCTTTACGCGCTCGCGGACGAAACGCGTGCGGTCACCCATGTGACAAGCGTGACTCATTACTTTTCGAGAACGCGTCGTCTGTACTGTGGTCTTTTGCTGTTCTCCCGCATGCTCTGTAGCTGTCTCTCGTCTCTCAACATCTTCGTCGCTCTCTCTACATGGTCTTCCAGCTGTCTTCACCTCCATGCCTCCCACCAGATTCCGGGGACGGGCCGAGCGCTTCCACCAGAAGACAGACACTTCCTCCGATGGTGATGAGGAGAACACTCCTCCTGACTCTTCTTTCCCCGTGCAGCCTACCCAGCCACCAAAACCTTCATCTCTCAAGGTCCAGCTTGCGGAAAAGACAGAACAAATCACCCAATTGGAGGTAATAATATCCGATCTGAAACTACGACTTCTTCAGCTTCAGAATCTGCACTCCACCTGCAATACCAATAGCCAGTGTCTCGTCGTTCGCAACGAAGAACTTTCTGCGGAGAATCAGTCCCTCAGGTCCATTAAACGAAAGGCCGAAGACGATCTGTCAGCTGCTCTTACCAAAAAACACAAGCGCATCAAGAGGCTCGAACTCGAGCGAGAAAAGAAGGCAGAAGCCACTAGCACTAAGCTCTCAGACTTGCAGGACTCGATAGACCGCAACTCAAGCGACGTACCGGATCTTGAGCAAAATCTCGCTTCAGCTACGCGCACACTCGCTTCGCGAGATTCTACGATCGCATCGCTACACTCCAGCCTGAACGACCAACGTCTCGCATCGAAGACTCTTCGAGATCGACTCTACGCATCGCAGAAACAGACTCAACGCGCTAAAAAAGCATTGAAGGTCACCCGCAAGGCCTACCGCGAATTGCAGACATGGAACCCTCGGGAAAATGGCGAATATTCTGCCGACGCTCGTGCTTTAGCTAGGGATCTCACATACGCGGGCTGTGCTGCTGGGAAGGTCGAGTTTGCTGTCAGGAGCTGTGCGCGCACATTCGGAATCGAGATCTGCGGTAAATTCATGAGTCGTCGCACCGTTGGGAGGTCCATCGACGAAGGGGGGAAGTTTGGAGAGATCCAGTTGGCGCGAGAGATACTGGAAGCCCCCGGTATTAATTTCTAACATATTTTTTGGGTGGTTTTCTGAATGTGCTTCTAGGTTTTGTGGAAAGCTCAGATGGAACGACCCATCGTGGAATCACTGTGGAATCTCGGCATGTTACTCTCCTCGTTCCTTCTTACGCTGCTGAAGTCGACGATGCGGATAAATCGACATGGACCCATCGCACGCGGTTTGTCGAAGTTGCGCCGGCGCTTGATCACACGGGCCAAAGCCAGTTCGACGGAACGATGGAAGCGGCGCATCGCATAGCCGACACGTACACTCGAAGTCCACTATCAGCGCAAGAGAACCGAGTCATGGAAAAGAACGATTATTTACGGAAGAAGCTAGGTGAATGCAAAGATCACGCAGCTGACGGCAAGAAGGAGTTCAAAATATCAGCGGAGCGAAAGAAAGAAATTGTCACGCGAGATCTGGGGCGCGCTGCAATGGACGACGCCGACATGGCCACGGGTGTTATTCTATTGAAGATCGCGGAAATCACAAATGAAGAGCTGGAAGCTGCTGGGAAGATTTCGCCGTCGGAATTAGCTGCGTTGTGAGTACCTGCAACCTCAGCTCCATTATTCTCACCTTTGTCCGCAGGCCATCGGCAGAAAGGACCAAACTGGTCGAAGAGGTCCTCGAGCTCAAGATTGGCGAAGAGAAACTTGACTCACTCACCGAAGAGCAACGCTGCGACATCTGCACGCATGTCTTCGGTGGGTGTTGTTTCCACAAAGATCTCAATGTCGTGCGGTACGGCACCGCCGCGATCGAAAAGCTCTACACCACACACGATATTCCACGCCCTGTCCTCCTCGCGAACAAGGCCAACAGCGCCACCATCGCTCTCAGCTCCGATAACCCCGATAACCCGGCTCTCCAGCACGCGATGGAGTCTAGCACTGCAGGCGCGGTCAAACTCCTTCAACTGATCGGCGCCCTTCTCCGGCACAAAGATGGCGAGCGCGGTTATCAAGATGAATGCACCATTTTCATGCAAGAACGAAAACGTCAGCAATTCGACCTCATCGACTCAGCAAAATTCCCCGATATATCAAATACACGATACGGCTGCTACACATACGGCGCCGCCGAGGTCGTTGTGTTTCATGGCATTATCTACGAGCTCGTCACAGAAATCGTCGACGCGAAGACGAAATCGGGCCAGAAGAACCACGTGGAGAAGCTTATTCTCATGGGGCTGGACTGCACGGCAACCATGACCGAGCTCGTTGCGTTGGCGCTGTACGGAGCATCTGTGTCGTGGCCGTATATGGCGATGGTCCGGGGAACGAAAGAGCATCCCGTCAATCTTCTTTCACTCACCGATCTGCATCGTAAACTTCCTGTCTTCTGTGATAGCATCGCCGCGAACCCCGCAATACTTTGGGACCAGGAAACGCCACCAGACCAGCTTACAATCAGCGGCCGCCCGTTCCTCAATAAGCTCCTTATCCCCACCATTCTCGAGCTCCTCCTTGACCTCCCGAATCTTGTCCTCGTCACGTCCACGATGTTCTCCGGATGTGCCGAGGGTTGGGTCCACTTCACACCGGAATTCAACGTGGGAGGTACTTTCGACCGTCTGACTCCGGAGCAGCGCGGCAATTTGTGGATCCCGTCCACGAACGATCACAATGAAGGAAAGCTGGGCTCGTACCGAGATCATATGAAGGACAAACCCAACAGCACGGCCCATTCTTTTTCGAGCCGCGCGCGCCTGCAGACTAATAATACGGAGGCCTTTATCAAGAAATTTTGTGACGCAGTGGTACGGCGGTTTGTCATGCGCGATGTTCGGAAGGATGGTGCAAGTGGGGCGCGGGCGAAGTTCCGAAAGGCGTATCTAGCCCTTCAACGACAGAAGGCCGAGAAAGCGCTCAAACGGCGAGAGACCACAGCAGCCCGCAAAAAAGCCGCAGCGGCAAAATTGGCCACCACGTCACTGGAAATGGATGTTCAAAAAATTCGTGCGCTCTCCTCCAAGGCTCTCAAAGACCAGTTACAGGTCTACAAAGATGTTCTCAAGGATCCGATTCTGACCAAACTTTTGTGGAAGAACATGGCGACTGTGGCAGTCCGGAGGGATCTTGTTTTGGCGGCCCGTGAGCGTGAACTTGAGAGGTGTGATTTTAATTTTTCTCTTAACACCAATTCAGATTATTTTCAGGAAATCTGGTGAGACTATAATGTCGCAGGCCGCTGCAGACACCTCGGAACCACAGGTTATTGAAGAATTCGGCTTGCCGTGGTCACGGTTCCACGGCACCCGTGGCACGGGTACCCGTCCCGTGCCGTCGAGGATTTTTCCCTTCGTAAAACGGCCCGTAAAACACGGCCGTCACGGCCGTGGAACGGCTTTTCTGTTCCCACGCTCACTGTACCGCTTGTATCCGCCTTTGAGGCCTCCCGGGTCCTTAATATGCCCTTAAATGAGGTATGTAGCTTATTATAATCTACTTTCTTTGCGCTATTCTACCTCAGATAAGCGAACAACTGAAGTACTGGAATTTGCCGCGAACTGATGGCGGAGTTTGAATAACGAAACATGTTCAAAACTACGTTTCCGACTATATACTGGCCATAGTTTCGACTCTGAAGCAGGTAAACACCTACAGATAGTGAAAGGTTGCAGAAGGGACCCTCAGGATAATATATATACAAGGCATAGTGCATGTATATTTTCAACATGCCGTCAACCCGTTACGGCCGTGCCGTTGCCCGTGCCGTGCCGTCAGGAGTTTTTTAGGGCAGTCCACGGCCGTTTTTCCACGGGCCGTTGCCGTGAATCCACGGGTGGCAGCCCTACTAGGCTCCTCTTTCTGCCCCCTTCTATATCCTTGGTGTTTCTCCTTCCAACTTTCTTTCCTCGCTCCCAAATGCCCCTTTCCCCGTTTCCTGACGTCCTCGTTAGGTATCCTGCCCGCGCGCGCACCCGTCCGCATCTTAAGCCCTAAGAAGGCATCCTCTAGTGCCGACGACGCAGCGCCTGCCTCGCCCATTCTGCGTCTCTCCTACGCCTCGTGCAGCCTACGCCATGTGTCGCCACCGCTCTACCGACCAGTACACCGCGCTCAATAGGTCGCGCGACCGCTCACTCCGCGCTTGATGTACTGCTCGACAACGCCGCCCTGTCACACCCACACTCTCAGCGCACCCTTTAGCCCATCCCGCGCCGCCAACCGCGCACGCAGCCCATGCGACGCTGGCTTTCCTCCCGCAGGCGTCACTTTCGTCGCGTCATCGCGCAATCTGACTCTCTTCCTATCCCACCTCGCGAGTCGAAGCCCGCGCGCGCCGTACATTGCGAATCACGACGCGCACTACTAAGCACACGTGCAGCGCCGACGCAGCGCAGGCGTCGCCTCCATTGCGACCACACCCACCGCGCACCACAACCACGGCGCGCACCCCTTACCCCGCACCCGGCGTTCCTCTTCGCCACGGCGCCTACTTTCTCAGTGCGAACTTCTTCTGCAGAATTCCACGCTCCACGCCCCTCAGCTCCACAACCAGCACCTCCCGCATTCGCCGCGACCGCCGCGACCGTTCCCCATCGTCGCCGCCTCGCACCCCAAGAGCGCACATCTTCAGCGTTCCATGTTTGGACGCATTCCCAAGACCACACACCGCAGCACCAGCGTGCCCAGCACACCTACCGGTAGTGCATCTCCATCGCTCGCGTCGCGTTCGTCGCCTCCCCACCTTCCACCATCACGCACCTTCGCCCCTGCCGCACTCTAGTGGCGCACCACGATGAAAACGTGAACCGCCAGTGGCGCTCGCAGCCCTCGCTTTCCCTCGCGCACGCTGCATTCCTCGCCCGCCCACCCGCCGCATAAATCCTCCGCGGCGGCGCACCACCACTCGGCGACTGCGACACCCGTCGGTACGGCCCATTCTGCCCTCCGCGTGCGCAGCACGCCCCGCTCCTCAGCCACGGCTGTGGGCAGCATACGGACAACACAGCAGGGATATGCAGCCCTTGCGTGCACGGTTCTGCGCTCGATCATCGAGACCTGCACGGACGATGCCACGGCGCATGACGAACAGCGGAGGGATAACGTGCAGCAGACACCGGTGCCCTCGAGTTGACGTCGTACCGTGGCCCACGCAGACGTAATCCGGGCGCGCGCGGCAATTCCCTCCTTTTTTGGCTATGTTGAGCGGCGGCGAGGGATGCGCGTGGTCGGACCGGGACGAGCAACATCGCATACCGATTTAACCGAGTCCGTTTATTGGTTTCGCGTGGTGTATACCTATATGTGCTTACAAAAATATTGCACCCTTCCGTCCACCGAAATGGAAGAATCCTTCGATTGTTGCCCTCCTTGAGGTCTTCATACCTTCTTCTGTGGAATCCCCGCCCGCTGTCTTGTTCCATGGCGGGCCTGATTTCCGTGCCCCGATTCGGCATATATCAGTTGCGCGTTTCCGAGCTTCGGGTGGAATAGCGGCGCAATCAACCAAGTTGCAACGAACTTTGGGAATATATACCTACTACCGGCGCGCCACTTCAATATCTTCTACGCCCAACACATTCCCTCTTTGCCTGCCACCGCATATGATATCAGACTCTTGTGGCTGATTCTTATTCTCTGCGAGCATCCTCTGGGACACAGATTATTCTGGTCAAGCGCGGCCGCCACTCAATCGAACAAGTACCTCCCGTCTACCCATACAATGTACATTATTTTACAGCAAATTGCGTCAACTCTAAAGCAAGTAAAAAACAAGGCCACCTTTGGGGCATGCCAAAAATGCACCCTATTATCTAAGTTCAGAGAGAGAAGGACGTGGCCCTTGTGGATGAAGGTGCATCGCTTATAGGCTGTGGATTGAGCGAGTATGCGTAAATGAGAGCCGGAGGTTCGAATCTTCCCAAGGGCATGCGTCGTTTTCATGAAACCTTTTTTACTCAAATATAATGACCTACAATATTTTTTTCTAACCGCCTGCGGTTTGATTTATGTGTGTTGCCGGTGGACGTGAATGGCATTTTTTCAGCCGCGCGCGCTGGTCATTTTTGTCTTATTTTGGAAAACCATTCTGATCTTCTGATCTGATTCGGGAGACGAGCCTCAGCCAGCACATGCTCAGCATTTGATCTTTGCCCCTCCTCAGGGAATGCGAATAATGCGTCATCCGGGAAGAATTCAGGCACCTCCCAGCGCATGCTGAATTCACATTCATTCATGTTAATTCGCCTCGGTACAATTTATTCACACTAGAAAACTGAAGGAGTACGGGATATCGATGAATCAAGGGTACTTACATCATCCAAATTGCCACGAGTTTGCTCCAGGTTCATTGTACAACCCTGCCACATTTTGGCGTGCCGACGGAGCCGTAGGCTCAACGGCTACAGCCGGGGGAAATGATCTCTTGACACAAAAGGTCTTATGCAAGCTAAGAAATATTGTGTAGTCCCTAATTCCGCAAGTAAGCCACATAACTCCTCGTAGACGAATTGGTACATCATCCGTTCCTTGTGTGTTGTGTAGGAAACAGTGTGGGTGAATGGAAGGTGGAGGTTCGAATGCTCCCGAGGGCACATGGGAGTCGACGACTGGATTTCCCCCCTTTATGTGTGTTTTGATCTCTTCAATAATTTAGCGAGCTGAACGCATTTATCACTGAATTTTTGGTTGAAAGGATACCAGGCGAGTGCGGATATGCGTGCGGGATGTGCGCAAATGAATGAGACGAGATCTAAGATGAGATGTATGGTGAATAGCCCTTGTAGATGAATTGGCACATCATCCATTGCTTGTACTAAACGAACTCGGGATACATAAATGGAACGTGGGGGTTCGAATCCTCCCTGGGGCATAGGTAGCTGACCAAGCTTTTTTCTTTTTGCCATCTTGGGAAAATTCGAGGTAGATTCTGGACCAGGCCTCGGGTATGTACCAAACTTCGTTTCGAGGCGGTTTTTTCTATAGGCTATTTACGGGCGCAGAGACAAAAAGAAAGCTACTTAACATTTGAAACCCCCGATGGACTAATGAGTCAGTCATATCTATGTTCAAAAGAAAGCATGGAGGCTTCGTGGATAAACTGGCACATCAACGATTCCTTGTGACCCACTCGCGAGGAATAAATGGAAGGCAGAGGTTTGAATCTTCCTTAGGGCATAATCAGGCCCCAGCGGCTTTTTTTTTTGCCAGCTTGGGCAAATTCGAGACTTTGAGCAGATTGAATAACATTCAGTGGAGGATTGGCGCGGAGATGCAGAGTCACCGGACCAGAATATCCATCCAGTATCCGGGCTTCGTCTCGAGCGACGTCGGTCGCGCACGAGGTTCCGAGGAGTGCAAAGCGGGCCGAGAGCGGGCCAATTGATGCCGTCTGCTGCCGAGATGCACCGCCACTCCCCGTCTCTTACCGCAACTGGATCCATTTCTTCACTCGCTCTCTGTCTCCATCTCTGCCACACTAACGGTGACCCTGGTGCATCAACGTTCACCCTCCGCGTGGAAGTCGACGAAGAGTCTCGAGGTGCGCCTCCGACGCGCACCCAAACGGGCAGCTTGGCTGGTGAAAGGACGCCGGCGAAGAGCGGCTAGCCTGTTGCTCTTGCCTTCGTCGGCGTGGAATGCTTGGCGGCGTCTTATCCGTTGTGCCGCTGGTGCGACTGCGACTGGCCCGATACGTGCAGGGCGGAACGGCGCCGACGGTAGAAAGGAGAAGGACAAGACTCTGGGACCAGTACCAGCAGATGTGCGAGGTGGGTGCGCATGCTGCTCTATCCTACTCATTGCCTCGAATCTACCTGTCATTTTCCGTCGTTCCATGCCCTCCTCGTCGAAACGTCTGTCGTCCACGCCTTCCCCCGCCTTCATCTACTGCCTGGCTCCTCATGCCTCTCCCCGCTGCATTCCATCTTGCATCCCAGGTATGTTCCATCCTGATATCCTTCCTCCTTGCGTTTTTCCGGACCCCTCTACTGCCGTAACGTCCGTTCGCCCAAGCCCATTCCACCGTCGGCTCCCCGTCCTTTTGGTCTCTATCCTCCACCCTACGTTGCGCTCCTCACCGCGCAATCTGTGTGGACAAGCTTTACAACCCGTACCTACGGCGGGTCGACAGCTTGTTGGGGCTCCGCCCCAAACCCCGGAAGCGCTCTCGCTCATTATGTCTCATTCTCAAATTTATGTTGTTGTCATAGTCGTGATCAATTAAGCAAGTCTTTTTCTGGAAGAGATTCCCAATGTGTCCACCAGTGTTAGAGATATGGGTAAATTCGGCTTAATTGCGAATTTAGTATCTGTTATTAGTTCTGAAATCTCTTCACTTAAGTAATTACTAATTGATTTGAATCCAAATAGGACTGCCGAAACTTGAGTAATTTAATACGTCAAGTGACGCGCAAGCAGGCGTAAACCGTCTTACTACTTGCTTAGGACAGTAGGAGCGCTAACTTCCAGATGAGCGTGAAGCTATCAGCTAGAAGGTAATGTAGCTAGTTTGAATAGGCTCTGTTAGCTTCAGTTCAAGGTCACTTAATTCACACAGTGAGTTGGGAAAGCAAGATGATGGTATTGAGTAAAGATAGATCTCTCATGATGGGCTACATTCGGTTTATAAACTATATATGTAGGGAGTCAAAGGGATTCAGAGTGAGTCATTCCCTGAGAATGACTCCAGCGTCGCTTCGGAGCCTGGCAGTCTGAATGACCATGTGACTTGTGTTGAATTCCCACACACTGGGAATGTCCGGCGTCTCGCATGGTGACAACATTGCTGCAATAAATGACCAACGTTAGTGGAGTATAGGCAAAGTCTGTATATCCATAACAGCTACCAAAAAATTTAGGTTTTGGGAGGTATTATTGGGGAAGAGTACATACCTGAGCATGGAACATGAGGGGGAAGGGAGAGAGCAACGGCGGGATATTATCCGAGGCCACCTCGGGTAGCGATAATTGTTCAGGGTTGCGCCCAGCGATTCTCGGCGAATTCCGTGAACCTGACGTCGGAAACTCTGAAAACTGAAATGTTTACGTACCGCCGCAAGCGTCAGCAAGCGGCGGAGGTTCCCGACATGACGTGACGTGATCTTCTGTCAAACTGTCTTTTTATAGATGTCCGAAACTCCGAAACTCCGAAATCCGAAATTGCGCCATTGTACTGCGCGTGATTTATCATGTGATTTTCTGTCAAACCGTCTTTTTGTATACCAGCTTTACGTACCGCCGCTTTGCGGCGGAGGTTCCCGCGACATCTGAAATGTCTGAAGCCCGAAACTCCGAAATTGCGCAATTCCACGTGACTAACTATCTTATCCGACAACCTGGGGCCACATCAGCAAAATGACAAAAAACTTGTGCTCTTGTGTACTTGTTTCTCTTGTTCCAAAAAGAAAAGACCGTGGAAATGAGTCCTGGAAGTCAATGCGTACTTCAAAAAAAAAGAAAGAAAAAATCACTTGTCGGGTTTCGAACATAGCCTGTCGGCTTGTCAACTTTTGTCTTGTTTTACCTTTACAAGCTTGTACAAGACCCAACAAGTAAATTGTTAAAAACCTGATGCAGGTTGTCGTTCCCGGAGGCCGTTCTGGCCTCGATGCACGTTTTTTGTTGGAGGATCCCCCCGGATCGGCGGCCATGCACTGTTTTGGTTGCTGTGAGGTTGAAATTGGGGGCAACTTGGCTTTTTGGGGCCAACCTGGACTTTTCCTGGAATTGGGCCAGATCCGCATTTCTTTAGGGGGCCCGCTGTGCAAAAGAAAGTGGGTCCACCCCAAATCGGAGCAAATGAGGTTTTTTTTGTGTACTCAACCCGAAATTGGAACCCTAACCCACTTTTTTGTGTACCCTAAGGCCAAATCACAACCCTAAGCATTCTTAGTGTACCCTAAGGCCAAATTGGTGGCAACCTGGCATTTTTTGTACCTTAAGGTCAAATTGGGCCGGATCCGCGTTTCTAGGAATATCAGCGACCGAAATTTGGAGCTTGTGTAAAATAGTGTTTGCACATACTATGTGGTGGAAAAATCTAACGACTCTTTGGCCAAATTCGAATATAAACTTGTAATATTTAGGTACCCCCCTTCATTCAAAAAAGGCCAGGACTTTGCACGCGATTTTCTATGACGCTTCGAGACACAGGAAGGGAAAAAAGTACGTTCCCGTCAATCCAATCCAAAAATAAATGTATTTAATAGTGGTTCTTCATAGAAACTGTATCTAGCCCGCAGCTCGGTTCCTCCCCTCCATTGCAACTGTTGAAGCTGCCGTTTGAGACCATGCAGTTGTGCTTGTGCAGCCGGACCTTTGCTCATGCGAATCGGGCATCGACAGCTACAGACAGTACTAGTAGCCAAAAGGCGAGTTGAGATATTGAATCCAATCCACGGAGACAAAATAGTCCGAAATTGCAAAGACCTAGTGGATCTGATAGGTATTGACGGAGTTATGAGCCATATACGACACTGGGGGGTGTCGTATCAAGTATAATGCTAGGCGATGCCCTCCTTGGTCCGTGCCATATGCGGCATTGGGTCGTGCGGGCTAGCAACCGCTTGCCTTATTCTCGATACGCGTTGGCACGATCTTCACTCGCTCCTCGCGCTCCTCCCCGGGCCCGACGCTCCGTCGAAGCCGTTTGGATCTCCATCTCGACCCGCCATGCATCTTGGCCTTCCTAAAACCGAGCAAAGGAACGAGACGGTGGACACCATCCGCCTGGGCTCGTTCTTCACTTCGTTCAAAAAGGGCTGTGATGCTGAATAGTATCCATCAATCTGATATTGACCCATCAGACTATCGCACTGGACACACTAACCGCACAGACTGCTCGGCACATGTCAACTTAGTTGCTGTCCCAGGCGGCGGATTCCATGTAGCGCTTATAGATTGGACGCACAATCACCCATGAGAGGTGCCTGTTGGCGGATCTATTCCACACTCGAACAACGCCAGCTTGTGAAGGAGTATATCGCAACGGGCAACTTGCTCGCCGGCGCGAGGGGCTGGTAGGAGAGAACCTTTGAATTGGGGATGCAGCGCAGCGATCTCGAAATTCGCACTTGGAAGTCCGGCAATGACGTGCAAGAATGGGACCACCGTGTAGAAAGGACACAGTAGGCGTGACTGAATACGACGGCAGGAGTTCTCCCTGCAGAACAGATTAGGGCGATTAGGCTATGACAGCGAGAAGCGGGGCGTCGCAATAAAAGTATTGACGGAACAGGAACGAGAATGAAGGAATATTGATGGAGCGAATAGACTCGATGCTGAAGTGTAAGGCGATACAGATAGAAAGTCGGCGTTGTTAGCATGGAAAGCATACATGTGATGCCCAGGAAACTTCAAGAAAGGTTAGAGTTGGTAAAGCCTGTGTATTTTATTCTTCGGATGGGGGTGGGTCATCCGTTTATTTTTGGGGCTAGGTATCCGAACCTTGCTGACCTTGTGAGACACGAAATGGTCCAAAAATGGAAATTGCCGCCTACGGCGGCCGATGCGCCATCAGAGAAAAACTGAAGAGGGCATTATTTTTTATTTAATATGTTTGTAATTGTCTGCATTTTTACGGAGCGCTCCTCAAAACTTTTTGTTGGCTGGAGGGCAGCCAACACTAAGTCTATGGGTCTAGCGTAATGGCGCTCGCGAACCTCGCAAACATAGCTTCTTACTACGTGCGTTCATTTGTCTTCGGAACATGAACTGCGATTGATACTCAACTCTCCATCAGTTCGCAGATTCTGGGGTCCGCAATTTTTTCCTTGGATGCATAATTACTTCACAAGCTCATTCCTTTACAGTATACATTCGCAGGCTCGCTCGCGACCTTTGCAAGCTCGTGCGTGTCCATTCCGTTCCAATATCTCCTCCATGCATAATTTCTAATGCTTTTTTTTTGCATTTGGGCGCAGCATCTCAGTGACCATTATCTCGCGGCTCATCCTCAACCTGCACGAACATGCCAATTCCGGAATCATGAGCCAGCTTAGTGGGCCCGTTGTCCAGCATAATATTCCGCTGCAAAGTTTGCCAGATATCCCGATGGTGATTTCAGAATTAGAACCGAGTTCGATTCTCATCTGTATCCTGTCCTCAACATCACTATGTTTGATTTATGTAATACGATCCACGTGCACCAGTGTAGCTATATATGTATCCAGACGAACAGTACTAGTAATGAAAAAAATGAACCCGCTCCTGCATACTTGACTTGGCTTGTGGCCAATGCTTCGCATGGCAGTACGAGTCCAGTCATTTTTTTTCAACACCCATATGATCGTGTTCAAAAATCCTGAGCGTACAGCGCTGCACACAATATCTCCGCTGGTGTTTGGCCTGTTTGTAAATATAGCAGATCTTGCAAGTCAGATATTTTTCCATTCTGTGTGCAGAAACCTCCTGTCGTAATTCCATCATGGTACCACATCGAACCATGCCTGTCTAACAACACACTTGTGAAATGGCCAATGACAGTGCCTGGTGAATGGTAAATCAACCCGCGCAACCGCAAACGGGTTTCACCCATTGTAGAAGAAAAAGTTAGTTCCTCATCCAAACGAAGATTGTTGAACCCTGAACTAATTATCATATACAAAGGTACATCATGAATTGTGGTGAGGCGCCGCAGTTTTGAATTGTTTATACAATGTGGGCAGTTGCCAGATGTTAGCCTGTCGAAATGGTGTCCAAACCACTGAGACAATGTTGGGCCAGCTGGATGTCTTTCCTGAAGTGCTGGTACCCAATCCACATTCATATACTGACCCAATGTATCAGTAGTCCCCGGCGCCTGGTATCCACATTTATCACAAAAAGTCAACGCAGATCCATAAGCTTTCCTGCCAGTCACGGCCATAAACAGTGCATCTAGAAGAAGTCCTTGTGGACCAAGAGGAAAATTCTGCGGGTCCTGCAGGTGAAGTATTCTGCGGATATAATCCCTGGCTTGTTCAGGCAGGTCTCGATTCTGAGTCATTGCCAATGCCCACTGACCTAGGATGTGATTAGACATGTCCAATTTTTCCGTCCAAAGAATGGGATTATCCTTCCATAAGCACAACAACGGGGTCAAAAGTGCATCATATCCACAACTATAATTTACACTATCCCACACAAGCCCAACAGGTGAAGACTGCTGAAGATGTCCAACTGGTGAATTCAGTGGTTGGTTAACAGCATGCCGTTTTGCGGGGGACTCAATATACTCCGCCGCCTGCCTTTTGGACACTTTGCGTGCTTTTAATGACGATTTTTCAAGCACTGTCGGATGCCAGACACCGTAATCAGGAACATCAACAACCAGGGAATCTAAAGATGCATTCCACCGGATGGCGGGATGGAAATGGCTCGGCTCCTTTGCCTTCCCTTTCCACATGCGATAAATTTGAATTAGCTGGCCTCTGTACGTTCCATTAACATGTGGGGGCAAGCATCCTTCGAACCTTAGCCGGGTTATTTCATTCAAGATCTCTAATTCACGTAATTCTTGACGGAGGCAGCCTGACATGATTCCACCCATAATTTTCCGCGGATCGAAGCCTTGTACAATCACTGTATCTTCTGCCGTGAAACCCCGAGAGAGGGCCACATAGTATGCTCGATGGTCTTTACAATTATTCAGGTGTACAACATTTGGATTTCGTGATTTTCCTTGAGATGAATAATCTGTCATCGCAAAGCTCGGAAGAACAACTACTTGTTCACGCATTAATGATAGGAGGGAATCATCTTGAAGCAGTGCAGTGATATGAGTGGATGTCCGACCCAGGGGCACAACATTCAAGGGCAGATCTTTAATTTGAATGTCTCTTGGTGGGTCAATTAATTTCACAAATAAAGTGTCAAGTATTTGCTGACCAGATGGGCCAATTGAAGAGTCCCACCCGGTAACAACGGCTTCCTGCCCTTTTGTAATGCAAAGTTCAGTTGCCTCATTTGATTTAATCATGATGGGCATGCCAATACACAACCGGAGACGGCCTGGAATGTGATCAGTTGTCATTGAAGGAGTTGCGTGCCAGAGATTATGCTGCAATTTGGAACCAAGTGTCCTGAAATGGGCCTGTTCGCACTTTTTCCATTTAAATTTGTCAATGGCTCGAGAGCTTAATTTATCCACTGAATAAAAATCAACAAGCTCTTGCCCTGTATCCTGCGCAAAACGTTCAACTCCGAGATCATTGATCATATCTCTATGAATATTGAAGGTGGTGATTACAGACACATTACGATATTTCTTACTATCAAGGTGCAGGTGACCAGGGCGATCACGCAAAACGTTCAACTCCGAGATCATTGATCATATCTCTATGAATATTGAAGGTGGTGATTACAGACACATTACGATATTTCTTACTATCAAGGTGCAGGTGACCAGGGCGATCACGCAAAACGTTCAACTCCGAGATCATTGATCATATCTCTATGAATATTGAAGGTGGTGATTACAGACACATTACGATATTTCTTACTATCAAGGTGCAGGTGACCAGGGCGATCACGCAAAACGTTCAACTCCGAGATCATTGATCATATCTCTATGAATATTGAAGGCGGTGATTACAGACACATTACGATATTTCTTACTATCAAGGTGCAGGTGACCAGGGCGATCACTTGCTACACGACCTCTCAAAAATTCTATATCTTCAGCTGTACATGCTGCATATCTCATGTTTTGCAATGCAGTACGCAGCTGGGCATCTAGAGGGGTTTGGGAAGTTTGACGCATGTTTTGGCGTAGAAGAACTACTGTGTTGAATTGGTTCCAGAGGATTCTCCCCAATACAGCGTTCTGTGCTCTCTGGGTTCCTAAGTCCGAATTCTTCAATGCAACTTTTCTATCATATAATGATCGTCCTGTCGTTGGAGGCAGCTGAGCCAAGTCTCCAGCAACAATGACGTTCAAGCCAGCAAAGTCTGTATCATGAATATTACGGGCTTTGGCCGCTTGACTTGCTAGTTGTTGAAGATCATTACAGGATACCATGGAGATTTCATCCAGGAGAATATATTCGACACCTTGTAAGCGTTCATTGATAGCTGCAATCGTCGCTGCATCATTTGGTGAACCATCCACATCATCTCTATTCTTACTTTTTGATTCCCGAGGGATCCTGAACACTGAATGATACGTAGATCCATTTAACAACGCTGCAGTTGATCCGGTGGGTCCAAGAATCATTACACGATAGCCCTCATTTCGTCGCACAAAAAATGTAATGATAGCATTAAAAACCCTTGACTTCCCAGAACCACCCATCCCACCAACATACATTTTCAGTGGACAGGACTTGTTGGATGATGCATGGTCTGCAGCAAGTTTGAAAGCACGGTGTTGCTCATGGTTCAACCCAAATTTCTTCCGTATTTCATTAATCAAGTCCATGTTGCTCTTCTGGTCGATTTTACTCTTGGGTAACAAATAATCATGCGGCAGCACTTCGACCCTGTCGGTATTGATTTTGATGTCGCCTTTAGGAGAAGGAGGCGGCATATCAGCCAGTTTATTGGTGGTATAAATTCTACGCTCTGCTTTCACAATTGCTGCCCACGAGGTGCGAGTTTTATATGGTGGGAAAATCCTAGTTGTATCTACATTGAGCAGCCCATCTCTAGATTTATTCAACCATTTCGAATTTTGTAGCACTTCTCTAATCTCTTCTCGGGCATTCATCAGGGACCAGGTCTTTTTCCCTATCATGACCTGGTGTTCTGAGGCTAGATCTTCATCTCGAAATTCAATTCCATCAACATCATCGAAAAATTCGTCTTTTGTTCCCAGAAACTTATCGACACCTGGCATGAAATGCCCATAGGCAGCTTGGGCCATTTTCCTTCTCACGGTTGAATAATGGTCATCGCGGGCATCATTACACTCATAACGCAGGTTGAAGTTCTTAATTAATTTCTGCTGCCTTTCTGTGAAGTCATGCTCTGTAAAAATCTGATCCCAGGTGGACTCCGCATCCTTCAAGTTAGCCGGTGATCTCCATGGTTTGAATATTGTCATCATTGCTATGCAATAATAATCTCTGTCCCCCTTGTCTGCCCGTGGAACAGCACCACCGATAAAATTAGGAATCATCGAAGTAAGCTTCTTAAAATCACAATGAACGGAATGCGACTTGAATTGCTGGTGACTGTGCAAGAATGGGAGTCTAATTATGGACTTTTTCTTTGTCCGTTCTTTTTCTTTCGCAAATATAGTTTCATCACTATCCTCTAGGCTCCAGTCACTGTCACCGATGGAATTTGTGTCTTCCTCATCGGATGGGTATGCCGATCCCATCTCGTTGCCTATAAATGAATCACTGCTAGAATCATCATCATCATCCTGGTTGGGCTCAATCTGAGGTCTTGAACCATTCAATTCAGCTTGGAGTTCAATCTGCTCTAGAAATTCACGTTGCTCTGTTCGATTCCGAGCCTTTTTCTCAGAGCATTGTATCCACTCATACAGATTGAGACTTTCATAGGCAAGTGGCCTATACCTGTAATCATCAACAACAGAGACTGCAACATATGTCCCGTCCTGGTTTTTAATTGTCAGCAGATCTTCTACGTCAAGTTTAATATCTTCTTTCGCATTCAAACTTGGCCCAGCCCAAAAATTTTTAACAAAAGTAACGTAGGATCTCCAAACGAAATTCACGTATTTGTGGCTTGTGTAATGGTCTGGATTGCCAAGGATGTACATGGAAGCCATTGGACTCCCAATTTCCATCTTTGTTGACATTGAGTTAATCATCTGACGCATCAGGGTTCGTGCAGCTTCCACAGCTTCTGCTCCTGTGTCAAGCATTTCAGAGTTCCGCTGAAAACATCGAAAACTGAGGCGAATGCCTGGTATGTCTTTAGTCCCAACTTAGAGACATAATCAGAGACAGGAAACAACGGCTTTTACAGCGGTACCAGACAATAAGCTTCCTACATCGGTGTTAGAGCGGGAAAAGTACGTGATACCTTTCGCAAAAGTGTTCATATTCGGCTCCATCTTTTTTAAATTAATGTGCCCGTCTTGGTCAATGTTAGTCTCATCGAAGACATCTCGTGGAAAGCGTGCCTTGCATACACCATGGCGATTCAAACAGCCCCTTCTCTCATAATATTTTTTCTCTGTCTTCCGCTTTTTCTTCAGATGTCGCCAATCCTTTTTGAATTCAGTTTCCTGTTCATCTTGAACAGAATGTCTGCACTTATGTACATTAGAGCGCAGAAGCAAATCATCGACTTCATGTTCATATTTCTGCCACCAGCGAGCTAAGTTGACGCAGCCTTGGCACCCTTCTTCACAATTTCCCTTGCACATCGGCGGTGGCACTGCTGGCAAAATTTGTGTTGGTACTTTGTATGCTGGACTACCAGACTGAAGATCTTCGACATCTGGATCAGCCTTCACTCGTTCTCGGACATCATCAAGTGTCCCATGAGTGAATTCTCCCTGATGCGCTGACTCCAAATATTCAATCAATTTTGTCTGAAATACAGAATCTTTCTCCATGATTCTATCACGAATCTCCTGCGGTGAGAATGCATTCATTATCCACAATAACTGGTGTAAATGGAGCGTCAACCTTCCTTGCTGTTCCACAGTTCCGTAGAAGGCCTCAGTGTGACCGAACAGTCCTGGCATCTCAGACTCTCAGCACAAGATATCTTTCAGAAAGACTTCAACCATAAAATGAAAAAATCTTGCCGCTGCAACTGGATTTTGAGACATTAAGAGGTTCCTCTCCTTAGAAGTACGAATTTCGGGCCGAAAAACTGTGTCCGTCTGTGCATAGTACAGTGCAATGGGATGAGTTACATCGGACCATGACATTGTAATAAACCACGTTGGGGCACCCAAAAATGCAATTGTTGACCATATTTCATTTCTCATATGTTTCTTCGATGTAGCAGAGCCCGGTACGTGAGCTCCAATTCCATCCAAGTCACTGAGCAACTCGAAACATTGGTGTTCGGCATCATTGGATGGTTTGACATGTTCCCCAGCAGCCATGCGGTCAGCAAGGTTTCCTGCAACTTCAGGGTTGGTCCCAAGAAGTCTTTGGGAAATGTCAGAGAACTTCGAACGTTTCACAATTAATTTACTTCCTGTTGAAGATCCTTTTAATTGCTCATGGTTAAAGGCAACCATAGGAAAATATGTGTCTATCTGAAAGCGCTTGTCATAGTACATCAGAAGAATCCTTTTGCGGGTCATATCACTCACTTTCTGTTTGTGAGTAGAATGTCCAATTCCACCTTTTCCATATGGGAACAACCATGGGAACATTCCAGGATATGCGGCAACGTTGTTGTACATTGATTCAGGAATATCACTTCTTCCGATTCCAAGTATATGGCCCTTACGTGTTAAATGATCAACGGCTACCATCTTAATGGTTGACATAGGGGCCTTTGAATATTCTGCACCAGTCAGTCCATGTACAGCGAAGGTGCAAACACCGGTCGAAGTTCCATGCTCTTCATGGTCATCAAAAACACTCCGTGCTTCCACAGATATCGAATGTTCCGGTTTGCTTTCAGTGTGTATAGTGCAGTCTGGAACTACGGGGATACCCCGGTGAGCATATGACAATAAATTTTCCTCCGAGATTTCCAAATCAGAATATCCTTCATGGTTCAGTTTAAGCCATTCCAAAGCTGCAAGAACTTTGTCCCTTCGCACTAGCATAGGGGTGCGTTCAAAATCTTCCTGAGTTGGTGCCGACGATCCAATGAATATGAAAGCGAGAACCTCGGCCATCTCTTCTCTACTTGGCGGCAACTTAAGGTAAACTTTTAATACAGGCTGAGCAAACATAATCGCATTGGCATGCATTCTGACTCGGCCAGAATTTACCCGAATAACACAGCGGTTGTGCCTGACTCTCGCAATCATCATTTTTTCGGCATACCTCAAGTCCTGAAGTTGGGATGGAACCGGACCAATCCAATTATGATTTGCCAATGCATGTCGGGGAACTGATTTTTTTGTCAGTGCAACTTCACATTCTACACATATGTGTGTGCCACCAGCAGCCAGCACCGGTCCAGGCATATCTTCAATAGGATCTGATGAGTTAAATCTTTCCTTTCGCGTGACTCCTTCTGCATGCAGGCGGTCCAGATTTCCTCTGTATTCAGAGAGGGGAGTTAAATTGTACGCTGGGGTTAGACACCCACAAATCGCACACCCATCCTCCATGAACTGTATAGGCTGGACAGCAGTAGAAGAATTGGTGAGTATTCGATGCAATACTGAATCTGACGCAGGGTGAGGCGGAAAGGAAACATTCTCAAGATTGTTTGCATGGAGCTTTCGAAAATATTTAAGTTTATTGACATCGCGCACGAGATTCCTCCTATCTTTGTCTGCCCTGGCTGCAGAAGGAGCAGCTTTCTTGACTCTCATCTTACGGTATGCGTTCACATTCTCCTTGGCTCTTCGAACTTTAGCTGTACATGGCTTAAAGTGGAGAATGGACACAATCTCCGGACACTGCTCACAAGTATGTTGTGACATAAAGTCCCTGGCTTCAGCAACTGTGAGGCGAGAATACATTGAAACACTGTGTACCTTTGAATCGGATGTCAGCTGAGCCCGAGTAAGGTACAAAACAAGCTCATGCAGTGGGAGTTTCATGGCAACCCAATTCAAATTTCTGGAAAGAGCCGTCTCAGCATCCTGCGCAGTACACTGATATTGAAACGAAAAAGAACCCAGTTCAAGATCCTGCACTCCGTTATTGATGTGCAGATATTTACTAACCAATGCACCATCCAAATGTCCCCGCAGACCACCACCACGAAGAGTCTTCCGATTAGTCCAAATGCGAAGAGTGGGCGGACTTGAGAAGCTTCGAATAGAATATTGAGGTAAGAGTAAAAGGACTGCGTATATCATAAGAATTGGGAATATTGCTTCGCAACACATTTCCGAAGCCCAGAAAATAATAATACCGGAAACAAGAGATGTCTGTTTTGTTTGGTGCAAGCAGACGGTATCAGAGATGCTTTCACAGCATTCAACGCTGCAGCCCAGAAACGGGTATTTCAGGCACAAAGTCCAGAAGAAACTGGAGGCATAATTCGGACGCATATAATTACAGGCACATAAAACATAATCACATGCACAGATGGCACATAAAACACAATCATATTCATAAAAACCCCGAAGGGCACATAAACATAAAACATAATAACCCCGAAGGGCAACCACGGTGGGCCATACACCCCAAAGGGCACCCGATGTGGGACATAATACATAAACACCCTGAAGGGCCATCACGGAGGGCCATACACCCAGAAGGGCACCCAGTGTGGAACAAACAAGGGGAAATGGGGATATGGATACCCTGTCTGCATACCCTGTGGCTCTTGATGAATAATGGTTCAAGGTGAATAGAACTGGCCACTAAGGAAGCGGAGTATTACAGTTTGTGCGACACACAAAATATCAAGTAATGCCGACAAGTACGCTGCCTAAGGGGAAAAATTGGAGCAGTCCCGAGAAAAGGCACACCATCATACCACGTTGCTAGTTGGCGGCAAGCCAGAAGCAGACAAGGACAGAGACAACGATGAAGACAGGGATGTGGAGCCAGTGATATGCTCAGATTTGATAGACAGGCAATTGTATTGAAGCAACAAGGGCCCATCCAGAGTATGCCAGTGTCGACCAAGAGGCTCAGTCTCAATGTGGATTGTGGTAAGCATAGTTGAAAGAGTCAGAAAGGCTCGGGAATTCAATAAATCGGATGTACTTGGAGTGGTCTTATAGGTTCTGGTAGCTCCGATAAGAAAGGAAGAAGACAAAGCGCGAAGAGGCTCAGTGCGCTGAGGTTACGGAGCCCTTCAAATCTAGTTTTAGTCATATTGAGTCATATGATGACAAGGAAGCGCCGACTTCGTCGGCAAGGCCCTTGCTTGGAACCTTGTTTGATACTCTGCTGAGAGCTCTGTATTACAATGCTGTTTTGTCACAATGCTTTGTTTAAATTTACTATTACATTGGACCACGTCTCTGCCTTGTACAAAGTTGTTTACCACGCAAGGGGGCCCAAGGATAAGAACCGATCATATCACCTTGGGGGGGGGGGGTCCAGCGGACCCCCTGAAAAAAAAAATTGTATACAAGTTTTTTTTTCCTTTAGAGAGCTCAAATCGGTGCACAATAGCATACAATCTACTGTATCATATGCCAGGAGTCATTGAGAGTAATATACGGGCTCCTATTGGGCTCCTACAAGCATATTCACTCATATAGGGGTTGTTTGGCCGAAGTTTGGCAGTAGATCAGATCAAACATACATCAATTATGTCACTTCGGCACCATCCGAACCGTAACAATTTGTGGCGGAGGAGAGGCTGAGGCACTAGTAAAACAATTAAAGGTTGGATTTAACACAGGTCGGGTTATACAACTCATGGAAGACGACATTGAATGCACATCAAATTTAAAAGAATTGGCGGGCTCTGGGCGGGATGCAACACCAGAAGAGAGTGTAGTAGTTGTTGAGATATTAGTTTCATGTCACTTTTTGCTTGCAGACAGTCTCAGGTTCTTGTTAATGAATTGTGGCGGATTTTTTTTGTGAATGTACTCGTCCTTAAAAGGAAATTTGATGGCACGTGATGGCTCTGCTAGGGGGGGTCCCTGAGACTCCCCGAAAAAAATATATGTAGGTGATATGTTTTTTTCGCATTTTTGGGCCCCCTTGTTACCACGTGTATCGTCAGTCTCCGCGCCAACCCACCCTTATCTTCCTCCTCTGTGTGTATCCATATCCCTTGCCATTTCCCTCTTCCAATCACCCCAGATGCTGACGCCGGACAAGGCCGGACTTGCATTCAGCTTTGATTCAGCTGCAAAATAATGCGCTAAGCACGTTGTTGATAGTGCGCTGGGTCGTTGGACTGCCTGATAAGAAGGTGCTTGAAGATGGGGATTTATCTTAAGTAGTAGACACAGTACTTGAATGTTTAGGCAGAAATAGAGCATCGAGTGAGCCTGTTCGGCAGTCTCCGACGGGTGACATCACCTTTGGAAAAATACGGAACATGTTGAGCGGATCAAGCTGGGTGGTATGAAAAGTGATGCAATTATGAGTTTGGAGAGACCTTGTCAAGCAAGGTAACTTGGCGAACACTTGGCAAATGGCAGGGGTTCAATAAACATGGTCAAACAGGAAGTCATGTACTCTCAGCGGACATGGATTACCCTTGGCTCTGGCGCCGAGGCCTCCCCGATACTTTCAAATTGAAAAGACGGCTGAGGTTACGGAGCCCTTCAAATTTAGTTTTAGTCATATTTGAGTCATATGATGACTTGGCGAATGCTTGGCAAATAGCAGGCGTTCAATGAACATGGTCAACAGGAAGTCATGTACTCTCAGCGGACATGGATTACCCTTGGCTCAGGCGCCGAGGCCTACCCGATACTTTCCCTGCATAAAATTGAAAAGACGGCTGATCCTCGGAACAAAAAGCAGCGCATGATGTCGGAGTTCTAACCTCAATCAAAAAACGCTGAACGGACGTCGACAAGAACGAATCCTAAAAGATATTAGGACTCGTAATACATGATACACAAGAAAGGGTAGAGTCACTAGGGGCCAACCCAGTACCTTCATTCAATTTCACGCCATCACCCACGCAATAATGCAAATATGCTGCCGAAACCAGCAGCCGCAGGAGGAGGAGGAGGAGGAGGAGGATATATTACCACAGTGATCCATTTGAGGAGTGTCACCACAGCGGTCAAACCCAACCAACCCAACCACAATAAACCCAACATCTTCAGGGCCAGGAAGAGAGGGTTCCCGTTTCCGCCTGCGGTACCCCCAGCAGCGGCGGGCGCGGAGGCAGAGGGCGCCGGAGCGTGGGGCCCAACTCGTAGCACGGGCACAGGCTCCTCCTCCCCGACATACCCGACCCAAATATTGCCAAAGTCCGACTCGATCCTTACCTCGTCGCCCACCTCGCTTTTCGCGCTCCAGGCGCCAATATCGCCGACGAACCAGTTCGTCTTCAGGCCCTCCTCGCGCAGCGGGGTGCATACGCGGCGGAGCGCCGGCGAGAGGCGCGCCGCGCGCAGGGAGGACGAGAGGGTGAGCGGGCCGTGCGTGGTGCGAGGCAGGTAGACGCGGACGCGCCCGAACGTAGTCTCCACGTGCAAGGTGATGGGCGTTGTTGGCGGTGCGTTCTGCGGTCGCGATGATTAATTTAGATTCACAAGGAGCCACCGAGTAAGGGACATACAACACGGAGAGTGATGTTGCCTGTCGTCGTGCTAGCTTTGAGATGCACGTTCTTCTTCAGGCGCGGATCGACGTCGTCCAATTCCGATACTGGGTTTGCATCTCCATGGGGCAGAGGTGCTGCGGCAAATGGGAGAACATCCACCTCCGCGTCAATTGCGCCGAAATCGACGGTAAGCCTCAGGTTGAGCTGCAGCTTCGTGAACACCGTCAGGGGCTGGGGTGGGAGGAGCGATTTTGGGAGGCGAATATTCGGGTCGACGATGAAGCGCATTCCTTTCAAGGCACCGAACGCTCGGTTTATAGAGATATTGTTTCCCGCGCGCGTGGATGTTCCAGCATGCACATCGTCATTTCCGTCATTTCCGTCTTCTGGAACCGGGTCTCCTTCTTTTGGAAGGGGGTCGTACGGAGGGGGAAGAGATGTCTAGACCTGGGTAAGCATTCACGAAAGGCGCAGGAATTACCGTACAGTTACCTGGGTCGGAATGGGAGTGTCGTCGAGTACGGGTGCTTTCGAGTCCGTTCGGGTCATTGTGAGTCGGAATAAGCAATTCAGCAGGTCTGGAGCACTTGGCTGAAGGCAAGAAGCTTAAGCGCTCAAGAACGGGGCAACAGGTCACAAGGGCAGCGTCGTGGGCGCGGTGATTGATGGGATCAGTACTGCCGACCCACGCCTACCGTCGTTTAACAGCAATATGTCGTTGTCTCGGAAGCCACAGCAAGAAGCTCCGAAAATAATGCATTACAAGTCTGAAAGAATTTAGAATGAACGAACAGCAGCGGTACAGCAGAAGAAGACAAAACACAGCTATCATCGTCTAAAATTGAACACAGAAGGCACGGTCACTTGCTCAAAACATTCCCGCTATCGGCGACCAATTGTTAGAATTCGTCCCAGCGAGGCTTAGATTGGAGAGCTCAGGGGGAGTAAACTAGCAACAATAGATCGTTTGTCCTCATATGTACATGGTGGTACGGAGGCAAACGGATAGCGTACACAAAGGTAAAGTGATGGAATTCATGGAAAGCTTACGTGAGACGGTCCGTGCTTCCGACGACGACTGCGAGCTCTTTGCTGCTCGCAACCCATTCCGGTCCAGCCCGGAATATTCCAACACCAATCTATCCTTCACGTCCGCGAGAAGCATGTCGCAATTCTTGAGAACTTCACCGTGCTGTTTGAGTTTCTCGTCGCAGTTCGCAAACGTTGGTTCATTCGTTTGTCAGTGCAAAAACTGTCGTAATAATGAAGGAGGGTACGAACGCCATGTGGGATTTCACCTGGATGATTCGACGCGTCAGACATCGGTACAAGGAAACAATGAGAGAAGAACTCACGAAGTCGAATATTCTCTGCATTCAGCGGCCGAATAGCCGACCCCCCCCGGCTAGCTTCGGCTATGTCAGGGTAGAAATTCCTTTTTGGGCAAATGCGATCAGACAACACCTAAGACCGGAGTCCTGGTTGGATCGACATGGTTCAAGTGAGGAAGATGGTTCAAATCATGGTGGGCAGATTAGCCCCTCAGCATCAAGAGCGGCCCCTCTATAAAAATGCACCAAATCAGGCAAAAATGCCATCAAAACAGTGACGAGGACCAGAGTTGGCTATCGATCAAGATGCCACCACCGGGGAATGTGGTTGGGAGGAGGGTAGGAAAAGTGCTAGAAATTGTGGAGCTTAGCCCCAAAGTGAGTCCCTGGGGGGGCATGCCTAAAATATATGGGCTGACAAACAGCAAAAATTTGGTTCCGGCATTCGCCGGGTTCCCATTTATGGTAATTTTCGCGTAATCAAGAATCAAACGTCGTTTGTCTCGAGACAAACCGAACCGGGCTGCCGGCAGTCCGAAATGCCGTCATTTGCTCCACCGTTGATGGAAAATGGTCAGGCTGGGCAATCAACAATCGCAAACAGCCCTCGGTTAACACGCTCCTTCCTTCCTCTTCCTTCCTTACTTCTTTAAACGCAATCTCGATTTCTTCAGTCTCGAATCGAACAAAGCCAATCTAGTGTGAACGATTTAGGACACCCATATCGCCAAGTCAAAGAATAGGACCTTGAAATTCGCTCGGAGTCTAGATTGGCTTTGCAGCCTTTGCGACAAATTCCAAACAAATTGTACGAGTTCCTCATCCGCTACAATCGACAAATGGCTCGGATCTTCTGGAAATGCGTAGCTCCACTCCAGATGCTCGAGTCGCTGCTTGAGCCACTCCCCCTGAATCCTTCGCCCTATGTAAATCGCCTGCTGCGCTCCAACGATGTGCCACTGGACTCGGAGGCCCTCGTCATTCGCAGTATCGTGTTGGATGGCGAGGACCGGATGCGTGCGCTAGATGCGCATATTTTGCACCTGCAAGCCACTCTGGCACAGCTATTTCAACGGCGCAATGAGACAGTCGAACATCTTCGCGTTCACCGCGCCATCCTTTCCCCTATCCGCCGCGTGCCTACGGAGTTGGTGTGCGCGATATTCGCGTTGGCCAGTGCGCAGAACAGAGTGAAATTGGCAACGCCTCCATGGCGGCTTAGTTTTATCTGTCGCTCTTGGAGGCATTACGCTCTGTCATATCCCCTCCTCTGGTCCTCCGTCACCGTTTCATGCCACTCATGCTGGTATGGGAGCGAGACGCAACGGCTCCTGTCCAAGCTCCAGACCCAACTGTCCAGGGCCGCCAATGCCTCCCTGGATATCCACTGGTCCGGCGTCACCCGCAATGGTCCAGATTCCCACTTATTAGACTTGGTCCTCCCACACTCCAATCGTTGGCGCAACGTGTCGTTTCATGTTAACTCCGATAACTGTAAGCTCGGTTGGCTGCTGCCCACTAGCGGCAAGCTCGATCGACTTGAAACATTGGAAGTAGAAAATTTTGGCCCTACGACATTCGCTGACGTTTTCACGACTGCGCCAAATCTACGACGAGTCGTATTGACTCTGTTGCAGAACACCAACCGCGGGGGTCCGATTTACCTGGAGTCTATCCCGATTCCGTGGGGGCAGATCACCCACTATCGAAGGGAGTTTCCTGGGGCGCGGCAGCTCGAGTTTCTACAAGCCGCTCCAAACTTGTCGAATTGTGCACTGGAAATTGCAGAGGGCCCCAACTTCGTCCCTCCGACAGACACAACTGTGATACTTCCCCACCTTCGTCGGCTATGCCTAAATGCCGCCGCTTCCCACCTGAATGTCGTGGCCCCGGAGCTGGAAGAACTATGCTCGGTGCTTAGTGGGTGGATGGTCGCCCTTATCACTCCCTTCATTCGGCGAGCCTCCTGCACGCTTACACGACTGGTCTTGTGGCGATGCCACCTTCATACGGAACTCACGGATGTTTTACGGGCACTTCCGACCTTATCTTACCTTCTGCTGGAAAATAGCCACCATCAGGAAGAGGATGGAGCCGCATTCTTCGCCACCATGACGATCTCGGGCACAGATTCTGACGTTTGCCCACATATTGTGTCGATGGTCTACGGGTATGACCACTGGGACAACTACGCCACACAGGACGCGTTTATTTCCATGGCACAGTCACGATTCCGAACGCAGCATGGCCTCCACTCGCAACTCTCTCATCTTCGTGTGTTTAGGACCTCTTCTTATCTGGAGCACTACGAGCCTCCCGAGCTCGACATGAAAGATCGGATTCAAATGCTGCAGGATGAGGGACTTGATGTGGCCTTCTTGGGCGAACAGGAAACTACAGACTATTTATCTCGAAGATATATTTGATCAGAAGGGCATGCTGTGTACTCAACAGGGACATTCTCTTTTGATTTTGTAATGATGTTTCTCTTCCGCATCGTGCGTATGTATTTGAATCTGGAGTCAATCTGAGTTTTAGCAAAGACAGCTTTCGGACTTGGTACATGATTTTGTGAACGCGGCCTAGCAGTGAGCCCCGGAGTATAAAGATACTGTATAGGTTCAAACTTTATACGCGAAAGCATGCCGTCCAAGTTTCCCTAACACATAGAACCAAAATGGGAAGAGTGAGGCTGAACCCATGAAAAGTACAATAGCAATGAAAGAAAAAAGACACGATTTCGACGATTCCCTTCTAAGCCATTGGGAGGAAATTCCGAGGAATTGAACCTCCGACTTTCCTACATTGAACGGAAGTCACGCTCCCAAGATAATAATATAGGAGGACCACCAGGGTCTACAATGGCTGGCTCTAAATATCTGAATCATAGAGATTGGTTGGATGGAAGAGAGAATCAAAGGAACGGAGATGGGTGTGATCGTAAGTTGACTGAATAAAATAATTGAACTTCTCAGACGGCATATGCAATTGGGAGGGATCGAACCTCCTATTCTCCCCAAATGTCAAAACGTTCTTCACGAACCTACAGGAGTGACCGCCATGGTCTACCACATCAGCAAACCCTGATTTTGTCGTAGCTGCCGTAGTTGCCGTGGTTCACCATAGTTCATCCGTAGTTTGCCTGTAGTTTGCCCGGATAGGCATATCAAGTGTCAGTATATGAGAGTTCGTATTATCATATACCGACACTTGATATGGTTGATGGTGGTCTTGAAGAACTGACGCCCAATCAAGCGCCCTTCGTAAAGTCCAAATTATGAAGGAGAGTTAACTTTTCGGCGTGCAAAAACGGCATGGCCCGCCAAGATCAAGTTGGTTGAGAGAGTGAAATAAAAGCATATATCCAGGATGATACCTCTGGAGGCACCTTCTAATACTTATCGCCCTTGAGTGCTGCATGCTAAAAATGCTCACTCTCATCATTGACAGGAGAATCCGCGAGGGCGCTGAAGATATCGGCGTCATTCCCGTCACACAGAACGGATTCCACGCAAACCTGCGGACAAATGATAATGTCTTTGTGCTCGTCTGCCTCATTGACAAAGCCGAATCGGAAGGAAAGCCTCTGTATGCTGCTTACCTTGACCTCAAAAACGCTTTCCCTGGAACGGATCGACCGACGTTGTGGGTTAAACTTGCAATGATGGGAATTGCGGGCCCAATGATATAATGGCTGAAGATGCTCTATGATCGCATTCGGTACTTGGTCCGTCTAGATGGCCGTTACGCCGCCGTCTTTCGGTCCTTGCTCGGCATTCTCACCGGAGATCCGGGATCCCCCCACCTCTGGAATCTTTTCATGTCCGACTTCATCCTAGCCTGTCACTGGCAAGACATCAACTTAAATGGTGTGCCAATCACCAATGTGGAACATGCCGACGATATTCTGGCTACGTCTGGAGGAACTGCTGGCTTCCAAAACCATCTCACTGCGTCTCAATCATGGTCAAACAATAACGGCTGTGAGACATCGATCATCAAATGTGTTTATCAGATTTTTGGCGCACGCCAGAAATCCTACCCAAGCTTCCACATGGGAGGAAAAACCATTGTACATGTTCAAAAAGCGACCTACCTGGGTGTCTGGTTTGAAACTGGAACGAAGAATATATGGAGGGAACAGTATAAAATCAAAGCCAAAAAAGCGATCAAAATTGGAAATGCTCTGCTTGGACTGGACCGTTTCGTTGGCTCATTGCCTGTATGGGAGACCAGAACGTTGTATATGGCACGGGTGGACCCGCATCTTACATCCGGATGCGATGTGTGCTTGGACATTGATTTGAAAAGCCTCAAGCTTCTTGAAAAGGTCCAATGCAGATTCTTACGGCGCATGCTCGGGGTCGGTTCACGATGCCTCCGAGTCGTCCTGTTCTCAGAGACAGGAATCTGGCCGATCAGGTACAGGAGGGTATATTTGGCTCTGAAAAATCTATGCTACCTGCTGGACCTGGATGGTAGGCGTCCCGCATTACATGCACCTCAAGACTCACTTACCCTCGCCAGAGCACAAAAAATCTCGGATAGTTCTCGTTCGTCTTCATGTTCCAGTGCAGCTGAATATTTCCCCGGACCTGAATGTTGATGGCGTTGAACAAGCCATGAACGACGTGAAGAAGTCCATGGAAGCCTGGATCGATGACTCAATTGCGTCGTCTTCTCGCGTGAAGGATATGTTAGTCGGCCGACTCGAGATGGACTCATCTTCAGGAAAATTTGTAAAGAAATCGTTGGACTTCCGGCATTACCTGCGAATCAAAGCTCCTGAACACCGCCGAGCCCTGACGCGCATGATTCTCTCGAGTCATAGCTTAGCCGTGGAGCGTAGACGTTGGAAGGAACGCAGAAAACCCGTGGTGCCGAAACAGTGGCGCCTCTGCCGCTTTTGTTATGTGCACATCGAAGACCCGGCACATGCAATGTTTGTATGCGAACAACCTCAGCTGATAGAGCTCCGGAAAGTCTTCACGGAGAAGGTGGATCAAGAGCTCCCTGGGCTCATTGCACAATTCAGTGAATCCGCGCTGCAGCTATTCAAAGGCCTCCTTGTGCGGAGGGAGATTACACCGCTACTGGGAAAATTGGCGTTTGATGTCCAGAAGATATTCGACGAGACTCCGATTCTTCTCGTCCGCGCGCCTGCGTTGCGAGCTTAAAACAACAGGGTTTGGCTTGCGCCCCTGCTTAATATGTCTCGTGTCTTTTCTCCCGCATCTCAATTCTGAAGCCCCGTCAAGATTCTATCTTGCTGCATTTAATGGTCTACCTTTCTGGCGTTACCAGGCTGCCTATCGCCATTTATACTCTTTTCTCCGGCCACGAGACTGGTTTTATTGTTGGCTGTGGACCTTCCTCGGAAGTTGAACACGCTAATTTGTGGTCTTGCATTCACTCTGCAAAGGGACAGACATACGACAGCGGACAGTGTACTGGTGGATTCCGGGGATTTTTACCTGGGAGGAGGGACCCTCCTCCCGTACACTTGCGTATTCCGCTTGTGGTCAGGTCCCACGTGGTTCTAACCGGAGGTCCAGCCAAATGGCCAGCCAGTCACTGTCTAGCCAGTGTCTTGTGTGATCGACCCCCTGGAATGGTGTTGTGCTCAGTTGACATCTTGTAGAATTCTAGCAGGATAAACACCCTAATAGTGCTACTTGTTTGTCTTCTGTAAACTCGTAGTTCATGTTGTGGACCACACGAGTATAATATACCCTCCCCCCCCCCTTCTAAAGGTTCATAGCATCCTGTTACATGAAGATGCACGGGTTCAAAGCACGAATTCTGTGGCAAATTGCAAATTTGCCCTGATTTTGACATTCCACCGGCCCAGAATCCACTGAATCACTGGCTTGTCTTGTTATATGAGGAGTAGGGATGTTCAAGAAACACGGGAGAGAGGAAACACAATAATTGGTCGTGCTATGCTAAAAAATAGCCACGCACAAGCTATAATTGGCGCCATGCCGCTCCATTTCGTAGAAAATTAGAATATACATCCTGCTGCCAGTCGAAAGAATCTGAGGCCACGTATGTATCTGGAGTGTTTTAACTTGCTGAGTGCCCTCTGCTTGGGTTTCAGGACACTTGGTGTGGATTTGAAACTCAATTCAAACTCCGAAGTGCGCAAGCCACTCTTGACTTTCCGCCTCAGATCACAGTCCCGATCTGGTAATTTGATGGCGGCAAGATTTGCGGCACTTTCAAGCTCCGCTCATGTCAAACAATGTCAGCCACAAACAATGAGCCAGCATTCTCTCTTCCTGCCGCCTATCTCGTCGCTCGCCGCACCCGCTGCACGTCGGCAACACGCCTTCGCCCGCCATTGTCCTGCAACGCCGATGTCCCCGACGTTTATGACCCGCTTTTGAGGAGTATAAGCGCCGCGTGGGCACGTGCGTACGATGGGTGGCCGAGCGGCGCGTCTGTCGTGTTTCGGGACGAAGGGGCGTTACAGCTGCGACACGGGACGGCACGCCTTCCGCCTCCGCGCGCCGTTTTTCGTTATGCGAGTACCTGCCGGGCCTTTGCGTGCAGAGTGGAGTGAATGGCGGAGGGATGGACGCGACTTGTTTGTCTTTTCGCGTTATTGCCGCTACGTAGGTGCTCTCCTGTGCCGCCGCGCGATCGTGGCGCTCTTCCACGCCGCTGCGCGGGATTATGGTCCTCCGGCTGTCTGTCCACTCCCGCATTGTCGTCATAACCACGTTCCACGCCAGCCAAACCGTGTCCCAGCCCCTGCCCTCCACCACACCCGTAACCAAAAACAGCAAGACGGGTGCGATCTCGGGCGGCGTCGTCGTTCTTCACCAAGCGCGCGTGCGAGCGCAAGCGCGAGGCGGAGTTTGACGGGAACTTCGACCCAGGGCGGATCGTGGGGGGTGCGACGCTGCCCATGATGGGGGGCGTGGGGGGTGGGGACGCGGGGCTGACGCCGATGAGCAAGGCAGGCGGGATGGGGATGCGGCGGCGGAGCGCGAATGGGGCGGAAGACGAGGACGACGGGGTGGGCGGGCGGCTTGCGGGCACGAGCGCGGGCGGGGGCGTCGTCACGCCGTTCATGGCCGACGTCGGCGGGGCGGCCGCGTACCCGCACTAGTAGCATTATGGGGGGCAGCCATATGCGCCGCAGCATTACGCGGACCAGCAGGAGTACCAGCAGCAAAGGAAGGATGTGAACGGAGGCATGTATTACTTCAATAGCTCTTAATTCAATTATTGCTCCCTTTCTGGTTGTATTGCAATACTCAGCCTAGTTACATTTTCTTGCTGCGCGACTTGTTAGAAATGTAGGCGGTGCTTGGTCATCGGCATCGGCGGCAAAGATCCACGGCAAGCTTGTGGTGCCGCCATCAAATTACCAGATCGGGACTGTGATCTGAGGCGGAATTTAAGCAACTTGCGCAAGCCATTTTGTCCTGATGGCATCAAAGCCCACGCCATTTTGTCGCCTTGGCCCACCAAAGTCAATTTCAAGGTTTCACTAGTATAAAAAGATACTGTGCCCCTAATTGGTATGTGACCATGTTTGGGGTGCCTATATGAGTGCTTCCTGTGCATTAGGCAACTGGTATCATTTGGGTATGATTCGGGTTTGAGAGTTGCGATGACTTTTGGCTTGCAAAAACCGCGTGCACCCGGGCGAATTGGCTTTATGGGCGTAGGCGTGAGCTTTGGTAGGACAAGCCGATCTGCTCATGCCCATCAAGCCCACACCATTGTGTCGGCTTGACCAGCCAACACCATTTTCTTTAATTACCCAAAGTCAAATGCCCCAATTCCCTCAATTCATCTCTGTGCACGCCTTGTGTACACCTCCAATCAATTCCTTGTTGCGGGCCAAATAAATCAGTTACAAACGGACAAAATGTGCGGTTGCATGCCCACTAGTGCGGATTCTCAATACCACTATTTGCTCGCACCCATCAAATCTTACGCATCTATTGGTTTGACCTGCCCGCATCAGATTTGAACATTGAACCACTATCGAAAGCTCCCATGTGCCTTATGCAGATCTGAATCCCCTCCATGAGGACGACGACTGTTATCATTACTTAACTGATCATGAACCACTTTGATTGCGCAAAGCTGCAGGTTGGTGAGTGCAACTCAATGGTGTGTTCTACTCCGAACCTCCTTACGATGTCTGTGAGTCCTCTATACCCCATGTTTAACGGGAAACACATGCCTTACCAAATATGCTCAACTAAGTGAGAATTAATTCTCACCGAGTTCCGTGTAGTAAGAATATTTGCCTCGCGGATGCATACTTCAACACGTGAGACCCGTTTTGAGTAGCCATATTTCCTAACCTGGCGATATTCATTTAATAACCACGACTTTGCCAGTTTCAAACTGGGCAAACTGTTTTCTCCTAGAGTCCATGCCCACATATGCTTTGTTCAGGTTGCACGGCCAAGTTTCTGCCTCTGGCATTTAGTTGCTATGAGAGCGTCGTTGTTCAGCCAGACTGCCTTGTTAATGATTTTTGTTTCGGTCTCCATGAAATCAGAAGAACGCTCACTCTCCTAAAATGGCCTGAGACACCCGGAAAGTCATTAGCCTCCAGCCAACGAATTGGCTTGTGATTGGCTTGTATACTATTAATTTTCAATTAATTTGAAATCACAACTAGCTTGCAGCTAGATAGTAGGCGCCCTAAATACTTAGACAAACTGGCTTGAGAGTTGAACGCATTGGCTTGCGGCTTGGGCTTTCTAAATTGGCTGGCTGTGAGATTTTCAATAGGCGCTCCGCATATTTACAGGCAAACATTAAGAGCACTCCGATAAAAATACGGCCTCCAGTTGAACTCACTGGCATGTGGTACGAAAATTGGCTTGTGTTGAACGAGACATGCATGATTATGTATACTTTGTGGCTTATCCTACACTTCTATACTCGCCTTGTATGGGATAAATTGGTGGACAAACACTCCCAGGCCACTTGGCTTGTAGAATTTATTTTGGCGCGCGCCATGCAGGCGTCTTTCATGAGAATACTAGTGACTTTATTGTGGCACCCATTGAAGCTATCTGATGCTTTGTTAGGCGTGACGCAAACGGTGAGACAATGGCTGCGTCTTTTTCTGCTCTGCAGGCTGCGGCTACAGCATTTTAAATAGTGTCGATGCCTTTTACGCTTCGAAGCAACTTCAAAGTGCACCATTCCTAAACGTGGTTGGCACATGAAACCTCATTCAATTTCGACTTGCAGATTGCTGTTAGGTCTCCCAGTAATCCATCTGCCATGCACGAAAACCGTGACGCAAAGTTTTCTGTTTTCAGCCTCACACTGTGTTGTCCTCATTGTGAACATTGAACGGGTGGGTTTGATATAAAATATTGGGGCATGTTTCAGACAGAGTTGTCCTGAAATAACCCGATTGTCAACGATCAGTAAATCAGCTTGAGGTTGGAAACGTATGGTGTGGGCCTAGAACATTCTTTAGTCAACTTGAGAAGGCAAAAACACTTTCAGTTGCATAAGAAGACTCGGCGGACCACTGCAGTCCGCAGGATATTGTACTTTAAGTCGTCGATCTCTGCGCACACAGTGAAGGCAAAGCCACTGATGTCAGACGGTCTAAGCGTGGTGGTGTGACCTAGGTGGAGTCACGGCATTGAGGCAGCACAAGCAGAGATCGCAGTCTCAATTTCAGTTGAGCAGCCAAGTAAACTCACCGATGCCATTGTACACCGCCAAAGTGGCGGCACGTTGCCTCCACCTGGACCGCCCAGCTTATGTCCACATTTTATAAAAACTGGTCCCATAATTTCTCGTGCGCCCCCCGTCGCGCGCGTGCGGTATGCATGCGCTGCCCCTCGCTGCGTCCCTGCGCTGGCGCGCGCGGCGACACCGTCACGTTCCACTGGCGCTCCCTCTCCTGCTCATCCTAGCTTATTCTCCAAAAGATTCCGGCTTTGAATTCGTGGGTTATACATCAGATTTTTATATACCCCATTTGGAAACTATTGTAGCCCCCTGTCTGACGGTCATTTTGACCCCCATCACTCCACCCCCCCTGTAATAGCTCGTCTCGATATGGCATCCATCAGTAGCCGCAGAATTGGGTTGCGCAAAATTTTGCAACCCGAACCTATCCCTCTGATCCGGGAATGTGGAGCCACATTCCGCCCCGACCCCGATCAGGAAGGGCCTAATGGTTGTTTCGAAGGTGGCTTTCGATTATTTAGCGACCTCGAGCCCTTGAACAAAAAAAAAAAAACACGGTCTGTCTGGTCCTTGAACGATGTGTTCCTGTCCTATTGAATACTAGTACTGAGGAAATGTATCCACTGGACCACCGCAAGCCAAGATATCCACACTGAGTCCATGGCATACTGAAACTATGATCTGTGTTAGTGTTGCTAAATTGGACCATTTCCTGCCGACATTTTCGCAGAAAGTGAACCCACTCTGTAACCACTTGACACTGTTCGGCGCGATCAAATACAAAGATGTCAATGTATTCAAACATTTTCAAGACTGCAGTTGGACGGGGCATCCATGTACGCAGTACAAGGAAGATAAATTTGCACGCTCATCGCCTCCTTGCGCGCAGAAAGAGTATTATCTTCGGTGCTCCACGCTTGGACGCATTCCCAAGACCACACAGTGCACCACCAGCATCTACGCGGTAGCCCCTCCCCATCATGCACACCGTGTTCGTCGCCTCCCCACCCACCACCATCACCCATCCTTCCCCTGCAGCACTCTGGTGGTGCACCGCTGAACCACCAGTGGCGCTCGCAGCCCCCACTCCCCCTCGCGCACGCTGCAGTCCTCGCCCGCCCCCCCCCCCCCCCCCGCGTAAGCCGTGGGCACCCCCGCTCGGCGACTATGACACCTGTCGGTCCGACTCATCCTTCCGCCTGCGTGCGCAGCATGCCCGCTCCTCAACTGCTGCAGCCAGCGCACGGACAGCTCAGCGGTGATGTGCGGCTCGTGCCTGCATGGTTCTCCGCTTGGTCATCGAGACCCGCACGGACGACGCCACGGTGCACGACAAAGAGCGCGAGGGATAACGTGCAGCAGATGCCGGTGTCCTCGATTTGATCACGTGCCGCGGCCCATGCAGGTGTAATCCCGGTGTTCGCGGCAATTTCCTCCACTTGTTTGCAACGTCGCTGGGAGGGGAATTCTACTGCGTGTGCGGGCGTGTTGCGACGAGCATTATTTATGCATACTGATTTAACCGAGTGTGTTTATTAGTTTCGCATGGGGTATGCCTATATGTGCATATAACACACACAAAAAATTCTCAGTTTGTCAGTAGCTCCAAAGTAAGGAATTATATCACCAATATGATACTGGGGGAACCTAGGGCTCAATCAGATGATCATATTACACTAATATATCATAGGGATTGGTGTAGTATTAAATGAGCTATGGCCAACATGAGCTTTACGCAAAATCGACACATGTTTGCCATCACCACCAACTTGATTGCAAACGGCAATAAGTTACACCATCAGTCTGCCTGAAAACTTGCATTTGGCAGTGTGAATGCTGTTGTGTCATCAGCTTCATCCCCATTGAAGGCTAAAATATGCAATATAAATACAAATATATTTTGAAAATATTTGAAAATATTCTGTGAGATTCCCTGGGCAAAAATTTTTAAAAAAAGTGTCTCAACTTTTTTTGGTTTAAACCAGTTTTTTGGTTTAAACCGGTTTAACCCGGTTTAACCTGGTTCAAACCATCCCATGAACATTTTTGGTTTAAGCCGGTTTTTTGGTTTAAACCAGCTTAAACCAGTTTAAACCAGTTCAAACCATACCAAAAAAGAGTGTGATTTTTTTTTGGTTTAAACCATGGCTATCGTTGGAGACGATGCGGTTTAAACTTAAACCATGCTGTTGCTGCTTGGAACCAGATCTTGGTCAAAATTTCAGTTCTCAATTCTGCAGGCATGTGTACTTGTTTAGGCCTGGTTATCATCAGATAAAACGCATTTTTTTAGAGAAAATATGCTTCCGGCTCAAATGTACACAAGTGCATAATTTCTCTGCTTCTCCGAGTCTCAGACCTCCTGCCCGATGGTTCTACTGATTTAAAGTCTCAGAACTCAAATGCCCATTCCACCACCGTTTCTTTTGGCGGCCAACTCGTCTGCGTCCCCCTGTGCTCAGATTTTGCCGCATTTCGCATCCATTACAAAGTCCAGCTTTTGTTGATTATTTTTTCCAACTACCAATTTGCGCTTCGATATCAAGCAAAATTCTGAACTTGGGAGCCGCAGGATTCGCTCTACATGCGGTCGACGCTGCGGGCAGCCGGTACGAAATGTGCGCTGTTACGTGGAGACTCGATACTTGGAGCCCCATACGACAATTTGGTCCTTTTACTTCTACCTACATGGAATGACGGCAAACGCCCATGTACGCTGCTTCATGCATGCGAGGATCTCCTCCTCCTGCCAAGGATTTGTGTGACAATTCTCAGTACCCACCGACTTCCGTTGTCGACTCTGTGGTTGCTATGACTTGCCCAATGACAAACATTGGCACGCTACTGCGTTCCACCCGGAGAATTTAAATAGTGGTAAAAAAGCACGCTAGCCACCTCCTGATTTCTTTTCCCCGAGATGGGACATTTCTCTGCGGGAAACTGGCGCAGAGAAAATTTGCCCATGTAGCCACTGTGAAAGGTTCTTTTGCAATATATTTTTAGCAGAATATTTTCTCAGTGTCTGCCCATGGCAAGAACTCGGCTGGATTGTTGGGGGACCAGATTGAACATGCGGAGAACGACATTATGCCCCACGTTTTTTTCATTAAATAACCGATTAAATTCTGCAGTGGTGTAAACGTAGTCTGAAACGTGTCACGCTGCTAAGCAAGGCGCTTCAATTATCCACGTATGAATGAGGCCCGCAGGGGAGAATAAAAAACGGACATTGAAGGAATTATTCCGGAGCTCAGTGGTGTCGCAGCCCGTGAACAGAAGGCTGCAGTGAGAAGCGCTGGCTTGAGTTGAAAATAGGATTGTCTACGTGATCCCGAAGGTGGAATGATCAATAAATCCATCTCTAATTTGTGCTCCACAAAATATTAATGTTGCGGGCGGAGAGGAAAGCGTTGAACGTTGAAGCTTTGCGGTCGGAAGAAAGCGGGTGAGTCAGCGGATATTCCCGAGATGCACCGCCACGCCCATTCGGGTTTGCCATCCGGCGTCGACCGGAGGAACCAGGTCTGCCCGGAGGGCCATACTATTGCAATCGATCACACGGAGTTAGTTCAGGATGCACATCTCACAATGCATGGGCCATAGGCCGAAAGTGCGCATTTTACTAAACGTCACAAATTGTTGAGCTGATATAGCATCTTTTTCCCGAAGCGGTGGACGCTCTCTCCACCAGAAGATATCAGCTGCTCGAAGCTACTTCCTGCTGTTGAGAAAACCAAAGTTGCAATATCAATTCCATCAGAAATGCATAATATGACAGTAAAAAAAAGCCCAAATCAAGGGATCTTGCAAAGGGAGATCTGGGAATCTGGCAGCCTGAAAACATGTCCATCGTTGAATGATCACACCCCCGTCGGACCAAAAGGAAGAACCTGCTGATTGCACCCACCATTGGCCGACGCCGCCTTGAACTGGATGCCCGTCAGCAGCTCCACGTTTTGCTTGAATATCCCTGTCGTATTCCAGATTGTGTCTGGGATGTTCACCTGTAGATCGAAGTACGCAGAACACGCCTTCATAAAGGCGACAAACCAGTAGTTTTAAGCTATCCTAGCAGGTGGGCACCGGGGACGATACGCACAAAGCTGCTATTCCAGGGCGGCGGAGGTGCCGGGTCCGCGACGTACACGCCCTGCGCGTTGTTTCTCCCGGGTGCGACAGGGACAGCGGCCATGAGCTGAGCCTGCGTGGCGCCATTAATGGCGCTCGTCACTAGCTTGGCTGCACGGAACCAGTTGGGTGGGAAAGTTTGGTTGCGGAAAAAGGAGTTTATGATGGCCCTGGATGCTTGATTCGTGGTGCCTGTGGGGGTGCTGTTCGTGAAACGCGATATAATAGAGGGGGGAGACTTATTACGCACCGTTGGCAAAGACGCTGTGAGGAGAACGAAGATCACAATCAGGTTAGATATCTGGGGGACAGTGTAGGACCGACTTGAGGATGAATGAAGCCTGGCCAAACGCGGAGTTCACGCACCGTGCAGCGAAGTCGAACTACAGTCATAAAAAGGGAGTAATGAGTGGTGACGGGAAAAAGCATCAGCCAGAGCAGCTCACCTTTGGGTTCACCGCTTGGTCCATTGCAATATTTTGCTTTTTCATTGGAATGAGCGTTGCAAGATTGAAGACGGTGTTCCTCCCTTCTGGACCGTTGTCGCCGAACTGATCGAGCACCTCCAGGTCCTGTTGAGCTGATTAAATGATTTGAGATGAAGAACAGGCAAAGATAGATACCATATCATACAGGTTCTCTTGGAAGTGGACGTTGTCTCCCAGCTGTGTGTGTCAGATGCTGTAGCAAGTGCCATGCAAGTGCTTGTCGGATGCCCTTATGACAAGTGCCTCCTAATTTGCCCCCTGTGTCAGAAGGAGCGTTCAGAACCGCAACGCCAAAGTGGGGGCCAGGAACCTCCATTATACCGAGTGTTATTTCCTCGAAAGAGGCAATACCGCTGTAGCTTGGGTGGTTAGAGCAATAACAACTTTAAAATGGTCCTACTTTCGAGGGATGTATCCATGATTCGCAAGTGTGTTCATGGCAGCTAATATAATCACCATAATGTACTGGCAAGGAAAAGTAGGAAGGTTACGAACGACATGCCGAGGGCATAGCAGTCAGTGCACCATTCCCAATGTCAAAAGAGACAGGAACTGACGCCCACGCTGGTCGTAGCGACCTGGTGCTAGCTATGAAGGGGTGGTCGGCATCTAGGAATACATACATGTGTGTGAGAAGCAGGAGCCACGGACACCCACAGTCCACTTGCCCGGAATCTTCTTTAAACCAGTCTCCGTAGCCTGGGGAGGTATCATAATGAGAGTACCGGTCTGCCCGTCCTGAACCTCTGCTGTGGTAGGGCTGGGATGATCCCGAGCAATCCTGGAGGCAAGTGCAACTGGAAAAAGGAGCTGAATCAAGGTAAAGGATCTCATCTTGAGTGCTGGGAGTTCTGTGGGTCCAGTTGTACATGATTACGCCTTTAAAAGGCATGCGGACACTCGACGAGATTAGTGTGGGACCGGGCTCATAAGCCCGAGCCGAGCCCGACTTTAGGGCCGGGCTCAGGATCAGGCCCAGATTTCTCCACGACCCGAGACCCCGGCTTGAGCCTGGATCTGCGCGAATAACCTGCGCAGTGCACTTTAGGTCAGTCATTCCACTTTCAACTTCATTCAGGACCTGCAGAAATTATCACTCAGACTTCTCATTTGATGCAGACCAACCGACTTCTAGATTCTTCAAGAGGACATTTACAACCAAAAAAATTACTGGAGCTTCGTCGGGGATGAACACTGGCTTACACAGCACATTTAATCACCCGAGAGCTTTTCTTACTCATTGCGCAAAAATATGCATTCAAACCCGAGCTCGACCCTAGCTTCTGGGTCGGGCTCAAGATCTCGTTGAGCCCAAGCCCTATAAGACCCGACCCAAACAACACTAGACGAGAGAGATTCCTGGTCGAAAATCTTCTAGTTAGAGGTGCTATGTGCGCTGCCATTAATCCCATAGATTAAAGGAAGCACCAGTTCATGTATTAATACACTTCCTTTCCGAACATAGATCCGGTATAGATGAATATCACGGGCCAGGTACACGACGGAGTGGCGAGGGCAGTGCGGCAAACGAGGTACAAAACGGAAGCAGAGAGGCGGGGTAGCACACGGTGTGCACCCGGGAATCATGCACGAAATCTTCGAACTTCTTCCTGAAAGCACCCGCAGACTCGTTTCATTTTCATATCTTTTTTTGGCCGTTGAGCGCCACGGAGATTTAGCAGCACCAACTCTTGAGAGCAGGGACGTGTTGGGCGGAAAATCACCCTCAAGTTGTGTTGAATTTTCAGCTCGGATCCAGTGGGTGGTTGAATTTCACCATTTGCAAGCTCGCATAAACGAGGTACACAGTAAGAGCAGAGGGGCGGGGTAGCACACGGTGTGCATTCGGAATAATTGAGCGTGAATCCAACCCGAATATAAAAACCTCTCGTTCGACTCGGGCCTCCATCATACTGCCTCTGACAACCCTTTTTTTTTTTGAGGCGCCACTTGAATGCCGTGTCCGGGGTTCAATTCCAATGAATCCATAGAGCGAAAATTTGAGGCAGCAAACACAATAGCAGTTTGGCCGCTGCATGTAAGCTCTCTCTTCAAGAGGGCTATTCAAGTAAGTCCCAACGACATCCATGCCGTGTATAGAGCTGGTGTACTGCAATGTGTGCGCGCAATTACTTTAAGATTTTGACGAGCCGATTGATACACACTGGGGTTCAAGCGAAAGATAAAAGGAGCCAAACTCGTAACCAGTCTGTATACAAATGCCAAAAAAATCTGTCAGGCACTTCGGTGTATACAGACTGGCACATCTCAAGAAACCGGATTGAGCTGTCAGCGGAGTTTAAAATTTTAGTGAGGCTCGTGTTCTCCCATGACCTTGTGGTTTGAATGAATTTACAGTACATGGGAGTATTTAGATGCTAAAAAACCCGACATTTGTCTCTCAATTTAATTTCGACCTTTTGCAGTGGAGAGGCCAGAGTTATCAACTTTAATGCAGAAATGATGGCATTTGATCGTTGAGTGCTCGGCCGATCACGGCACCTGCTAAATTTTCAAACTCTGTTGGCAGCTCAATACATTAGGGGCAATCAGAGTAGAGATTCTGGAGGCGATTCTGATCGACGATTCTGGGGTAATAAAAGCGTGGGAGAATCGCCGTAAATCAGAATCGCCTTTAATCATGTAGAAGCGCCTCTGGAGGCACTTCTACAACGATTCTGAGGCGATTGCGATTCTTTTGTCCAGAATCGACTGAAAATCCACATCAGAATCATCTCGGAATCGCCTCGGAATCGCCTCGGAATCGCTACTCTGACTGTCCCTATTGTGCCGAGTTATACCACAGTCTGTAAACACCGAAGCACTTGCTGCATAATTTCGGAAATGTTTACAGACTAGTAACGAGACTAAGAAGCAGCGCCGTTGTAGTAGAAAGAAAGTGTCAAACCTCAAGTCGTGTCGCATTCGTGTTCAGTGGTCATAACGCAATGCTCCTGATCTGCCTCAACGGATGCTTACCGTGCCATTAGTACTGATAACGGGGCGTAGTACAACGCTGCTGACGTGTTAGCGGGCTCTGACGGATGTTCCGGTCACAGCATTAACTGCGGTTGCGCAGCTTGCCATTGTCCCGGTTTCGTGCCGACCCGGCAGCAAGCGGGTACAACTCTCCGCCCTGTGCAGATTATTCCATTCAGGGGAATTTCATTACTTGGGAATATATCTGTGATTTTTGAGTTGCTATTCAATCGGATGCGTACCGTCCACAGCCTTTTGCCGTAACGCGCAGATGTTAGCCGCCAACTATCCCCACGGCCTAACGGTTGCTGCGTATAAAGGAGCCTTCCGCTGAGGTACGCCACATAATGATATCCCCTCTTCTTCTTGCACTTTTTCTCTCCACTCTCCTTTCTTCGGTGCTAGCGGTAGAGGGGAAGACCAAGTGAGTTCCTTGTATACAGCGACATTCCTTGGCTGATGCGCCTCGACGTGTGGGCATTTATCCGTGCCGGCCGTCGCACCCGCCCTGGTTGGATTGGCACTTTATGCATTGTCTGGCATTATACACTGGATTCGCAAGTGTCGTAGATGCCAGGTTAGCTTGGCCTAATATTTCTTAATCCAGAATTCTTCCGGATTGGGAGGCCCTTCATGCTTTCCCTGCCCATTGGGATGACTAGTACGTCCCTGAAATCGCGGACATTTCCGTCCATTTTAACATAACTGGGAAAGCAATGGCCGCCGGCTTCGCTGTAAGGATCTTAGTCCACAACTCCCCCCTATCGCTTGGACTCAATATAGGGACGACGCTGGTGAGTGTGTTTATCGTGCATGAGAACTCCAAGTCCCACCTATTCTGTCCAACAGTTAATCCTGCTCTCTGTTCGTTGAGCCTCTCCCGCCAATCTTTGGTTCCTGACCTCCGATCCCAGCCGTGTCTATTTCTTGCATTGGATTATGTTATCCTCGGACGTCTGGCGGTCCTGTTCGGTCCAGAAGTCTCAAAGAAATGCATGTTGATCGCCCCGACACGCGTCGCGACCATCTTTGTTTGGAGCGATGTCGGCACATTTCTTATTCAGGCCATCGGCGGCTCTATGACCACGAGCAGCAATCTCAACACAATAAATCTAGGGAACAAGGTATGTACACCTCCCCCTCCGTGCGATGACAACGCCTTGAATAAATTCTCATGCAGATTGTGCTCGTGGGCCTCGGTCTCCAGCTTGCGTCTTTCGGTCTGTTCACAACGCTCATGATCGTCTTCGGCCTTCGCGTGTATGCCGATGCTACTTATGCCTTTGAAATGCGCAGGCTCTGATTATTGATTTGTTTACCGCAGGAGAACACATTTCCCACATGTATGGCGTGCCACGGGAAATGCAGACTTCGCGCCGTTTAGTAAAGGTCCAGTGGCTGATTGGCACATCTTGTATTATACACTCTGCCTTAGCTGCGTCAGCATTCTTGTGCGTCCATTTGTCTCTGCGGTTACCGATGACCACCTCTGAGCCCACTGTGCTACGTAGATCCGCTCGATATTCCGTCTGGCAGAATTCATACAGGGGTACGTCTCGCGCCAGGGTCTGATCAAAACGGAAAAGCTAAACCATATCACGCAGGCACAGTGGCTACATCTCGACGCACGAGGTGTTCTTCTATTGCTTCGACGCGCTGCCGTTGTGGATTGCAATGACCCTGTACTGCTCGGTGTGGCCGCCGCGGTTCTTGAGCACCACCCGGGAGGCAGAGGCTTTGGAGCTACAGAAAAATCAGGGCAGAGCGTACGTGGGGGATAGTGCAAGCGATTTAGAGATTTAGTATCTGTTTTGGACTAATGTTTAGGTACCTGGGACATTATCCTTACTGCGATTGTTAGATTAGATATATGGCAGTAGTATATATAGTTTTCCCAGAAAGGGTTAGCATACTTCCTGACCCTGGCGTTCCTCAGCGGGACCGTGCCATGAAATGATCTTGCACGTCATATAAAATATCTTTGAATTAAACCCTGGGCAATGTGGAAAGGTTTCATGAAGTTTCAGTAACACCAATCAATTAAAGTTACCTTCTGGACAACGCAAGAGAGCCGCTTCAAAAGCCTGTTTCCAACGATCGAAGCAGTCGGCCAACGGCTGCTGACAACGTCAGCCATTATATTTTGAAATCAGTTACATAATTTCTCAAAGGGCATGCATACATAGTGCCGCAGATTTAAGGGATTTGGCAGGCGGCTGACGTGTCTTAAATCTACAGTTCGTGCAGGGTGTGTGATCCCGACAGTTGAGTGGTTGGTGTATGAACTGTGTGATGTGCACCGTTTGAAATGAGGTGTTGAAACTGCACACTTGGGGCAACTGAATAGAATGTACATTCAGGATTCACCTGTAAGAATTGGACACTTCAGTCTACCACCCTTGACTGCGCAAAGCGTACAACTGAGCCTCAAGTGTCTTAATTCTAGGCCTCAAACATACCTGCTTGGATAACTCCCTGCTTCATCGACATACTACCGACATTTACGCCCATCAAAGCCGTTGGGTAGCCGTATTTTGTGGCCCTGAAGATGATGAATGAACAGTAGAAATTTATTCACAGAAATGTGGGCCAGCAAGACAGCACAAGCTCATGCTATCAATATTTTTAGCGGCCTAAATCTGCCCTAAATTTTGCTTAAATCTAAACATAGTCACTACACACTTGCCGCATTGTTCCCAGAAATTTAACCCCCTTACCAACTGTTCAAATACTACGGTTTACACCTGCGGACTGTTCAATTTTGACAGTTGCAGTGCGACAAATTTAATTGAAAAAGCGGTATCCCTAGCAGTGTGCCGATGCCAATATTGTCCAACTGTACATGAGATATTGATCAATAGCTTGATGGCCTGGTGTTGCGAAAAGAAACTGTGGTGCTGGGCATCACTTTTTTTTCCCCCCGCTGCGTGAGATGCGGGGACTGTTGCAACACCTTGCCCAGTTGCCGACCATGTTTACATGGTCGCAAAATTACAGGAGAAGCGCGCGCGCACACACTAACCTATTCAGATTTGTCTCAGAACTGAGCAAGTTCATGATCAATCATTTCATGGATGTCCTCTTTAGAACGATGTTTTCTTACGCTGAGCGGTACCATTTAAGGATCTCACTTTGATATATTTCAAAGAAGTTTCTAGCCGCGCTTCTGTGCTTCTGTGCTCATATATTAAACCTGAGGATTCGTCCAAGCGGATTTCAATCAAATATTGTCGGACATATGGTCGCTGCGAAACGTGCAATAGCCACGGTTCAGTCGTCGAATCTTACTGCACAATTTAAACAGTTCGTTTGTATTGAATCCCAATTGGGAACTGTTTAAATCTAACAGTTCGCAGCCTTAAATTTATCCCAACTATGACCTACATAACGGTGACCATCGAACAGTGCTCGTGAAATTGAAATCTCCCAACGGTGAAAACTTAATTTCGTCCGAGTCCTTCCCACAAGCCGTACCCAAGTATATGGGCTTAGTATACAGTGAGATTCGCGGCGTGGGACCAGAACGAAGTAGGAGCAAGGGTGATTCGGTACACTTGTGACACAGGTCCAGGGAGCATCCGAATATATTGCGTGCCTTCCCGTTCTTCTTCAGATCCGCAGACCAGAAGACTCACGAAGAACTGGAACGAAAGACTGCCCGGGCTGTCCTTCTGTCCGGGGTCGAAGGCAGAGAGTCAATGCACAGGAGAAGAAAAAGCCCTAGTGTTAGAAATCGTCCCAGCAAGGCTAAGATTGGCCAGCACGAGGGGAGTAAACCAGCAACAAGAGATCGTTTGTCCTCATAGGTACATGGTGGTACAGAGGCAAACGGATGGCGTATACAGAGGAAAAGCGATGGAACGGTCCGTGCTTCCGACGACGACTGCGAGCTCTTTGCTGCTCGCAACCCACTCTGGTCCAGCCCGGAATATTCCAACACCTAGATGTAGACCAAGTTCAGCGCGCCCATTGCACAAGTCACGGGGAATTTTCAGCTGACTCAAGAATAGAATGGTGTGTTCAAGTCCCGATCAGCGACAAGTCAGAGAGGAAATCACAGAAGATATGCAGACGAGTACGGGCCGGTGATTCCGATGCCTGTAGGCTCCTGTAATGAGTGTAGGCATTGAGAGGGATTCCAGCCATCCATCGTGGCCCAACACTGAGTATATTCTCGAGGACTGAAATAATATTGCACATGCAGATGTGCGGGCTGCGAACATTGAAAGACACGCAGGAAATTGCGTATATGGGGTTGGGATATGATATTGGCAGCAGCGGTGGCGTGGGATTGGTACGAATTAGAACAACGGCGAGTTGGTGCAACATAAAACATCCAAAAATACTGCGTGCCCTCCGATACTTGGTGAGAATGCTCTGAAGCAGGCCGGAAGATCTGCAGTGTGCTCGGAAGAAAGACCGCCGGGCCATTGCGAGGGCCAGAGTACCGAAGCAGCACAAGAGAATTGCCTGAGATGTAGACTGCCCGCCGCTTTCCGAATAAAAGGGTTTCCACAAAAAAATTGCCACAGTCGGAAGAGCCCGATTCAAACAGAACACGAGGATACAGGAAACGGAAGAGACACGAAGCAGGAAACCTAGTATTATTTTATATACGACGCCTCCCCCCATCGTAATTACACCTATAGTTCACTCAAATGTGCTTCAATCTCTTAGGTCTTTGGATGACCTACCACCTCTATTTCATCCTCCAAACCAACCATCGTTAAAGGCCGACGATTGTAAACCTGCGGACCTGATCAGCGACGCGTTTGAAGCAATCACCAGGAGCCATCGGAAGGAATTGACTGTACATTTGCTGGCAACTTTCTAAGTGGCTTTCTTGCATTCCTGCACCCATGAGGAGGTGGGCGACTCGAACCACCCATCTGTCGGATTCTACATGAAAAGATAATAAGGAGCTTTGACAGAAAGAACGTGAGCCCAAAAGTATACCATGAGCAAGAGATTTTACATATGTGGTATACCTTCGGGTACTCCCACTTCCTGATATGTATCCTATCGCCGGTGCGGTAGACCACACATGTTCAGCCAATGCGCTACGTATCGGGAGCCAATTGTTGACGACATACTTCGTGCGAGCCCTCAAAAATATGGTCAAAATATGTGAAGTTGAAGTCTTTTTTCTTTTCTTTTTCAAACCTTCTCAAACGCGTTTTCAAAGTGTTCCACACCAAAGTCCGCAAAGCGACTTAAGGCACCTCGACCCGTAATATGTAATACTACTATACATTAAGTGCGTGTCTCGGCATCTTCCGGCGGGTGCCCCTTGCCCGACTTTGCATAGAGGAGACTGTCTGCGGACAAGGAAAGACATTGAGGAACTGCGATACATTCAGAAATAACCCTACCTTCTATCATGGTGGCTCGTTTGGCTGATTTGGTGGCTGATAGCCACAGAAGCTGCATGTCACCGTCCTCCGAGTCGGTACCGGCTAGCAAGCAAACATATTGGGGAATCGTGACACACTGGAGCATAATCCGACCTTTATCCATGCCCATGCCAATAGGAGTACTGGCCGCAAGCTGCAGCATGACACCTGTGGTGATGAAGGCTTGAAGGGATGCGATAGTAAATTGCATGGCGCAAGAGTGGAAGCTGACAACTTGCAGTACAACCAGAAAGTGTTCATCTTTTTATACCTACTGGTTGCCCTCCGACGCGGCAGTTTCGCAGTTTTGCACACGACTGCGTCCGCAGTGATAGCAGGATCGTATTCTTCCCTTGATGGTCCCAAGCCACCAATTTAGGTTAGACAAACTCTTTGACAGAATCTCGTGCTTCGTTTGTTGAACTGCCAGATACCCTCAAAAATATAGGGCGCTGACGAGCTTCCAATGGAACATATGACGCAAGAGCTTATATACCGCTGTTCAAGCCTACAGATGCTGGAGGCTCACAAGAATACCAGCTGGTCCAGGCCAGATGCGAGATGAAATAAAATGCGCGGGTATTCTCGGTGTAGGCAAACATCCTCAGAGAAGAGGCTTTATGTATGGATGCGGGAGAAGATTGACAGTCAAATACAGCAAGTATTAGTATTTGGCAGGGAGGTGAACCAGGATTGATTTGTGAATTATGCCCGATTTGGGCATGTTATGTAGCACACCAGATGTCAGTCGAGGATGTACGAAAGGCGACAGACACACACATTACGAAAGGCGGCACATTGAGATCAAAGACGGCACATGCATCAAAAGCGGCACATAATTTTGGGCTCAATTCGGGTATGGTTAGCCAAACCCAGCAGTAGTTAGAGTTGAATAAACAGTGAATTTGGGTTTGATTTGAGTTTGAACAACAAGGCATTTCGTAGTGTGCGCGAAGAGTACCCACCCCACCATTCGATGCCCCTCCCCTCCCTCGCTGCGCTCGGGGGGTCCCCCGAACCGGGGCATCTCAGGTGGGCAAGCTAAAGACTCGTTCGCGCTTTCTCTCTGAAATGAGGCCTCTCTGTGACGTAGGCCTCGTGGGGACAAGGGCAGTGAACTACAAGCGACGGCCCACCAGAATACTTTTTTTGGACTTATTACAGCCCGGGCCGGACTCCGGTATGTGCCGCTTTTGATAAATGTGTCGTGTTTAATCTCAATGTGCCGTCTTTCGTAATGTGCGTGTCTGCCGCCTTTCGTCAATCCCGATGTCAGTCTCAGCCTCTGCCAAACAATCGGATAGCCTCAACATCTTGATGGTTCCTCTCCGCAAATGTGTATATAACAGGATGAAGACCTGAGGCACCTGTCAGCCTCAAGCATGTCCAGGACCATGGTCGCTGCTTTCTTTGTTCTCACTCTTGTTATCTGCCAGACCGTTTGTCATCCCTTTGTAAGTATCTTACGAGGAGAAACTAGAGGGCTCTGTACCGATGTCGCCCTTGAACAGGATACTGCTGTCGCTGGAAATGGGGGTCTGGTGAATGGAAATTGCGGAGCGACTGTGGATTCATTCAACTCACCTCTATCCAGGCGTGGCGCTCTCCTGTGTCCGAGGGGAATGGGGGTAAGGTACGTTACTTAATTGAAGAGTCACAGCGGAGATTCAAGTCACGTTCACTTCAGGCGTTCCGCTCACCTCTGGTCGATGGGAATGGCGGTTTGGTACAGGGTTTGATTGAGAAGAATATCTGGACTCATCTTTCTTCCCTGCAGTCGTGCTATAAGAGTGTTGAGAATGACCTTCAGCACGAGGCTCTGGCGTCCGATGTGAGTCCCATTGCAAGCAGACGCGAATTCGGTTGAATAACTGTCTGAGTAGGTCTGACATTGTATGCCTCCCCGAGCAAGCCGGACGCCGAGGAACCTAATATATCTCGTGTCCCACATATCCAGGAGATCTCGCAAATCAATTTGTTTATCAGCTGGGTTGGCTCGCAGCTGGTGACGCTAGACGAATGAACTACTGATCGGCAACGTGTTTTTCCATAGTCAAGACATGGCAGGAATCACCTTGTGGGCCAGAGATAGGTCCCTATGCCTTTGCCGCTCCATTTTGTCCCACAAACCGGATGGCTGTGTCATGGCATAGCCACCTGTTTTGTGGTACGGAACGGTGCAGTAACCTGATAGGCTTTGAAGCTATGCGGAGTGGACGAGGAGTAATAACGACCTCTACTTTGGGAGTCCCCGGCAGTCGAGAACATCCTCTTTGAGCATAAGGAGAAAAGACTACTCAAGAGTGGATGGAGGAAATACTACATGAAAACACTACCAGAGTCAAGTTGGTGGAGGACGCAGAGTCGTAACAAGAGGAGCTGGCAAGGCGCTTCCCAACTGCAGTCTTGAAAATGTTGGCATAATAGGGTGCCACTTATTCAAGGGCTCGAGGCCTCTAAATAAACGAAAAACCGGTTCGAAACAACCCTTAGGGACTTTCCGATGGGGTTGGGGTGGAATGTGGCTCCACATTCCCGGATCCTAGGGATAGCGACACGAGATTGAAGTTCATCTCTCGTCCCGTCTGTTTTTCTAAGTACTTGGGGATATTTTGAATTTTGGCCCTCAACAATGTTTATGACTCCATTTGTCTTGGGCTCCTGCATGCCGGAGCGAAACGGAGGCTCATCTTGTACAAGACACATATTTTCAGTGATTCGCGCACTACGCGCACTGCGCAGCCAATGCGCAGTAGGTCAGTTGACGAGACAATGATTGCCGTGCTGAATTTCTGATTGTCGCCTCATGCCATAAACCCGGGCTGCCTCGGGCCGTCGTGCGGTGGCTTCCCTGCACCTCCCTTCATCTCGCAATGATTTCCGGACTTTTCTGGAGGCAGTTTCGCGCACTGCTGCTCAAGAATTGGATAGTGTTTTGCCGCCACCCGATAGTACGTGTTTTGGCCATCGTATCGACACCCACTGATGCTGTACCAAGGTCAACCTCCTACGATGCATTGTGCTCCCTGTCGCAATCGGAATCTTCCTGGGTGAGTCCCGGGGGTTCCTGAAGAGGCGTGGCGATGTGAGTGGTATATCCTCCTGCACACGCTGGCCGTTGATTACGGTTATAGTATGGCCTGGGCGAGCCTGCTCCCGTGCGCTCACTAAAGCAGGAGTTCAGAGCGGGGAGCCTGATGTGGGTCGACGCCACCGACGGGAACAGCCATCCGTCGCCGTCTGAAATAATGGCCAGCATCACCGCCGGCTTCTCGACCTCTCAGCTGAACGCAGTCAGGAAGGTTTCTACACCAGCTGAGGTCTACTGAGTTCCGCCACATTCGAGTTCTTGCGCTGACCGGATGTGTCGTAGATGGTTGCGCAATGCCCCCAGAACTTTAGGGGGTTCTCGACTTGTTACGGCGGCATCGTCTTCAACGACCTACCCCGTAACAATGCGTCGGCCCCCATCAATTATACTCTTATCGCCGACTATGGCCTCAATCGCATCGACGTGTCGCACCACACGGGGGACTTCCAGACGCGGGTGATGCCGCTTCAATGGGCTGTTGACCAGGTGCGCAAAGCGGCATCACCATCTCTGCGTGAACCAATCTGACGCGCATGCCTAGGCAATTATGGAGATAAGAACCGGAGTTGCTGTCCCCACTCCGCTGGATTGGGGGTTTACGATGACTACCAATGCAGAACAGAGCGTTGACGATTTAGATGGTACGGTACATGTTTCTCCTCTTATCGTGGATTTCAAAAAGCTTTTGATAGGTCTCCTTCCCTTCCTCCACCTTGTCTTGTGAGTACCATATACCGCAAGGAGAGCAACATTCTGAGCTGTGCCTAGTTTCCTCTGCTTCATTTCAATTTCCTATCAGGTGACAGGCGTCATGTCTGGGGAGCGGACAAGCCTGGTTACGTCGCACATGAAGGCCATGGGCCTGCTCGACTCCGCCCGTATCATGTACGTCTCTGGGTTCACTTCACTTATCTCAACCTCTTTTTAACCCACGAAAATCCGCAGATCAATCCACGTCTTCTTCTCGCTCACGTATTTGCCGTCCTGGGTAATCCTTAGTGTTATCTCGCATTTCAAGACATGGCCGCACACGAACTTCTGGTTGCTGCTGCTCATCAACGTTCTGTGTGGATTGTCGCTGGCTAGCTGGGCCATGTTCGTTGCGGTACCGTTTGGAAAAAGCCAGCTCGCGGCCATAGTCTCGACATTTCTTGCCCTGATACTATCAGTTATTGTCGTGCAAACCCCGATTGGTACGTCTCTCTCCATCTTTACCGTGCCCACAATTGAGAGCATTTTTTCTCTCTTCTCCTGCCCATTGTAGAGGGGACGACGGCGTGCGCTGTGTTGACGGTCATATTCCCACCCATGTTCTACATGTTCGCTGTTCGCACAATCGACGGATTCGAGGGTGCCAGCATACACACTGACGCCACCCAACCAGATCCTCAAGGTGGTCTCACCTTGCTACCCCTCCTCGTCATCGCCATTGTGAGCTTCTTCTCTTCAATGTTTATTCTCTGAATTCACGAAGCGCAGATCAATGTATTCTTGTACCCGTACTTGACTTTTCTGCTCGAGCGACACATGTATCAGACCGAACCCTCCTTTGGCCCGCGGTGGAGATGCTGCGGCAAACGAACCAAGCCGGAGACGACACGCGCTATCGACCCGACCCTTGCCGTGTCCGTTCAAGGACTCAGCAAGACGTTCAACTCTTTCTTTAACCGTAAATCCAAACAAGTCACTGCGATCGTGGACCTCACCATCAACGTACCTCGCTCCGGTATATTCGTCCTACTAGGCTCCAACGGGTATGTACCCATGCGTGTGTGCTCACAGAAGTTCCTAACCACCCAACCACGTTCCAGTGCCGGAAAATCCACATTCCTTGACATCCTGGGCGGTCTCACCCGACCCTCCCGCGGTGTCGTGACTTTTGAGGGCGGGGCATCTCGGCCCCCGCCAAGCACCATCGGCATCGTCCCGCAGAAAAATGTGCTCTTCCCGGAGCTTTCCTGCCTGCAGACGCTGCGGGTCTGGCAGGCTGTCAAATGGTCGACGCACTCGGTCGGGGATGAGGATCTGGAACAGCTCTTACAGGACTGCGATTTGGAGCATAAAATTCATGCGAACGCCAGCACGCTGTCTGGTGGGCAGAAGCGCAAGCTGCAGCTTGCCATTGGAATCGTTGGGGGCTCGAAACGTATGTTGCACCATTTCAGCGGGAGGCTGTCTTAGTACTGATTATTCGTCGATTTAGTTCTGCTCGTTGACGAGGCAAGTAGCTTTTGGTTTCACTTGGCCCTCACTGAGCGCTATTTAGTGCACGTCCGGCGTGGACCCCTTATCCCGGCGCGCAATTTGGCGAGTATTGGTTTCCCTCCGCCAGAAGCGCACCGTCCTGCTTACCACACACTTGCTTGATGAGGTATGACACCTTGCCTTCAACCGATAATCACATCTCTTAATATTCTATTACACAGGCCGATCTGTTAGCGGACCACATTGCCATTCTCGCAGCACCAGGAAAGCTTGTCGCGTCGGATTCCCCCGTGGCGTTGAAGAAGGACCTTGGAAAGGGGTATACAGTACAGGCAACGCTCGTGGCGCCTGCCATGGACGAAAATGCTCCACTTGCAGAACTCCTTTGTCAAATCCGCGCTATTGCGCCTAATGCGCGGATGTCGCTGGATTCGCCACAGCGCTCGTTATTCCATCTCGAGACACAGGACCCGGCCATCGTGGGGCGCGTTCTCGCCTTGCTCGACACTCAGTCGGCGGCGTATGGTATCGTGTCGTACGATGTGCTCGGGGCGACGATCGAGGATATTTTCCTCAATGTGATGGCCAGGAATCCGGGGCCTGTGCCCGCAGCGCCTATGAGCAGCGCTGGCTCTGTGGAGGAGTCGGCGACTCGCGCTACCTCCGCGGATGAGCTGGTACCGATGACGGAGTTGCATCCTGGACCTCAGGTTCACAACACCCTGGCCACGATCCTGCATCTCGCAGACGGCAAACCAATCTCACCACTCCGTCAATCCCTCACCATTTTCTACAAGCGGGTGCTCATTTTCCGGCGCAGCTGGTTGGCTCCCCTCCTCGGAATCGGGATCGCTGTCGCTGGCGCTGTCATTCTGGTTCATTCTGTTCAGCCTGCCGGAGACCAGCCCCATTCCTGCGCGAAAGCGATCAGAAGCTTTGACGCAAGCGCAGAGGTCTTTGCCCCGAACTCATCTGTCATATTCAAAAATTTCTCGCCTGACGGGACTCATCAGATCCCCGGTGGCGAGCCGATATTCGACTCTCCCCCAGGCATCATTTCGACGCTTGGATCAAGTGTGTCGTGGTTAAACATATCGGACCTGCCGAATGATGCTGCCTTCACCGACAACATCCGCACCAATCGCTCGAGGCTTCGGAATGGCGGGGTATCCATTGATTTGACGACGGGGACTTCGTTGTTTGCCTGGGAAGGTACCGGGCTCGGGGCCCAGCCAGGTGTGATGGGCATGAGTATGCTGAACTTGGTGACGAACGTCGCGTTGAATCGCGCGTTGAACGCATCTGGGCAAGCCACCAATCCCCCGACTTTGATCAAACCTCAGATCCACCGACTTCCGAAGCCGCCCAAAGGTACAGTATGAATTCTTTCCGATGCAGTTGTTGATCGCTGATATATCCCCTTTTTGCAGGAAACCAGAATACGGCACTGCCTTGGATGATTTTCTTTTCTATTGTTATGGTGTGATGGGCTGTTCCAACTCCCTCATCTATAGTCCTTGACTAAAGCACGCACAGGGGATATATCCAGCATTCTTTACGCTGTATGTCGTCAAAGAAAGGCAGTCCGAGGTGAAGACTATGCAACTCTCCAACGGAATATCAAATCCCATGGGCCTCTGGCTAGGCCATTTGATGTTCGATTCCATCTCCGTTCTCATCGTCTCCACCGTCGTCATAATCCTTTTCGCCTTCTTGACGCCAGCATTTTTCGGCCTGGGGCTGTTGGTTTGTCTGTTTTGCTACCGCTTCAGGTTTATTCAAGCCGCTGATGGTGTTTGAAGTGGCTGGTGATGTTCCTCTACGGGATCGCGGGCATATTAGTGGCGTACTGCATGTCCCTTGTGATACTTTCACCGCTCGCCGCTTTTGGTGCGATGGCTGCATATCAAGTCATCACGTTTGCGGTATGGTTTATCAACATGACTCCCCCGTGCGCGCTGACATAGTTCAACAGCTATATATTGGGGGGCTTATGATCGTATTGACCTATGCAAGGCCGGATGAGGCAGACAGCCTGATCCAAATCGTGCATTTCACGCTTTCGCTACTTTCGCCGATTACGAGCCTGGTGGGTCTCTTGATTCGGTGCATTGCAGTCACTCATGGTCCGGCAGACACGAGCAGCTATCCTATCAGTCAACCTCTTCTCACTCCTTTGCAAATCGGAAGCGGATGATATATCTGCCCTGGGACTGGTCAGATTGAGCAAATTCGGCGGTCCCATCCTTTATCTTGTCGTACAGTCGGCCATGGCGTTGACCATCTTGTTCTGGGTCGACTCGGGCTCCGTTCTTTTCCAGAGGCTGAGAAGAGCCCGTCAAGAGATCGAATCACCAGAAATCCAGAGGCCCTCGAAAGAAGACGTCGACCTCGAGGCCGCTGCTGCATCGGAGCCTCAGAATCTGCTTCAAATTCTGGAGGCAACCAAGGCTTACGGATCAAACACCGCTGTCGATAATCTCACCTTCGGAGTCGCTCCTGATTCCGTCTTTTGCATGGTTGGACCCAATGGTGCTGGAAAAACCACCTCAATAAATATGATGAGTACGTTCTCTGATTCCTAGTGTTCCCCTGTCCTGACTTACGAAGGCGGAAATGTCATTCCGGACCATGGGGACGTCTTCATTAACAAGGCTTCCGTCGTAACGGACGCGCGGAAGGCACGTATCTCCCTCGGAGTCTGCCCACAATTTTCCGCTGTCGACGCTCAGTTGTCCGTTCATGAGCATCTGGTTATCTACGGCCGACTGAAGGGTTTGTCGGGCGAGGTGTTGCGCAGCAGCGTGGATTCGCTCCTTCTGACGACTGGTCTGCACCTCTACACGGATCGCCCTGCGAGCAAACTTTCCGGTGGGAATCAGCGCAAGCTCACGCTTGCCATTGCCCTTATAGGTAATATCCCTTAGTCGCCCACATCATCGTGCTGACTCATCGTCCTGTAGGAAATCCCCCGGTCGTTTTGATAGGCGCGTTCGTTCACAACAGCCGTAATAAAATCTGACCGCTCCTCACAGATGAATTCTCGACTGGCATCGATGCCAAAATGAAGCGCGAATTGTGGGGCCTACTTCGGTCGGTTGCGAAATCCAAGGCATTCGTCATCACAACACGTACGTTGGGGGTTCCTGCTGCGAATGCAGCTCATCTAAATATCTGCAGACTCCATGGAAGAGGCCGCCGCTCTGGCGACCAAGGTAGGTATCTTGGCCGTGAGATTGCTAGGTCAGTTTGTTTTCCCCCTCATTCGACTTTGAGCTCACGAGATGTACCTAGCCGTTGGGACCACTGAAGCGCTTACCTCCCGCTACGCCACGTATGAGGTGCATTTCACCTGCCGTACAGAAGCGGACGTCGCCCGCGCGGAACGGCTCATGGCCGGCATCTCTGGCGCCCGCATGGTCCCGGATCTCGCCACGCGCTTCGAGGTACCCAGCTCAAACCTGGCGTTAGCCGAGCTTTTCCGCACTTTGGCGAATGAGGGCGATTTCCCGGAATACACGGTGGAGAAACCGACCCTGGAAAGTATGTTTTTGAAGGTGATCGTGGAGAACAATGTCCAGAGTGGATAATCGGACACATATGACACGTTGTTCGTCGCTGATGAGTTTACGTTCTACATGTACGAAAATGTTATGATGGATTTGTTTCCAGCTGATTGAATCTTGCACTGGGACTGATCTGGGAAACATCCTCGTCGTATACCGAAGCGGAGGGAATTTCCGGGATCTGTAGACTGCAAGGTTATGGATGCGGTGAACACTATGCTCAGCATCCTTTCATACGGATTCCAGCGGCCGCCTCACTCGGGCATTCACACTTTCATTCTGCTCGCTGCGCAGTCTGCGGACCCTAACCTGTACATCCCACATCCTTTTCCGTGACAGAATTAGATTTTCTGTTCCGCCCCTCCCCTACAGCTGCGGCATCGTACAGGCATTGTTAGTACCCCTCGACTAGCTGCAGAGTCAAACTGATGTCGATCTCGCTGGTTTCTGGGCTTGGTTCTGGAACGCCAATTTCTGCCCCTGAAGTACACACCTGCGTACTCGGGTTTTCTCCCTTTATGCAATTTTCACCCGTGCCAAAATGCATTCCGAAGGTAAATGACAGTACACACTTTCACCATCCATCTGTGCATCTGCGGTTGTTTGATCTCCTCACAGATCCCCGCTCAATTTATCTTTCTTTTCACTTTCACACGGCATCTTTCCTTTCTATTCCAAAGTTCCCGCCTATGGGAATTTGTCTGATGCTTTGCCTCACGTTTTCCGAGCGCCTGCCTATTCTCCTCAATGGCACCCTACCAGACAATTCCACCTTCTTCGCTTGCTGCTCATCTGCTGCAAATATTCAAAACTGAGACACCGGAAATCGCTGTCGGCGCATCGAGGCTTCGCACCCCGCCGTTTGACCATCTTCTTGCTGCCCGAATTTGGACATTAGGGGAGCTCAAATTAGAAACGCCGGACGCCGAGACGCTGAACGCTGCTCTCGGCGTGATCACGGAGATCAATAACATCAGTTCATCATCCAAAGATGATCAAGATGATCAAAACCTCAACAGTGGAACCCGCGCCTGGCGCCTCGTGAACACTGCAGACGATGTCGAGCAGGTCTTGAGCCCGTTCCACAGTGTGGAGAAGAATGAGGTTGTACGAAATTTCAAGCTAAATGCATGATAGACCCAGAAATCCTTGCATGAGTATGTGATTATCAGTGCTATCAATGAAATTTGCTTGCGGCGGGCAGCGGCGGGAGTGAGGGGCGGGATTCAGCCAGTGGGCGGGCGGCTTTTGGGTGTTGTGAAACGACGGCAGACAACGAGGAGGACACGGAACAAGCGAACGAAGACAACAACCATCATGGATACCATCTGACACTTCTGACGTGAGTGATCTCGGAACCCACGCCGAGAGCAGCGTTCAGCGTCTCAGCGTCCGGCGTTTCTAATTTGAGCTCCCCTATTATAATGGTGCCTTTATATCCGCGTTTACTGTCACGGTACGGATGCTACTCTGAAATTTCACGCTGTACTCAGGTGCGTTCTGTAGAGGGATCTTATCGCGACGCCGATCCTCAATTTATTTGGCTCTAAACTAGGTGATTTACGAACGCACTGGTGGGGCCCACAGACATCACAAACAATAGCAGTGAACATGGATGGGATTCGACGACGTTCCAATCCGATTTTTCGATTGAATCCGATCAAGTACTCTATGCTTGAAGATGATTTCAACCGGTGTTTAAACTGCGGTCGCGACGCAGATAGCAGCAAAGCAGCGATCTCTGCGCCTCTATTGCCTTCCTCTCCCCGCACCATCGATGGATCTGTGGCCTCATTCCGTGCCGGAAGCAAGCCGGAAGTCACCTCAATATCGCCTGTGGACGACGAACTGGACACCGCTTCCGAAGGATCACCCCCCCAGCGGGGAAAGCGCGTTGTCGGATGGACTTGGTGATCTTTCGCCGTAAGTCAAGTCGTTGATGGCTCATTGACACTTATGTAGTCATGCCGCTGCTTTCAACACTAGCTTGCGCGACATCAATATGTACGATTGTACCACAACAAGCAATATTATACACAGAATCCTGCCCGCTATGTCTTCCAACGCCTCGCATCTCAGTCTGGGGGACAGTGTATATGCCGATGTACACGGGAATGTCAACAATTTTTACAGTACGAAACGCAGGGGAGGGGAGTCTGAAGGCTGGTCTCTTTCGTTCATGACTCCAACCATCTGCTCAATCCAAAATACGCAACCAGAATTTCAGACGATATTAGTGGGAGACATCACTTTGCTGACGGAAATACGCTTGAACGGAACGCGGGGGACAGGTATTCGGCAGTTGTATCGTGCTGAGCTCGAGGGTCGTAACACTGGACGAATGATCGTCGCAATCTATCAAGGACATGGCGCAGAAGAGGTAAGTGTGGCATACATCTATCTACGCTTCTGAATCTCGACAGGGATGCCGATAGCATGTTGCAAAATACCGGTCCATTCGGCTGCTCGCAATAATCTCCTGGTTTATTTTTGTGTTAATAAACGGCCGCAGGCATCCCAATATAATGCAGCTCTATGGCCTTGTGGAAGTGCCTCATGGCTTCCTCGTGGACTCAGCCGATGTCGTCGTCTGCACATGCGATCCAATACGGGAGTTATCATCCACTCACTTTTTCCTTGCACTTGTATGCCTCTAACTTCTAACTCTTCTCTCTTACATCATCACTCCCCAACCATTTAGATTTTAGTTCCATCTTCAGCTGAACGACGCGTTGACGCGCACTTTCACTGACAAGCCATCAAGACACGTGATCGCGCATCATTTCCAAGCCCAGCGCGGAATTGCTTGCTTCGATAGATCTACGGACTTTGGTATATGTATAACTATTTTCATTCACTCCTCCACTCCTCACATATGTTCTCAAATATTTTCACTCATCACCAATTTTTATTTCCTCAGTCATAATCCTCGCATTCTCTATACGCCAAGTTTCCACTTCGACGCGAAACTCACACTAGAGGCCACGGCCATCTCGGATTGAGCCGGGGATTGAGAGTCCGAGGTCTGGGCAACCTTACGACAGCACTGATGCGGCAGTGTCTCTCCCTATTTCGTCTCTGCTCTCTTCCCGGGTGGTTTGTTGGTTAATGGTGTGAGTTAGCTTCTATTACCCTTTTTATATTATTCCATGGACTCTTTATGTATGTTTCCTTATCAGTTGATATGTTACTTACGCTGGGCTCTGGTGGTGCACGAGTACGCATTGCAGCCATCCCGCCTGTGATGTAATTTTGTCTCATGACAACAGATAGGGGCATCTCCCTCTTGCTTCTCCCCACCATCTAGCGATACAATCCTGCGTCTTGAGCTTTGAGTTTCCGAGTTTACGAGTCAACGAGTTCTTGCGCCAAGCCTACGCTGAGTTTTCACTACATTTCCCTCGCACATTCCTCTAAGCCTACTCGGAATATCGATTACATCACTGACATATTACTTTCTACGCCTGTAGCTCCTTCCTGGTACGACCAAGATATCCTCAGGTCCACGCTAGGACCATCTTTCTCTTCTCCAGCCTGCTAAGCTCGAATCAACTTTAGGTGAAGATCTTCCATGAGAGTTTGTGTTGCTGTTGTGACACCTAAATTCCTATTGAAACTGAAAACAGAGTTGAGCCCTTCGCCCAATTGTTGAACCGCTTTCAACGCTCGCCTATCTTGACTGCATGCATCCTCGGCTACTGTGTATGTACCTCCCCGTCGTTTCTGATCCCAGTGCTGATCCAACTGCATGTTCATTCTATTCCAGAGTGCAGAATTATGGCAATTTATTGGTGAAAAGCTTGGTATGGCCGGGGCGAGGGTAAAGTGCCGCTATGCATATGTAATTGCCGCAAACTGCCGCAAACTGCTTATGCGCTGCTACTGACTGCCGCTGCATTGCCGCACCAAACTTCGCGGCAGTGCTTATCCGTTGCATCCTCGTTGCCGCTACTCTTTAAGCACTTTATTCACTGTACCGTTCTTAGCCTGTCCGCGTCGCTGTGTTGCTTCTCTTGTGCCCGCTCATCGTTGCCATACCTGAAAGTACTAGTGCAACGTGTGTATTCGCCTGTCAACCCCTCCCCGCATATTCAAATCTAATATCCCCGATTCCTCGTTGCTATTGCAGCTCCGCTGGGTCTCATTGCCGCACGACCTCACACCAGCAGTTCAGTGAAACTCTCCTCACGTTATAGCTTGCTCGCTGTCTCCTGCATTCCCATTGAACGCAGAATAAACACCGTCCCACTCCTGGTTCAACCAAATCAATGGAGGCATGCCACAACCAAAGTTGCACTGCCGCTCCACTGTCTGCTCTACTGCAAGATGCCAGCTGCGCCGCAGACTTGAATAAACTCCATGAATACTGTTGCATGACAAAATGAACTACGCCACTGCTCCCGATGTTCCCGAACGCAGCCGTCTTTTTGCGGCCGGCTTAGGCCCCTCCCCCGATTTCTTGGGTGTTGAAACCTTTGTCGGCTTCGCGCGCTTTGCGGGCGGCTCCCCCTCGATCTTCTCGCCTGCCGTCCGCTGCAGCACCGAGCACTGAGCCCAGCGCAGGGGCGGTGCAACGGCGAGAACAAAAAATCATTTGAAGACCAATCAGATAGCGGCAGCGAACGAGTGCCGCTGCAATGTGGCTGTGTTGCTATCTTGCCAATGGTTTGTTAGCTTCAGATCAATTTGGACGCTGTTCCGTTTGAAATGCTTGGCTGGGGTCGAAAATGGCTGTCCGCTGCAGCTGAATGCAACACAACAATGTCGGTGTCACGCACTGGCAGGAGAATAAGGTTGTTCACAGTTGCCCATTTTCACGCCATTTACCCTTTTCGCCATTCTCTACTTTTTTTACCCGACTTTCCCCCCTTTTCAATTGGAAGTACAAAAAGGGTAAAAAACCGAACGAAGCGGGGTCCTACATGCAATTCTGAAAAAGAAAGGGCATAAAAAAGACCAACTGTGAACACCCCGGTGTGGGGCTCCCCTTTTCCGCCCTTTTTCGCGCCCTTTTCGCCTCCCTTTCTCCATTTCATGCACTCTGGGTGCTCCTATCATTCCTCAAAGGTCACATGCCATCTCATATGCTCAAAAAGGACTGGGGTGATTTTTTCTAGAGTTTATAGCTCACTCAATTACAGTATCTGCCAAGCAAGGGGTGGTGGAAACACAATCGCCGGCATCAACTACCCCAAACCGCCATCAAGGACCCCGAACACCAGTTAGACCACCACCACCATTCGGTCCGCTGATCCGCTACCTAATGCGGATCGGCTAAAGTCCATAAAGTCCAACAACTTCAGCAGTACGCTGGGACGCGCTCCTTCGCTCGCCGTTCATAGATTGATGCTACAAAATTGATTCTTACCAAGGTGAACCATTTGTGCTTCGCATTTTCACGTCTCTATGCCCGCCCCACTATATTTCGCGTTAATGGCTCTGTGCAATCATTTTGGTGCAATGTCAAATACAAGGGAATAGAGTGGAGTATGTACATGTAGCGGTGACTATAATTGAATTATTTAAAATCTACGGTGTTTGGCTGGGTTCTCGTCGGTTACTGCTAGTGGGAGAAAGTACCGGGGATGAAGGCTGATTTTGAGCTAAATAAAATAAGCCGACAAATAAGCAAACTGAATTTAATTACATACCGTAAATGCTCTGCCCAGCTGCACGGAAGAGGCCGGATACGTATGCTTGAGATTCTGTCTGTGAGTCGAGTGGTCCACCTGTAGCATAAAACCTGTACCATGGCTAATTGCCTGGTGAATTAATACACCAGCACTCACTCTGATATTACAGTCCCAGAGGCGGCTGCAGTAGATCGCGGAGTTTGACGGGGCGATTCGTCGGCGTTCTTCTTTTCTGTCTGTATAGGCGGCGCAGATAAACCCGTTTCATCTCGTCCTGCTGAGTAGGTTCTGGGATGTAGATCTCGCCATCGGAGCCGTGTTCAAAGGAGCGCTGTAGGTATTGCATCTCGTTGGTATGGAAACCAAGAGCACCACGCTGATTAGCGAGATTGCCGACCGCGTGATGGCAGTTGGCCGTGGTTGCCGACCATCAGGACCCCGGAGTGCGCGCCCATTCCAGAACGGAATTGAATATCGTTTTGTTGAGACCTCGTCTGCTTCTAATTATACCCCAGTGAGAACTTCAATTGGTTGTATTGTTAAGCTCCAGTTAATCCTGAAGGAACACGGATAAACTTGAGATAAATTTAAAACTACAACCAACTTCAAGTTCAGCTACCGCTCATCGGCGTCATCCGCCTCGGCAAATTCGTCGTCGGAGAAGTGGGCAAAAATTTGGGGATCATCATCATTCCCAACCTGAGGTTCGTCGTCATGCAACATCTCATCTAGGTGGGCAGATTGTTGTGAATCTGGGGCAGATTTGTGATTTAGAAATGGCCTCGAAGAGGAAGAGCCAAGAACTCACCAAGTCCGTCCCCATTATTCACACCACCCATGTAATAAAATCCGCCTGGGCCAATCACCGAGTCACCATTGCGTAGTGGTCGCAAGTTTGGCAGCAGTTCAAGTTCTTTAGCATAGTCATCACACGCCATGGTGACGGCATAGCCCCATTTTGCATCGATGTCTGTTGGTATGCTGTACAAGTTGTCAAGTGTGTGGAAGCTGGTGAGGAGCTGGAGAGGAGGAGGAGGAGGATTGCCTGCGCGGTCCCAAATTGAAACAGCAGGTAGCCGCACTACATACATGAGACGACAATGTATTCCTACATCGCCATCGTTGTGAACAGCCCTACCTCAGAACCACCATACCCTTCGGCCCTTCTGACTGTTTCCAGTCACGGGCAGCACACCCGGCAGTAACCTGGTCGTAATCAACCTGAGGAGTAACAAGAGAGTCCTCCCTCTAGCTACATAACCCGCCATCATGCAAGAGCAAATTGTTCAGTGCATTGCCGTCTCGCGACTTAAATGATTGGACACGGAGGAAACTATATTCATCCAATACGTCAACTAACCCAGTTCTTGCTAATGCAAGGAGGCATCCATGTTTCCGTCTGCACAAAGTTACAATTCTTGAGCAAAGTCATCAAGATTTAACACGCAGACAGCCTTCCCGCATAGGTCTGCAGTCCAGCATGCACGGTGAATAAGTCGTGCAGGAAATGGGCCCGTACTTGAGTGCGCACAGAAGCTTTTCCAGACCACCGGTGAAGCCCTCACTTTGCGCTCTTCGTGACGCCACATGATTGCTGTCCCAAAGTTCCGTTAATGCCAAGTTGTCAACCACAGGAGGCAGACGGGCCAAATAGCAGCCGGTTCTGTCTTGCAGCTGGTGTTGAAAGCCAACCATCACCGTTTCACAGATCTAGCGGCAACGATACGACGGAGAGAATAAGCTGAGAGGCAAGAACAATCGATGGCAGGATACCAGTTTCAATAAAATGAAAATGAAGCGTGCAGTGTTGTCGCAAGTCAGATCAGTACCTTTGTAGATTCTGAGGACTCGAAACCAGGGACAAGTAGAAGAAATCCATGTCCCAAACCCCCTCATATCATTTCGGGCCTTGCCTAGGAGTAGAGACGATTAGTCGTTCACCTGCGATGGTCACCAATTAATGGATAGCTGTTATGGATATTGAAACTGTTTGCCGGTAATTATTTTCTACGTACATATCGTTGGCCGAAGTTCGCCCGAGAACTTCCCACGGTTCGGATTTGACTCGAACGACCTGATGCCTCGCGCTGAGGCGGATCCGCGTCCCTTATGACTCCTTATGAGTCGTAGTTTTAGAACTATATATAATGTAGCGCCCCAGAACTTGGGGACATCACTCTTGCAATACAACTATCATCTTCCGCCATATTCTGCTATGAATTAAGCATCCGAAAGGCCCGCGTCTTTGCCGTCTTTCACCTCAAGGTCTTGCGTTCTGCAGCCTTAAGTTCTCATAAAGCCCGCGTCTTGCAGCTTTCAATCAAAGGTACGTGTCTTGCAGCCTTTCAAGTCTCTCACAACTACAGCTATCGAGCACCGCGTCCTGCGGACTTACTAACTGGCCGTTGAACCACAGGATCCTCTGACGGGGATTTCTGGAACTCTCAAGCTGCTCAAAATTCGAGTAGTAAATTAAATATCATTTTTCTGTAGATCTACTCCAATCCTTAACAATAGCGAGGTGTACGTAACACTGTAAGCTTTTGACGCCTTCAGGATAGAGAATAAGTCAAAGATGGGAAAAAATAAGGAGAGGCGCATCTAGCAACTGGGCAGAGTTGGACCATACTGACATTTCAACACTCGGGAATGGGCTCAACTCAGCTGCGACCTTGAAGCATACATTTTGCAAGTGGTTCCCCATCAAAAATAGGTGTTGGTCAAATATGAGCCATCGTTTGGACGTCGTTTCCATCGTTGAACAGCTGTTCACGCGGGCTCGTGGTCAAGACAATGGCCATATTTACAGGCCTACCCAGTGTATTGATTTCAAAAGGGTGTACTTCGAATGTGCAGCAACTTGAATGTAACACCATCCCGTTGAACGGGTAGAGAAAGCGATAGGTGGTGCGGACAACTGATGGGCGCAATTAAACCATGGCGACATTGAACACTCGCTGAACGGGTCTTAAATTCCCCAGCTGCAACCTTGCTTGGAAGTTGGAGCATATTGGATCCCGACACACGAAGATGCTGTTTCAGTCGTTGTACGAATTTCAAATTCCGTGGTGTCATACTGCTGATGTGATTCCGAGTAGTTCCGAGTCGCTGTCCGAAACGGTCCGCAGACCACCTTGGGATACGTGAAAGTGTCGCCTCGGGCCCAGGAAAAGAGATAGAAGCGCATGTAGAGGTAGCCTTCTGTATCTAAGTCCCCAGAGATACGGTCGGCCCGGGCTGCGAGAGAAATCGGCAAAGAGGTGTTTCCTGCATGACAACAGCATGGCAACGGCGAAAAACATCCCAATTTTCAGGGAGAAGATGGCAGCTCAAGGCTGTAGTGCTTGACTAATGCAAGATAGATATATAGACCACCCCTGGTTTACCAGGGACCCCATAGTCAGGGCATCGATATTACGATGGTGGTAGTACTGGATAAAGAGATATATATCCCAACAGCTTTGCCCTGTAACTGGCGGTTGTCCGATTTCAACATACATCTGCAAGATAATCCCTGCAAAATCTGGGGGAACCAACTGGAAGACTTCATGGTCTCTTGGAGCATAGAGATTGCGAACTGTGTCAATAGCATCTTGGCGGACTTTGATCTGCCAGATTCGGTGAGGGAGGAGTAAATATTGGTATGGACACATTGATTACCTTGAAGTCCAGCACACCATAGTCACTCGGATGTTCGTAGATATCATTCGGGACTCCATGAGGAAGAATTTTGTTCCGGTCCGCACGCTTTGCTGTATTGTTGATTCTGTCTCTGTATCAATCCAGCTCCTGTTGGAGCCATGGAACAAATACGTAACGGAACACCAGCCTGTATAGCGAAACATGAGAACCCAGGACATAAAAAGACAATTAAGCCATGCACGCTTCAAGGAGGATATCTGGATTGTACCATCCGTTATTAACTCCCACATCCAAAATATCCTCGAAGCCAGGGGTAAAACGGTGGCGCAATTGCGACCTGCCAATTTCCGGCATCACGTTTTTCTTCTTTACCATCCAGCGATGTTGGAGTGTTCCTTCGAGGCTGGGATCATGCAAATGCCGCAGTAAATATGACCATTCGCAAGTCCGTAGTTTTCTGTCCCAGGATCACTCTGAGACACAAGTGGCGCAGCTGTGAATACAGTACAGTGTAAGAACCAATGCACACAATGCAAAATGAATCGAATTTCGTGCCTCCAACCTCTTCAACTCTGTCCAAATGGTAACTCAAAATCAGTCTAGGATTGCTGTTGGTCCACCAGATCTTCATCCAATGCATAACTCCTACAAACGGATCGGTGCAGGAATGTAGAGCCAAACCGAATTTGTGTTTCCATTTGTCATGTTGATCCACAGCCCACATGTCGTTCACTCCAGCAGCCCAGAAACGCTTGCGACGGAGACGATTTTTGCGTCGCTCTCTGACCATTTCGGGTTCATAGAGGGCGAAATACTCAACAACAAGAGCCCTGATATAACCAACACAATGAGACTGCTTTCCCAATGAAAGAGACAAGAAGACGCACCGAGAAACACTCATCTTCTCCGCATGGAACAGGAGATTGACTATCTCCCGTGCTCCAGCCTTTGGACATTGGTTGCGGAGGCGGATCATTGCTGGTCTAATGGTATCGAAGCTGTGTTCCTGCTTCCAGGTGCGAAAAAGGCCCAAGGATTCGCGGATCTCTCGAAACCTGGTGAGACTAATAGACAGTGAGAATCTGCATGGCACCGATGGAGTGAAAATTACCCAAGACCATATTTTGAGGAATCTATATGGTGATCTTTCAGTGCACGAAGAATTGTCTTGTCATCCTTGCGCATCCTCCAGTATCGATGAATGTGTTCCGAAATACTGTCAATGGGTGCTGTGTTGGGCCATTGGTCTTGAGCTTTGTGCCAATATTCGAAATGAAAACATACAATTGGGTTTGTGTTGGTTGCGATGCATGGAGGAGAAAGCAAAGTCGGGGACGACCCATGGGTATTTAGTCTCTCTTGCAGCCTCCTTTTATTTTTCCAAGGTCGCGATGCTGATATGAAATCCTTCGCAATGCTTGAACAGCCTCCATATTGCAAGGAATCTACGGTTCCACTGTAGTCTTCGCAACCAGAATCTGCCAAGAAGTGGAGTAGGGTCAGATCCTTCGCTTCTTGGCAGCCACAACGAATTCACACCAACCGGGGCTCGATGTTGAAGTCAGTAGCACATAATAAGTCCATCATTTGGCAACCACGGCCTACTAGTTTGCCGCTCCATTCTGACCCTCTGAATGGGTGGCTGTGCTGGTGGATAGCTACCGGTGGCTGGGGTCAGAACGGAGCGACAAACTAATAGGCTTCTTTAAGCGGAATTCCGGCTTAAAGAGCCCATCAAACCTGGGGACCAGGTTGACGGATAATATAGATAGGGCCGTGGCGGACTAGCTAGTACTAGCGGTGAATAATATGAGATCGGAGGTGGAATGTCGTAGAGCAACGTTGTATTTCTTTCCAAAAAAATTGAAACCGCAGCCACTGGCATGACCTCGAGCCGGGATGTTCTGAATGAACTTATGGAAGCCTGAAAATTAGGCAAACGTGAACCAGAGAACGCGTTTGATCCCCGAGCCTGGCATGATCGCCGGTGCTCCCACAGTGCCACTTGCCTTCTGTCTTCCATGTCACACACGCACTCGCCCTGCATCACGGCCTCTGTGCTCGTCGAGGCATCGCCCGAGGTTTGCTTCGACTTTGTGAGGAGCGGGTGCGCGCTGGCTCTCAGACGGCTCTGTGTGACCTCTGACGACTCGCAGGATGAAACAGACTCACTGGGCTCTCGGCAGCATGGAGCGCGAGGAGGTGGAGCCGGGCCTCTTTTGCGGGACGAGCCTCTTCACCTACAATAAGCTCTATATCCGGATCGTCACTCAGCCTGAGCTACGTCTCGTCGACTACTATACAGGCATCTCACCCGCGAGCTTGCGATTCGGCACGTCAACCCGCGTCATCGACAGCAGCTGTGTGGGTGAGGTTTCTGGGAAGGCGCTGATTGTGATGACTACGTGGCGGCATTCCAGCACCAGCGACGCCGATTGGGAGCTCAAGAGCCACTTCTGGCCGACCGAGATCGCCCTGATCAAGGCGCGCATCGAATACGAGCAGCGCAACCCCGAACAGGCGGCGGCGGTCCCACAGATTTCCGCAGAGTCTGCGGCGTAGACCATTCGACCTTGGGTGGAGGGCGATAGTCGCCATACTCGCGATCTCACGGATTCCTTGCCCGCAAAATTGCAGCCACGAGTTTATTGAACGATGATTTGTACACCAGATCTCTCCCGTTTCTCAAATATGTCCCACCTTGCGAGCGTCTATTGTCGAAATCCGACCCGCAGTTCATGTACGCTGGCTCACAATCACGAACCACTTCACAACTATCGAGCTCTTGTACCTTCGGCTGTATTTGCTGTATCCTTCACATATTATTTCGTGCCTATCCATTCCCTAGCCATCTAATCCCAGAATGTGGCACCGGATTTTGGGATTGGATAGATATAGAGGCTCGAGCTCACGCAGCAGTACTCTTCGGATCGGGGAACTCACACAGGGAAAAAGCCCGTGTTGTCATGGGAGGTCGCTCAATCCCGTTCGCCTTCGCATCCATTCTTCAAACGAATTTTTGTAAGATTGGACAGATGGGCAATACTATCGTCTCAGGAAGTCATGGGCAAAACTTGTAATGACATCAGGCCGTTGCGATATAGTTGGAGCGGGAGCCAGGGAACGCAAATAGCCTTCATTAATTGTTACACGCTCAATATTGAACTTCCACGCCCGGATCCCTTTTGGGGCTCTTAGCATTCGAATCTGGGCTTAGCCCTGCGAGTATGAAGCCAAGGGGAGAACTGTAACCAAAATTATCAACTGCAGTCTCTTCCTTAACCACCGACCGATGCTTTTTAATATTCCTTTGCTACCCTTGCGATGGCGGTTCTCAGCGCCGGCGGAATCAGCGCCTTCCCCGACCTTCAGGAGAAGCACCAATGGGTCGCACCCAAGTCTATCGACTCACGCAGCCCGTGCCCTGGATTAAGTGCGTCGCAGAGTTTGAGAATTCTTCCTTTTGTATTTATATCCTTATTCAGTCTCGCCAACCACGGCTACTTCCCGCACGACGGCCGTAATATCACCATCCTGATGATCACGAACGCAGTACTGGGTACGCTGTCACAATATTTCAGTTGCCGCACATACATTCAGTTAAAGGCATGCTACTCAGAGGGCATTTAACGTGCACCGACACACCATTCTTATCGCCGTAAAATTCGGTCTTTTCGCGAGTGAGGACGTATCTTCCTTCTTTCCAGGCGATACGTCCGGACGCACTCTCACTGTACGTTTCCGATATACGATGTCCATTTTTCTTACTCATTCACCCTCACTCAGGCAAAACCTCGTCGAGCACGATGCTTCTATCTCGCGCAACGATTTCGCTTTGGGCGATAACGTGAAATTTAACGAGACGGTGTACGTGTTTTCCTATGCAGCGGCATCATGCCTGACTGAGTCAGATATGCTACTCTCGCCAACTCCAATCCGGGCAAGTCTTATTATGAGCCTGTCTCCTCGGTCAAGTGCAGCGCGATCGCCTAGCAGATTCCGTGGCAAGGAATCCGGACGTCGTCAACACCAAGAAAGAGTTCCAGCTCCGCACCCGCGAGACTGGGCTCTACCTCAGTATCTTCGGCAGCGGCCTTAGCGGATATTCTCCCAAGAAGTACGTCCGCGTTCATGGTTCCGGACTGGTTCAGCTAATAAATGCCAGATTCGTGAACATTTTCTTCCGTGAGGAGCGCCTCCCCATTGCTGAGGGGTGGAAGAAGTCGGAGACCCTCATCAACACTGCAGGCCTGGAACCCCTAGAGCAGATCATTGAAGATACGTCCGGGTGGACTAAGACCCAGTCCTGTGAGCCCCTCATTTTGGGGCCAGCACCACGCTTTAGGTGCCAACTGCGATCTATTTCGGCTTACTTTCCTTTGCCTCCTTACTAATACATGTCTTCTTGTTTAAATAAATTCATTCAAGTGCTCTTCTTGATGTCATGTGCTTCCTTCTAGCACTGAGCGAATTGAAAATCACGCTCGCCTAGGCAGACTAAGTTGAACACATTTGAGACATTTGGAAATGATTCAATCCTTGAGATCCTCATTGACTACTTATTACCTCCAGAGTTTATGTATCTGGTCATTAATGAAGTAATTTTAAGAAAAAATGGTATAGAAATTAGAACACACATCCAAGACGCATCTCGACGTCGGAACCAAGAAACGGCTCCACGCGACCACGGATCAGGAACGATATGTGGGGAAGCGCATCAATATAAGACTCCCGGAAAAAACGTATATGACCATGGCACATAGGTATCACCCGTGCTATCGGCGGTGTACACCAACGTGGTTGGTGCCGAATGTAGGTTAACGGCACCGGAATTTGCGAGCGGATCAGGCTGAGCCCAGAGCGGTAACTTCCGTTCCGAACGGTCCTTTCCGCTTTCCCAGGACTGGTGGGAAGGCCTGGGGAAAATCCTAGTAAACTCTCAGAGATCATTAATATTATGAATATAGCGAGTATCTAAGCCCATGAATGAAATAGTGAAAACACCAATAAAACATGCAATTTACGCATCAGCGGCAAATAATGCCGGCTTGCCGCCGCCAGTCATGATGACTCGGATCAAACTTAAAAGTTGAAATTGCACACTCAACCTACATGTCATTGGATCCGTACGGGCTGGAAGACACACCACACCGCACGTCTGTAACATGAAGGGGCCTTCCTCCGGAAACTTCTTAAATCAGTTAGTGTCCGAAGAAATAACGAAGAACACTCCCTTAGATTCTGATAGAATATCACGCTGGACTGCTGTACGAATAGTCCACGGAATCGCACCCAAGGCATATGCAAATTTCGAGACAATATTCGGTCGGATAAAATATGTATCACTTCTTCGAAAGCTGTGGATTTAAATTCAACCACGGTGCCCTTATTAAACCCCCAGGTCCTCGGGCTTCAGCGATGCATGGACAAGGCCTGCGCGGACTTGGACTCATACTTGGACTCTAACTCATAGTCCGACGGATATGAGACAGAGAAGGTCGTGCCCCTGAAACTCAGGTCAGCCGCGTGCGTTAGTTAATATCTTCCAGCGTGCGCACCGTTGTGGTAGTCTGAGTTGATGACCTGGAGCAGCGAAAGCGACTGAATCCACCACAAGGGACTGGGGCTGCTTGTGCACTGGCTGTCTCAGCCCTAAGAACTTTCCGACCATGATGATACGTGACCAATACGCCGCCCGTGCACTGGTCGTCATTCCGAAGAGCGCGAATATTGCGACCGCGAGGACGGCGTATTGCCCATAGTCAAAGTAGGTGACGAATGCGTCCCAAGTAGTGTCTGTCAGAGCGGCATAATCGACTCCAAAAGGCTCGAAGTCCGCGTGGTTTGTGTGCCAGCCAATGTAAGCAGGGAGAGAGGCGGGGTCGGCGAAGGTAGGGAAGAAGGAGACCAAGTTTATGATTGAGATGGGAAGAGTGACGACGATGTCGAGACATCCAAGCGCCAGAATCCGGAAGTAAGAAGACCGCAACATGGAACCGTTACTTTGCAGGACAAGATTCGTGCTTTGGCTTTGGATATAGACAGTACGAATGATGAGCGCTGTCGAGCCAGTCAGCACTAAACTTGGCGCAAGCCTTGCGGCACTCACGGCAGTAGAAGAAGATCGAAATAAGGGGTGGAATGACTGGAAAGATGGAAATAACGACAATGCTGAACCAGGAATCGGAGGTGCTGGATGCACAGCCAAAACCCTGAAGAACAACAAAACGAGTGTCCTGACATAACGTATCTATGCAGACATTAATAGTGGCTGAAAATGAAGAAGTGAAACCTGAACCGTACAAACAACAACAGTCATGAGGAGGGGGTAGCCGAGTCCCCATCCCCATTCGATTACCAGATCAAGCAGCTTCTATGCACAGATGAGATGTAAGCTGGAGCACCAACTGATGGACGGAAACTCGCACCACTTTACGACTGGGAGCATCGACGTCACGCATAGTTGAAACAATGTACAGCTTACGGGTGATCAACAAGCTGGTAATTGATGGGAGGAAGTTCATGAAGAACTGGAGTCGAGAGACTGAAGACCATAATAAGCTAACAAAGCGAACAACAGGAGTAGGCAAATACCGATATCGCAGTAGACGTGCGCCTTGATATCCGCGTTGTCTCGCCACACGACTGCATTGATCCCATGAGTCAGATTGTCGAAGAACAGCCCAATACAAAGGAACGTGACGGCGAGATTCCAGGTTTGACGAATGAAGCTGTGAGTGAGGATGAGGAACATGAAAAACGCAGAGCCTATGCAAAGGATGGGGTAAAGTGGGTACGAGGGATCGACGGCCATTTTGCGTGCGTGTATCAAACACACAGTGACCAGCCAGCCGGTTAAGTAGCCTTTTGCCTATCGGTGTATCCAGATCCCATAATATTGAGGCGGTGGGTGATAGATGAGAAGATAGAAAAATAGCGCTGGAGTGAGATAGTATACCATACTACTTTTTGAAGGAGCTCGCGACTGAAATTACACGAGTGCTCGACCCTTACAGATCAGGCAGAGGTCGCAAACCCTAAATTATTCCCTTTGGGAAGCAGCTCCGCTCAGGAACACGCTTGGGAGAGTGACTAGCTCGGATGGAGACTAGTACTGTGGAAACACGTCTTCGTCGCAAAGATAAGCAGTTAAAAATAGTGACCCAAAAGCCACAAGCGGTTGCCACACCACAATACCCCTTAGAGGAGGATATTATCAGTATTGTCCGTGAACCCGGAGTTCAGTCGAGGGAATCACTGAGGCTTGGGTGACTCACCGTCGACCGAGCTTCCTCGACAAAAGAGTATAATTTGCCCGTAGAGAGTGGCTTCTTCCTGAACGGAGCGGCCCTTTTCTTCTAGCAGCTTGCCTCACTGGGAATATGTGAACTGGCGTGATGCCATGACTGTTAATCCTACGGTCTGTGTACATATTGCAAATTCACCGGGCTGAGACCGTTCGAGGATGAAGGTCAGGATACTGCGCATGGAGTGGAGCGTTGTCATAGCCACGAGGCCACTCCCATGCCAACATGTTGCGGATTTTTGGTCCCAAAATGGGACGTGCGCTCTCAGACTATTTGAATGATTTGCCAAGCATGCGAAAAAACTGTAATTAGCTGCGGTCTAAGGGTCGGTCCACTACGTGACGAACGCGCAGCACTCAAACGATCAGGGGGACCAGTGGTCCCCAATCCCATATTGGGAAAGTGGCTTTTCTCAATTTTGAAGCTACCTCCACTCCGGGACCTCCCGGTCCCACCCTACAATATCATTCAACTGCAGAACAACGTGGCTATGTATGAATCCTCCAGGCCACCACAAATTACCGTAGTGTCCCAGATTTAAGAGTTTTGGCTTTCCAGCGATGTCCTCTAATTTCGATTCAAAAATAGATTATGAACCACCGGAATTCTTAGGCAATATGGGGTTTTATTTTCATTGGGCCGAGTTTCTGAGCTATCCGGGGCCTTTTCACACATCTGGGAGAGGCTCTTTGATATCCCGACATAGCTGATCTGGGATGAACCTGATTTTTCCGGACCCCCCCAGTCGGGCGCCTGTGGAGATTTCTGGGTCGACCCGATTAAGAATAAATGGGGTGGGCCATTTAGTGGAACATATCTATAGCTTCTCTATCCCGTCTAGTGTCAGACTCAAAACTGGTGCGGCTGTACTGTAATCCATGCCTCCATTCAACTGATATCTGAACGCATATTTTGCATAGGCCAGAACATAAACAGACGTGTGGAGAAGCGGGCATCCCGAAGCTCGTTAGGACTCTGATGTCGAATCCGGTCTTGCTCGTGTCGGTGCAGTCATGCTTCATCCTAACTTTCGACCTGCTTCACCGCACGTGGCGCGATGAACTTCTCCTCGCCCGACTAGATGTTGCTGTCGAGCCTTCCGACATAGTCGATTTCGCGGATATTTTCTTGGGTGAGGGATCATCCAAGAAGAAAGTATGAGGCATGCTTCAGGTCAACGCATTCACACCGGCCACGGACCCAAGGAGGTTCTCCCCTGAACGTCGAGCAATGTGGCGCCAAGTATTCTTGTCATGGCTCTTTAGGTCCTTAAAGAAGTAATTTTTGGGCTTGTGGTGAAGCATAAAATCAAAACAAGTGAATTTTAGAGCAATTATTGCTCTTTGCGGAACTTAGGGCGGGAGCGTTTTTTTTCTAAAAACAGCTGTTTTCGCCATAACGACGATTGCGCGTCCAGTTTTCATCTGTTTGCCTTGGAATCAAAATAGAACGATTCGCAGCGTAAATTCACAGGCGCCTGCATCCTAAAATAAATATTTCTATCTGCGTGCACTACCAATAGCATTGGGCACATGAGGAATACTATTAGCTTGAATTGACCACAGAATCGAGACATCCAACTACATTAGCTTGGCTGCTAGAAATGTTACGCTAAATACATGACCAAATATGCTATTGGTAGTGCGCGCAGATAGAAATATTTATTTCAGGATGCAGGCGCCTGTGGATTTACGTTGCGAATCGTTCTATCTTGGTTTCAAGGCAAACGGATGAAAACTAGACGTGCAATCGTCGTTATGGCGAAAACAGCTGTTTTTAGAAAAAAAACGCTCCCGCCCTAAGTTCCGCAAAGAGCAGTAACGCGCTGTAGATGAAGAAATGCACCTTTTCTCATTTATATTCTCAAATGGAGAATTTTCACATATAGCCGTTGTCTACCTAGAAGTCTGCCCCCAGTTTGTACTAGTACGTGCTACATACTCCATTTTGAAACTTCTTCTACTGCGCAGATTTTTTTTCTTGAGTTCTATAGACGCAGGATAGTAAATTCGAAGAAATCTGCCAACCAGGTGCACATAAGGATGCCGGCCGGATGCCGAACATTGTTAATGCGAAAGATTAGGCCAGAGAGAAAGCGAAGGGCACAGGAGGTAGATACCAGGATGTAGGGAAGAGTTCCCGGGAGTCTATCGGACGTAGCCGGAAGAGCATCGGCAAGGGTCAACTTCAACTTGCCCCGAAGTACATCTGTAGATCCCCATTGCAGTTCTTCCTCTCAGGTCCTGCATTCCCAGCTTTTTCGACTCCCACAAGCGCGCAGTACTTATATCCACAGCTATGTTCCATTTAGAGTCACGGAGCACTGATAACACACCATGGGATTGTGCATGTTGACCGTGGACTGCGGCAAAGCGCCTCCGCAGGTTTAAAATTGTGGTGCATGCTTCATGACCCGAGCACAGGAGCTGAATCGACTGTGCCGCGGTGAAATACCATCATAGAAGCAATGTCGCAGCCCGCGGACGGTGCTGCGGCTATGTATTCTTCCTGGCTTGCTGTGGTATAGGACTGCTCACTTTCTGGTCATCTGCCCGCCCCAATCTTGTTTTTCTATTGATAGTATTCCGCAAGCTCTGAAGTCGCTACTGATTGGTGTGTGCCTCGCTCGGGTGGAGAAGAAGTCCGGCTGCGGTCATTCCATCTCCCCCGGGCGGCAGATGTTGTTAATAATCTGTAGATGGCGACACAGCTGTAGTCTTTGGTTTTGCTTCCTCGTCAACTGAGGTCGATGCGTAGGAACTGAATAGACCAGGAATGTACATTAACCATCCCTCAAAGAATATTCTCACTCCTTTATTTTTGCTACATATGCATGTGAAACCAAAGCGTTGATTTTGGATGAGAAGCTCGACAGCTCCTTTGATGTTGAGCATGTGGGTACACACTCGTATCTGTGAGAGAACCGCAGGCGGTGAAACGTTACAATTTGTATGAGCTTAACCGCGAATCAGATAAAAGTCAACTGAATGATTCACTCGCTCTCACGAGTTGAATCAACTGTGGGATTTAATATATACCTGACTGACCCTAGTCATAAAACTGACCATAAAGCGGGGACCTGCTGTCTACCCCTTTCTTGTGCCTGCCCACTCATCTCATTCGGTATGTTTGCTCGTAATTTGCAGTCTCTCTTCTCCTTGCCTTCTCAGTGAACGCGCAGGTGTATGTCGAATTTATTTCGTACTCTTATCTCCACGTTTTTTCATGCGTCTGGGGACTTCTAGTACAGGGACGGGTTTCAAGCTGCAATCAGTCCTTGACACTGCAATGTGCCTCACGGCAAGCAGCTTGACGAACGGTGCGCCCGTCGTCATCCAGGACTGCGGCACGAATGCTACGTCCCTCAACACGTGGTTCGAAACGCCCCTACCCCCCACCGGTTTCGCCCGGCTGCTTTCCGTGGGTGGCTTTTCAAGTTGCATTGATGTGATGGACCTTCTGGGGACAATGTCTCTGCTGATCTGTTTTCAACTGCTGCTGGGGATTCATACCGCTAGCACATCCTATAATTCTGGGTGTCTGATCTGGCACATAGCTCTTTCCCGACATAGTTCTGAAAGCCTACGTGCCTACACACTGATACTATTTATCAATCCAGATTATTTTCCTTGTAATGAGGGATACCGGAGCGGAGCGCAGGCACGTCTTGTAAAAGCTCCCGAATTCGAAGAAGCCTTAGCGGATCGCTTAAAATAACAAATGGTATGGGAGGGGGGGGGGGTAAAAGTGCAATGGGAAATCCAGCTACTGTATCTACGAGGTGTCGAAGTAATATGTCTGTGATCGAGAGTCCGCAACAGATGATACGGAAAGGGATGGTAGCGGGGGAGGACGCGTGACAGGCCCTATTTCTCGTCCTCGTCAGCGAGAGAGAATCTTTGCACTAGCGATGTGCGGTAATCGTACCATCCATCACCTACGCTCGTCTATTCCTCCTTCTGCGGTGAGGCATGGGCTACAGAAGGGCTGAGTTCCGGAAAATACGCGAGTCCATGAGCGCGCCGGGCAGGATTGTCTCCTTGACTCCACTAAACACGAATCGGACGTTGTTTGTGTCGGTCGTCTGCGTCAGGCTGGGGGATTGTGTTAGCGCAGAAGGACGCGGCATGAAGCACGGGGGAGATCGCTCGAACAGTTATTCGCGGAGACCGCGAGGTCGCAGAGATCAGAGCGATGGGGAAAGTCACAGTGATAGTGAAGTACGCCGGCAATGCAAAAAACGGGGGAGGGACACTCACTACGGATACACATTCAGCCTCGCGTGGTTCGTCTGCATTAATGTCCACAGGATGAACTTGGCTGCCTTATTCACGTCGTTCCCGCCCTGGTACTCGGGGAAGTAGGGTTCGAGAGGAATCTGTGGAGGAGCATCAGTGGTGCAAGGGCGGGAAGCAGCGAACAGATAACGAAGGTGGATGGACGGGAATAAATGGAGGAATAGGGGGCGAGGCCAGTGAGGAAGCAGGGTAGGGAGCTCCGCGAGGGATGGCGGAGGCCGCAGAGTAAGGGTGGGCAGCAGGGATGGTCAATGCAGAACAACGTCTGAGCAAAGAATCAGACAGAAACGCACCTTCGGCAGCTTCCTTCTAAACACGTCGATCTTGGTCAGGAAGAGGACCACGCTTGTGTGGTGGAACCAGCGCGAGTTGATCACGGAGTCGAAGAGGTAGACCGACTCTCGCAGGCGGTTCTAGCAGGGACCTGCTATCAGCGGAATGGAAAGAAGGAAAGAAGGAAGAAGAACGGGTGAACAGGGACAGGTGCGCGAGCCAGATACACCTTGTATCATGTCCCCGGCAGATTAGCCAGCCGAACCTGACGGTGCGGTGTACTACGATCGCCGCCAGCGCGCGTAGTCGGTAACCGCGGGTAAGCATAGACTCCCACTGACACATCCCCATCATGACAGAAGACTACCACAATGGACCCCAACGCCCAGTAGCCTTCGCCGCCCTCCGTCTGCATCGCACTTTCCCGCCTACCCCGCGGGATACGTGCAGCTGCCTTCGAGCGCACGTATGTCCATCCTTGCGTGCACGACGACCACACGCCGCTGCTACTGGCTGTGGGACGAGCACAGGCCCAGCAGAGCACACGAGTCTCGCGTCTCGCCGTACGGATTGCGCGACGTCGGACATTCTCTCGCCTAAGGGGTCCCGCCGCTGCGCGCGCTCGGCAGACTCGCACCTCGTCCATCCGCACCGAGAGAGACACCGCGCAGAGGCGAAAGCGGCGCCGAGAAACCGAAGAAACAGATAGCACGATGGAAGGACGGAGAAGCCTAACGCACCACGCTCCGTCGCTCCACGAGCACCTCGTCGTAGTCGCTCAGCGCCGCGCAGGAGATGAGGCACGTTACGCTGTGGAGGGAGATGGGTTAGTACGCGAGCTGAGTGCGACACGAAGCCAGCTGAAGGGGGGAGGGAGAGAAGGGCAGAGGGAGAAAGATGACACAATCCGATTTTCGCCTGGGAACGAACACGAGAGTGGCCGGATCTCAGGGCGAAGACCTACCGCTCGGGGAGCCGCTTGTTGCCTCCCGCCGAACTCGGTCGTTAGCCACGCGCTGCGCCCCGACTCCATCGGCTGGCGATTCTCGACGCTGCACGACTTCAAGCGCACCACCCTCCATAAAGGTCCTCGCAGAAGATAAAGAAACCCACCTTTCGAAGCAGTGGATCCATTTCCTACGCTCCGAGCGCTGCCCGACGTCGATCATACGGATCCTGCAGGATGCGCGCGAATGGGATGTACATCACGGAGAAAAACAGATATGGAGACACGCACGGGAACCCCCCCATCGAGAACCGCGTCTCGAGGATGGCGGTGCCGGACGCGCGTGCGTAGAGGATGTCGTCCTCCGAGGGCACGTACGTCGGCGCTGCGATGCGGTGGATCGCGGCGAAGAAACTGGGCGGGCGTTAGCGTAGGGACGAGCGGGGAGAGCGAAGGAAGCGACAATATGGAGAGGAGCGATAGAGAGGGAATGGGGCGTTGAAGGCTGGTGAGGCGCCAGTGAGAGGAGGGGAAGGGAGCAGGCAGGAAGGAGTGCGAAGTGGAAGGAAATGGCGATAACGTGGGAGATGGACGCGGTTATGGCATAAGGAGGGAACGGTGTTATGAGCAGGGAGAAAGACAAGGGAGAGCCAGCGAGGAAGTAGCGAGAGCGAATCAGCTCCGGCGTAATATATGTGAAGATAGCAGGAGGAGAGAACGGGAAAGAAAGGAAAAGATACGCACTAAGATGCATTGTCCATCAGATGAAACTCGGTGGGGTGCTCGAGGAGTCGTTCGACGGTCTGCGTACGCGCAACATGCCATATGGCGTCCGCGAGCGCGGGGGGTGAGCATCGCGCTCGTCTGCGCGAGCTTGTCCGCCACTGGCGTCGGTCCCTCCGCCTCCGCTGTCCCAGGGCGGGCGTCCATGCCGGACTCTACCCCCTCGCCGCCGCCCTCCGTGTCTGCGGAGCCTGCCGCAGGGAACGCCGCGAGCAGCAGCGCGGCGTGGGCGCGCTCGTTCTCCTCTAGCGCGCGAACGCCCACCCGGCGCACCACACGCGCGAGCGTGGCCGCCGAATCAAGCACAGTCCTGTATATCGTCGTGCGGTACTCGGCGAGCCCGTGCGCTTCGAAGCCCTGGTGCCAGATCTTCATCTGCTTCACGATCGTGCTCTTGCCCGACTCGTGCGCGCCAAGAAGCAGGATACTGCACTCCTTCTTACGGCGCTCACTATCCTCCAGGATCTGCCGGTCGATGGCGTCCGAGTGCACCTTGGCTTGGAGCTTCCTTCGAAACGAGCCCGTCCACGGCCACGCCATAGACGAAAGTAAGATGCCGAGAATGTGTGGGGTAGACGAGGAGGGAGTGATACAACGAGAGATGGCTCCTCCCTGCTCGGGTGGGGTGCGGATAGGTAGGTGCGCTAAAGGGGTAAGGGCTCAGGTTGGTACAATGCTTTCAACGACGGCGGGATTACCTCCGAGCGCAGCGCCGTGGAAGCAATGGCTAAGGTTAGCGCAGAGACAACGGGCACAGCCTTTTTAATTCATGTGCACGTTCCCACGATGTCTGCCTGCGCTGAACTCAGAATCCCCCAAAGAGCCGTTGGAGTGGTCGTACTCGACCAACCCCTAGCAGATCCGGGACGTGGCTGGCTGCGCTCTCGCTAAGACACGCTGATGGCAGAAAGCAAGATGATGACCTAAGCAATGTACAAACAGTGTCAACTACGCCTAGACCACGACGTCCCAAGCCATCCTCACTGCTACACCGTAGAAGCGATGCTCGGGATGGTCGGAGTAACACACACTGCGCTCGGGGCCGGTGGAGTGAGTCCCCCATGTAAAATGCGTGCAGCGCGAAGTCAGAAGACTGCAATCAATCACCCCGAAGCGTGACTTACTGTGCCTCGAAGGCGGAAGGCGCTCAAGCAACAGTGGAGGCAGTAGCGCCCAGATGGGTCCATCTCGCGTGCCATAGCGCCAACATCCCGCTCAGCCAATGAAAAGCCTCCACGATCTGGATGGCGCGTGTGTCGCGGAGTTCGTACGGTACTCGCGCCTGTCCTGGGATGGCCGAACGCCGCAGGCAGGCAATGCTTCAGGTTGCCATTCGGGAGGTGGAGAGCTCGGCACCCTATGAGCATTAGGTGCCTTGATTCATGTGTAACCCGGTTTTGAGTACATCGGGAAAAAGTGAAACACCGGGTAGCTTCCGGTTTTGGTATCAGAACTTGGGAGCACAGGTAGCAATTCACATTAGACATGGTAGCAGTCGGTAGTGCAGGTAGCTCACAGTGGCAATCTTGGTAGAAACAGTAGCGCACCCCCAAGCACGTAGCTGAAGTAGTCTGATTGATTTGGCTGGTAGTAACCGTAGTACGGGGGCATAGGCGAGAAAAATGGAATACATTAAATTATCATAATCAACGACCAGCATGGCCTCTAAGTCTAATTTGCGTACGCTGCGCTATTTCGGCCTTTTTGGAGGTATGTAGGTCAACGAGATAGCGGAATAAAAAGAAATCGTGGTGGCGAAGGTAAGGGTTCAGGTAAAATTGTTTGCAGTCGTCCACTACAGTTTCAGTGGTCCATGTAGGATTGACACTACCCCCAAATACAGGGATTAGATGACAGGAGCGGACAATGTCAGAGATGGGTATGATGGCGGAGTTTGACGGTGGTTACGAGATGAGAGTGAGACTCGGTGCATCCCGATGTTGGAGACAGGAAGCTTAAGGGTGAGCTCTTTGTACCAGTCGATGTAGGCCAGCGGATTCGGATAGATGCCAAACTCCTCTGGCAAACGAAATATGAGCCGGATTCGCACGACACGAAGACCTGCATATATCTGATCAGTAGAGTGATGTTAAGGCGTACAGTGAGTACTCACCGTCCGTCGGAACACTACCTTCACTCCGTGGGTATGTGCGGACGAGGATCGTGTCGAATTGTCCCGCCTTAGCTGCGCGCACGCCTTTGGGGGTTATTTTCTGCGGCTCTCCTTTGACCGCTCGAATTTTGTGGATGATCTCCTTGGAGGAGACCTCTGATAGTCGGGGGAGGGAAAGTGCGAGGCGTTTGTACACAGGGAAGGTGGAGTGTGCGGAAGGAGTGAGGCTGGGATCGATGGATTGTGAATCCAAGAATATTGCGAGGTTGATATCAAAGTCGGGGGCGTAGAAGTCGGTGGAAATGGAGGCGAGAGTTGTATTGGGAAATCCCGGATTTTTCGCAACAGTATAGATGGAAACAGGAGCAGTCGGCTGGTCTTCGAGTTCACCCTCGTCATCTGAATCATCGTGTTCGGGCGGCCCCGGAGGCTCGGGAGGGATCTCCTCGTCGTCCTCAGTGTCGTCGGGAGTTGGCGGGGTGAAATAGCCAAGAATGGCCCATTGGAGATAGAATCCGAATTTACGGAGAGCCTGCTGTCGACCAAGCCAAACTGTCATTTGACTGGTATAGGCTTTCTTGTTCGTAGCTGCATAGCCGATTTTGCGAGATCTATATGAAGACGTTCGGTGTTCTCGGTGTTAAAGCCATCGGCGGTTCCGCGAGAGCGAATAGAATCACTGTAGTGTTTCAATTTGTTGATATTAAAGTGCTTGCGAATCTTGTGTTCGACGAATACTTCCTAGTCGGCGTGGAAGGCGGCCCAAGCGGCGTCGAGTTTGGCCAAAGATTCGTCGCAGTGAGTCTCGAAATGTGCGTAGTATGTGAAATCAATCACGCCGCGGACTGCGCGTTGGACGGCGGGCTCGGTAGCATTGGCCAGAACACCGAGAAAAATCTTCTCCATCTCCTTGTGTTCGTGTCCCGTTCATTGCGAGGTAAGTGAGACTCTTTTTTTGAAGTGACGGAGGGTAGGGTGCGGAGCCATAGCACGAAACCGAGCATCTATTTTGTCTTCCCCTCCGGCTGTGACAGCGGTTGCCCACTTGACGGTGTGATCCCCGTGCCGTTGTGGATCTCGTGGAGAAGGTCGGGAGTCATGCAGGAAAAGATGTCGCAGTGAGGTAAGTCGGCCCAGAAAGGATTGATGGGCCGGAGGTTATGGTCGACGGAATCGGCGGGATATTTCCCCTTCGCTTGCCGCGATAAAGTGTGAAGGGTGTGAACCGGGTCTCGGAGGTTTGAGTAAACCTGTTCGCCGCGCTTCTTCAGTGTTACCAGACATTTTGGCAGGCGTTTTCGCGACAGAAGACAACAAGGCATTGTTCGGGATAATCCGCGACGTACGCGGACAGAATGGGGAACATTCTTCGCACAAACCCATCCGAACAGTCCATGAGAACTCCCTAGTATGTTGCCAGCCCACTTTGAACCACAAAACAGTGGGTGTGGCATGGATTCAGCCACCGGTGGCTAGGGCCATCACTCAGCCACCGTTTTGCTGGCTGCGAAATATGTAAGGCTAGTAGCCGTTTAATTGTATAGCTCTAGTATAATTGATTTTACCCCCATTTCGGACTTTGCTAAATCAGGATAACCGACTTCATTTGAAGTTGGCCAACCGCTGGACCAATCATGCTTTCCTGATTAGAGCACATTGGCCCAAAGTTGACGTGCTTCGATTCATAATTGACATGTCTTAGTGTCGTTCCGTCCCCGCAGATAGTCAAATCTATTAAAAGGTAAGCCGCAACGGCGGCATTTAAATCATCGCGCTCACCTTTTGCATGCCGAAGCTCATCGATAATTTGGACCTGCGCAATCACACCCCCTTCCAATGCAACACGTCCAACGGTCGGCTCGCTAATGGTTCCCTCCACCGTGACTCCAACTGTCTGGGCAACGGACTTGATGATTTTGTCGACGTGCGCAACTGGCACATTGTACGAGGATACGAGATCCATCACAAGCTCGCGAGTAGGCTCCGTGAATACCCCTTTCCCCTGGAGTTTGAAGGTGCGGGATGCCCCCTCCACCTTCTCGAGAGCCTTCGCTTGCATCCCCGGCGCGCGGCGGACCTGCATGGTGAGCGCTTTGTTTTTCTTTGTAAGCCCGCTGATCCGCTCCTTCAGGGCTCGAATATCAGCCTCGGAGCGCTCGACAAGTGTGTTGGCAGCGTCTAGATCCAGAAGATGGGTGTGCGCCTCATCAAGGCGTGTTTTTAGGCCATCTTTGTTGGCACGAGCGCACTTTTCGCGACGGCAGCTATTTTTGACTTCAGCCTTCGCAGATTCCAGTCTTTGTGTCTGCAGTTCCAGCTTGGCTTCCGCAATTGCGAGCAGCTGCAGTGCCTCGCTATCTCCATCGTCGTTGGTGTCCGAATTAGGTTCTTCTTGAGGTGCGATATTCTCCTTGTCCTGCGCAGCGCCAGACATTGACCTCGCCAAATTGATCGCAGCTAGGCCGGCCCGTTGAAGAACAGACTTCGTCTTACAGCCCTTGGCCTTCCAGAGGTCTTTTCCCATAGCTAGGTCACGTAGAGCGCGTCGCAATCGCGTCAGATAGTGCCCAGGCGCGCGTCGGAGTCGAGAGTTTTTTTTAGAAAGGATCACGTGCACTGTCATTGTGTGCGACCGTTGGCTCCCGCTTTTGGGCGAATCCGGCCCAAATAAAAATGAAGGCTATATGTAGACTAAATTAGGAGAGGTTTGAGAAGGTTTTGTACGTGAGACTTTTCGTTTTGGGGAAATATTTAAATGGCTGGCGCACCGAAAAAACTTCAAGTACGCGAATAATTTTTATTCTTCTTGTACATAACCTAAGTTTGCTAATTATGAATAGATTCCCTTTGCCTCTGAAGACCCACAGACGGGAAATAAAATGATGACCATCTTTTGGGCCCAAATCATCCATCAGCGGAGTTTAAAATAGTACAGCATTGCCGGTACCAAAGGAGTGCAAATTACCATCAGGTTCACAGTTAGAACCTGTAAGAATGCCATCGTGGTACCAAATTGATCCGTTGGTTTTAACCAAGCGAGATGTGAAGTGATTGGCTTCAAATATACAGCACCACAAATAGAGTATCAGTGAACAGTGGGTCCAACCTGCACATTTATCACGGAATCATACAATGAACTTTTATCGCACAGAGAAATAAATGAAGGGGGGGAGCAGTTGATAACTTAGTGGTTGAATGTAAATAGGAGGAGCATAACGGGCATTTATGGGTAAAAGTGATCGCCTTCCGTTCTGACAGCCACTGTAATAAGTAGGGTATTGCCGCAAAGGCAGGGACTACAACATGATCACAGGAAAATGAGTCTCTAGAAGCAAAGGTGCCGAATTGCAAGAGGGGCATATGAAACTTTCAGTGCCGAAGCTAGTGGGTCCGAATATCCGCTTGGCAAGATGATCTATGGAGGTCAGGGTCAGGTCATACCCACCGGGAAAAGTGACAGGAAATCGGCAGTTAATAAGCTTCTTGTTTAGTCTCGGGCCTCTTCTAACGATGCAGATCTACCACAGAATTTTGCAAAGCCACCTGAAAGAGTTCAGGGTACTTAGTATGCGCCGAGAAATAATCTGTCCATTCTGCAGTTTACGCGGCGGGTTCACAAGGTTGATAAATAAGGTGTCCAATATGCGGCTTCCGTGTTCGTCATAGGCATCCTGCCCCTCAGTGATGCACAACTCAGTAGTGTCATTATTTTCAATCATTACGGGCATTCCCACACATAAACTCGGTTTACCCGCTATATGTTCACTAGAGTGCATGGATGTGCCTTTGAAAGATCATTGCGCTCGGAGCCACTGAGATGTTGAGAGGACAGAAGTTTTGGTTTGTTTCACAAATTGACAGATATGTTCTGTGGTTTCTGAGCTAGAGCATCGTCTTGAGGTCGGAATTTTGGCAGGAGACCCCTTTTTTTACTTGGTGGAGACACGATGTATGGCCCTGTTAGCAATGGAAGGCAATAGAGGGTGAACAACTACACCGGATATCTACCGGCGAGGATCAGCATCACCGAACTCTCGTCGAAGCAGATACTAAGGGTCCGATGGAATGAACCAAAGTGCTAATTGTTACGGTCATTTAAATTGAAGGGCGAGCATTTCTAACTATATATACTGAAACGGTCGGAATTTAGGGTATGAATAGTCAAAGGGAAAGATATATGGTGGGGTTGGGGTCGGTGATCGCCGATGGAACATTCCGAAGTGTATAAAAAAAAATTCTGTCTTGTTTACACAAGTTATGATTTTTCACCGAGTAGGGGGTTTTTTTCCCCGAGTAACAATAACAAGGACAACGCCCAGCCACTATTTTCAATAGAAAAATTTCAAGCATGTTTAGGCACTGCCACTAATAACTCCCTCAACGAAATCGGTCTCTAATGAAAATTTGATCAAATTTGGGTGCCCTCGAGTTTTGAAAGGGACGATCCCTATTACATAAGTACTCGTAACCAAAAATTATTCAATAGTTGTCAAAGGTGCTCTCAATGGGGGAAAGACTTATCTACTTCCGCGCATGGGCTGGAAGGAGAGATGAGGGCAGGATGCGATAGGATTTGTGAGTCTCTGATTTTCAATGAATCTATGATTCGAGCTTAAATCAGTATACGCACCACAGATGAAAAACTATTTGAAACAAAGAACGTAAAAAGCATTTGATGTGGAGGAGCATCGCAACTCAATTGCATGTTCAAGTTCCTTTTCTTTCAGAATCTTTCTTAAGAACCTAGCTATATGCATAGTTCATTTGGGTACCAAAATGAACCACCCAGATGTGTAGGTTGATGGTACTATCCAAATTGGTAAAAAAAAGTTCTTATGATCACGTGAGGAGTGCGTCAACAGAATGGAAACCAAAGAGGGACAAATACCAATACGATCTACTGCTGAAAATTTGTGAATCAACCTGTCCTCGTTCCTACCCACCTTTTCACCGTATGAACTAATCTGCAAAGCCGCCAAAATGAATCAATAAAAACCTCAAGAAGTTTTGAAGAGAAAGAGAATTGCAAAGGCTGGAGTGCAAGAAACATCATGGAAGAGAATTAGAGCGCTTGCAGGAGGCGAATTAGGCCTCTTCAACCGCGGGAATTTCAAGGGGGTTTCATGGGTGGCCGGCCCCTCTTCTTGGGCTTCATGTTGGGGCTTGGGGGGACAGCCGTGCTTCCGCTTCGGGGTAGGCTCTTCGCCTCCAGATCCAGAGTCCTCGGCGTACTTCTCATCATTGTCCTTCTTTTCCTACAATGATGGGATGAGCGTGCGATGCGACGCGTGACAAGGGGCGAGCACGTACTTTGGATGGAAGGCCGCGCTTCCGCAGGGGGGTCACCGAGGACCCCTCACCCGCAGCGGCCGGGACAGGCTTTTTCTTTTTGCTGCCCTTTGGACGACCACGTCCCCGCTTCACCGGGGCTTCAGTAGTCTCTGCGGCCGCGTCATTCGTGCTATCATTAACATCCTTGGTCTGGCCCTTTGCATCAGGGTGTGCATCGGGGAAAGTGGGCTCATTCTTCGCCCCATGGATCGCCTCCATCTTCGCCACGTGAGTGCTTCCCGTAAAAATTCGTGACTTATCTATTTGTCCAGCTGTTCTGGCCCTCAAAACGGTGGCTAGGCATGAACACAGCTGCCGGTGGCTGAGCACATGACACAGCCACCGACAACCGTTTTGAGGGTCAGAACGGCTGGGCAAATATATAGGTGTTTTCAAACATGAATCCAATTGTGATTTTTCAACCGCAGATATTTTTGCTGCATGATATAGATTTACTTTAGTCCGACATCTTCGAGCACGCCACACATGATCCACTTGGTTCTGCAGTGTTCAGTTCAAGTTCATCAGGAAAACCCTCTTTCCCGAATTTAGCTCAAATTCCGCCAAATACTCGGTTTTTCCAAATTCGGCAAATTTGTGGAAAAACATACATCCCTACAGATTTGGCTGAATTCAGATGGATTCTGGTGGGGTTTTGCCCTCCCGTTTGCTCAGGATATTCACAAAGATGAGAGGAAAACAAATGAATTCCAAGTTCAGCTACTACACCGCCGTTTGGTTCACATGTCACCCCGACATTTGATGGCAGATATTCCCGGATGTCGCTGGGGATGTCACCAGACATCAGACAAACATTGTGAGAACAAATCAATCAAATCCCACAATGTCTCTCAAGGTGAATGTCCCTAGCACATTTGGCTCAACATTGTGCAAATGTACCAAAAATGTTCTGCATATCTTGACATCTTATTCAATATCCTTATTTCCAACAAATGTAATGAATAAAGAAATTATCATTGACACTGGTTGAACATTTCAAGTTTTTTAGTGAAAAAATTGGTGAAAAACTTGAATTTTTTTTCACCTATTTTTTCTGCAAAAAAAGGGGTGAAAAAAGTAAAACATTTTTACCTTTTTCTGACTTGAAACAATAATAAGGTGAAAAATGTAAAACATCTTTCACATTTTTCACCGACTTTTTTGGTGCAAAATTTGGTGAAAAAAAATTCAAGTCTTTCACTAAATTTTCCACTGAAAAATTTGAAATGTTCAACCAGTGTGAAGCAAACGAACATAAGCTATGTAGTTTTTTTTAAAAAAAAAAAGTGAGCGGATGCCAAAGAGCACACAAGGCAGGCACAGTCCAATCTCAGAAAGATTTGCTTGAGGGCTTGAAGGGAAGCTTGAGGGCTTGAGGGTTTGGAGGCTTGAGGGCTTGGAGGCTTGAGAACTTGACCCAGAGAAGCTTTGGATTGTGCTTGAGGAGACTTGAGCTTGAGGACGAAACGGAGCTGGATGGTGGGAGAAGACAAGAGACCCTATTTATCTTGGGCTGAGTTCTGCGGGCAGACTGGTGGCTGTACACTCTGGAGAAAGTCGGGTGGCCGTGCACTTTGGAGTGTGAGAAGAAACACATCCAGGCAGTACAGCCACCAGTCTGCCCGCAGAACTCAGCCCAAGATAAATAGGTTTGCACAGCCACTGTTTTCAGACATGGCCGGCCCCAGGGCGGAGTCCTAGCAGACATTTTTTTAAAAGAAAATCTATAATACTGCTTGTTAACTTTGCCCTGCCTTTCCACCACTCAATTAAGGAACAGGTAGTAGGGTAAAAGTAGCCGAAGCGCTTTTGTCCACGGTGGCTGTGTGCATAGCCACAGGCTGCGACAAATCGGGTGATTTCTGTCCACTGGGGGCCATGGACGCACCGATGACTGGCGGAACATGAGCTATATGTATATACGGTCCTGATAGACGCTTCTTGAAGGTATCCGAACCCTGCTGACCTTGTGAGACACGAAATGGACCAAAAATGGAAATCGCCGCCTGCGGCGGCTGACGTGCCATCAGAGAAAAACTGAAGAGGGCATTATTTTTTATTTAATATGCTTGTAATTGTCCGCCTTTTTAGGGAGCGCTCCTCGAAACTTTTTGTTGGCTGGGCCCAGCCAACACTAAGTATATGGGTAGGGATCTGCGACGGTCCCCTTTTGTTAGCCATACGAAATGATTTTCTGTGCGGCCCCTGTCCGCTTGAATTTTTGTCCCGAATTAGCTGGCTGGATTCCTTCAAAAGGCATCGGTGTCGGTCTCACTGAGTAACTTCAGTCTTGAATCAAACTCTCCGTCCCCGTCGCTCTGGATTTCACCCTCGTGGACATATGTCACATCCATCATGCATTTCCCCTCGAATTGGCATCAATGACCGCTGCCCCAGTGTAATAAACATTTCAAAGTCAAACTTTCACTCATTGTTTAGCTATTCTGAGGGAGTCCCACGGGCACGGGGGTGCGGCTGCTGAGGTTGTTCCGTACACAGTGCGTTATAGTAGGTTGCCACTCGCGAACCCATTCTGCGAGCCAGTTAATAATATGGGGTGGGGAAAAGTGATGGCCCGACACACCTCGACCAGGGTAGTCAGACTCCTCTGCAACTGTCGCATGGCTGGGTTCACCATTTGCAATTGCATACGATGCCACGGCGTCTGCTGGCGCACGCTTCAGCGCATATGCCGCCCCACACACTGACCAGCGAGGACCGACTCTGTTGCGGACGTAGTCACAGAGAAGAATGAAGGGCCAGAAACAGGCAAGCAGAGACAAGAAGAGCAAGAATTTGTTACGCCTTGTGCGGTTGATGTAGCCTTCCCCGATTTTATGTAGAGGTTTGTGATCGGAACTCTGAAGGTGACCGTAATCTTCTCATTCTCAGGAAAAGACTCGTTGGCGTGGATGGTTTCCAGCACGGCTTCCCTGAGCCTCTCTAAGTCCCAGCCATGTGCGACCTGACCGTGTAGTTTTCAGAGATAACCCGACTAGTAAAACGGAAATTGTTGACCTTTTCATAGACAAACTGCTTCCCGTTGCTTGGGTTCGCACTTCAAATAAATGAGTCAAACTGAACAGCAAGACGTTCCAAGATCACTTGCCAATATTCGTCGGCCCACTGCCGCAGGCTTTTCGAGGATTTCAACGCGCCACCTCCCTGTTCTTCGAGGATTTCCTGGGGAGGAAAACCGCGATATATGCGCGCACGACGATCTCCTTTGAATTGACCGATCTGTGCAGCGCTCGCCCGGGCCGTGCCCTCAGGGAGGTCTATCTCTCATTCCGTGCCCCCCCGGTAAACAGGATCAGAATCTCGGGCGGAGAAAACACGACTGGCGGCATCGAACACGCCCACATGGACAAAGAAATCAAAATCGACATGTGTTTGCACCGAGGTCCGGACCCCGACGAATACGGTGTTCTCGTTCGCCCCTGCTACCACACCGGTTGTCCTCACAGTGTGCGTTCCGCGACAGTGAAGCAAAATCTGCGGAGCGGAGGCGGATTGCGAGAGGAGGAACATATGCAACGCCTCTGTAGAAAGCTTATCAGTTGGCGTTGTTGCATACGTTCATCTGAAGCATACCCCCATCGGACTGTAGATCCTTCCTGCAGATCTCAATTTGGCCGCCAGCAATGCGGGATTCTGTATGTGGGGCAAGTGTAATTGGATTTGCCTCCGGCACGGACTGAAAATATGGATCCACGTTCTGAAGTGTCAGGGAACTATCCGTGGCGGGCGGGTAAACAACGGCGCCTCTGTCGCTCATGTCGTGGCAGGAGGGTGCAAGTGTAATGAGCGATGCGGGAGAACACAAGAAAATGAGACGTTTTGAGGCCTCCAGCAGCGCCTTTTAATGGTACAGACCAGCGCCTCTACGCATGGTTGCCCCGTCGAGGTTTGCTTGGCCGGCCTGTCGGTTCCAACTTCGCAAGCGTCAACGTCGATCTCGGGGTTGAAACTGATGGGACGGCCATTATTTCAAAGTCGCAGATACTCTGCTTATTCTTGGAGCTCGAACGGACGCCCAAGGTCGGGATCTTGCCCCTAAATGCGACCAGCAGTTCAAAACCCACCGTGAATCAGATAAAACTTGACGGCCGCGTACATCGGTGATGTGGCGTTCCCCAGTATTACGGATGACCTTTAGGCGCTGGTTCGAGCGTTAGATGTTTTCATTCACACTCGTTGTCTGGGAGATGCTTACTGAACATGCGGCAGATTCCTGTGAATCCAGTGTAGCTGGAAGCGGACAGACGCAGGAGGGGTCTATTACTGACCGTCGCAGAATTGGAGTCTACTGCATATCCAGCCAACCAGGTGGAATTTGACCCTAAAGACGACTGCTGCTGAACGTGAATGTGCATTCCACGTAGAGCGATACACTCAAATGAAACGCAATGAACGTGAATGCGTTGAAACTTTACAGTAGAATGGATTAACGCTGAATGATGTCGTCACTCTCCAGACACCGCTGATTGTAACTTAACATGCGCGCTACGTTCGTTGAGAGATCTTCAAATACTGTACCATTTCAACCAGAGATTCAGGTGACGGGTGACGGAGGGCCGTGAACTGAAAAATTTTGAGGAGGGTGACGGTGACTTTGCAAAATTTTGGGCCAAATAAGCCACAAATCGGCCAAAAACAGCAGTCCGAGCGTCCCCTTATAGTAGTTTCTCATGCCAAGCGAGGAATGAACACCTCACAAAAAATGTTCACGACAGTGACAGTGACATCGCGTGAACCTTTGGTCGAAATGATACAGTAAATGCTTACTGAGGGCGAGGAAAATCTTGTGCACTGGACCTGCATGGTGGTAGTCACACAACCCACGTTTCGAATTCTCATTCGTTCATTGCGTCCTTGTGATATTGTGTAGCGCTTCTCTGCCTTGAAACATCAGAATTGTTGTGGCTGAAAGGCGATGCCTGAGATTACCGGCTGCCACTTGATCGCAGAGTGTGTACATTTCTGTTGTGCTTGACGGCTGCGCTCCTTGAACCCTTGTTGTGGTTGTGGCTGTCCATTTCGTCATCAATGGTCGAATTTCTGGCTATTCTGGATTTCCGGTGGCGTCGTCAGTGGGCGGGTCTGGAAGGCCAAGCCATGCAGGAACAACCGCCAGAGTTGAAGCATGATATTCTTGCTGTGTACTTACCACCTTCTGCCTCATGAATTGCTCACATTGCTCACTAGAAGTGGTGAATACTGGTTGATGTTTTGCCAATCACCATGCCATTCGCAGTAGCATAAGTTTTATTGATGATCTTATTACCTTCCGGCTACAAGAGAAAAAAGAAGTCGGATCCAGGTGCTATGATAATTATCTTAAGTGCTATGGTAGCTATAGCACCCTTTTAGCTATAGTCAAGATCGACAATCGGAAAGATGCTCAGCCGCTTATTGTGATCCTGATGAACCAAAAGCAAGGCCCATAATGCCCGCGTCCTTTCTTGAATCATTCGATATGTACACACGTGCTAGGATCTCAGACTGTCCCTTCAGTGAACTGTAATGAACTATAGATCCATTATCAATAAAAGTCGACCGGAAACCAAAAGACGAGGAGGAATATTCAATCCTGCAACAGTATTATTTTCCCCCCACCTCTCTATCATTCTTCCCGCGATTTCTACCATCCTAGAGGCGCTATCCCGATGAACGAAAATTCCTTTAACGCTCACTTCAATATCCTACCATTGACCTACTTTGAAGTCGGCCTCCTTGAGTCATCTTGCCTTCTGTTTCCCCTTGAACTGCACAGAGTCCGTCGGCGATCATAAGCTTTGGTGGTTATGTTGCCCCCAGGCATACTCACTCGACATATTTTAGCGCCGCCTCGCACAGCTGTCTTATCTATCTTAGATAAGATGTTCCAGTGGTCCCGTTTACGGATGATTGACACCTCTCAAACGCGAAACTAAGATATTCTCCCGCTTGTGAATCAGTATCCAAGGCACCCTACATGACATCCCTGGAAGCAGTGCCCTATCTATATAAGAGTTTTCGAGCCTTGGATCCATGTTGACCACCACTTTTTCCGAAAACCCTCCGGTAGCGATGGACTCTCTTATAGAAACTAGTTCCCAATACAGCCTTCGACTTAACAATGTGAGCACTGTCTGCATGTTCATATTCAAGTTGATCTGGGATTCTTCCTAGTATGTGAACCGTGGGTCTTTGTTTTTCTCATGGAGGACGATGCCAACAGCTTGCAGTTGCTTGTTTGACTCTTCTGGTTAGTTTACTCCTCTCTGTCTCCGGGACAAAAAATCTAAATATTTGGGAGGTGTACGATACCAACCTGAATATTGGTCTGGAGGTGTGTGCTACATAATAGAGAGTCTGCGCAAAAGCTATTGGAGCCATTTGATGGCTTTTGGGCAGTACGCAAACTAGATGGCTCCACCGTCAAAAAGAAGCGAAATATGACGCAAATGGCGTTGTGGAGCCACTCGCCTGCCATTTTTGCGCACGGCCCAAAAGCCACTGTGTGGCTCCAATGGCTCTTGCGTAAACAGCCTAATGCTTCTTGTAGTTTCGCATCAACGCACTGAGTACTTACAATAGTATCACCATATCTGGCAAAAAAAGTGGAGTTTAATCAAGTGTTTGTATCTCTTGTCGAGGTATGGTACATTCCTCACCACAAATATCGTCGTATTGGGTATGAACGAGTCGTGAGTCCGATTCTCTGAGCCTAAACCCAAGTCTTCACAGAATGGCTGGATATGAATATGGATTCTTCGAGCTGCAATGCTCTCTCCAAATTTGACGCAAGTGAGTGTTTGGGTTGATGGCTCGAATTTTTCCTCACAATGCGCAGTATTCTTTGGCTTGGGCATGGGTATTACAGAGAGTAGGTCCACAAATTGCTGGGAATTCACGTTTAAGCTGTCCGCTCTAAGAACTGGCTCCAACAGTTATATTGATGGTTCGGACGCACACTTTATATGGGAGGTCCAAGAAAGTTCTGGGATTCTTCGTGGTACTGTGGCTGGCGAGTTCTTCTTTCGCAGTCGTCAACGATTGATTGAGCCAAAGATTTTCAGTCGACTGGCGGGGTCAATGCATGGGCCTTGAGCTCCTGGACAGAATCATTTGTGGGTGAGTCATTTAGCTGGCGTTCTTTTGGGAGTATCATGTGTGATCTTGACCTAGTTCCGCCGTCTTCTGGCATCTCCTGTGTTCCGGAAAGCTCAAACAACGTTCTGCTCGTGTGCTATTCATCCCTACTTGCTGTGGAAACTAGTAGGATATACACTGTTAAATCTCTCCCCACCACTGACAAACAGAGTTCAGTTATTGTGGCTCTGACAATGTGGCAAGGCTACCACTTATGTACGACTTCCTGCATGATCCTTACGGCTTATGGGCTTTATGGCTCACCAAAAAATGTCAGTTTCCCTGGTTGGAAACGCGTATCGACCCTCTCACCTTGTGGTGAGCTTCTACCGCGACGGTACGTCTAATCACATATACCTATCGGTTATTCATGCATACCCGTTTCAGGGGTCTCGTTCTACTTGGCCATGCTTGGTGAGTTTGTGTGCCTCCAAAAAATCCTTTTGTCACAGAAGTTCAAGGGATTTTGACCGCCGTTGTCGTACTTTAAATTGTCGCCCATGTAACGTGAAATCCTGTTGTACGATCATAAATTGCTTACAGAGCTTTCGCCAACTAGCCTCCGCTCCAGTCGATCGGAATTGTGTAAGTCAAGCGCTCGGTTTCCTTCTAATGAACGGGGTCTCAAAAATCAGATAGCCCCTTGCATGTTATTCATTCCATTTTGGCCTGCCATCTCGTTATTTATGTCCGTGTCCTTGCATCCTACGAGGCGACGAACCGGACGGCAGCAAGATCCCAGATTGTGTTTGCAGGATTTCTGGCAGAAAGTGGTGGTTGGGTCGATACTGCCATATAATCGTTACAATTTGTCAAGAGAAAGAGTGGAAAATTGGGAGTAAAATGACATCGCAGGTTACACACTCTATTTGGATGTTCGCTGCATCACTGCATCTGAGGAGGACTCGGCGAGACAAATGGCTGCGACAAAATCCCTCGTTTTTGCAGGGTATCCTGTAGTGAGTAGTTGCAGGGCCGATTTAGCTATATAGGACCTTCTTCCGCGCTAGCTGAAAAGTACGGGTGAGCCGCCTCAAGAGAGGCCCTAAGGATAAAGCGGGTGGGAGTTCACGCACCGTGCTGCAAAGGAAGATTTGTGGAGGAGTTGAACGAGCACCTATATATCTTAGGCATGCCCCGCCCCCCCCCCCCCCCAGGGACTCACTTTGGGGCTAAGCTCCACAATTTCCAGTACTTTGTTTGCCCTACCCTCCTCCCAACCACATTCCTCGGTGGTGGCATCTTGATCGATAGCTAACTCCGGTCCTCATCGCTGTTTTGATGGCATTTTTTGCGGTGGGCAGATTAACCCCTCAGCATCAAGAGAGGCCCCTCTATAAAAGGGTGCATACACTAAATCAGTATGATTTGAACCATCTTCCTCACTTGAACCATGTTGATCCAACCAGGACTCCGGTCTTTGGTGTTGTCTGATCGCATTTGCCCGAATAGGAAGTTCTGATGCCAACTTCTCATTTCATCGGAAGTATGGGAAGAAGTTTAATACATAGTAATCAAATGGGAAGATTGATTTCTCCCTAGCTTAGACACCTGCATAAATTTGATAGGCAGTCATAGTAGGTTGCCATCGGAGCCTGATATTCATGTTCCGTGGCTGTTGAGCAGACCCACCCACAGCCACCGAACGTGAATATCAGGCTCTGATGGCAACCTACTGGGAAAATTGGGTGTAAGGTACGTCAATGTTGATGAATTTGGCTGGACTACCCCCTGATGCTTTCTTTCAGTAAACAGCGGCGAATGGCTGTCCGATAAAATCGGCCTGGGCAACATGATGAGCATAGTTGATGGATATGTAGCAGCGCGCATACTCGTTGTTACTATACATGTGGTTTTTGTTGCCTGTATTTCCTTCCCCCCCTTTTTTGTGCGCGCACTGGAGCAACTGATACCCTACGAACTTCCTAACCGTAAATACGCAGGCTGGTGTTCAGCCTTATTTTTATTGTATGTTTGTTCTGTAGTCAGTTGTAGCAACCTGACTGTCTTTCTATAAGTAACCTAGACCAGTATATATCTGCATTTGCAGAGAATTTTCGATTCAAAATTATTTCTGGCAGCCATATGGAGCTTGTTTTTCTCCTTCAAGCAAGTGTCTTGCGACAAATCTCTTGCAAATCTCTCTATTTTTAACCCATACGTAAACCGGATCAGTGGTTGTCCCGGGCCAACTCGCACCGGATAACGCCCTCGCTCTTTCGTCCTGCTTTCATCGCACTGTCGACCTAAGAGATGGCCCTCCGAGCTGCGGCATTCGCTGTACTCGTTATCTATGCCTGGACATTGGCTGGCGCGATCCAAGCCTTCAGCACCAGTACAAACATCCGGGAGAATTCGACCTTTACGCCGGTGGGAACACTCGAGGTTCTCTCAGAGTCAGCATTCACGACCCTTGCACATCCCGCGTTTCCGGCCTACGGCGTCCGGCTCAAGAAGAGCCAGTTCTGCGATGGGAGTGTGAAGTATGTGGCTCATGCTACATAGTACCCTACCTTGATTTCGGAAGCTGACTGGGGCAGTGCGTACACCGGCTACATCGACATCGAAGCGCGCCATCTTTTTTTCTACTTTTTTGAGAGTAGGAACGACCCCGATACGGATGATGTGATCTTCTGGACGAACGGAGGTCTGCAATCGCCGCCGACAATCAGTTCGGAATATTTCTGAAGCTTAAAATCCTAGGACCTGGGTGCTCGTCTGGAATTGGCTTATTTATGGAGCTCGGTGAGCATTCGTTTTATTTTTGCTGTCCCTTTCTAATTGAGGCACTAAACAGGTCCTTGTAGGGTTCATAACGCGGCGAACGGAACTGTTTTTCATCCCGAATCTTGGAACTCCAATGCCAATATCTTCTTCATCGACCAGCCAATTGGTGTCGGGTTCTCATATGCTGACTACGGAGAATATGTGGTATGCGCTTAGCCCAATTACGATGAAAGCAATTGTGTGACTGTTACAGAGCACAACGGAAGAGGCTGCCCAGGACATCGCAGCATTCGTGGCAATATTCTTTTCGCATTTCAGCAAATTCCAAGGACGGGGTTTCCATATGGCTGGGGAGTCCTACGGTGTATGACCTTTCAACTTCTATCAAGCAGCATTTATCCGACCGTTTGCTGTCAACAGGGGCGATATCTACCTGCCTTCGCAGCTGCCGTCTACGACCAAAATGCATACCTCGTTGAAACTGGCATGCCGCCGATCAATCTCTCGTCCGTGATGATTGGTATTCTTTCGTGCTTCAAAACCTCACCAGCTATTTTACTTACGAGCTGAACGCAGGAAATGGGATGACGGATGTGCCAACCATGATGCAAGGCTGGTATGTGCGCAAAGCTAAGCGCTCGAGCTCGTTCATTCAACCAACACAGGTATGAGATGCAGTGTATGCCAGCATCGATTCCTCCGGTCCAAAACATCCAGTGAGTGATATGACATCCCGCGAGAGTGTCTTCTGAATAGGTAATACAGGACCTGTATTCAAATGAAAGCAAGGGTAGGAGAATCAGTTGGTTGACCTGTTCTTTCTCACCGATATTTCAGCTTCCCCGCTGCATAAAATGGCTCAAAGAATCGTGTCAAGACGTCTTCGATCTCATCAACTGTTCTACGGCTATGGCATTTTGCCAGGCGTCCTTAATGGAGCCCTACGTCGCTTTGGGTGCGTGCAAACCAGGCCCGTGAAACAGCACCATCTTCATCCAACTTCGTCGTCAGGTCTAAACAATTACGATCTTTCAAAAAAATGCGAGGGAAATAACCATTGCTACACCGTCATGGAGTGAGTGTGTTGAGCAACCCCTCAAATCTGTCTCTTACAAACACTGTCCAGAGAGATCCTCAAGTTCCTTAACCGCAAAGACGTGCAGCTCAGCATCGGAGTCGACGTGGCACAATACGAGTCGTGTTCGAGCACCGTGGCTCTCGCGTTCGGGCGCCTGCAGAACGACCTCCTCCACGGCTCCACGGAGTACGTCGCGGCCCTTCTGGAGCGCGACATCCGGGTACTTGTCTACGTCGGCTCGTACGACTGGGTGTGCAACTGGATCGGGAACGAGGCGTGGACGTTAGCGCTGGAATGGAGCGGGCATGCGGAGTTCGCTGCTCAGCCGCTGAGGGAGTGGACCGTCGATGGCGAGCGCGCGGGCACGACGAGGAGTGCGAGGGCGTTCACGTTCGCTACGGTGGATGGTGCTGGGCATATGGTGGGTTCCAACTTACCTGTCGGCCAATTGTATACCTAATGTTTCCAGGTGCCGTATGATAAACCGAAAGAGTCGCTCGAGATGGTTAAGCGATGGATTGCGGGAAAGCATTTGTAGCTTGAGAGTTGCCGAGCCTCTGCGCGTGAGGTGCAAAGGCTGCTCACGTACGGATCGTTTCTTACTTGCGACCTGCTTTTAGGTACTCGTTGTCCCATATGGTATCTTCCCAGCCTCCTTACATTCGACCGTTTGCTCGAGTAAGAACAATGCCGTTTTAGTTCCGCATGGTTGAACATATCACGTGTGGTTTTGGTTCAAGAATAACTGTCTACTTACGAGACGGGAGGGGCAAAGATACAGTGCCGCAGCGGATCGCTGCGGTACTCTGCGGCAAATATTGCACTGCCGCAGAAAATTCAAATTCAAATCACTTTATCAACGGCCATAAGGACTTTAAAGCTCGCAAATCTCGACGATAATTGCCGTTACCTACGCCTGTATACGTTGCCCGTGGTGCTCAGAACCGTGAGGCCCTAATTGACAACTAGGTTATTCTTCAAAAAATCTGGCTTTCGATTCGTTGCTGTGTCAATGAGCTTAGCCATCAGATTTTCCTATGCCTTATTTGGAAACCATTGTTGCCCTCCCTCGAACGCACATTTTGCCCCACATATGAGGATGAAAAATTTCCATCATGTATAGCATGTGCAAACATTATTGCCACAAGATCCAAATTCTGGTCGCCGATATTCCTAGGGAGTGGTGGGTGCGGGGTGGATGCAGTCGGGGCGAGGCTGACAGTGAAAGCGGTGACGGATATCCCTCATGTACTTGACATTTTCTAACCCTTTTGCTCCTGATCCTATTGTTTCTATACATACACTTGCCAATCTATCCGTTTCGACCATCAAATTTTTGCGTGTGAGTCTGCAAGAGAGAATCATTAGTACTTACCTGCGCAAAATCTGCATCCACAATTTAAGCTATCATCCCATCTGCTTGAGGACTTGACCAATACATCTATGAGACTCGAAAACGCAAGGAAGTGTTTTTAAAGATAGCTGAGCCGAACTTATACTTTAGGTAAAAATCGTGAAAGATTGCCATTTCAATGCCAAGACATGCTCACATCGCTCTGAAACCGTGTCAAATGAATTCGTACTGCTGGAAAACGGTAGGGAAACATTTGAAAGACTCTCGTCACATAGTTGGGCTCACCCAGAGACTAAAAATAGGTGAAAAATTGCGGTTGGCGTTGATTGTGAGATGACATGTGATTTTTTTGCCCTGAGAAATTCACCAATGGATTCCCAGATATTTCAAACGGTTAACGACCAAATTCCAGACGAAACGACGAAGAACTCATTGTTAGAGAAAATAAATTCATGCACCAGGTCGGGGAGGGCATATCCCATCAAGTCGAGGTGGCCTCGGATCGCTTACAGGCCCCTAGAATGGTAGGGAACTCTTTTTAAAGCTCATTGTCGCGTCTTTGGACTTAGCAGGAAAAGAAAGCAGGTGTAAAATCGGGAAAAAGGCGTACTTTAAATCAAGGAGTGTTCGTATCGGTCCAAAACCCCGTCCAGTGGATTTGGAAGCTAGCTACAGGTTGACGGTGGTGTATTAGGGGAAGTCAAAGCGGTCAGGAAGGCCGATTCTGATATCGATTCTGAAATCGATTCTGATGTCGATTGTTGGACCAAATTTAGCCGAAAATCGAGAATCGAAATGAGAATCATTACTCCCGAATGCTTCTCTTTCTCCTGACCACCATCATCATTTTCGAAAAAGCCCTGTCCGTCTGCCCCCTTACCTCTGCGCACCCAATAGTGGTGATAGCAAGTCTGGGACTGCTTTCCGACAGTTGCTATTGACAAAATATTTGATACTCGTCGTGGAGTACAGAAAAACGAGAAAACCCAAATATTCATAATTCGCTCCCGCTCATTTCACGCCGCGCGGGTACACCCGAAAGGAGTGACGTCGACGACGTGTGCCCCCGTCTGAATAGTGAACTGCTGAGATATATATTGGACCTTCCTGTGGTGTCGTCGTTAGCTGGTTACCCTAACCCTACTTTTGGCTGAGTCAGTCCTGTCAACAGAGCCTGTCAGTCAGTGGCGGTCCACTACATAGATCAGCTATAAAATTCCCACCCGGAAACAAAATATCGCTTGCCTCTTACCACTCAAAAACCCAAAAATTCCCCACTTTTTTTAGAAAAAATCCTTCTGCTCTCCCAATGTCTACCGCCCCCGAGCCCACTCCCTTGACATCGTTCCCGACCCTCACCAATGTTCCTTCCTTCTCTGTCACGGCAGACATGCCGGCACTCGTTCCGATTCCCATGGCGGCTGCCACGGCACTATCCGCGCTGGTGGATCACGCCAATGCGATCCGTCCACCAGAAATGGCAGCCGGGGCCCACGCTGTACAGCCTGTTCCCTCCTTCATCGACGACGACGATTACGAACCCGCCCTCGAAGACTTCTTCGACCCCCAGCCCACCACCACCAGTAAAGGCAAGGGCAAGGCCGTCGCCCCTCCTGCTTCGCCTTCTGTGGCGGGTCCGTCCAATGACGCCGCGGTCCATCCGTTCCTCAAGCGTATTGACTATGTCCCCGGCCAAAAGCCTACCAAGTATGGCGTGAACGAACACAGGGCGGGCCGCCGTGACCTCGACGCCCTCGCGATCGGCACGGCAGCGCTGAGCGACGACGTCAAGCGAGTCCAAAAAGAGTTGGCACAGGGAATGGAGGGTGCGTTCATTGACACCATCCTCACTCTCCCAGTGCTCACAACGCCTGCAGTGGTTAGCGCGAAACTGACGGGCTTCGCCATCAACAATGCCGAGGTACTGCAAGCCATCCGCACTTCCCCCGCAGCCACCAGCGTGCTCGACACCTCCACCCTCGCTGCTCTTGTCACCGCGAGCAACAAACACTCGGCCAACGTCACCGCCATCGGCGCGGCGATGAACGACCTCGTCAACCGCGTCCACTCCCTCGAAAACACCTCCGCACGTGTCACGGCGCTCGAGGCCACCGCGCAGTCCCAGGCCGGCACAATGCAGGTTCTACTTGCGCGCGTCAGCGCTCAGGAAGCTGCCACAGGCAAACGCACCCTTGAGCACGACGACGACCCCGCTGCTAAGCATCAGCACGTTATGCCCCCGACTTCCTTCGCGTACCAGTACCCCCTCTGCCCCCCCTGCTCCTCAATACGCCTCGCATGCGATGGCCCCCCCGGCCCCCCCTCCCGCTGCTGCACCGGCACCGGTGGCGTACCCCGCGCCCCCCACCCCTCTCCCTAACCCACCCACGGCCGTCGCTCCTGCTCCTGTGGTCGCACCGGCCCCCGGTCGCCAAGTGCAGCTCGGTCCGATGGCATGGAAGGGAAACTTCGGTGCGGCGCCCCGCAACCTTGTCCTCGCCGTTCTCGGCACCAACACCATGCGCGGTGTGCGCTACACGACACGCCGGGGCTCTGACGACCACACTGCCCTCCTCACGTTCGATGCCGACGCAGTCGCAACATGGTTCATCAACGCCTGGAACGACAACACGCGCGTCGGCTACGAGGTCTGCTACGCCAGCTCTTTAAATGTGTAAGGGCAGCTCAGCCCCCCTTCATCCCCCCATCCCTTTTTTCTTCGTACGCACCGACGGCGCCGCCACCTACTTCCCTCCATATCGCTCAAAATAGACCTAGTATGATCTTCCCACTCCCTACTTCCCTCGCGTCGCCCGTGCCCCTTATTATACCTTCTACCCACCCACATAATCCTACTCAGTACATCCGTATTAAAAGCTGGAATATAAATGGTGCCTTTCCTTTAAAAATGAGCTGCCCGATATACCGAAAGGATCTAGAAAGTTATGACATAAATTTATTTCAAGAGACGCATCTGCGACCTCATCAACACGACTCAATTGAGCTACCACTTAATTACAATATCATATCGCGCCCAAGACGCCCCAAGGCATCTTTCGCCAAATCATGGGGTGGTGTCGCCGCCATCATGCGCACAGCGCTTCCCATCAAATATCGTGAAGACCTATCAGGTCCAGACTTCATGGTCCTCCAATTGAATAGGCTTCTGATTTTTGGGGCCTACTTACTTCCAGAGGGTTCGCCGTGGATGGGCAACCTGGATTCTGACCCCTGCAATGCAATACTTGCATCAATTTCTCTGGCTTACATGGCGAATTACGATATTCTGCTAGCTGGTGATTTGAATGCCCGTGTTGCGTCACGAGTGGCCTTCTTGCTTGATCCGGCGCGTCTTTCGAGCGATCACGGACAGATATCCGCAAGGGGACGCTGGCTATTGGAATTGTGTGCAGACTACAAACTCGCACTAATATCTGGTGCAGTCCAATTCGGAAGTGATGGAGCAAAACCCACCTCTTTTCAAGGTTCGCGGGAGACAGTTGTGGACTACGCAATATGCTCCCGCAGTCTCTTCCCGAAAGTGAAAAGTTTCAAAGTGTTGGACCGGATTGATGGATACGATCATGCCGCGCTAGTGATATGTCTGGAAATAGACCTCGAACTGATCCCCACACTTTCCGCAACGCGCAAAAAACGCAAACTGGATGTAGTCCTGCCAGCAATTACTCCTTTAGACAAGCTTTACATCACAACTCTCGAGGCTGGTAAAGACGAGCCTAAAAAACTACTGGCTTTGTATGGCCCTGTGTATTTCAACACAAAAGTCGTTAAAGTCACGGTTCATGGGACATGCACAAATGCCGGAAAAATTTCAGCTGCAGCTGGAGCTGCGACGTACTGGGGTCTCAACTCCGCAGGAAATAAAATGTCGCGCGTCTGGGGCGGTCAAACCGGTCCGAGAGCGGAACTCTTAGCCGTACTGATGGCGGTTCAAGATGCGCCGACGCATAAAAATTTGGAGATTTCCACCCGGTCCGAGTACGCAATTCGCTCAGTCGTATATTACGCAGCACGAAACGACGCGTGTGGGTGGCGCTGCCAGAACGCAGATTTGCTAAAGCCGTTAATCGCCGCAATCAAAGTTCGCCTCTCCCCGCTGCACTTCCGCCACATTGCCAAAACAATGCTGGACAATGGCCACCTAATTCAAGTAAAAACCTTGGCAAATGAGGCTACAAAACTACGCTTGCCCACGCTGCCGCTGACCCCCGTGCCCAGACCGATCCCGTCGCTCTCTACGGCGCAAATTCTATCGGGCATCTCAAAGGTGACAACAGATGTACCTAGTGATGGTGTCAAACCCCAGACTGCCGTTGTACCAACCAGGACAAACTACCCTCTCCCGCATCGTGGCAGAGATAGGCTGGTAGCCATGAGAGAAGATAATCGTCGGAAAATAATGGATCCTCCATCACACGCCGCGTTCTGGGCCGAGGTCAAACGAATGTCTGATCCGAGGCCGGCCCCTATTACAGTCACTGCTTCCAGTCTCCGAGAAGTCTTTGAAAAGCGCCTGAATCCACCAGAAATAATGCCTGATCAATTTGACGCAACACAGCACAAAATAGATTCTATTCTTGCAAGCTTGATTCCCGAAAAAACGGTTGATAATAGCCCAGAGGGATTCTTCTCGGCACCGTGGACTATTGACGACATGGGATATCTCAAAGATCATTTACGAACCCACTCGCTGGACAGCTCACCCGGGGACGACGCTGTCCTCTACACGCAAATTCTTGAGATCCCGAATGAGGACCTTCTCATTTTGTGCAACGAATGCGTCGCGCACTGTGATGGCCCTACAGCTTGGTTTATGACCCCACTGATCGGCATCCTCAAGAGGTTGAAACCGAGTTTTGATCCAGACAGCTACAGGCTCGTTGCTACAGAGAGCTGCACTCTGAAAAGTGCCACACTGCTGATCCTGCGACGCATCTTTGCCTGGGCTGAGTCACGGCAACTTATTCCGGACTGGCAAAATGGATTCCGTCCCGGCTATCGGACTAACAACAACCCCTTTGTACTCCGATGTGTCAAAGAATGGGCTAGAGCACGCGGCCTTACAGTATATGTAGCGTGTGTCGACGCAACAAACGCATTCCCGTCAACAGACCGTTCATCACTGTGGCTAAAATTATACCGACTCGGAATGGGCGGACCAATGTTTGACTGGCTACGAATGGTGTATGACAAGATGCGATATTATGTGCGCCATGGCGACATGCACTCGGAGATCTTCAAAGCTTTGATTGGCCTGCTAACGGGAGATCCCGTATCGCCGATACTCTGGAATCTATTCTTGTCAGACCTATCAATGATGCCCGACATGGATGATGTGTTCCTCGCTGGGGTCCGAATTTCTCTCATGGCCCAGGCAGATGACCTTCTTATTATCTCGCTTTCACCTCGTGGGATGCGTACAAAGCTGTTAACTCTGGAAAAATGGTGTGCCTCAAATTTTATCCTGATCAATTTGATCAAGACAATTATTTTGATCTTTGGGCCATGCCGTTTACCACTCCCAGAGTTCCGTCTGGGAACTGCGCTCCTAAAAGTTAAAGTTAAAGAGAAATATGTTGGCATGAACATGAACACGGAAACCCGTCACATGTTTGCAGATCATTATACTCTAAAGGCAAAAACGGCGCGATATTGCGGGCATAGAATCATGGGTTTAGAAGACATGACAGGAAGGCTTACGCCGAAAGAACTCAAGAATCTATACATGGCCAGAATTGATTGCCATCTGATCCACGGATGCGAAGTCTCCCCGGACAGTGAATCAATCCATGTGAAGAAACTGTGTAAAGTTCAAGTAAGCTTCATCCGCCACATGCTCAACTTGCATTCTCGCTCTATGATAGCGCCTCTATTCACAGAAACTGGATTGGTCCCGCTGCGAGTTCGACGCTTCCAAATTGTCCTCGGCCACTTATGCTACTTCCTGAGCCTAAAAAACACCCACTTTGCCCGAGCCGCACTGAACAGTTCGATTGAACTGGCACTCGAGGGTAAAAAGAGTTGGGCACAGGATGTCATAAAAGCGGCCCAAGGTCTCCCATTCCCTTGCCCCATTTTTGTTCTGAACGCCGCAACTGAGGTTGAATATGTTCAAGATTACTCAAAAATGGTCAGCAATTTACTACAGGAATGGTTACAGGAAGAAATTAACTCGTCAGAGAAGCTCTATCTACTTCACGGACGTCTAGAACCACAAAAGGATGAGGGTCCGGCCCAAATCACTTCTATTATGCGGCATTATTTAAGTATGGTCAGAGTACAGAAGCACCGGGAGGCAATTACCTCCCTGCTGCTCTCTACCCATCTACTTGCCGTGGAAGTATTGCGCTACGTTGACCACGCATACGCTCCCGTGCCCCGGGCGGAACGGCTTTGCAGGATGTGTAAAGACGAGGTGGAAACTCCAGAACATGCACTGATCTCATGCGACATACTTGACACGCTGAATCAATTACGTTCCACGTTTCTCACGAAGCTCTTCTCAGACGCGCCATCCTTGCAACTCCGCATGGCTGATTTGATGAATATTGAATTTGTCAAAGCCATGATCTATAACCGCCCAACCATCGCACTTGTGGCAAAGTATGTATATGATGTCCTTGAACTGTTCTACGCACGCCCCGTGTTTCGTTTGACAGATGCTCTGGTACCGCCTGTTTTTGGTGACTAACTTGCTTCGGTGTGTTGAAGTGGTTCTACAGCGGTTCGTATCGCGAGCTCGGCCATGGAGATACAGTGAAGTCCAGGGACTAGTGTACGCAGTGCCTTTGTACATTAGATACTTCCTGGGCCCGGCGTTCCTGAGCGGGACCGTGCCGTGTAATCCTACCTACCTACCTACCCGCGACGTGCTCGCTTGCAGTCAGCCAAGAAATAGATTTTTGAACAAAGTTACACAAAGGAGTCAAAAGTGACTCCCTAACTCACAAGTGGGCATTGTAAATCTAGGGGCGCCTCAAGCCCATGTCTCTCTGCCGATGTTTGGTCGGGCAAATCATTGAGATTATTGCATGTAGACTCAGTATTGTTTCCGAGAAGTGTCAAGTGTGCGCGGGGTATGAAACAACAACACGCACACTGGCGGTAAAGTGTATAGATTGCAAATGTTGCTACAAAGTGACAGCTGAGAGCAACTGGCGTTGGAGTATGCTCCACGTTAGTGTTCGCGAGAAACTCGAGACTTCACCTGTCCCACAATTGGCTGAGGGCGTATTTTCACATTCTCAGACGACCAATACAGCCGCTGGAGTAACAAAGACACCGCTGACTCAACTCACGTGGGACGAAGCAATGCGAATCTGCCGGATGAGTTAGCTGTAGATGTGGAGAACGGTGGTTAGGATTAACTCGCTAGGTAAAATCGCAGCTAACGACAGGCTTGTCTAGGCTAGAAAAAAGCAGCTGAGACGATGTTGACCAGAGGGTCATGGATAAATAAGGCGACTCACGGGTGGCTAGCTTCGACGTTGAGGGAGGGGATCCGACTGGAATAACGGCTAAGCGTTAATCTGAAAAACAAGAGACGAGGGAGCGAATAGTAAGGTCCATTGTGTCTACCGCCAGCTTGGCAAACTACCTGAGCAACAGGATTCCGGACTGTGTGGAGACGTACGTACCTCAAGTTATACAACGATGGTCCCACATTTCATCTTGCTGATTGAAAACCTGAGGTGGAAATGTCTACGAACCAAATACTGCATGAGCTTTTGTCACTAATCCTGTTGGGCACCGATTAAGTAAAAACGAGACAAACGCGTGGAAAAGACATAGACCGCGGTTGCACTGGCTTGCATAGTGTCAGTGAAAGGTGGTGGTGCACGAAAAAAAGATAACACGAGTGAGTCGGCGTATGAAGAAAAGAAAGCAAAAGTCAGTGTCCCAAGATTTTTGAAAAAAGATATGCGTGACGAACTTTGGAGACACGGGGTCGTGTCAGTTGCGAGGATGATCTCGGGGATTATGGGGAAGCGGCAGAAGGGCCTAGCACCACGCGCAGTCGACGCACTCAGCGCATTGAGCCTGCAGGGGAGGGGATGAGTGGGAAAGACAGCAGAGCCGCAGTGTTATGTCGAGTATATAAATTCAGGGACGGGCGTGGGAAGCGGGACGTCGGCTGTAAATGCGTGTCGACGGCGCGGGTAAGGACAGGGTTAGCAGATACTCCGCGAAAAGAAATCGAGATGACGTACTGTAGTGGTAGCGGCTGTAAACAATAAGCGCGCCGGGGAGCTGGATAAGTGAAACAGCAAATTGAGTTGAAGAGAGAATTAAAAATAGACGGAAGGACGAACTGGTGCGGTGGGGTACACGTGGATGAGGTGAAAATGCATACATCAGAGACACCCCGCAGAAACGGTGCGCTTGAAGCGTTGACCGACGCGAGGGGCAGGGGAGTTCTGACCGCCAGCATCAACACCGGCGCGCGGTGCCGACTAGTACAATAGGATCAGCGTGATTGGATGAAAGTCTCACCCAGGCCGACAATGGCCATTTTAGTCGTGTTGATTATTGAACTGAGCTGCAGAAACGGTTATTTGGCATTTACGAGTGGTAGTAACAATACCGTTTTAAAATATTAATGGCCATGGTTTACATAATCTGTGTCAATTGAGCTGAATGTGAGCCGAACCTAACGTGCCACGGAATTCCCTGGGAGAAGAGGTGGTGCCGCTTAAGGATAGTAAGATGGTGATAGACTGAAATAGTTGGCGACTTGATGCCTAAAGGCGTGAAACGCGGAAGATGTTGCCATGCAAATGTCACATCTAGAAGACATGAAACCGGCCAGAAAATAGACAACAAGTTCCGTTTTATTCAAGATGTGCGGCATTTGCGTGGGCTGTAATAGACTGAACCTCGTAAAGTAACCCCGTAAAGTAGAGTGGTAAAAGAAATTGTGACCTGCACTGATCACAAGAGCTAATCACCGTTCCCCATAGAAAATACCATGCGCGGCACGGCCTGGACTGCAAAATCTCGTCTGGTGCCTGTGGCTGATGGTGTACATGATCTGCCGCTAGCGAGAGCCCGAGGAGTATGAGAACAAACATTTTCAGTACAGTATACACTCACAATGTACGGAATAGCGAGCGGCTGCGAGCGCTGAGGTGTGATGAGTAGTACTTCTGACCTGGTCAATACGCCGCGTTGGGCAACTGTCTGCGAGTTTGAGAGTCGAGAAAGCGGAGGTCGCAGAGTAGCCGCAGCTGTCCTATGGCGCGCTGGCCGAAGCGCGTCCTAAGCGGTGATGAGCTACGCTTCTGTAGGCAATCGCACTATTACTAGTGAGAGCACGATTGCGATGGGAAGTAGACAAGCGAGTACGTACCGAATCGAAAGGGAGAAGCGGTTGTGTCGCGTAGCCGCCATGCACACGCACTCAGGAAATCGGAGCATGTTTAGAATTGATGTCGAACATCGAAAACACGACCTACCTTGTTTGCGGCGCCGCAAACCCTTGGGCTAACGGATAAAGGTCTTGTGGAATAGATGCAAAACGGCGGTTGTGTTGGAAGTAAATATGAGCATCTAACATACATATTCTGCACGTAACTGGGAACGAGGTCGACTGGGAAGCGTCTGAAAGGATTGGATCGCGGGGATGTCGGTTCCTGCAGATGTGAGTCGCCAGCACACAGTGTCTCAAGTCAACGTGGCGCAGTGACGCTGGAAAACAGAAGCCCGTGGCTGCCGCTGACTTGAGATACTCTGCGCGTCGGGTTCAAATACATGCAGGAACTAACAGCACTTGTAAGTTCAGGCGGGGAACAAAAAACACGACCTACCTTGTTTGCGGCACCACATATTCGGAGAGAACTCAGAGAACGAGCGCTCGAGGTCGGTGTGGGATGATTTCAAAAGGCCGGCGCTGCTGGAAATATATCAGAGTCAATAAGATAGATATGGCACGATCACCTGAGTGTCCGTGAAGTACTGCTCGTCCGCGAAGTCGAGTCGATCTTGTAAGAAGAGCTGGCAGGGGCGTCAGTGGGGAGAAGTAGTAGGTCGCGTTCCGCGACCGTTCCAGTCAACAGCTCGTGGTGACTCTGAAACGAGAGCCCCGCGGACACTGCTGCCTTGGACAGCCCGCGCGTGCGCAGTTGGAATGAGAGGGTCAGGGCTGCAAACAAATTACTTTGTCTGAGAAGGAAAAGAGGAATAGATGCGCATGAAACTCACCGGTTCTCGCTGAGTGATCCCCCCAAAAAACGAGTCGGAGCTTTCTTTCCGCTTTGGCGTCGATTCTGGCCGCGAAAATACCAAGAAAGCAGCGACCACCGCGCGCCCGCAGTTAGGAGATGCGGCGGTACTGAGATGGCGAGTAATGGCTGCGCGCATGGGACACGTAAACCAGTCTGGGTTGCAGAGTCAGAGAGGCGACACAGAGATACATGGGGGAGGAACCCGTTCTGATGTGGGGCTGAAGGGAGAGTGAGGCAAGCGGCAGAGGTCGGGATGACGAGGGCGGAGAGGAAGTCGAGCAACAAGCAGCGTAGCAAAGGTTAGACGAACACACGTCGTTTTCGTTCTCGGCATCGAGGATCTGGAGCTCCTCGTAAGTAGCATCCCGCCCATGAAGGTCGTCGTGCTCATCATGGCAGACTGCGACGCGACCGCGTCCGCGTTGGCTCCGTGGTACACCGACCAGCGCGCAGTAGTGGAAAAAGTAGAAGATATTAGAGGAGCCCGCAGTGATTCAGGGATTCAGGGTGCGGTCGTAGGGGTGGACGGTGGATCTTCGTCAAAGGAAAGCAGTGTGCGTCTGCACGTGTTGGCAACGGCATTGATCACTCGGCTACTCAGGTCCCGATGATCCGGGTGAGATGAACGCTTTGACCGGTAAGTATTTGGATTCATGCTTGGGCTTTCGGAGAAATAAACATGAATGACCCGTTTATGAACCTCAGTTCCAGGTACAATTAAAATAAATCATTTCTCACACCAAGTCTTAACGTTGCAATAGGACACAACTTCAAAGTAAGAGACAATGGCACTGAGGACGGAATAAAAGCATGCGTAGAATACACCTTGTGTAGGAAAACTCGTTCGCCGAAGAAGCCAGCAGTTTGATTCCTCAGGAAACTACGTTTTACAAAAGTAAAACTTTGGGTAGCACCATGTTTCCATTTTTGTATTCCGGAAGAATATTAGTATGGTTATATTGGCGAGATATAAGCCGTGATCGAGAATAACACTCACTCACCACTCAGAATCCGTATAAACATAAATAACGGTACTCATTGGCTCTGATTCTTTGCAACGGCGTATCCAATGCACCGTTTGTTTGGGCCCAGACGTGCAAAAAGTTCCGTCCGTAGCTAAGTTACATTCAAATGCTTATGAGCTTTCGTAGAGCATGGGGCTCACCTCAAATCCATTTTTCATAGGAATGGAGTATGTGAGGGCCGGGGTTCTATTCCCAGCGAGGGCGTAGCGCGGTTCCTCCCTTTTTTTGTCTTTCTCCTTACACTCCAAAAACATCGAAAATAGACTGAGGCAAGGTGTGTTGAGATGCTTGCGCACTTTTACGGAGCATGGTGCTCACCTCATATTCATTCATAGAATTTAGAAGAGCATCATCTTTAAATTGAGGCATCAGGTCGGCATATCTCAGCAAGCTGGTCTTTGCCAACCCGGAAAATCGACCACAGGCCGCGTTCGATTCCCCACGATCTCATCGATTTTATTTTTATCTTTTCCCCCACACTACAGAAACATCGAAGAAATAGCGCCAGTCACCCCCACTGGCCCCCCGCACATCATTGCAGAGGAAGGACATGTTGCATCCTGGAGTCGCCCCTAAGGACACCGTCCACAAGACCTAGCCCTAGCCCTAGCCCTAGCCCTGACCCTGAACCCCAGAGGTCTCTCTAATAACCTGGCTGGGGGATCCGCTGTCGTAATTCCGAGAGCAGCCATCAAAACGTCCAGTATAGACCTTGTTTTCGCTATCTGCGCGTCATTTGCGCACGGGCGGTATCGGCAAGCGAGCAAGGGCTCTGGGACTTTCCGAGACACGCGGTAGGTAGGTAGGTAGGTAGGTAGGTAGTATTACACGGCACGGTCCCGCTGAGGAACGCCGGTTCCCAGGGATTATCTAAGTGTACATGCGCCAATATTCACTATTGTCCCTGGACTCCTCCATAGCACCGGAGACGAGCTCACGGACACGCCATGCGGCCGCGGTAGATCTAAGGAACTATAAAGAAGCAAGAAAATGTATCAGCAGAGAATAGTGAGTCCAATTATTTACATTAGGAATTGTTCGCTCGGAACACAGGAATTGCGTACGCGGAATCGCGGTCCGATGTGTCTCACGCCCCTGTCCCCATCTTGAGCGAAGAAAATCAGTTGATTTGGAGTCTATTGAAGTCAAGATGGTTTTCGGCTATGGCCGATGATTTGATGACTCCAAGAACTCGATAGCTCATATCTACCTATGTTAGCTTGTCCATATGCGAGGATTTGTCTCCCGCCGGACGAGACTCATGGGCCGCTTTTTTATTATTGGCTCATAATGGTGTATACTCGAACGTTGTATGCCGTAATCCAAGACGATAATCTCGCCGACGGTTTCAAGACCTTAATTGGTGTGCTAAAAGATGAGTTGGCTTTACCAACCCTGCACAAAATAACTTTTCCCGCATTTTGCAGACACTTTGGGCCTCACTGCTACAAAATTTCTGTCGAAACACTGTACCGAAACCTCGATGTTACTCAACTGCTACTAAACGTCTGGTCAAGTATACTTTCGAGGTTTATAAGGATTTATGCCACGCGCGATGTTTTAAAACCCAGAGTACTGGTTTCATACTAGAATAATGACAACTGTCTCTGATTATCGTGCTCGATTAGGGCCGCAGTCTGTTGCCGTGACAACAACGGCCGTCGATTTGCGGCCCGTGGAGTGGTCGAAAAAAATCCTGACGGGACAACGGCACGGCCATACCGAGTATTGAACAGCGCACGGGTCGGTTGAAATTAATTTGGTGTGTATGAATGTAGGATTGACTCATATACAAGCTATATGTATTTTTGGATGTCTAGGTGTGTTCCACCGCTTCAATATTCACACTACGTCACACTCTACAATGAGAAAGCTGTTTCTTTGCTTACCGAACTAAATTTAAACTCCGCCATCGCTCGTGGCAAATGCCGTGAACCAACCTAAACCTCAAAATATGATATTTGGCGGAGAATAATAGTCACTCCGGGCTAAGATTAGTGTCCCGAAAGTGTACCACAAGGAAAGCTACCCCGTATCAGCATTTCAGAGTGTGGGAAAACTGCAGCCGTTGGACAGCCGCCACAGCCGTGTTTCAACGGGCCGTCGGAGTGGATGTCAAATGCCTGACGGAACGGGTACGGCACCCCGTCAACGGGTGCCGTGGAACCGTGGCAGCGGGCACGGGCGGCAGCCCTATGCTCGATGTCCGAGGCCTAACTACCCTGGGGACTCTCTCGGACCTTCTTCTGACAGCCTCAAGTTTTTTCCTTGTCTTCAGAATAGGAATTCCGAAATGGAGGATAGCTCAGGTGATCAATCGGCGGAAGATTGAGGGTACCCATAGCATATATTCTGATCCAATGTATGTAGTACGGACACCGGCTGGTTCCTGATGGGACTGCGTCGGAATATACCTACCTACCTACCTACCCTAGCCTCCTTATCAGATCCGAATATTTCCTACGACTCTGTGTTGAACATTGATATTCGGGATACACGCCATCGAAATGCTATCCGCGGAGTTGTCTACCATGGTCATAACCACTTCACCGCTAGATTGATAAAAACAGACAGGGTGGTCTAGTTTCATGATGGGATTCTGACATTGCCATTTGACAGGTCCCAACTGTGAGAAAGACAGTGTTACACATGGCCTTCCACAGGGATGTCTAAATACTTGCAATATTGACAGTGAGATCAATTGTATTTATATTATGTTTTAGGTTGCCTTTGAATAAATTAAGTACGAGTTTCATGCCGGGCAAAGCCACGGCCCTTTACCCCAAGTGTTCGAACACGTGCAACGTGATTATGACCACTCAGAGGGGCCTGTGGGGACGAAATAGCGATCTCACGCCTTCTGGCCAGATGGGTTCGCAATATAACCATAGGGGGGATCACCTTCGGACAGGCAGAATGTTCGAATTTACTTCTTTGTTTCTCTTTATGAAATGATGTCCATCTAAAGCTTTTTAAATCCTGCTCCGGGGAAAATCAGCCCAGACTTTTGGATGGGCGCCGAATCCGCGCGGCCATGTGCTCAGAAACAGGCGCTCGTGTGAAATTCAAAAGGATGCAAGGACGCGAAGCGGCCGAGCAGCCGCTTGACAAGTCAAGAATAGCTTAGCCTATATCCAGTTCTGGGATCAACGATGAATCAAGATGAAATCATAAGAACGACCTTTCATCTCATCCACCTATTTGCAATTCAATATTTCTAGTTGGGAAGTATGCTTACGACAGCCCAAAATTTGGTAATTCCCGGTGAAGCATGCGTCAAACGTCAATGCAGGGTCAAAATCCCTTTTCCCCTCCGACTCGACGACGCTGACTGGTTTAATTATTATTTTGACACCCAATTGATGGCTGTCCAGAACTGTCCAACAACTTTAGTCAAGTTATCACTTGAAGCTCGGTCCACAAATTTAGATCCGCCTCTTCGGGCTGGATATAACAACCAACCGATCTGCTTCCGCTGGACATTGATTAAGTTCCCCATATCTCACGTTCAACAACTCTGCTGGCACCATCATGAGTAACGTCGTCGCCACCCTTCCAGACACCCATGAACAAGTTGGTGAGCTCAATAAAAGGTCGTGCTCATCGACGGCCCGTTGAGAGGTTGACTTTGTAGACCGCGATGAACTGGCAAGCGCTAAACTCTGGGCAGCATACATCTCTGAGGCAGAGAAATATGATAAAGCGCTGGTGGAGAGATGGAGGTCCGACATGGACGGCCTCCTTATCTTTGTGAGTGTCACTTGAGCGAGAGGCGAGATTTGATTTACTTCGATCGCCAGGCGGGTCTTTTCTCGGCGAGCTTGACGGCCTTCATCATCGAGAGCTACAAGACGTTGAGCCCGGACCAGGGAGCGATTACGAATGCCCTTTTGGCGCAGATTTCACGCCAGCTGGATCCACATCTGAATGCATCCTCCGCAGATGTTGCGACGTTGAAGGCATTCAGCCCAACATCCTCTTCCCTCGCCTGCAACATCCTCTGGTTCCTCAGTCTGGGACTCAGTCTTTCATGTGCTCTTATTGCGACACTCGTCGAGCAGTGGTCCAGAGATTTTATTCAGAGGACGGAAATGCGTCCCTCCTCCATCATTCGCGCGCGCATATTTTCCTATCTCTATTTCGGAATCAAGCGGTTTGGCATGCACTCAATGGTTGCTTGCATCCCTCTCCTCCTCCATATTTCCCTCCTCCTATTCTTCGCCGGCCTTGTCGCATTTCTCCAGCCCGTCAACACAGTCCTCATGACCACAGCGGCGGTCCTTCTTGGCTTGATGTCGAGCACCTACGCCTACCTGACATTACTCCCCATGTTTTCGTCCGATTCCCCATATCAAACACCTCTCTCGATTGTGGTGTGGGGATTATTTCGACGTTTTTGGACGCAATTTTATATCCCGCTCAAATCCCCATCAGATGAGGAATTCACAGCTGCATCCGGTGTGGCCCACATCCCACACAGATCCACCACAACAATGGTCGAGGTAATGACCCGTGATGCCGTGCGCAAGTCATCCGAAAGGGACGAACGCGATGCACGGGCGATGGTATGGACCGTAAGGTCCTTAACAGACAATGACGACCTCGAACCGGTTTTGGAGGCTCTTCCAGACCTGATTTGGGGACCAAACGAAAGACGACGGGGATACGACGACATGATCAACATGCTTCTAGAGACCCCCGACATCCATCTGGTTTCCCGTACCGAAGACCTCCTCCGCAGCTGCGATAGCGGTCTGCTCCCCCCTGCCCTCGAGACTCACCGCCGCACTATCTGCATCAAGGCCTTGTGGTCTATCGCCTATTTCGTGGCGTCAGATGTTTCAACTCGCCACATATTCCCTGTGTTTGATCATAAAATTCTGGGAGTTCACTTGCAGTTGGACGATACCGCACAGTTCCCATCGGTGAACTCGTACCTGATATCCGCGACCGCTCTTGTTCGATGGTGTGGATTCTGTTCAGTTTCTGCCCTTATCCGGACGCTGAGGCCTGATGGAAACACTATTGTTGACCACGATCTTCGCGTTCGCCTCGAAATGATTCAAACTCGAGCAATCCAGTATGGATTTCCCAAATTCAGTGCCAGTATTGCACGTCTGATTTCAGACGATGGGCCGCTTGATATATCGGTGGTAAATGATGCGTTAACGTCCTTCGGCTACACCGTGTACGATATCCTCGAGGAATACTTGCGACACTCCGCCATGCTCGCAGATAGGCCCTATGAATTCGAGCCTACGTGTGCGATCATTCAGCACATTCGTGATGATGTCCCACCGCCGAATCGACGTGTTCAAGACGACCTGAAGACCACATTTATTTTGATCATCGGCTTGCTGGATAGACACAAAAAGCTTCCAAAGGATTCTGGCGTGCATCATATTGACATTATCGTCGATACTATCCTCCACCTCATTCAAACGAGTGAATACTCGGAATCATTGGACCCTATATTCACGAATGCCTTGGGCTCTTATCTGGTGTCTCGAACGGAAATGTGGGACCACATCTTTTGGCGATGTGATCCGAAATGGCTAGGTACCCTGTTGACAAAAAACCTTGCGCATGGCCCATGGTCCATTGACAAGACGATGCTAATAATTTGGTCTCTATGTGCGCACGGAAGACTAGCCCATTTTTCCGAGGAAACGCTCGCGGCTGTTTCTAGCCCGCCCTACTGTGACTTTTCCACCGCGTTGTATGTCATTCCCGCGCTAAAGTCGCACATTTTAACTGCGGCTGCTGAAAGCCCGCGAAACGACCTCGAAGGCTTGATGGATAAGCTAGGGATCCCCAGTACTCCTTCTACGACGACCACTGAACAATTGGAGGATGGCCATGCTTCGATATTATTTCAGTTCTTGGAACAATACAGCACACTTGTCTATGAGGAATCCAATTCGAAGCAGATGGTCGGCACAGTGCAGTTCTTGGCTCGGTCACGTCCATCGGAGCGTATCTCCCTATCATTGCAAAAACAATTCGCTACCTGGTTCACCAATTTGCTTGAGTCGGGCACGCACCCTGACCTCATCAAAACCCTTGTATCATCGAAAAATCCTGTCCCTCTCAACGCGGAGGCTTTCAATGATCCCATTACGCGGTCAACGATCCGGACAGCCCTGATTAAATATAAGGCGACTGTAACGGGTGTGGACGTTGACTCCTACTCCTTTACCTCTCGAAACGTAATCGACACCCTTCTCATCGAGCTCAATTCAGGTGGGGACTGACTCCTCGATATCTCGGACTGCAACTGACATCGGGCTTAATTCTCCAGCCTCCGGTCAGCATCCTAATGGTTCTGGTAAGCGCATCACTGATATAAACATGGGATGACTTGACACCGGCGTATCAGGTCAACCTTCTACGAGCACCCTCACGGACGTCGGAAAATGATTAATGCGGAATTGTTGTTCGTTGTGGGTAAGCTCACAGGATTCAGCTGTGTCAAGTCTGTACCTAGTGTACCACCTCCTTCCCAGACCCAACAAAAACCCCAAAATCTCCTCTCACTTTGAAGGCAAAGTAAGGGGGGGGGCGGGGGGAAATCTAATATTTTCGTCAACAAGTAAAGGCCAGAGGCAGAAACCTGGCCGTGCAACCTAAGCAATGCATATGTCGGTATGGACTCTAGGAGAGAAAAGTTTGCCCAGTTTGAAACTAGCAAAGTCGTGGTTATTATATGAATAGCCCCAGGTTGGGAATTATGGCCTCTCAAACCGAATTTCACGTGTTGAAGTATGCATCCGCGAGGCACAAACTCTTACTACATAGAACTCGGTGAGAATTAATTCTGACTTAGTTGAGCATATTTGGTAAGGCATGTGTTGCCCACAATTAAAGTATTTCATGAACAGTTAAATAGTGATAACAGTCGTCGTCCGTCGTTCGTCACTTCGTGCAGGTGTTTCCATGTCTCCATATGTAGGTACGATCCGCTCCTCTCGGGACAGATTCTGTTCTTAGCACACATCAATAGAATCTTTCAATCTATGTACCCGTATGAGATTCGTTCGTGAGTTAACCACTGTCTCCGTAGCATCTTCTAATCCTTCAGAAAATGCGCTGCAGAATGGAGAGTGAGCATCTGAAGTCAATCAAGCGCTTTCGGAAGTATCATGGCTTCCTCCCCGGATTTCCCTGCCGATTTACCTCTGAAAATCCTCCGATATTCTCGCTGTCTCCTGTCCCAGTTCTAATACCCTCGACACCCGGTTGGCCGGTGCAGCCACCAAACTGCAGCCTGCCTCACACGGCTACCGTTTGCGTGATTGATTGGTACGCGTTCAGAAAACTCGGAATTTCATCCTCGACAGTTGATACATTAGCCAATCTCACGTACCGCGCCTGCTACGTGCTCGCCTACTTCCGCGGCCCTCGCTCTACCCTGCGCCGCTGCGCCTACCCGTCCACTTCACCACCCACACGATCGGCTGCACCTGCGGCGCGTAGTACAGGTGTTTCGGTGCTCTACACCACCTTCCTCGCTTCCCTGTGGACCACGCGATCATCGGCAGTGCCGGGCGTCTAATATTATCCATTGTCGCCGATCATTCCACGGTGCCTGTCATTCCTCCTTTCTCCGGGCGCTAATTTATCGATTAACACCACAGCGATCTTATTTCCTCCCTCATCTCGTTGTCTTATATCCCGTGCTCATACACCGGTATTCAACGAAATTGACGGTCCATGAAAGCTTTAAATTTCCTTGTTCTACACGCAGATATGTTTCCAATTCTCAAGCTGACATTTGTCTGGCAGCCCGCATTTATCGCTAAGGATGTCAACGTCCTGGTCCAGGGACCGCAGACGGAGGAACAAAACGCCGAGAACAAACGGAGCTTGCGAACTGGGCCAGTGTGGATTATAAAGCACAGACGTGGACCATGGATTGACTGTCGCCCTTCGTTTCCATCTCCAACACCCACTCTCCTTTGCTTTAACCGCTTTCATATGACACCGGAATTCATTCCCGAGCGACCGAAGGATGCCAAGTATCGCACTCTAATCGTGCTTCTTGACGGGACCAGGGACCAGTATGTGATGATCCTATCTCACACTTTGGATCGAACTTAAACACCGCTTTTTGCAGGGAGGACGATGATGTAATTATGTCCAGTTCGTGAAACAGCTAGATTGCTAATAGTACGATTATTGTTTAGGCCACCCATATCGTTCTGTTGAAGAAAATGCTGTGCAAGGCAGACCCTGCGACGCAACTGGTCTACTACCGTGTACGCCAAAGTGTTATATGCCCTGAAAACCGGCTCACTTCCACCTAACCAGGAGGGGATTGGAGCAGATTTAGCGCAAGATTATTTCGGCCTCCTTCGAGATGGGTGGAACAAAGCGATGACTGTATGCCGCCTTCCTATTCTGTAGACAGTACCTTGAACCCATTACAGATGTTCGACCAAGCGGTGGCAACCTCGTTTCAAACCCATATCATTCGTGGGTATTAGTCACCTTGACCTCGTATTACTCATTCATACCTTCTTTAGAGGCGTATACCTGGTTAGCGAAGAACTACCAAGACAATGATAAGATTTGCATCTTCGGCTCTTCTCGCGGCGCTTACTCTGCCAGAGCGTACGCCTACCATTTAATTTTCTCCTCTTTCGCATCCTGATTTTGCATTCTGGCAGGCTGGCGGGCATGCTCAACGCAATGGGCCTCTTGAGAGACTCGGACACTGCTTTCGCCAAGCCAGCATACGGTCTATACGAGGAGTATAACCGTCTTCCTCCTAGCTCTCCACAGAAGGAGAAGAGGGACGAAGCCTGGTCCACTCTCTGGACAAAATGGAAAAATTTCAGGACCGAGCATATGGTCAAGCAGCCGTTCGTCGAGTTCTTGGGCTGCTGGTCCGTGGGATTTATTTTTCCTTTCGGACTTTATTCATCTTCTCTTAGGGACTCTGTCAACTCCGTAGGCTTTATGGACAACATCAAACTCGCCTACACAGCTACCAACGGCATTGTACGCACGTTCAGACACGCCGTCGCGCTCGACGAGCGGAGGGCCAAGTTCAAGCAGAACATGTAGAGCCAGCCCAAGAAGCCTGAGGCCGCTGCAAACGCCCAGCCGAACGTGGACAATGGTCCCGTCACTGATGTTCAGGAGGTCTGGTTCGCCGGCTGCCATTGTGGTACGTCAATATCCCATCTTGCCCACACGCTCTACAATATTGTCTCCTTATTTAGACGTCGGCGGTGGCTCCGTGCTAAACGGCACGCGGCCAAACCTCGCGCACATCCCGCTGCGCTGGATGATCCGCGAGTGTTTCAAGGCGCGTACAGGCATAATCTTCCCCGCCACCGAGATCGCGAAACTCGGGATTGAGCCATCGCATCTCTATCCCGACGTGCGCCCGCGGCCGGTTGTGGACGCGCATACCCAGGGCCGTCAAACCATCCGAGCGATCGAGGCCCCGGGATGGGGATCCTGGGCGATGAGCTTCCTGCCCAGTACGCCCCCGAAGGGCCAAGAGCTCACGCTTCCGAATATGAGCGAGGAGGAGCTCGATGCGCGCGACGCCCTTGCACCGCTGTACAACCAGCTGGTCATCAAGTCCTGGATGTGGCAGACGATGGAATCGTTCCTCACCAAAAAGTCAGCGTACGACCCCGACACGAACACGTTCAAGGACGTCTGGAAAATCCACAACGGCGTTGGGCGCTCGATCCCCTCCGCGGAGCAAACACATGGGGGAAAGATCAGGGTGCACCACACGGTACGAATGAGGATGTGGGGTACGCATGAGAACGGCCCGGATAAGAGTATATCCCGAAGGCTAGGATGAGTTTGGGGGGAGAGTTTGAGAAAAAGACGGCCTTCGACAAGATTAAGGAAGATCTAATTGACTGGGTACGGTAGGCACTCTTTTTGTTCATACATACATCGGGACGTATTTTGTCGAGCGCTTGGTTGCGTATGTAGCGATAGACTAATCTAATCTAATCTTCAAGTTGACGCACTCAGAATATCCAGTACCAAACTTCTACCTCATCTACTATTCAGGCCGACTCCTCTTGCCTTAGCTCACACCTTATTTGAAAATATTAAATCCGCCGTAAACCACCATTGGTGGTTTTGCGCGATAACAAGACATGACCACTTGTTCATTATGTAGGGTCCGGTAAAAGTGACGCGGACTGACGCGCATTGATGCGGCAGTGACGCGCAGTGACGCGGCGTTGACGCGGGGATGGTGGGCACAGACGTGGCATAGATGCGGCGTGGCTGTGTCATTGACTCGGCAGAGACGCGCGGCCTCTAAATCTTTAGCAGATGCCTCCTGTACCCTGAACCAAGTTCCTACAATGTTTTCTAATGCCAATGCATGGTTTGGGGTCATGCAATATTCTTCTAGTCATGATCTTATGTTGAAATTTCCGACTGATTGACCTGACCCCTATGGCGGTAAATTTGCACATTTAATGTTCCGCTACTTTTTTTCCACTTTTTCGAAATTTCCCGCTACTGGGTGACTTCCCGTAAGATAAATATATTCCTACAGATTATTTTGAGGCCGTTTTTGGACATCCCGAGACAGTTGTCAGGACCCCATCGGCCTTGGATCTCGTTGAATAAATGTTCACCCTCGAATAGAATAAAAAACTGGCTGGAGGGTAGCTACCCCCCACCACATATAAACGGTGGTTGAATAACGCTTTCGGCCATTTCCTCCGCCTTTGCTCCGTGCCGCCGCCTAAATGGGGTGCCCGTCCGTTGCCATCAAGTCCCGGTCATCAACTTGTCTTGCTACCAGATGTTCTCTACTCTAACCCTGCCCAGGCCCACGCTGCCGCTCCCGAGCAATGTGACGCTGATCGCGGCCATAAGGCACGAACACCGTGACGTTTCATGCGCCCAGCGCGCCCGTCTCATCAAGCCGCGTCGCACTAGAAGCCTAGCACGAACATGCACATCAGCACGAACTGTGCGAGGCCGGAGGTGACGCCCCACACGGCGACGAGCACAGACGAATTTCCGGTATGTGATGCTATTCCTCATTCTGAGGCTTTGAAACCCCTGCTAATGAATGTGGTAGTACCGGCTCATCCATGTGCTGACCTGCAAGCCCCACGACGCGTGACACGGCGGACACACCTCAAAAACCCGATCTACAACCTATTCGGGTCCCCGACACAACTTCGGCGCGAGGATTCAGCCCTTGGGGTCCCTCCGCTTCCCTCCAGAGCCCTTCATCCACCTGACTTGGACGCGACGACACATAGAAGGCTGTATGACAGACCGAGTCCTTCCTTCCCTCATCCCCGCGATGTCGCGCCAACTTGGCACAGCGCGCATGCCGTTGCATGGCGCACAATCTGGCATAGAGTGCGGTGTGAGAAATCTCGCGCACCAGTGGCCCCGCATTCCGCGCTCGGTCGCTCTGCCGAACAACATCTTCGCAAGAGAGAGTCCGCACCACTCGTCCAGCCGCACACCCATGCACGCCGGCAGCGGAAGACGCCTTCGTTCGTAGTTTGAGCGCTCCGGTAGCACTGTGTGTTGCTCCCAAGCCACACCTGCGGTTCGTCGAGGGGCAGCATGCGCACGCGGGAGAAGATCATCCGACTCCGTAAGGGCGCGAGCCGATGCGCCTCCCGGCCTAGCGTGCCGACTGCATCGTGTCGCCGCGTTGGCGACTGCGCTCACGACTTTACGCCAACGCAACGCCCGCCTGCGATACTTTTGTAAGTATGTAACGTGTGGAAATGAATCCAAAAAACTTTTGTATGAGATCTCGTTCTAGTGAGGAGAGATTATATTCAACCAGATTCCTCTTTCTATGACATTACGTGCATGTGCTGAAGGTGCATGTCGCGGTCCATTCTGGTGTGATGTGTCGAAGATCTTGTCGAGACGCACTGTTTGCATGTTGTTTGTGGCAAACAGATATTCAAAAGAATTTTAAAATTCTCATAAACGTTCTTACGGGAAACCAATAAACATAGATTTTCAGTATACCTGTTAGGTCCCATCATTGGCACCCCTCCGATCGCTTTGTGGATTAAATTTATCCTATGGGACGTCACCCACTATTCGAGTTTCGAGCTTATTCCCCGCTACTTTGAAATTTCAAAAAGTTCAAAAAAAAGTGTTGCGAAAGTCGCAAATCCCGCTACTTTCTTGGAACCCGCGCTACTATTTTTAGTTGAGTCCGAATTTTTTGCTTGAGCAACATCCCGCTACTTTGAGGTCAAATTTTTTTCGCCCACTACATTTCCACAACTAATCAAACATTATCCCTGTTCACCGCATCTCTATCTCTGATGTGCTTGCTCTTCAACGGGACTAGTATTATTCCGCCCTCCAGCTCAGCTCTCATTATGAGAAAATCACCCCCTGCAAAAAAAGTAAATTCTAATTCAATTAAACCAAATCTCCTCCCGCATCGTTAAATCTGCTCCCGTATCGTTTAAATCTGCTCCCGCAACGATGCGGGAGCAGCATAGCCACCAAAAAAAAAACCTTTCAAAATTTCAAACCCCTAGTAGGTTGCCGTCGGAGCCTGATATTCACGTTCCGTGGCTGTGCTCAAGGCCTGGCCCTCCAGCCGAGCCACCTTCATTGTGAGAGTATTTAATTTGGCAGCACTGTCGTGCCGCAAGCTCAAGTCTATGCTGTAAATAGTACTCATTCAGCCAATCGTCCGAACCTCCGAAAACAAACGAGCCACGACGATAAAGAGAGAAGTGTAAGATATTTAACGGCAAACCCTTCCATAATGTAAAAATATTTGTTATATATATATATATAGTGTACGGGCGTCGTCGCCCTCATCTGTTTGCATAACTACTGTCCTGTGGAGCACATAGGGCAAACGTTCTCTCTGGCCCCTACCCGGAGTGAATGTCTGATCAATATTCAGCCATCAAACCAGTCTTCATAAAATGATTTACGTTGAAGCTCCCTGTTTGCTGCACATCGGAGAATGGTTCGATCCTCGCTGGGACGGAAATCATGAGAGCATTTACAGCAAAAACCCATCCGTGTCACCTACAAGAACAAGTAAAAACAAACATCATCATTCGCTCCATATTTCCTCATTTCACCATCCCTTCTCTGTGTGCTTGACAAAAACCAGCGTCGTCCTCGGCACCGCGGTTGCATTGCGGGCAATCGCTTCAAGTGCCGCCCCGCCTTCTGTCCTTTTATAAACTACCATGCCACCGCTCACTGCCCCCAACGCAATGAGATACTCCTCCCCCGTGTCGCCAGGGCCAATCTCCATCCCGCGAATCTGCTTGAGGCCGGTGTACACCTGCCTCACGAGCCTCAGGTCCTGTGGGTCAAAGATTGCTATCGTATCTCCGCGTGGGTCCTGTGTCCCGGTCACGAACCGGTTCGAGGCGTACACGTACGAGCGAGGGAAGCGCCGCGTGGGCTGGGGAAGGAGGATCTCCGCGGCGGCAAAGATGGCGTCCGCGGGGCGGTCGGCGGGGAGGGTGCTGACATTAGAGAGGATAGGCGAGGTGCCGTTCGGGTAAGGAGGGACGGCTTGTTTTGTAGCAGTATTTGAACGCTCATGTAAGAGGTAGATAAAATTGTCTATGGAGTACTCAGTTAGATTCTTGAGAAAAATCGAGGAGTGGCGCACCGAGGATGGCCATGTGCCGTGGGCCTGATCCAAGAGGTTGTTCTATTTGCCCATGGATGCTAAAGTTTCCAGGTGCGCCGGTCCTGCCGATGCGCCAAATTTTTGACCCACCCTAATTGCCAGTATGCAGAAGAATATTGAGAACTAATCGCTCGTTCATGATCATGCAGAAAACGTACCAAATCAGGGACAAAAACCTCCCGTCCGTACTCAAGGGCCATATGTGGGTTCGACATACCAGTGATACCGCCCACCGGAGGTGGGAAGGTCAACAGCACAGAAGTGGAGTTGTCGAACTTGGATCCACCATAAGTAGTGGGAATCACTTCGCCACTGCCCGCTCCGTACTTGTGTGGAGTGAGTGAGCCTATTTGAACCACTACCGAGGCTAGACTCACATTCATAATTGCAACCTGACCAGTGGAGAGCGCCCCGCAAAACGCTGGCCCATTCCCGCCGGAGCTTACCTCGTCGAGAAGGCTAAGTCCACCGTCTGCTGAAGTCGCATAGGATTGTAGGGCTCCCAGCGGCCCAACCTCGTTCACCGCGCTGTTTGCCACAAGTATTATGTTTCTTAGACAACTAATTCGGGAAGGACGTACTATATGAGGTTTGGATTGTGTGGGTGCTGTGTGAGCCAGGACAAGTTTTGCGACGTTGGGATGGTGTTCAGGTAGGTCAACGAAGCCGTTTGGGTGTCAAAAAGGTATGACACGACAAAGGATGCTGGATATGTGTGAATCCTGTTAATGACTGGATGCTAATAGCTGTGGACGGCTGCGCACTGTAACCCCCAGTGTATAAGGTGAACTTGACCATTGATTACAATGTTTGAAACAAAGCCTCAAGAGCGGAGCTTTCGAGGGGGAACCAAGTTAAGTATATGTATGATTACATCAGCAATGGACCGTGCTATCAGCGTTGGACAAATGGTCATAGAGCGGAGACTCGGAGTTTACGTTCTCCACAATTAATCTAGATCTGTTGGGAATGCTGCTATCCATCATGAATCATGTCACATCGCGCTTCGAATCCATTGCCCCGAATCCTCTTGGTAGTTTACTGAGAGAAACTGGTTGTATCTGGCACGGAGTGTCAAGTCAGCATTAATTGTCAGTGCCACACCGAAAACTGAAAGTACCGTGAGGTATCGAGTTTCGTACCAGCCTATGTGCGACGTATTGCTGTACCTATTGATGAGTATGGCTTGTCCCTGAATGGAAGCTCACGGAGTTGATGGCCTGTGATGGCATTGACAGTGTTCGCCCTTAAGGCCTTAAATTGACTTTTGAAATCTCTTAAGGCTTATTAAGGTATTAAGGCTTAATTATAAGGAGGTATTTAAGGCCTTAAATTCATTTTTTCTCCGCCAGTGTTCTAGCTTCTATTACATCTAAATTTTTCTGGGATGCATGGTTCACAAGATATGGAGAATATAAGTCAAGCACATAATCACGTTATAATCGGCTATTAGTACTATTTCTACGTTTGTTAGCTTCATCCGCACCAGGAGTTCTGGTTCCAGCGAATGGTGAAAGATCAAGCCAATACCTATCTCGATATTCAGACGACGAATTCGAAGCAAGAATGTAACAGGGCAGATGTCGCGGTGACCCTGGTGCATAGTGGAATCTCTTTATGAGCTTTCGTATATCTAACGGGTATTCTTAGCTTGCAAAACAGGCCCCATGCTTTCCGAAATTCGAGGGCCCGCTCATTCGATGATGGGGTCGTTCGATGATGGGGTCGTATCCCATTAACATTCAAGCACGGCGTAAAAAGGACGAGAAGGCTGAGGCAGGGGTAGATGGGAGGTCAGCTGTGGTGGATGAGGAAGAAGCCGGCGATGTGGACGCTGAGATCTCGAATAACGGCGACGAGGACGAAGAAGACGCTGCGCAGGGGCCCGCCAAGACAGATGATGAAGACGATTCTGAAGAAGTTGAGGACGACGGTGAGATTTCAAACAACGATTATGTGGATGAAAAAGAGCCCGTGAATCCTATCTCTCTGATCCGGGAAAGCGGGCCCGCTTTCCACCCCGACCAGTATAAGGAAGTCCCTCAGGGTTGTTTCGAACCCAGCTTTCTTATTTAGCACCCTCAAGGCCTTAAATAACCAAAAACCGTCTGGTCTGCGAATGAGTGAACCAGCATCTCTGTATCCAGTATCCTGCCGATATTTTCGCAGAAAGTGAATGTATCCACCAGATCACTGCAAGTCAAGATATCCACTGTTAGTGTTGCTATTTCCTGCCGACGTTTTCGCAGAAAGTGAATGTATCCACTGAGTGTGAGCATATTGATACCGTGTTGGATGGGTCAATGGGACAGACAATTAATTAATTGGACCACAATTCTTTAAGGTCCATTTCAAGGATTTATACTAGTAATACTCACATATAACTGTAGCTATAGATATAATTCCCCAGACGGGGGTCCCCATTTGGTCGAGGTCGGCCAAGCCTAGGGACACCCCCTAGAGCACGCCCGGAAAATTCGGGAGATCATCTTTGATTGTCGCCCGACACCATTTGGCTTTGTTTTGGGCCTGCTATGGCCAAACCCGCCCAAAAGCCCGGGGAGGGTTCGTTATATGGCCAAAAATCCCGGGGACACCCCCGTAGGAAAATCAGGGGGTTGGTTCGGATCAGTTTCTTCCTTTGGACCTAGCGATTTGATCAAGGATCCGCGGAGCAGTGGCGCTTTCTTTTATTCAGTATATGGTGCAGCGCCATCGTAGGTTGCCGTCGGCACCTGATATTCATGGCTGTTGAGCACAGCCCCCCACAGCCATGGAACGTGAATATCAGGCTCCGACAGCAACCTACTAGGAAGGTAGTATCAGTGATCAGAGTCTCTTTTCTCTACAATATAATCCAACCGACTCGGGGGCCGCTAATTCCGAACATGAGCATTATGGCACACTGTCAACATTCTGTGACTTACAAATTAGGACAGGGACTAGGACCATCCAAATGAAGTGTTCGGAATAATATCACTCCGGGCCCAGAGCAGTGGGCGACGTCGGCTTGTCCCTTTAGCCGATGGTGTCAAACAACAAACCACCACGAGCAAGTGATTGTTCCTCGCATTGACGTGCGCGTAACTTAGCCATCAATAGCTCAAATGCTATAAAGACGAGTAGCTGAAGTGGGCCTCATCTCATCAAGCCTCACGTTAAAAACATCCACTCATCTCAATATTCAACATAGCCACCAAAAGCTGCTACATGCTTGTTATGCCCTCACCCTACGGCGATAACCGTCTGCGTGTATGCAGACGGATTCTTTATGTCTAATCAGAAATGCTGATTGTCCGCCGGTAGCATCACGGTGACGATATCTTCTACGTCAAGTTCGGAGACGGTGGGGTGCGGGATGCGTATAACACCCACAATCCTTGCTTCGGGTCAGTTTTATCACAACTGAGCTTTAACATGCATAAGAAGTGATTGAAGGTATTATGTCATATTAGATCGGGTCAGAACGATCATGCAAGCACCGTCAAGCAAACTGCTGTTAACTACCAGGGCAATTCCTTGCAATGTTATCAAGGCAAAGTTCTTGAGTGGACTTTTCTTAAGATGGTGCAACCGGATGAAAGTATGAATCTCCCTCTCCAAAACGTCGAGATCTAGCTTATCTTTATCTTTACAGACAACGAATGGCATCGGATTAAACCTGGTCCCGGCCAGACCTACGACCAGCTCCGCACAAATCTTCAGACGCTGATGACTACCTTCAAAAACATAAGATAGGTCAACGCCAACGCAGCATATACGGCATGGGATAACCTGGCACTTGATGTATTCCTGAGACACAATGTGGTCGACTGAGGAAGACACGACTGGATATTTGGACATTCTGTATGAGCTCAATGAGAGGGCTGACTGACACCTGATTTAGATTCTCATTATGCGAAATTTTCGACTTCCATGCCCAAGACACCATCCAATTTTGGTGAAACGAAAATGCACCGCATGATGTATGGGTGGTTGAGTGATTGAGTAATATATCCCTGAATTTAGAATGAAGACAGGGAAGTGAACCGAGCTCCCGCCAAGACCCTCCGCAATGCCAGCAATCCACGGTGATCGAGAAATACGGAACGCACGTGAAGGCAAGCGTGGGCCGCGTACCATGTTTAGGATAATGGTGTTCTGAGGTGACAATGAAAGCGATGCGGCCGCGGAAGAGCGGAGGCGCCAACTTTGATCATCGGAAGCTGTCAGTGATGATGAGCCGCTGTTGGCTCTGTTCCTGGAATTCACACACAAAAATTAACCTCTCGTCGACTAACTTCACCTATATAGTAACCTACAAGTAGATTCATAACTCTACTATGCGGTGTATTTAACATTCTACCGCAGCGGCAATGCACTTCGCATTAAAACGGACGCCACTGCGACGGGTTCGACTGTTTCCAATGTTGTTTACATGTGCAACAGAGCCATCGGCACCACGGGCTTCGGAGTGCTTATTGACCAGGTACTTCTTGCGCTCGCTCGAAGTCGTGTCTCATTTTTTGCAGTCTTACCTGACTGTTCTGGGCACGCCCGGAACAGGCGTCGTGATCAGCGGCATTACTTTTACCGGCACCAACACCATTGCCGTCGGTAGTACCGGGCATCGGGTGGAGGTAAACTGTGGAAGCACGAGTTCTTGCATTGGTACTTGGGTAGGTATAATTAACTGCTTGTCCGGTGGTTTCTGTTGGCTTATCAAGGCAGAACTTTGCTGGATTAACAGTTACAGGGGGGACGGGTTCTACTGTGAAGAACGCACCTGTGACGGGAGGATCTTTCTAAACCGATGCTGTATTATTTTTTCTGAATATAGGTATAATGCTCCCAGATTTTGGAGCCGACAAAACTAGGATTCCAATACAAGGTTGTCCCAAAAGTTGGATTCCAATACAAAAGTTGGATTCCAATACAAAAGCTGGATTCCGCCTCTTTAGCATTTTTTGTGGCTTGAAGAAATCCCTGGATTCCCTCTAAAAGCTGGGTTCAGAGCATTTTAGCGGAAACGGCCATTAAAGATGGACTGCAGAAATTCCTGGATTCTCTCTAAAAGCTGAATTCCGAGATTTGATACGATTCTATTCAAAATCCGCTGCAGAACTCTGGACAAATTCTTTCTTGCTGCGCTCGAATAATACATGGTCCATTAAATCAACAGAGCTTCCATTTTTATATCGGAGATCGGACTGGATTCCTTCAACAAGCCTCTTTCGCTGCCTCTTGCGAGCGTGCGGTACGAGTATTTTTTTCTTATATGTAGTGCGGCACTACCGCATTTTCCCGTATAAATGTCCTCTGCGAGGTTGTGAGCATGAATAAAGGAACTTTTTCCCTAGTAGGTTGCCGTCGGAGCCTGATATTCACGTTCTGTGGTGGTTGAGCTCAGCCAGCCAGAGCAACCGGTGGCTGGATCAGCCACGGAACATGAATATCAGGCTCCAACGGCAACCTACTAGGTAATACCTTCCCAAATGACCCCAAGTATCCAAGCCATCCGAACCGGGAGTCATCAATTTGCGCACTGCAAAAAAGCCACCTGATGGCTCTGATGGCTTTTGCGCAAAGTCGCTATTTTCTATTATATCGGAGTAAGAAGGATGAAGGACCGCCCGGCTTGTAACAACGCACCTGTACTGCCTCCAGGATCGGTATCACGGGCCCCAGAGCGCCTTTGAGGTACGGGAACGGAAGGAGTTCTGTAGCCGCTACAATGGTCTTGGATGCCAGGATCAAAGTTGCGAGCCGGTCAGGAGGAATCCCTGCGGATGGGCGGGAGTCTATCGCTGTAGGTGGCTTCGACATGCTGGTAGTCGTCAGGGAACGAGGCGATCGCTGATGTAAGCTGTGCAATGCTTCCAGAACGGCATTGACCAAGCGCATTTTGGCCGTAGACTCAGTGCCGGATACGTGTTCTCCATTCAGGTTGTAGAGTTGTAACATCGAAGATGTGCTTGTTTTCACAGTGATGACAGTCACACATGGCCGCAAGGCACAAAAAAATCTATAGCAGCTCTGTTTAAACGACTGTTTAATCTAAACAGGTTTAGCCCACACCCCGCGGGCCAGCGCTCATTAAGTAGTTTTAAATGACCAAAAAGCATTCTTTACCTTGGTTCGAACTTGAGTCTACCTCATGAGTGACCTGCTCCCCGCCTACGAATTCTTGGCCCGTATTCCATTTTGCACTGCGAGTCGTCGGAAGTGACTAAGCTCAATTAATAAGTGTCTAACCCGCGTAGTAATTCATGAGAAACTCAATTTTGAGTATGAATCATGTAAGCCTCAGTCCACATCGAGACTAGTCATCACCCTTGACTGAGTTCGATATGTATGGCGTGCCTGTTCAATTTGAGCCCAACCTTACTACAAGAATTTAGGAATGGCCTCGTCGTGCACTGACTCGTAGACTTTCATTTCTTGCGGTCAGTGAGAGCCTCCATTATGTCTGGAGCTGATATTCGAATGAAAGGTCGCACGCGAAATCAATTGAACCGCAGAAATAGAAATGTTTTGGAGACTCCGCGGGCTCCATGAATGGTTCGCGTTCGAATGATTGGACTCCCGTCTGCCTAGTTTATCTCAGCTTTGGAGAGGTTGTAATACTTTTTCAACCCGTGAAAGACCGTCCAGCTACTCCTTCCTTGACACTTTTAAATCGTGCATCGCCAATATCTGCTTTTATTTGCCTTTTCATTCATGTTCAGATCAAGCCCACTCGGCCAGCGATGAGGTATTAATTCGACCGATATGAATACAGTACGAGTAATAACACACGCGTCGTACTGCGCAATGCACGCAGTCCGCCAGACGCATTCCTTCAGATCGTTGCCTTCCTCGTCCTGGTTTGCCTGCTTGCTGAGACATTATTTCAGAGCTTTCATAGTAGGCGTAAACTCACGGTATTGCTAGCATAAGTTTTTTTTGGATTGGAGTCGTTCAATTGCAGTACGGTGGTTGCGAAGTACATGTAGCTTCCCTCGTTCACGTTCGCATGTGCACGTACCGATTTTATTTAATCTTTAAATCCAGATACTCAGTGAGCGATTCCAGTTTAAATCCGTAAGACGGCTCGATTCCCCGCGGGGAAGATTCATTTGTTCTCTACCGCATCGATTTATTTCATCTTATCAACGAGGTGCGAAAGGACTCGCTGGCGGAGTCGTCGACGTGCCAACCCGAGTCTGATATTTGTGTGAACATCCAGATTTCATTTGCTTTGCCTTTTGTTTTGCCTTTTATGAGTCGGTGCACAAATTGCAATTCGGTTCGGCGCGATATATAAAACACGCACCGCGCCTCGAGTCGACGCTAATATGAAACAGTCGCCAGAAGCTCCGAGACCCGCGTGCGCTTGAGCAGAATCGCCACGGCACGCACCTCCACGACTGAATAAATGAATAAATATAAATAAAGTCTGTATTTTTTTTTAGACGGAGGAAATCGAACGGAGTGCAATCTGCAAATAGTTAAAGATGAAGCACCTGCATAGGATGAGACTCCACCCTCCGGAGGAGTATTTTATGTTCCTCTTCCTACGCTTGGACAAGACATGAATGAGAGCAGGATATCGCTAGAAAAATAAGTAACCATGATATTTCAGACAGATGCGTGAGGATTTGCAACCCACGTACCGTCCGTCTCGAACCTAGAAACTAGCACAAAGCTGAAGAAACACGCAGAGTGAATCGAGAAACACGGCACATCCCTCCGTGCCCTCGTACATCGCATGCTATCATAAGTATTTCATCTCCGCCCAGAACTTAATCCTGCTTGCCATGTTGAAGAACCGCGCACCCCGGCTCGTGGCGACCTTGCTCGAACGGCGTGAGCTGGTACGAGGCGTCGGCGGCGGTAAATGGTGGAGGAGCCTGTGTTAGTGCATTAATAAATGGGAGAGGGAGGCGAGGAGGCGATATAAAAAGAGTAATAAATCATGCGTGGGTGAGATTGTTATATGGAGAAGGTTGAAAGGGAGAGGTCGGGTGGATTATACACGCGATGGAGGTTGGGAAGGCCGAAGCGAAACTAAGAAGGTGTAGACTGAAGGGCCGAAGCGCAAAGGGTGTAATGTGTGGAGACGAGAACAAATGGGATGCGGGGATGGCGAGGACGGGGATGGATGGCATGGAGGGTGAGAGGTGGATATGAAGGGGGGGAGCGTGCGGACGGGAGGGGGAGAGAAAGCGCAACGGGTGGGGAAGAGCCGAGATGATATGAAAGGAGGAGTGGTATCAGTGTGGGGCGCGGACGAGGGCAATGAGAGCGGGTGTGAGGGAGGCGGGAAGATGAAGGGGTTAGGAATGAGGACGACGGAAAGGGAGAGCCGCGAGGCGCGACGGAGAAGAAAGTATGCAGGGTGCGGCGGGGAGGGGAGGGGAGGGGAGAGCGCAGCGGAGCACGGATGAGGCGATAGAAAAAGCAATGGGGAGGTGATAGGGAATGAGTGAGCGCATGAAAAGGCGACGCTATAACTGATAGTATCAAAGAAGGAATAATGTAGAGAGTAAAGGAGCTACGCACCTGCATGTCCGTGAAGGGGATGAGGTGGATGAACGCGTAGGCGTATCCGGGGGGAACATGAAGCTTTCCACTGCGCGGGTAGGTTGCCGAGCCTCGGAGGCACGCCGACAATGGATGCGTCGTGCTTTGCAAGTTCGTCGAGCACGATGACAGGCAGCGTGGGGCACAGAAGGAGAGTAATGCGCGCGCCCAGTAGGGAGAGGACAGTAGGGAGAGTGGAGGTGGAGGCCGAAGCAGATCAGGGAAGTGAATAGATACATATGGCGGCGCTATGGCTATGTGTCGAACGGCAGTGAGGCCTGAAGTGGGGGTATGAGAATGACGGAAAGGGAGCAGCGCAAGGGAGACAGGCGGAGAACTGAGAACGCATGGTGGAGATGGAGAGTAGGGAGATGGGAGAGCGGAGGTGGTAGAAAAAGGGCGGTAAGGAGGAGTGGGCGAGAAATAAGGGAATGCGCGCCGTGGCGGGTTGAGCGTCGCGAGGATGGTACTCGCCTGCCCTCCAGAGGGGAGCAATAACTCACCTCGCAAACGCGCGCGCATTCTTGCCCGACGTCGAGTTGCAGAGCTTTGCGGTGAAGTTGCCGAACCTCGTTTGGGCGCCGATTGTGAACGGGTCTGTGATAACGGGGAACGCGGCGTACATGCAGTCGGGTAGCGTCTCCACGACCTGCCACATCGTTGCGCTGGCCCGCCCGTTTTGACAACTCCGGTCGCAGTGCACCAGGAATATTCCAAGAGGGCCAGCTTGCGAGAGTGCGGTCGACGACGGACTAGAGAGATTAGAGCCGGCCTGGTCAGCTAGGCTTGAGCGAGAAACATCCAGCAGATGGGAGTTGCGGCGAAGAAGAGTGATGTGACGAACCAATCACGCCCCGGAAACTGCCGGCGCTGCTTGATGCTTGACCACCATGTCCTCGCACTCTCTATGGCTCTCTCTTCATGGCCAGTTCATTGGATCCACAGCTCCTTTCTCTGGATATGACCCAGTTTTCCAATGGCTTCCTCTCCGAGTCGGTGCTTTTCACCCCTCGCCGCTGGCCCATTTCACCTCTCCTTCGAGGCGTCGGTATCTATCTACACGCTCATCTGTTCTAGACATACAGCATGCAACTCTGATGTGAACTCGAGTGTCTGTTTCGAATCGCGTCCACCTCGATCCTCCGCTATCTGCCCATATCTTAATTTGCCTCTATCATGCATTGCGAGTCGGATGGGCTCCTTTTTCACTCAGTGGTGATCCACGGGGCCGATTCTCGATGAAACCAAGTAAGTAAATACATCCCGGCGACAGAATAGGGCATCAAATATCTATTTGATATTCTCCACGGTGGCTATTTGCAGTCCTCTACCGGGTGGTACAGCGCGACGACGATTCCCCGCCTCCGAAGTACGAACTCGTTGCGCACCGTCCTCTTCCAAATATTTGTCGCTCTTGGCTGCGTACCACACGATCTAATCGGAATATGCAGGTTCAACGTATTCTTCTTCATCACCAGCGGCATTTCGATATCTCGAGGACATGTACTGACTCATCTATCGGACGCGACGACTGTAATCTCTTCAACCATCGGCATTTTCTGGATGCTGCAGCTACAGGGGGTTCGCCTCCCCGCGGCCGGGTTCTCGGATTCGAGCGATTCCTTGCCTTCCTTTTGTGTCTGATGTGTGCGTCTCGTCAGTATTTCTTTTCACTCTGTGCCAGCACAAACTGATTTATGGATTGTGCAGGTTCACCCGTATACCATCACTCATTATCTTGTTCGAGTGAACCCGGCGTCTCTCCCCATAGGGCCCGGGACCTTTTAAACGCGGGCACTATAAAGCTATCGTGCCTGGGTCCTCTACTTTCTCTCGTCTTCTGGATGTTACAAGCTTCGTATTTGGCGCTCCCCGCGCCGCTCCTTTTGTCGCAAACTCCCCACGTCACACCAAGTCGCTGTTTTGCCTCTTCCTTCCTTCCCCCTTGCTTGTGCCGGTCCGCGATTCATCTTTTGGCCTGGCTCTCGGTCGTCATCTGGCATCATTCGCGGTAGCCTCAAATTACAAGACACGTCGTCTAACATTTTGTCGCACCGAAAGCAGGCTGCACACTCGAGTTGGGGTCCCCATCCGCCTTCCGCCGGCTCCGGCTCGCTTTCTTGTCCACAATTTAACGGTTGGCCCAGGGAAGGACGCGTTTCTGAGGCTTTATGTCTTCTTTGCCGACGCCCGCCTATCTATCCTTCAAGTCAAACCTTGTCTCCAGTTTCCCCAGCCCACACATCACCGTACTTCAACTGGCGATCCATCAATGAGCGCGCGTCCAGCGAGCTCCATGGAGCTCGGCATAATGCAAATCGCCTCCACCTTTCACAATCTGTTCCAAGTACCCGCATTTTCTTTGGCGGGATGAATCGGATAAACCGACTCCGCAAGTCCTCGGTAGCTCTTTAATTTAAAGTGAACAGGAAGTACATATCATCTTTCGAAAATTAGAGGCCACCTTCCGGGGGCAAAGAGAAAGTGCCGCAGCATGTGCCGCAGCCAGTGGCTGCGGCAACCTGCGGCAATTATGTTGCACTGCCGCAGAAATCAAAAAGTAAAACTGCGTCAACGACGTGAGGGCTTCAAATTCTTGCCCATATTGGTCTTTAAACACCCATGTATATGTCCCCTGCACTGTTCAATTCCTTAGGGGTTGATACGGCAACTTGGTTGCGGCAACCTGCGGCAACCAAACAAATACAACGTGAGTGGCTGCGGCACTCTGCGGAAATTACATGCGGCAAAACCATGAATGGCTGCGGCAAACTCATGCACGGCTGCGGCAGTTTGATATTTTGCCGCAGCCACTTGCGGCAGTTGACATGTCTGCGGCAAGTTTTCAACATGGTCAAGCAAGTTGTTGCGGCAATGTATTGCGGCACTACGCGGCAGTAGCTTTTGTGTCTGTCGGCAATATATGTCTGGAACTCACATCATAACACCAAGCACAGAATTAGTCCTCTGAAATTCTTACCTATCCAACATCGACCCAAACTAATCTGAATCTCTCACTGTTCAAGTCGGCACATTGGATGTCAAGGTTCGTCTCATCGGCGATCGGAGCGCTCGAGGATTTGACTGAATTATTACTTTCTCTGTCTCCACCGTACATTTGGATACGTAGGTAGGTTAATAAACCTTTATACCTGACTGAATATTGGAGCATCCTGAGCGCAATACGAGGTACTCTTTCACCTTTGACTTCGGCACTGTTCACCACGAAAATCTTTGGCAACCACCATTCCTAAACAAATTCACTTACCGGTCATCTAGATACGTCGCACAAGTGAGAAAGAGGTATTTTTCGTTGATATGAAGCTTACATGAGTTATAAATCAACTCAAGAACGAGCGCGGCAGTTGGTTGCGGCACTAACACAGCCACTCTGCGGCAGTTTTTTTTCGGTGGTCTCTAAACCAACTGAATTGTTTGCAAATATTGAGAACTCGACTTAAAGGAATGTAGCTAATTCTCGGCGCCCAAAAACTGGAGTTCAATTCAACCGTGGGACTCAATGCGGCAGTTGTTCGAAAAGTGGCTGCGGCAATAACACAGCCACCCTGCGGCAACCTTTCCTCAATACTGCCTTTTGACTGAAGAATTAGTTTTTGAGATTAGTCTGGATATTGATGTATATAGGGTAATAATTTAGGTTCGCTGAAATGAAAACCCTGCAGAATAATTTTTTCCTGAGTTATGTTCAAATTATTGATTTTCAGACAATATGCCGTGTTAGGACGGTGTTCAGGAGTGGAACTTCAACAGTGGTTAGTGGATTCATTGTTCGGAACATTGTACAGTGTATTTTGGTTTGAAAAAGGTCCAGACCGCATTCCCGAAGTTTCAAGATATATATTTGTCGCATTGAAATTGCCAACATTAATATTGTTGTCTATAATATTGTCGAATGACATGGATTGTGATCCATTAGAGGCCGAGTTAAACTCAACAAGGGGATTTTGTAGTCTCCTGTGGCAGCCTGCGTGGGCGAGAGTGACTCTGCGGCACTGTAACATAGTTGCCGCAGAGGCTGCGGCAACCTGCGGCAGTACTGCGGCAGTCTGCGGCAGCAACGGCACTTTCGCCGTGCCCTCCTTCCGGTACCAACCCAGACTTTGAGTCGTATTTTATCTTGCAATTCTGACAATTGACAAGGACACGAACGGGTAGAATATTGTTGGAAATAATGACCCCGACTTGTTCAGACAGACGCAGGAGGAATATAAAAGCTCGTATCGTATTCTAGCTGGGATGCTCTCTTCAGCCTGCAACCGATTTCTGTGAAACCATTAAAGAGACACTGTTGTATTTTATCTGCAGGTCATGATTTATCACAGCGTCGATGCAAAGACTTTGCCCCTTTCCCATTTAAATTTGGTTCATTCCATATGCATTGCATAACTTCGACCAACATACATGGAGTGTCTCATGATCTCCCAAGCATTACACAAGAAGGCGCAAGCCTGCCGTTTTTAAATATTCTCAGCATCCCCATGTGATGCGTTGGGTTGCTCACGTACCACACGCTTTACGAATGCGCGAGAGGGACGCGCGCGTGGTGGCGGTTTCTCGGGCATTAATTTTGCGAGGCCGCTTCACAACCAGCCGCGCCTGATCGACGACGAGCAGAGCACATTGATCGCATCAAAAGCTTCAACACCCCATCCGAGAGGTTGCTACATGACGCAGGGGACCAAGGGTATTATATTGGTGGCTAATGAGAGACACTTTACATTGGTGGCAGAAGTGAGTGTAAGCGAGGCCATGCACAAGTCAATCCACGCACAAGTCAACGCAAGTCAACGCACCAAAATTCAAACTCCGCTTGGTGGGCAAGTCAATTTGCCAAGTCAATCGGTTAACCCTCCTGGTATTATACGAGGATATACAAAGCTCCTACCGTAGGTACATTTCAGAACCTGTTGCATTCTGTCTAAGCCCGGTACATTTGCACTAATGTGCCGCCCCTGGTTCAAACGAGACACTTGCCCTTCTGGGATGTACTGTGCACCGGCAAGGGCCGTGATCTGATCGCAATACTTCTCTCTTCCATACCATCACCATCCCTGATCACTACACCGCACTGAAGAGATGTGGAGATCGCAATAGAGAGCCGCGGTGGGCTGGCGAGGCTTAATGTATGTCGCAGTCGTGCTAGTGTTCCCATGAGATTGATCGAGAACACTTCCAAGGACTACAGAAAACCCCCCGGCTTCCCCATCGCCCATCGCTCGCGCTGTCCGCGCCGGATTTGAAGCTGAGCAGCAGGTGCTTCGACGTGCCTGAGCATGTGCAACGGTGGTTTGTGCTTGATGGCCCACTGGCACTCAGCCTTGTGCGCGCACCGCGCCGCATTTTGCGCTCACCTTGCACACACTGTACGCCTTCGCCCTTGTGCTTCTTGCCCCGCGCTCTCAATTTCTTGCATAAAAATTCGTCGTTCACGTCGCCGATGATACATCCCTCCTCTATGATCGCGAGTGGAATTCCCCGCATCTGCAGTCCTCTGCATCTTGCAATAATATCATATATTCATGCACCTGTTACCTCCAATAATCTATTAGACTACTACAATTCACGCCATTTGTCTCCACTCTGTGTTGCCCCCTCAAGTATTTATTGCCTTTCTGGGGTTGATGGCCTGGTGACGCAAAGAATTCGAACCAGCCTCCATAAAAGAGCAGTCCCAGTTATTACTCTTATTGTGCAACTGTCTTCACAAATGAAATACATCTCACATGTGCCTTGAAACATTAATCTTTCATGAGCCGCTCAGCGTCGGCATCTGGTGCTGTCGCCAAGCAGGCTCAAAGGCCGGTACACTGACGTCCCGATCAGCCTTTGCACAAGGACGGCACATTCACGGTGAATGTGCCGTGCTTCAACCCAACGTGCCATGCATTCGATGCAATGTACTGTGCTCGAAATGTACCTACGGTAAGAGTTTCGTTGATCCCGGTATTATACATATACCCAAAACCAAAAATAATAAAACAGTGTATAATCTACGGTTACTAGACCTACGTCTCAGTCTGGATCGACAGCACTGAGACGCACATGGCATATGTGCTACGACGACTACAAGGGTAGGATACAGATCAGTGAAAATAGAAGATACGCATACGTTATGCTCGTCGGGAGTGTGTACCTCAACCGAGCTCCGTTGAGCTTGGTCGGCGTTTGCGTTGTAGATTGGCCGGATTTGCCTGTCGTCGTCGTAGACTGGTCGACGTTGGGCGTGGTCGACGTCACAGATTGGTTGGCCATTGTCTGTGAAAATATCTGGAACGCCGCCTCGCCCACTGCTAGCGTCCCGTTTTTGTACGCGGGGACTTCGTGTCCGGAACCGTAGACGCGGACATATGAACTGTGCGGAGGTGTGGGTCAGATCATGAACAAAATGAATGAATGGCTTAAGTGTGACTCACAAGGTTCCCGCCGTTTTGAACTGTCCAGCGACCTGGCCATTCACAAGGTATGGTGCAAATTCCTGCTGATTGAACTTGGCGCTGAAGTTCGTGTTGAGCTTCCCAATCTGTAAGAGTAAAAGAGAATCAAACATCGAAAAACTCAATCGTGGTGATGTGGGTCACCATTGCCTCGACACCCATAAAGTTGCAGATGTAGTCCTAATGGCAAAGAAAAACTTAAACGCAGCAGAAATGCAAGGATAGCTCGAACGTACAGCGTCGCCGTCATAAATTATAACCCGCACGCCGGAATTGATAACCACTTCGAGATGAGGTAGAGAACTGCGCATCCAGTCGCCTGGGAACACCGAGTCCATCAGTCGAAACGAACGAAATCAGCCAAGTAGCTCTACCATTATCCGAGAAATTGCCGTAGACTTCGTAGTTAGTCTCCTCCCACGCTACTTCGGCGCTGATCTTGGTTTGGATGGAGTCCAGGTACGAACTGATGTCAGGCGGGTAGAGGTCATCAAAGCCGGAGGGAACGTAGTAGATCTACACAGTCGCATTTAAACCTCACTAAGAATTATGGTATCAAAACATACATCAAACGCGCCGATGAGTGGGACAAGGATTTTGCCGTTGCAGAAGGACTGGGCGTCCGAGCACACAGAGTTGTTACCTCCCTTGTTGCACGCTATGATCTAAACCGCCCTGAAGATCCAACACGGATGACAGCGACGGTTGGCACGTACCTGATCCTTGCAGCCCGTGGTCGGTGTATCCAGGATGTGTTTGCGCGCGCGATTACGGACGGGCTCACGAGCGGATGGTACGGGTTTGAGTGAGAATAGCTAATGTAGCCCGGGTATTGGGATAGCGCTGTAAGTCGATGAGGAGCCACGGTAAGAAAAGAAAAGATCATTCAGCGACAGAAAGAGCTCACGGTCCTATGAGGTAGCGGGTAAGAGAACATATCTCTGAAGCACATAAAAAAATTACAGTCAAGCCATTGCCTATGCCCAGCATCTTAAGATTGATATGTTGTCCGCTGACCTTGCCAGCGGCGATGGCCGTGTTTTGAGACAAGAAGTACGCAGCAAACGTAGGGCCGTAGTGGCCTCCATACCTGGGAACCGCGGAGTCAAAAGCATGAATGAGAGCAAATAATAATGAAACTCACGATTCGGTCCAAATGGCTAGGTCATTAGCAGCTAACTTTGAAAAGCGTGAATCTTTGAGGAAGATCTGCAGAAACGACCACATGTCCGCCGCTGCGTCCTGCGACGTGCCGACGCTTTCGGTGCCGTGCGAGAAGCCGACACCGACGGGCTGGTCGATGAAGAGCATGTTTGAGTTGTTGTTCCACGAGAACGGGTTCAGTGTGACCGAGACGCTATCGTTAGTGATGCGGCATGGACCGAGTTCCTGTAGCAAGCCAATCATGCTCGAACTACCGGGCTATTCGCGAGGAGATTTCAAGTCGCGTTCGGAGGGCGCAATGAATATACGTACACCGCCGTTGAACCAGAGGGAAAGAGGGGCGGTTGAAGGGTTGTTCCGAGCCGCGAAGTACCAGAAGCTGGACGGAGTTTAGCTGCGCTCCTCTGCGTAGAGACGGAAGAGTAGTGACCAACAATATGCTTTTGCTAGACGTCAGATCTCCGTACCCCGAGGCCTGGTAGATGCCTGGGGTCGTTTCTGATGATTTCACCGCTCAGAACAGAGCAATGTGTCTTTCAAAGCACATACCACAGACACCAGAATTTTCCACCACCCGCAGCGCGCCCGGCTTAGTCGCGAAAGACAGCACCGTCTCCGCCTCTACCGTTGGCGTTTTGGTGGTAACCACGCCGCCAATCACTCCATCGCGAATGGGCACCTGGCCAGCGCTTTTTGCGCCAAGGGCGGACGGGATCGCTGTGAACGTGACAATCCAAGACAGAAGCATGGAGTCAGAGAGCGGATGGGTGCTTGCGTGGGTGCGATACCGAGTCGCCGTTTATACTCCCACTGCGCGCAAGGCGATGGATGACACTGCATCTCGACCGGAAGAAGTCGCCTCTACGCGGCAGATGTTGATGTGTGACTCAGGTATAACAGGGCTGAGGGAAAGGAGACACCAGATTGAGAGGTTAAACAATCGGGAGTGCCAGAAGAAGCAGTCATCCGAGTCGAATCTTAGTGGGCAACCGCGAAGAGACCTCCGTGGCACGAACGTCCATGGCCATCAAAAGCAAAGATGGCTTCAGAGGCTGTGCTCATGTTTGGTCGTGCTGCCACTTCGGCTTGTTGCGGCATGTCTCGGCCGCGGGCCGGCAAGTTGAACTTTCACGTTCAAAACCTTTTCTAGGTGGTTTTGAACCGAAGTCGTTGAAAGGCTTGCAAAACAAAAGGTAAAATCTATAACACCAGAATATGGCAGTTATCTTTTTTTTTTTTTTTGAGTGCAGCACCGAATTTCAGGCAGGCCATGGTTGCATCCCAACTCACAACTCCCAACCTTCATCAAAGGATTTCAGCTTGCGCCGTAGCCGGCTGGCTCATGAGACATTCCTAAACCAGACAGTCGCCGCCCACGGCGGCTTCGGCATGCGAGATCATTCCGAAGTTCGAGAAGTTTGACATTGCTTCGAATTTCATACCTGCGACGGAGGCCCGGCCAACGGAGACATATATGATCTAGGGCCAACAAACATCACAAAGGCTCACCGTAACGCCTCGGGAATCGTGATCATAACGAATAACAAAAATAACTCTCATAGAAGATTAACAGAAATCGCATTTGTATCGAACTCCCAGTGCACATTGCGCACGGTAGCTTTGAATATCTTTTATCAAGTATTTGTTGAGTCGCCCGCAAGCTATTCTCAGAGTCATAATTCACATAGCCGGAAGAAGTGGGACAGACTCCAGATCGCCGGCGCTGCCGATGGGATGATCGGCGATTGGGAGGGACTCTGGTGTTATGTCCGTGCATCTATTTGAAAAAAAGTTTTTTCAAATAGAACGGCCTAGCAGGTAGTGGAGGGTTGAAGTGAGTGAGCACTATGTGATATAATGGCTCAGTGGCAACGATGCTGCCCGTGGGTCACGTGTCATAGTTTCGGACCTTGGCGAATGTATCTTTTTGATTTCATTTTTTTCATTCCAAGCTCGCTAGTTGCACCGGGTGGAACTTGCTAATCAATTGCTGTTACAGTTATTTTGCCACAATGTATAGACAGATTATTCATAGCAAGAGATTTTGAGCAAAGGCTAAGTAAAATAGGACCAGATCTACATCTACGAGTATCAGTCAATAGGGAGGGAAACGAGCTGCAGTACATCGCGATACATGTCTTCGATCTGTTGCAAGAAGACACCGCGCGCCTGCCGTTGCCATCTCCGTGCGACGTGCTGGGGGTAGAAGACGAGAACGCGGCGCGCGTCAGAGCGCCGACGCTGTTGCCGCAGCCTGGAACGGGCACTTTCTTCGGCAGCGCGTAGTCGTCCGTGGCCTCGCTAGCCTGTACGTCCAGTTACCGCGGAAGCGTGTTCGCTATCGACGGGGGCGCGTGACTGGTAACACGAACTCAGGGTTCATGCATTATTTACATAAACGACCACTGTACCTTTGCGCGCTGTGAGCAGATCGACATTGGCAGGGTCGTCATAGAGCGTGAGCTTGCAGTGGAGCCGTCCCGGAATATGGGCGGCCAGGACAAAGGCGAACGACTGTGACTGGGGAAGAGGTCAAAAATATGTTTGGAATATCAGGGAGCGCTCACTCCCCGCATGGCTCCCGTATCGACTTGCGCGGGCGCGGCCCGCCAACTCCACCCTCACGTGCAGCGTTGTATGAGGGCGCGCAATCCTCTGCACATGCGGATGTCGACGCGGCGCACGCTTGGTGCGCCGAGTCGACTCGACCCGCGCTGAATCGCGCGCGCCCACGCTCCCGCCGAGCCCGAGACGCGCCCACACTCGCGCAGTCGCCGCCGGGGGGAATGCTGGCGGCTCCACAGCACCAGCACACCAGAACGTCCACCGAAGTTGCGAGCTTCGCGAACGTTCTGTCCGCTGAAGCGGACTGCTGGCGTGGCGGCACAAGTGCTGGGTCCCGCGGCTCGGCGTGTAACCGGCGCGCTGAGTGCAGTGCTGCGCCGCACATCAAGTCGGCGTCGGTGTGCGCGGGTTTCGCGGCGTCTCCGACGTCGCAGGTGCTGGCGCGCCGTCTCCCGTTCTGCGCACTGTCGACATTGCGCACGCGTGCGAGGCTGTATAAAGTACATTAGTGCATGTATTCATTAGCTTTACCTTATTCTGTGCCTTCGTCTGTGTGAGGAGCAAGTCATTGGGAGACGCTCTGTTTCGCATAATGGGGTCGCCTTCAGTGGGGGGATGATAATACAGAAGTGACCGGGGTGCTGGGATACGAAAGAGACGGGGAGCGAGAGGAAGAAGTCGAGGCCGCAACAGCTTTGTGGGGCGGCCACTGGAGTCGTCGACGAGCCATGTGTGCATAACTGTTGGTTGGGTGGTTTAAAGCAGAGTTGAGGGGAGATTATACGAGCCGATGGAGAGATTATAGGTGTTTAGATCGTAGGCAACGCGCGGAGAGAGTGGTAATGGAAAGGTAGAGATCATCGAGTGGAGGGAGGCAAGATTCGGGTGGTGATTTCTGGATTCTAGGTAGCAGCACATTGCGACTGGTTAGGTCCGTTCCCCCGTCTCATCTCGGAGACGTACCTTGCGGCGCGACGATGCGCTGACTCGGATGGGATAAGATGGCGACACGAGTAGAGGGTGTCGGGTTGAAGATTCTTGATTAGCTTTGAATGTGGGCGTGCAGTGTGAAGAGCCAGTAAGTATTCTGGTAGCTAGAGGCGAAGAACGAGTGAGGTGAGTGGGCTGGGCGGCTGGCGGAGTGTGGCTGTACGGATGCCTAAAGGAGACATAAGGTCATGCCTATTTTGGGCATATTATGTCGCACGGGCACTGCACCAGAGTCTTGGGAGGCCCTTAAACACGACTGCGCAAACATCGGTAGATGAATCAGCACCGCACTGCATCCGAGGGAAAAAGGATATAAGGTGGCGAAGGAGGTTTTATGCCGATCTGTATACCTCGCACTGTCATGGCAGACAAGAACGAGTCACCATCCGCACCGCCAGTCCTCGCCAGTACTGTACCGCCAACAAATGGAGGCTCCCCTAGGCCTTCTTCGCACTCACTCCAGGAAAAGGCCGCAGAAAATCATACTGGCCACCAGCCGGACGTCGATGCTGTCGTATATCCTACGGGGTTGAAACTCCTTTTGATCACGGCGGCCCTCTGTTTGTCCATCTTCCTTGTCGCTCTCGTGAGTATAGGCACCCATGTAACCCCGCCCGTACTTATTCCTCTGTGTAGGACAACACAATTATCGGTATGTTCTCCTGAGAGACTCCAAGTCGGTATCGCTAAACAGTGATATCACAGCGACCGCCATAGTAAGCCGCCTTCCACTTCTGTCGGCAATATGCAAATTAATAACGTCGAGTAGCCTAAGATAACGGACCAATTCCGATCCCTTAATGATATTGGGTGGTATGGGAGCGCGTCAGGCCTTTCTTGTACGGCGCATGTGGCGTTCTGAACTGACGTTAAACCCCAGATACCTCCTCACTACTGCTGCGTTCCAGCTGCTATTTGGGAAGGTCTTCTCCGTCCTTTCAATAAAATGGGTACGCCGCTCTGTGTGAACGCACCCAAGTACTCGTTCAATGAAGCTGTTTCTTCTTTTCAGGTGTTCATTTTTGCGATCCTGGCGTTCGAGCTTGGGTCGTTGATTTGTGGGGTTGCGCCAAACTCGACGGCCCTCATCGTTGGACGCGCTATCTCCGGGCTGGGTGAGTTCCTTATGTTTGCGTCTGAGAGCCAATTTTGAAGTGACGTTGTGTCTAATACCAGGCAGTGCGGGGATCTACTCTGGTACTTGGATCATTGTGGCGCACAGTGTACCGCTGGAAAAACGCGCATTATACACTGGCCTCATTGGGTCAATGTACGGCGTGGCGTCTGTGCTTGGGCCCTTACTTGGAGGAGTATTCACCGACAGGGTGACATGGAGATGGGTAAGTACCAAGTCCGAATTTGTCTCTCCGGTTGTCGGTACTAAAGATTTCATTGCAGTGTTTCTTTATCAACCTTCCTCTCGGCGCTCCCACTGTCCTCTTCATCATACTCTTCTTCCAATCGCCGGCTAAAAAGGAAAGGGAGGGGTCCATCCGCCTCAAGCACTTCGATCCATGGGGTACCCTCGTCTTCGTGCCCGCGATCGTCTGCTTGCTGCTTGCTCTCCAATGGGGCGGCTCACGATATCCGTGGTCTTCGGGCCGAATCGTCGCGCTCCTCGTCATCTTTTCCGTGTTCATCTTGATTTTCATCGCGCTCCAAGTTCTTCTACAAGAGGACGCGACCGTACCTCCCCGGATACTTCAACAACGCACCGTGTTCGCGACTTCGTGGTTCGCATTTACCCTCGGCGCGTCCTTCTTTGTTCGTGAGTCCTCGCAGGCGCATAAAATCACCGGCTACCACTGACTATATCCATCTGCAGTCGTATACTTCGTCAGTAACTGTTACTGTGCATAGGCTAAGCTCATGACTGAACGCCGTATAGCTGCCGATATGGTTCCAAGCGATAAAAGGTGTTAACGCTGTAAAATCTGGGTTCGTTTCCTCCTGCAAAACTTGGAATCTTTCTCAACTTTCTTTCCTGCCAGCGTCGACTCTTTAGGCTTGATCCTGAGCCTCGTCGTGGGATCTCTCATCGCAGGAACGCTTGTCACGACCTTCGGCTACTACACCCCTCTCATGATTGCCTCCAGCGTGATGATGGCAATCGGTGGCGGCCTCATCACAACGTTCCGCACAGACACCGGTACGGCACACTGGCTGGGATATCAAGGTGTGCGAATTTTGTTTTGTTTTGTTTGATATCTTATCTTATTTTCCCCCAGTTCTCTTCGGCCTCGGAACAGGCTTCGGAATGCAAAATACGGCGCTCGCCGTGCAGGCGGTGCTTCCCCTCAAAGACGTCCCCATCGGCACTTCGCTAGTTACGTTTATGCAAACCATCGGTCAGTACTACTCCATTCCGTTCTCTTTGCCCGGATCCGAAAGCTGATTTTCTTCTGGGCAGGCGGTTCCGTATTCGTATCTGTACGTTTATCCTCTCGTTGCTCAAACCTGAATTTACCAACAAATAAACAGGTCGCCCAAAACGTATTCACCAACAGACTCGGGTCGGGAATAGCCGCCCACATCCCAAGCGTCGATCACAAGATCATCCTCAACGCAGGCGCTACCAACCTGCGCGGAGCCGTCGCGCCGCAGGACCTCCCCATCATCGTCTCAGTCTACAACGATGCGCTCATCTTCCCGTTCTACATCGCCACTGCCCTCGGAGCCGTCTCCGTATTGGGGTCCGTGGCGCTCGAATGGAAGAGCGTGAAACCGCAGCCGGAGAGTCAGAATGGCGAGAGTGCCGCTGCCTCGGGGTAACCGTGTTGCGTAAATACCCAAGTCAAATATGCAGTGTTTTATGTATGCAGCGTAATCTCACTTGCACGATACCCGAAATATTAGCCCGCGTTCAAGCCTTCAAATGCTTTTTAAACGCTACCTCCAATTCTAGCCTGATTTCTGACGCGCTCTCGGTCGAGTCCCTTCGAGGAACGCGTGAGTTGGTCTGAAACGGTGCTCCGGTTGTACATTCGTATGTTACCTCTGACTTTTTGCGAACGAGTTCTCAGTCAGATGTATGAGAAATATTGCCAACTCAGCAAGTGCCCGAGTCATCCTGCGCGTCTTGAGTATGATGACCGGCAACGACCATGATCGGACCGGCATGTATGGCTTTGTTTGTTCTCGAATATAATTTTCTTTTGCATGTTCCGTCATGTTCTGTGTTCCACAGGCATCGTATCGGATACTTTTGGCGGTAAAAAGTATCCGTTGCATATATAGCTAGATGGCCCCGACGAGAAAATATATATTTATTCAATGGCATCTTCCCACTCCGCATCCTCTGCCTCTGAGTATCCATATTCATCGATAGTTATAACCTCCATCTCCTCTGAAGGGCCATCCGAGATAGAAGAATGAAGCTGTTCCCTGAAATATATTTGAACCACCATTGATTGAATCAGTTGATTCACTTACCGCCGCGCAAGTTCACGTTCTCGAGCCTGCAGAACCATATTCCTCCGCACATCCACTTTCGCCATGTCTTTCCAAAGAGTTTTGGTGAGGATATCGTCCTTCAGAACATCGCGGTAGACGGCCAGCTGATCTTTCAGAAGCACGGAAGTCATGCCCTGGATCTTGATGAGATCAAACTCGAGCGCGGTAGCCGCCAATCGAGAGGCTTTCAGTTTCTTCTTCGCCATTGAAGTCTCCCGCCGTTTGAGGGCCTTCTGTGCCTTCTCTCGTTGAATTGTAACCAATGCTCGTCGGAATTTTGCCCGCTTCCCACTAGCACCATCACTCCGGACCTCGCGCATAACGTACTTTTCAACTGCTGCATCACAACACTTTTTGATGAATGCCTCGGTATTGTTCCGCTCGGTGCGCGTTTGGTTTGAGAATGAGTGGGGTGTGCTGTTGGGGTGGTATTGTAGATGTGTAGTGAAAGATCCCAGCATCCCCTCGCTGCAGTCATTGGTCGCCGGAATAAAGAGAATTGCGCGTTGTTCTGGAGTCAGGAGATCAAAGGTCCCACCAATGTGAAACTCCGGCGTAAACTGAATCCACCCGTCCTCGCAACCAGAGAACATATGCGAGATAGTCATGAACAGATTTGGCAACCCGGGCCGAAGTTGGGCGATGGCATCCAGAAGAAAGAGATCGAGGAAGGGTCTGCCATCAATTGTCCGTTGATCTAGCAGTGCAGTAGAATCGAGAAGGATATGAGGATTGGCGGCGATATGGGCGCAAAATGTCGGAAGTTTACGATGCAGATCAGTGAGGCTCAGCAGATTGATAGGATTTTCTTTGCTTCCGCCGCGAACCTGCGCCATATACGGCCAGGAAACCGATACACCGTAGAGGGCCAATCCAACCAACTCTGTCATCGTAGCTGCGCAGTTGAGCCCTCGGAGAATATTGTATTCGACGTGGTTGGGTTGGCCTGATTTCGTTTTTCCATCCATGACTTCTTCCACAAGCTCCTGGATCAACCCGTGGTAGCAGACAACATAGGCTGCTCCGTAACTGTAGCTCCCGTATCGAGTATTTGAAACATCAGGGAAGGCCTTCGGCTGGTCCAAATTATACAGCTCGGATTTGCGCTCCTCCATAAAAAGTCGACACTTATCTTGGTAACCGCGCTGGCCATCTTTGTGCCGTAGAAGTGCACCAAGAAGCTGAAGTAATTTTATCGCGCCAGAACTGCTTGAATCGATGGCATTTCGAACGGCAGCATCACTGTTCGGGTCTGTGTTGCCGAGATTGATCGTTGCACTGTGCGCCTTGTTCGCTAGTAGCACCGGGGGAGGGAGATTGTGGGTGGAATACATCTTCTGAACCGCTTTGTAGCCGTACTCCATAACATTGAGATCTTTATGGCAGCAACAACCACCAAACGTGTGTGAGCAAGCATTGTTTTGTTGTGCTGGAGTCAAGGAATCGAATATTTGCTCGCCAAGCTTGTGCTCGAGCACGTCTTCAAGTAGTTTCGATCGTTCTTCACTTGATCTGGCAAGAAAATTAGATAGCCTAGATAGACACATTGTAGAACTTACAAGCTCGTCAACTCCGACGCCGAAACCTTCCCAGCAGCTTGGAGCTCGTCATCAGTGATGCTTAACATCGTCGACAATATTTGACTAGTGGCGACGTCGGAGTCATCCATTGCTGCGCGGCCCAGATCGTGAATAATGATATCTTTTTTGTGTGCGGCCGAAATTTTGAATGCTTTTTTCCCATCCGCTGCGTGATCCTTGCTTTCGCCAATTTTCTTTCGCCAGTAATCATGCTTGTCCATCGCCCTTTTCTCCTGTGCCGCCAGCGGACTGCGAGTGTAAATGTCGGCGATCCGGTTTGCAGCTTCCAAGGTGCCCTCGAATTGTCGTTGTCCCGTATGGTCAAGAGCATGGTCGACTTCAACAAAGCGTGTGCGATGAGACCAGAGTGATTTGTCAGAGTCGTCGACACCAGGGGCATAAGAGGGAACAAGAAGGGTGATATGACGCGATTCCACCGTGATCCCGCGATGTGTGGTTCCGTCAGAGCTTTCCACAAAACCTAGACGTTGTGAGAACATAGCAATAAATAGAAGGACGGAAATAGCAACCGGGTGCATCCATGATTTCTCGCGCCAACTGTAGTTCCCCGTACTTTCCACCCTCATCAATAGCACGGCCCACCGTTCGCGCACTCATGAAGCCCTGTCTAATCTGTATCCCGAACGCCTCCGCACAGCTCTTAACCGCAAACTCAACCTTCCCAGCTGCACATCCTGCGTGTATGAGATTGCGCGACAGCTCCCGTGCCGCCGCGGTGTACTGTCCACTCCGTTTGGGGTTCCAGGTGCGCAGAGCATCGTAGGCCACCTTCGTCTGCTTCAATGCATTCTTGGCACGCGCAGCCTGCTTTTGAGCAGCATAAAAACGGTCCCGGATCGAAGTCGAGGCTGTTTGTTTGTCGCGAAGTGAGGATACGAGCTTAGCAATGGTAGTGTCGCGGGAACAGATCTGAGTCGAAGCCAGCGCAAGATCACGCTCCAGAATCGCAATGTGAGTTGAACTATCATCCAGCGCAGCCTCCAGTGACTCAAATACCCCAGTATTTTCGACTTCCTTCACATTCCGTTCTCTTTCCAGGCGCTTGATCCGCTTGTTTTTCCTTCGAAGCTCCTCGGTATGGAGCCAGTCAGCCTTTCGTTTCAATGAATTGATGGATCTGTTGGTTAGTGAGATGTCGATATTCTTTTCTAGAAGGGTGGAGTTGTCGCGAGCAAGAAGACGGCGCTGGTCCTGAAGCCGAGAGATGTCTATTTTCAGAGCAGTGATGATGGCTTCCAATTCGGAGATGCGCGCGTCCTTATCGCAAATCTGGGCCTTGAGGGACTTCGGTTTACTGACAGAAGCTTCATGAGAGCTATGTGGAACATCCAGAGAGGTGTTTTCGTCGTGCTGGCTCCCGGAATCATGAGAAGAGTGCCGGGCCTGATTCGCACGAAGTGCCGATGCCTGGCGTTTGGTCTTATTCACCATGTGAGAAGTAAGGTACCCAAAGGTTTGTACTGAAAGTAGTGAGTGGGAGGACGCAGTAGACGGTCAGGAAATCTTCAGAGAGACGACGCGTTCCGGATATTTACTATGACGCAGGGTGTCACACATGTGACAGTACGCGTCTGGCTGCCTGGCGTAAAATTGCTTCAGTATTTTCATTTGAGAAGGAATCTCCAAGATATTGCCGAACAGGTTTCAGATAAATGATTTCTCCATAGTTCTACGTAGCCAAAACTTCTGTCAGCATGTGTAAAATCTGAGATATGCTCACATATCTCGCAGAATTACATCTCAACTTCCGTACTTCAGATAAACACAAGATTAGGCTACGTAGATCTATTCTTTGTCCAAGTCAATGACGAACTGTCTGTTTAGTTTTTTTTCCAGTGGACATTGTAAAGAGTTGAAGCAAGTGTAAAACTGGAACCAGCATGCTCTGCCAACCAAACACAGTCAAATATGCCGATCCGATCATGGTCGTTGCCGGTCATCATTGAGTATACTGCCAGTGATCTCTTTACCAACTTGTGCTTTGATTGATGCATCTGAGCGTCCGAATTTCTCGGATCTCATGGTTATTATTACAAGAGGAAAAAATATGGGGGGAACGATGCGCCTGCCCTTCAGATGCTCAAAACTTTCGGTGGTGCAATAAAATTCCGGAACACGGCCCGGTACCGGTGCTTGTGTATGTTGTCACGCCACGTGGATCTGTGCCAAATCTGTACTCTACCACGACATCCCTTTTCACAAATTCAACATTGCCGCTGCTCGCGTTCACTTCTGCATTTCACCATGCTCTGTCAATCTGGACAAAGTACTCTCGACTCTCCACTGCTGTTGAAGCATTCATTTTCTTGATCTGGCTGGTTGGTTCCTGGAGTCTAGAGATTCAGGTATATCGGCTTCAGTGCTTCTCTTCAACGTTTCTCAATAGATGCTGTGAAATATGCAGGCGTACTCAGCCTCTCCAATCCCGACTCCTATCTCACATTTCATGCTCTGGCGCGATAAACACCCTGCGGATTCTGGTGCTGCGGCGCGACCTTCTAAGCTGCACATGAGAATGGCTTGGGTGCGGAGGGACATCCGTCGGGATATCGAACAGGTTTACAAAAGCCGCAAGCTGGGTAAGTCTCTTTATCTCACGAAGCGAAAGTTATTCTGTCGTGAGTGCGATTCTGCAGCTGCTGACGGAACACAAAGTAGCGAGGTCCATTTCTTTGGCGCCTAATTCCTGTTCAAGGTCATGGAGATCCTCTATACCGAAATCTTTTCGCCTCTTCGAGCTCTCAGTGCGAGTCACTTCTTCGAATTCCTTGGCAACTTTAGAGATATACGGGATAATGTAACAGGAATCCGAATTCCCTGGCTCTGCTGACGTTCGTGCAAATGGCGGGTTGGTGGCAGCCTTGAACAGGACTGGTCAATGAGTATGGACGCAATTCAGAATAAATGGGCTCTTCGGTGTGCGTGCTCAAATTACCACCCATTATCTGGACTGAGAGTCTCACACATCCATTGACCTTCAGCTTAGCTATTTATACGAAGGCTCTAGCGCATATTCTTTCCCCTGGCCACACCTACAAAGCCTAAGTTTTAGTGGCGGGGCACGAGACGACGAGGTAGGCCTGCGTTTGCTCCAGTGCGTCCATTTTTGTTTTTGTTCTTCAGCACTGCTGTGGCTTGGGCTCTCACTCAGAGCGTCGCAACTCTGAAGTAGCTCGACGTTAGCGGTGCCATTACGCCCGACTTCACGTGCCTTGTATCCTTCATGTTATAAATAACCGACGGAGCGACAGGTTATCCTAGCCCTGCCACTGGCTTTCCGCAATCCGAGATGAGTGACCCAGGTTTGCATGCCACGGCAGAGCCGTCCCCGCCAATTTGACCGTGTGTCGCAGGTTCCTTCACGCTCTTCGTACCTGTCGCTGCCAAATCGGACAAATTCGAGGAAGTCACCCACTTGCTCAAGGAGCTAGCCAAGACCGAAGCGGCGGCAGCGCAGTGGTGGGGCCTCAAATACACCAATCATTCAGACCTAGGCTTTGGCGTCTTCGCTACGTTCGCTACTGAAGAGGACGCAAAGGCTGCCGAGGCCAAGCTCTTCGCCAATGCTGATGAGCTGTTGAGCGCCAAACCGGCGGTCACTTCCGGAAAGATCTGGGCGAGCAATGTGAGAGAGATTGTCCACCGTATATGGCAGCGCTGACGCCATAAGCAGCTCAACACCCCAGAGAAGATCAGACCCGGCTTTATTGGGCTGATGGGTCTTCTACCCGCTAAACCCGGCAAGGGCCAAGCGCTCAGAGATTGGTACCGTGTGAGTCAAGGTCCGTTGGTTGAGGTTACGGCTCATCTCATCCCTTTCCAGAATAGTCGCGGCAATCTTGCGCGGCTCAAAGCCGAGCCCGACACGCTGGCCTGGTACGCAACAGAGCGGGCAGGAACCGACACTTTCTTTATGTTCAACATTTGGACGGATGAGGCAGGGAAACAGGAGCATTATGATAAGGTGGCGGCAGACCCTGAAGCGGGAGAGGTGGTTGACCCTCCAACGGATCTCGTCAGCTACGAGATCGTTGCAGTCAAAGTGTGAGGATGTAGACTAGGCTGCCAGTGCCATCTGAGGCCCCTGGCAGATGTCTAATACATATCCGATCGAGAGAGTTCAAGTTCCAATTTTGAAAGATCTGTATCAAGCAAGCGCAAAGAGTCGCTTCGTCCATTCGGCTTACCTCCACCTGCTGCTGCATACCTGGGCAAGGTCTAATGGCCATATTCTGATCGAATGCCTGGTCACTTTGATCACGTCGGGAAGCAGAATACGAAGTCGAAGTTCCGCCCGAGTTACTCAATATGACGACTTTGAACCTCCCAGAAGGATGGTTTTGCTATCATAAGACATGTAGACACAGGGGGTCTCATCATTGTATGCGGATTTTCTACGCTGTTAGCATCGGGTGGCGCCCCGATATGCCAAGGAACAGCTTAGTTCCAATCTGTGGCAGTTCTCGCACAGCAAGGTAGGCATAAATAGCCATGGATGAAAAACAGACGGCCGTCCACGCCACTGTGAGGCAGGACAAGCCTCCGAGAACTCCATCTGATCTCTGTCTTCATTAACAAATTGCGCGGGGAGAATGGAGGCCCGTCCATGAAACCATATACAGCATGTACCCCGTGATCACTCAGTCTCTGTCCGGCGGGATGGAAATAGAAATCGTCGGAGACTCCGACTTAAAAAGACAGAAAAGACCCTGGGCCTGAAAAAAGTTGGGGCCGTTACAGGGACAGTATATTGATTTGGATGCGCAAAAAGTCTATCAAAAATGGGAAAGAAGTCCGTACTTCTGAGCGAGTAAATCTGTCGAGAGGTGAGTTAATCGAATCGCAAGACTTCCAATAGGCGTCGAGAAAACAAACCTAGAGCATTCTAGCCTACAGCGCCGCAGTCCTTGTCATCGGTTGAGGATTCCCCGCGATGTCCATGGGCCCAAACTCCCACGCCCCGGGGTGCCTCCTCGCGAACCACCAACGCGTGGCCCATCTGAGCGGCAGCGGGAATGGCGGGAACCATGGCGTTGCCGGGTTGGCTAAAACCACACTGAGCGGGAGTGTCGTGTACAAGTCGACCCTGGCAATGGCGAGCTTCATAAACGCGCTGTCGATGTCTTTGAGCTCCTTCTCGGTGAACACTGCACGCATGCGGCTTGATTCGAGAGAAGGTATCTCCTGAATTTACTCAGACATGAGTACATAAACAGCATGGGGATTGAAATAAAAGGATGACCTCGTTGAGATGCTTGATCATTATGTCGCTAAAGGAGTGGATCTTGTCGACGAGGAGCTGGCCATCATACGTCGTTTTACCTGCTTTGATATCCTCGAGGTACTCCTTCAGCTGCCCAAGCTGCGGAACAAAGGTGTGATGCTGGTCTCGGTTGGACCCCATTGCGCCTTCGCCTAGCTTCTTCTCCATCTCAGGGAAGTAGAACGTTTCCTCCAAGTCATGGTGGTGGTGGATATTATCAACCTGGAAGCGGAAGTTGAGACGGCGTGATGCTATGGGGTAAGAGCATGACGACGCACCACGGCCAAGCAGAATATGATGAAAGGCGCCACTTTATCTCCGGCCACAGTGGGCGCATGAAAAACGATCGCGTTGATGCCTATAATGAATGTGTTGTGCGCAGCCGCCATATTTCTACACAGAGGGTCAGCCCGATGTTGGGACTCCTCGAATTTACCGCTTGCATCGCCTGGTAATCGAACTGGTTCTTGAAGTCTCCAGGAGGCATGTCTGTGCCGTAAGGATCGTCATTGAACGGGTCAAACATCTACTAGGAGAGCATACCGAGCAAGGGATATGGAGCAGGCATTGTGTCGTCGATGCAGAGGCAATTCGCTGAGGAGAATCGAGGATGAAAGCGAAGAATAAGAGAGGCAAAAGGCGGTGCTCTGCGCTGTCGGCCATCATTGATGTCTCAGGGATTAATCCCACTTTACTTCCGTCGTCACAGCTCTTGCATTTTTTAGATCCCTCGCACGTTCATCTGCCCTGAAAGTTCACAAGTTCTATCATTTACCGGCCAGAAGCTGCGAGGGACGTCCAGTGCTAGTCAGCACTCACATGTTCCGAGTGTGAGGGAAGATTATAGTATCGAGTTCCTTGCAGTGCTCCACAGTTAGCTCAAGCCTGATAGTCATTGGTACATACTTCACCAGAAGCTAGATTTTTGTCAGCTTTGGCATCCCTCTCGCATCCGGTGGAGACGGGCAAGCTAAATAGCGGGAGAAAGCAATCAGAATTCTTCTGATACCGATGATCTGGTCAGGCTGTATGGAATTATCGGCGAGATCGCCGGTGAACAGCAATCTGCGACTTGGATTCAACACCAACATGAGAGAAAATTAAAATTGACAAACAGGTTCATAAGTGGCGATTACTGCCGCCCGACTTCTATCTCGCTACTTCACAATGCTAGACATTGGAGCTCTGGTATCTATTCAGCTGATTTGTGCAATAGACTCCTGCAACCATACTTTTCCTACAGATCGAACTGACTCGCGTACGAACATTTGCCGGAACCATGATCCTCTTCTGGCCATTCGGTAGGCGAGTGTATTCTTCCAGCGTGCTGCTCTCAGTCTCCACTGTCAGCATGGGCTGTGACAAATTCAGCACGTTAGACACGAGGTCTCCATGGAAGAATTTATTATGGCCCTTTTTTCTGGATTTCTCGGCGCATGTCTACTCCATAGGTACGCTATTTTTTTGCATGTAGATGTTTTTGATAGACCGAACTATCTATTCTAGTGCGTATGAGTCCCTGCTGTTTGATTCATATGAGTAATCGCCCTGCAGGTGGCGGCTGCATCTGGAATGATATTGTGGACATGGACCTAGACGCAAAAGTTGGTCAGTGCTCGCGCTATGCAGTGTTCGCTCATATTCATTGTTTGGAAGAGCGGACAAAGCATCGGCCGCTTCCCGACGGAAGAGTCACCGTGCCTGAAGCGCTGACATTTTTGATGGTGCATGTTGCCTTGCTCTTTGCCCTAGCACGTCACTTGAATCCCGTCGCGTGAGTTGCGGTCAAGCTTAAACGCTATACATACTGAAGTAGTTCAACAGTTGGAATGTCGCGTTCCTCACGATCGTACCCTTAACGGGTCTCTACCCATTTATGAAGGTGAGAAGATATGATCCTTGCATTACTGCTGCTGATGAGAATCCCAAGCGCATAACGTATCTGCCTCAAGTCTGGCTCGGTATGTGAAGATAATCTGCTGCTTTGGCTATATAAATCGATGTTCCAAACAGGCATCACATTGAACATGCCGGCCCTTTTGGCATCAACGATATTCACCGATGAGATACCCAGTGCCGCCTTTATACTCGCTGTAGGAGGATGGTGGTGCGCCGATTTATCATTTCTATCGTTCAATTCGCCAACTCCATTGCATTTTGATGCAGCTGGACCATGTGGTATGGCAAGTATTCTCGACCTCTCACTTGTGTCTATTCAAATATGTTTGCAGACACCATCTACGGATGCCAGGACAAGAAAGACGACGTCAAGGCCGGCGTGAAGTCGATTGTCCTCCTGCTGCAAAAATACACCTGGCTTGCGCTCTTCGTTTTTTCCTCGGCCACCACACTATGCTGGCTCATTTCCGGAATTCTAAACGGCTGCGGCCTTCCATACTTTGCTGTGAGTGTTCTGGGTGGCGGATTGCTTCTAGCCCAAGATCTATGGAGCGTGGATCTGGACGATCCAAAAAGTTGTCTCCACGCAGTACGCGTTTTGGTGTATGCAAGCGGTTCGCTGAATTTCTGAATAAACTCTGTAGTTCCAGCGAAATGGCTTTGCAATAGGCCCAGTCGTCTGGCTGGGATGCCTGTTGGATTACTTGGTGTAGATACCTGAATTTCTATTGGATTTTTGTAATTTGTGTATTGCCTCAAGCATGTGGTCACGGATGTCTCAATATCCGCGGTTATGGTACTCCAATCCCCGTCAACAACTTCAGAAAAAGTAAGGCTTTGGAGGGACCAAGGGTGCCCGGAGGGCTTGTGTATATACTAGTATACGCACACTGCTCTTGATGAAGCGCCGACAACTCATTAAATTACTGGGTAACGACAAGTCATTGAGGCTGGTAAGTATAATAACGGGGTCGTAAATAAGGATCGTAAGCCCATTAAATAAATGGCAGGGAATAATCAGACTAGGTCTACTCCCAATCACTGCTCAGGGCAACTAGAAAAAACGTCGTCAAGGTCAGATCTTAGAGGTCCAATTCTGAAGAGCAGCAGATCTTACCGTGCTTGGAGACCGTGAGGTTGGTTGCTGTTTCCGGCAAAGTCGTTTCCTGCTGTGAGAAGTTCCCCTTTTTCGCGGAACGCAGCGACGACATGCCAATCGCGACAGTGTTTCCTGAGAGATTCGTGTCATCCACGGCGGTTGAGATCTGATCCGCCATCATTTTGCGGTTATTGAGCAAGAGCAACAGGCTGTTCGAATATCTAAGGAGAGAGATCAGAAGAGCTCGCGCTGGACTCCATGACAACTTACACTCTAGACAAAACAATGGAGCTGCCGGGGGCATATGATAAGTCAGTAGTGCAGGAAATTCGGCCGTCAGGACGAGTCACATACGGGGCCGTGAAATAATCCCCCTGTGTAAAGGTAAGTCAATCGCAAATATGTCAGAAGAAAACGTACTGGGAGAGCAATCATCAGGGCGACAGTGACAACGGCCAATGAAGCTATTTCGCACATGGTCAGCATAATTCATAAAGTTCAGCTATGGAAAGGTAGGCTACTGGAAGCGAGGTTTGTCTCGATGGTGAGATTGATGATTCGCTTGACAATGAAGTCCGTCTGAGGATGTATTTTCTTGCGAGACATCGTCAACTGCCGTCCTGTGAGTCAAATATGGAGCCGATGGCCTGAAATTGCAACGTACCACCACTGTCATTGTTCCCGCGATCAGAACATCGGCGACAGCAGATGCGATGTTTAAAGTCTGGAGAATTCGTTGTGAAGCGGCTCTGGGAACCAACAAGAACAAACTTACATATGCTGCGGGCTTGACTTTTGGACCAACGTCCGAAAACGTGGAACCAAGATGTGCCTAGGTGTGGGGAGTGAGGGGACCAGAGCATTGTGAAATGAGTAATTCAATACGCACCAGAACGGCGCCGTATATACCAGCGACAACCTGCGCAAGGCCAAGCTATGGGTGTAAGAACACGTTCAATATCGTTTGGCTTCGGGATAAAACTTTTACTGACCAAAATCACGACAATGCACACCGGCAGCGTGTACTTATTGATGGTCCAGAGGCGAAAGCAGTAGAATCCTTGCACAAGTGCAGCAATGAATGCGCCGATCATGGGCGTGTCAAAGCCGGAGAGAAAAATGTCGTTGAGCGCGATGATATTGCCGAATCCGGTCCCGAACCAATGATACATGTCCGCAAAGCACATCGCCGTCGCTGCAAGGTCCATGATGAAGACAACATTGACTATAAAAAGAGTTCCGAATGAGAAGACTCCAAGGTGCGAGCGGACGAATTACGCACCGAGCCATTTCATGAATTTGGGATCCCGCGGGAAGTTCAGGTGATAGAAGTCTGTGCGTGACGGTTAGCTACCTCAATCTGAGAGTCTGAACACAACGCACAGAACTGCACGGTGAGAACCCCGAACAGATATGTTCCCAGCATTTCGCCAACAATCTAAAATACGGTGCGAGTGAGTGCCGGAGCGATTCCATAGAGAATCGATTACGAGAGGCGCAGTTCTGCGCGTCCGAGATCAGATCCAGCAAAAGTAAATAATCAGCTCCACACTTACAATTGCTGGATGTTAGGCGGAAGCGGGGGGAGCGCTGGTGGTAGTTCAGGGCCAGACATTCTTGCTCAATATGCAAAGTAACGTGAAGGTAAGAAGGGGATGAAAGGGGGAACAAGAAAGCCAGCCTACCACCCGCCACCGGCACTTACTATATCTTCAACACCGCCTTTGAATCAAGGTTTAGCTATTTCTACCACGTCACGCCCACATTTCTTGTATGTTCCTGCGGCTGGAAGGGGTATCTGTTCCATGTTCGATAGGCGGAGATTCTGTGGGGATAAAAATGACGGACTATTTTAGAACATTCGTACCAAGACGCGGGTTTTCCGAACACCGCGGTGCCATCTGACCTGAGATCCCCCACTTCGTGTGATTTTTGGGCTACAAATGCGTATATGTTGTGCCTTTACACGTCCTTCAAGCGTCCGATTTCAAAGTATTCAAGGGCCAACATAATAATCTGCTGGGATTGACTAGTACTTGCTCATCATCATTACCACGTCTCATAGATGGGAATACTTTGAACCCTTTCTTTGACTCCGACGAAACTTTTGTGGCCCAAGTATTTTGCTGTTACACTTCCAAGTGAGCTTGAACTCTCAAAACTTTCACAGGTCAAGACTGATGAATTTAAGAGTGGTGATGTGATTCCGGCAATGCAGCCTCGTATCTCTTGCGCGTTTCACCCACAGCTCTTTCAGCGGCAAAAATACGATATTTATTCCAGGCGTCCCGCAATGTGTTGATCTGTGATGCCTAAGGCTCCAACCATTCCGTTTCCGTTTGCGAATCTGGGAAAACCAAACGGAAACAGTAGTTTTAAGCCAGTGCGTCATCAGGGCTATATTCGGAATACCTGGTGTCGTACGACATGGCTAGGTTATTGGGATGTTTTCAACAGTAATTCCCGAGGCGCAAGAGTAATTTGCAGGCATTTGGGATGCGGAGGAGCATTGTCTAGCTTCGATGCGCAAGAGTCTCATGGCCACCAATCAGGTCCGTAGACGCCACACGTCGACTTGGGATTTCCGGGAGGAGCTAGCGCCGATTTTTACCAATGGAAATCATTTCTCCACACCATTGGAGGATGCTGTATATGGGTTAATGCTGCTGTAAATTGAGGCGGTGCAAACCGTTCGCAAACCGTCTCTGGAGCCGTTTGTCAAGCCCCGCGAACGAAACGGAAGTAAAAACGGTTTTAACCGTTCGCAAATGGTTGTAAACGGAAATGGTTGGAGTCTTAGTGATGCCTGACAGATGACCCCTTGGTTCGCCCCAGGAGAACTTCCTGCATTCATTCAGGAATTCTCGGCAAGAATAGCTGACAATGCTTCTCTAGTTCCAGTTGATTCTGATTCCGAGTCGACGAGGGCCGACTTAGACTCGCAGGGAGATCACGTGAGCAAACACGGCCAACGCGGCCAAAACGCGGCCGTTAACCAGAGCTTTCTCGGGTGCTTTGGGGTCTATCCCGGACACCCAATCACCGCTCCCCACCGCTGGCGCACAAGTAGCGCAGGGTACGCATCGGTATTAGAGCTACCGAGCCTCGGCTAAGGCTCCAACCGTTTCCGTGTATAAACGTTTATACACGGTTTTAACCGTTTTTATTTCCGTTTAGTGTATGAAAGGGCCTAAAGGAAAAACAAACTGTTTGTAAACGGTTTAAACGGTAGGAAGAATTCAGCCAGCCTTGGGGGTCTTACCAGTTAATCTCGTAGGTCAAATAGTACTCAATTCAGCCTCCCTGGCATCAAGGCCAGTAGAATCACTCAAGACCTCCAGTTGGCTGGGCGGTGGCGGGATGAAAGGCGAATGTTCCCCATTCGGAGGTATGCATGTGTTGTGATGGCGGCCTCCTACTGCCGACCTCCACACCGCTGGCCGTCTCCTGCCTCTCCTGCACACTTCGGAGAAGTTGTTAATCACGCCAAAGATCCTCAAGCATATTTCAAACTGAAAACCCATTTCACGGACAGGTTCTTGGCAGTGGAAATCAAACCCTACAAAAATACCGTTTGTGAACTGTTTTAAACTGTTTAGGTACCGTTTCCGTTTAGTGTGCCTAGATCCATACACGAAAACTAAATGATTGGAGCCTTATCGGCCCTCGATTGGTTGCCAAACTTTTCCAAGACGTCGAGGACTACTTCTGATACGCCACGATGTTCGGATTCTCGATCTCTTACGGCGACTTGCAGTCCATGTGCGGACCGGCGCCGTGCACTGGCTTGGGCTTGATCTAGATGAAGCCCCTTGAAGCCCGCGGTTCTCCAGCTACGCTTGAAAGTTGACGAGTAACAGCACAGTCCAGCAACGATGGGCACGCCGAACGCGTTGGGACTCGCCGCCGCCGCCGCCGCACTCGCCGTTGGGATCCTCTACGTTTACCGTACCCGTCGCACGCCCTACCCTCCTGGCCCGCGCGGTTGGCCCCTCATTGGCAATCTCTTCGGTGTGCCGTCCGAGTTTGAGTGGTTGCATTGGGCCACGTATGAGGATCGCTATGGTGAGTCGATAGGCTCTTGCGTTCATCCGCCCGACAGCATGCACTAGGTCCAATCAGCTCCACGACGGTGCTCGGACAAGATATTGTCATCCTCAACACGCTCGAGGCATGCAACGCCATGCTCGAAAAGCGATCATCTGTTTACTCTGGTAGACCAACTATGCCTTTCGCAGGCGGGATGTGCGCCGCTTTTATCCCCTGCAGGGTTCGATAGTTGCTCAATGATACGGTTTTAAGTGTCGGATGGGATCAGCAGCTACTATTAGTGACATACGGGCGTCACTTCCGCGCCATGCGCAAGCTCGCGCATCATCACCTAGGGACCAAAGCTGCTGCCGCCGCGTACCACGACGTGCAAGAGACGGAGGTCAAGTACCTTGTATCACGCCTGCACAAAGACCCAGACGCCCTCGTCAAGAACCTGCGCATGTGGGTTTCTTTAATACTTTCTTCCGCTCTTGCTCACTGGTGCCGTTGCAGCTCCATCGGCGCGATCCTCTTGCGCATGTCGCACGGATACACCACGCGCATTGACGGCAACGACCCCATTGTGAACCTCGTCGAAATAGCATCCCAAGACTTTTATCAGGCGACAAAACCTGGCGCGTGGCTCGTGGATATCTTCCCGTGGTGTGAGTACTTTTTTTTCTGGATACTTCTTTCCTTCTCTCATATACTCGCTGCCGCCCAGTGGTTCACGTTCCTTCCTGGGTTCCTGGTGCCGGCTTTCAGAGAACTGGCGCCAAGTTCCGCAAGACTAATGTGGATCAGACTGACTTGCCATACAACTTTGTTTTGAAGGAACTGGTGCGTCTCTTTTGTATCTAGAGGTTCTTCCCATTCTATCGTTATTTATCCTCCAGAAAAACAAGACCGCTCTCCCGTCATTCACCGCCAATGCACTGCGCAGCGCGGAGCTCACTGCGGAGGAGAAGTATGCCCTCAAATTTATTGCGGCGGCGTTGTATGGTGGGGGGCTTGACACGGTATGTACTGTTTCTATTTCTTCCTTCCGTTCCCGGTTCAACTGCTACCTCATACGTTAGATGACCGGAGCTGTCACAATCTTCGTCCTCGCAATGGTGCTTCACCCCGATATCCAGCGCACAGCACAAGAAGAAATCGATCGCGTAGTTGGCCCTGGGTCGTTTCCTACGATTCGCGATCAGGCAAACCTCCCGTACCTCAACGCGCTGTACAAGGAGGTGTTGAGGTGGCACACGACTGTACCGGGCGGTGAGCTCATTTCCTAACTCCTGTCCCATTTGGATTCTTCAATCGGCTCACGCGGGCTCTATAGGCGTACCACATGCAGCCACGGAGGACGATGTGTTTGAGGGGTTCTTCATTCGCAAGGGAACCATCGTGATCAATAATTTGTGGTATATTCTCTTTCCTTTTCCTTTTGCACAATTAACTGAGGAGATGCCCAAGGGCAATTGCCCATTCTCCGAAGCACTACACTGACCCGGACCAATTCAACCCTGCACGCTTCCTAGGCGCCCAGCCTGAACTCGATCCGTCACAGTATGCGTTTGGCTTCGGGAGACGCAGATGCCCGGGAACGGAGGTTGCAGATAGCACGGTGCTTGCTGTCATGGCCGCACTGCTGAATGTATTCAAGTTTGCGCCTGCTAAAAATGATGCAGGCGAGGAAGAACCGCCGAAAGACGAGTGGGATTCGGGCGCTGTTTGGTAAGACGAGATTCATTTTCATTCGTTATCTCTCTTTTTTTTTCTGGTTGAGCTGATGTGGAACTCAGCCATCCCAAGCCATTCAAGTGCGCAATTGTGCCCCGCAGTGAGCCTGCCGAGAGGATGTTGACTGCGTTGGGCGAGGAATTAGTGGAAAGAGTGCCATCGGAACTTTGAGTGCCCTGTTAGCCTGTGTACTTGACGAAAATAGTCGTGAACTATTCCAGAACCATATTTGTATGTCAATCCACTGGCCGTTCAAAGCCTTTTGAGTGTACTGATTTTGGCGAAGACGCCTACAAGCATACACGGTGATCGACACTGACTTCCTCCGTGCTCCGACGTACAGTTCGGCGCGAAAGGCGAATTGGGCGCAGTTGTCGACTCGGTTGGAGGGGTGATTGTACGGGGGCACATGGCAAGGTGTGTCGTTGTCATCCCTTGTTCTTCCACGTCATGACCACCATCGCAGTGATCGCATCCATCGGTTGTTTCGAGCTGGGGCTCAGCAAGACGAGCATGGCGTCCTCCAGCCCACGGAAACCGCAAGATCCTCTGGGCGTCTGTCGCAGGGTCCTCATTGACTGCATATTTGGGGGTATCGGTACCTGTCGCCCGCCGGACTGCTTTGCGCATCACCGCCTCCGTGTTCTCTAGACACTCGAGCCGACGAGGTGCATGGTGGTGGTGGTCAGTGCGGTGGTCACTGTGAAGATATGCCGGCTCATGTTTAACCCGCCTACGCGGTCTTGACACCCTCGGTGTCGTCGTCGTCGAGCCTTTAATCTGGCGCCGTGGGCGCTTCAATTTAGTGCCTGACGGCAATCCTTGATAGACCACCGACCAAGTGCACATTTTGGGGAGTTCAGAGCTGAATATGCGATGGTTGGATTGTTAAGTTATGGGTATTTATATACTCCCTTACACTGCGTCGGTGCTGCTGTGGCTGGCAGTGCTTTGTTCCAGCATAAAGCTCATCCTCATACTGCGTGATTTTCAATTATGCCATCAACGTATTCAGCCGCGTATGAGTTCGGTTTCCAATGTTTTTCACTGTATCTCATGCTCCCCTTACTAGCGACTGGGAGGTATTTACGAGGCTTGATCGGAGCCAGTACTACCTGAAGACGTCGGCAGCAGACGACTCTTCAGAGCACCGGACCGTAGTCGGCTGCCTTAGGACGGAAGCAGCTGATACCGTCCAATCATGGTCTCTGTCTTTCGAAGAGGTTTATTTCTTGCGGAAGGACCAGTGTTTGCTGGTGTTCCGCTCCTCGCAGACCGCAGTTCATGCAAGTCATCAATACATTCACTTCAAGACGAAGCAGAAACTCTCCTGGCACTACATCGCCGCACATCCCGCGCATGCCGGGAAATTTATGGCGGATTGGATTCCAGAGGCACACGAGCAGGCTTTGGTTTTTACATTGGTGTTCATTCGGTGCGCTGGCTACAGAATTTTCAACATTGTCCCTAATTTTATATTTAGAGGCAATGACTTCGTCGACAGCCCAGATTCCATTCCCTCTAAAGCCTAGCCAGGATCTTGCAAATATGTTGACGTCTCTGGAGGCAGAGAGCCGCCCAGATAATGCTTGGGGTGGCGAGGAAAAGGGCAGGGTATATAGCTGGGGAAACAGTTCGAGGCGAGCAGACCCTGAGCTAGATGAAAAGCAGATTTAGAACTGGTGCACAACGCACCGGTTCCATCTGCAGAAACTGCAGCTCAAGCGCGCTACACGCTACGCGCGACTCTCATCGACAAAATTTTGACCGAGAAATGCTGCCGTATGAATTATCTCTCCAACTGCGCTCCAGCATTTTTCTTGATTCCATATCGGTGCTTTTCGAATATGAAGTCTCGTCAAGTTTCTGCACTCATTTGTGTTTATTGGGCGGAAAATCTCGCATAGGCAGAGAAATTCATAAAAGACTACCGATCCCCCTACATAATCAAACTTCCCCCACACGAAGGACCGGAGTCGACCGCAAAACATCCCGATACTTGCTAACGTGTGCAAAATAGGTGCCGTAGCTTGGTATCGAGATAAGTGCCAGGTTCATGTTTAATGCTCAACTGCCTCCGTTAATGATCATGAATTATCCACCGATTGTAGCTTGTATTCGTGGCAGTCGTGACTTTCGTGAGAGACGGGGGTTCGAGTCCTTCCGGAAGCATATACCCTCTTTTTGGTGTATTTTTTTCTGAAAAGGGAAATCTCTTATGGGCAGAAAGGACCATGTACGTACTACTCTATGTTCTGAAATTATTTACGCGTCAACGGAGTCTACCGAGACCATAAAAGAGTGTCACTAAGGTTCGTAAGTTCATGCTCAACGCGGTTCAGTTAAATTCGAGGGAACGGAGTTGGAAGGATCTCTGTTGTAAAGCGTGCTGTACTTTGGGACCAACAATTGACTGAGCTACCCAAGCTCATACTGAGGGCTAAAAGCCGTATCGGAGCTATCGTCGCTTTTGTGGCAGCCGGCGGTTCGAATCCTCCCGCGGCTATGACAGTTCCATGATTTTTTTATTTTTTATTCAGTTTGTTGACTGGATCATAGACAGTACACAGTTATTGCGACTGTATTATATTAGCATGCTACGGCATAATCGCTACTTCTTCCTGGCGTAAAGACGGACGGGGCTCACTCACCTTTTTTTCTACTTACACAATCATACATATCCGTCGGAATGATGTAGGTTTCTGTACGGGCGATTTGGTGTCCACCCCACAGCTGTTCTGCTCGTAAAATACAGAAAGCCCTTGTTGATTCCATGTAATGGAATATCACATAGCCTACTGAGGTTGCGTCATGAACGTTCGAGTCCTCCCAGGAGTGTTCACTAGTCACGACATGCCTCCTTATTTTTATGAATTTCCTTCCCTTTCTTTGTTTACGTTTTAAAAATCATTATTCCGCCTTTTCCCTTCCACTTATTAGCACAAACAGCCGCGCGACAGGTTCCCGGGAAGACGCATCAGAACGGTCCAAGCGACGGCTCCCAGACCGAAGTAGATCCGGGCGTACTAATCACGGCTGCATGTCACGTCACCTTCAGTCTCTCACCGTGCTCTCGCCTCGATGTTCTTCTCTGCTCTATTGCCTGCAGAGTTTTTCTGCTACAACCACTACGCTTTAAGACGACTGTCTGCGGATACTTGCCATCCACCGAATGGACAAGCAGCTAGTTCCTTGGTTCACGTCAAGAGACGCAGCCTCCCTACATATTTGTCGCTCTATTTTTGTAGTATAAAACAGAGCGGCAAATAGGTAGAGTGGTTTCCCCATGGCCAAGAAGTGGGGTCGACCTTGATCCCAAATATGTGCCCGTCAATTTTTCCCGTCCTCTGCCGGTTTTTTTCAAGATTTTGGTCAAGGCCCAGTGCTAAATCTTCTCGTCGTGAGCTTGCATGGGTGGACCCACACACATCTCCTTTTCGTAAGAATTCTTACTCAAGATCGACTTCCCCAAAAACTGCTGCATGAAACCGTTCCATGCTGACTTTGCCGGACCGGACCAGGACGTGAAAGTACAGAGGTCATACTTGTCCCATTTCTGGTATTCCCCCAAAAAATTGGGGCGGCTCTCGCATGGTAATATCTCTAGGTCATTCTTTTAAAAATCTGACTCTGAATTCGCGGCTGCGTCTTGGCCCCCAACGACGGGTGGTATTGATCGGGGTCTGCGTAGCGGGCTGCTTCTGTGCAGCGAACTCGCTATGCAACGGAAATGTGGTGTTCCTGATCTGGGCGATATTGGGAAAGGGATTTTTGTTAAGGGTGGGGTTATGGGGGCCAAAATAGCTGTCTGTCGGAGGGCTACAATTTCCAAATAGGGCATCTCAAAATTTTACGTCATCCCGTGCATTTACTCGCTAACACCAAACTCGCAGGCGCTCTACGCGTTCATCCTTTCCGAGATCCAACCCAACCCAGCCGAGCCCGAAGCGTGGGGTATCCCATGTTCAAAGGTGGGCTCCTTGCCTGTCTTAGTGGACTTCACTCTGCAGTCCGTGGCTGGCACATCACCATACCGAACAATGAATTAAGTATGGGCCCCTTCGCTGGGAACAGTTCTCTCTCTGCCAAGCGACGTTCAATTCCTGGCCAGTAAATTTCACCATTCCTCCTATCATTTGAAATTCGCTGTTCAAGCACTATTGTACGGCGTGAAACTCGGGAAACTTTGCTCTGGGTTTTGTGCCGATATGTGAGTGTTCATTTAAATAAGATTGGAATATTGAATTCGAACTGAACTCCATTATTCCGAAGCTACGAAAGGCAATTCATGATAATATTTGAGGAGAAATTGGCGTTCCATTCATGTACTACACTTCAGAGTGGCAATAAATTGATGTCCAATATGAAGGAGGGGGTAAGGCTTGGTAGCAGACGGTTCCGCATCTGATTTCTCTGGTTTCTTCGGTAAGAAATTATGCGGATGTTGCCTGTTCGCGCCGACTCAGCTCGAGCTACTACTTCTTCACTCCGTTGCTTTTGTATTGTATCCTTCAAAGAATATGTGAGTGACTGTCCTAATGCCCTGGCTCACAGATCCTGGTTTGTTTCATGCATGAGGAAGTACTCCGGTGTGTGTGTATTCAATCAGTTTTTATATTCTCTCACGGGAAAACCTGGTTCAATCCGCCTGTCCGCAATCGCAATGTCCGTCTGACAGACCTCTTTGTGTCCGCCTTCGAATCGGACACTGTCCCACCATCCGATTCCATGGTCCGGCACCAGCTGTCAGATCTGCCGATTTTTACTCGCGATATGTAATCCTTAGAACTTCCCTGTTCGTATTTCGCTGATCTTGTAATTTTTTTTTATAGGATAATTTTGGCTTGAGTGTGATATATATCAGGCGTGTTCTGCGATGTCGGTGGGCTGCGCTGTCTCTATTGTGCAATGGTTAGACGGCGGTACGGTGCGGCACGCTTCGTAGTCTCATTATTCCTGTTTCCATACCTCCAATACAATTAACTTCTCGTGTATTGTTCAATTCGAACGCGAGGAAACCATTGGAAGGGGAACCCGTACGAAATTTAAACCCGCCCCATATTAAATTGGACATCGAGATTACACAAACCCGTACTATGGGCACAACCTAACCTATAATGTGGATGCAATGTACGCATAACTTGACCATTGGCACGATATTATAATTTTAAGTGATCTGGCTCGAACCTGGCTGTGATCTGTGTTCTGGGAGTTTCTATAATTTGACATTTCACGCAGTGTGGGTTCTCGTGATTCAACAAATATTTGATGATATCCACTCACCTGTTTCACGACGCCGCCCTGGTTATCGAAAATTTGTCTTAATGTGCCATGCCGTATGTGTGTAACAATTTGCTCCGCTATCAACTTCGGCGCCTCCATTCCAACCATGCCCATCCTGCAGAACACCTTCGTGGAAGTCTAACGTACATCGTCCATTTGAAAATGGGGCTTCCCCCTCTCCCCCCTCCCCCCTTTTGTGCACACACTTTGACCACAAATAAGTTTTGTAACACGAATGTAAGCTGCTTACAAAGGGTGGTAGTTGTGAATAATCCTTGCAGTTCTCTGATTTCGGAGATCTTCAGCATTGCCGAACCAATTTGATGGTTGTCAACCTCCAGGTATAAAAGACCCGGGCCTTCCACTGCCTCTTCTTGGCGTTCAGCGACGCTGTACATTACCCGGGGCGGTTATATCCCTCAATTTACTATAGATCGTTCTTATCCACGGCCTCTCTCTCCGCTCGTATTCGCCCCGCTCGTCCCGCAGCTCGTCGTCGTAGGGTACCCCGTGCTGCTGTACGAACTCTACGGTCGCGGGTACTCCAACGCACCGCACTGCGTGCCGTAGGACACGGGGCTCTCCGTGACGCCGCTCGCGGCCCTGCTGCAGCACGACCCCCTAGGGATCGGCACCGTATCCGTATATACGGTAATACGGGTACCGTAACCGTACCGTATGGACCCCTTCGAGGATCTACACGGTTACGGTTGGCCACCGGCTGTACACCGTAAGAACCGTAAAAGTACGGTCCGTATACGGTATTTTACGACCGTAAATTTGCCCAAGATGTCAATTTTGAGCCCATCGGCCGGTCGGAGCTCAAACGCGCGACGAGGCTCCCTCCGATTTAACATAACATGAAATGTTATTTCTCGGATCAAATTACCTTTCGTGGGTGCCGAGATGATCATGTGACCACTCGACTTCGGCATCCATTTTGGGCTGCTGGCCCGTTCCCGCTGAAATGTTGAACATCAATACACGTCCATGATTAATCCTTGCTTCCCATTTTTTGCATATTAATGGCGGTACCCTCGCAATTGCGTGATATCATGTCAATCCAGAATCCAAGGCAAATTTTTTATCTCTGGATGTGCAAATAGAGGCTCATGGGCTGCACTCGCTGTAGAATGTGTTTTTTCAGGCAAAAGAGATACCATCCCTGTGCAGCATGCCAGGTTGAAGCTGGAAACCGGAAACTATCCGGACTTTGTTGTTACTGAAGCATCACCTTTGTTTGAAATGCAACGGCCTCGAAGACCTTCTCCAGGCCATGCAGGAGATGTATATACCTGTTTTCATTCTTCATTTTGATTTTATGTCATTCTGTACGACCGTATACAGTCGTCAAGTCCATAAATTCACCGTACCGTAACCGTAAGAGACCCCAGAAACATCGTTACGGTTGCGTTACGTCCGGTTAGCACCCGTAAATGGCCGTAATCCTTACGGCCGTAACCGTATACGGTACGGTGCCGATCCCTAGCGGGCCGTTCGGATCAAGCCCCGTTCTCATCAAAAGCATGACCTTCACGTGCTTCAGAAGAGATTCTGAGAAGAGGCTTGTAATAAGATGCCAAAAACAGTAAGAGCCAGTTCGGATGTCAGATGCAAATGCGCATCTGCATCTGAGACGACCGCATATTCCCATATTTAGTAGTATGTCAATCAAATGCCAAACAAATGCCAAACATGCGTGATTTTGCGTGACAGGGATTTCTACGACGCGTCAACGCGTTTAGCACGCCCCTATGCCTCCTGCGCCGCTTGATGTCATTCGCATTCGCATTCTCCTGGCTGCTGCATACTTCTGGCACATGATTCACATCGCTGCGGCCCTGTACGCCAACCCCTTGTACTGGAAACAAGATTACCACACTTCTGTGCTCACGGGGAGAGGATGGCTCGATGAACTGATTATTGGGCATCCAGATAGAATAAAATCCGAACTCGGAGTGAGGGTGCATGTCTTCCTTGGGCTTGTAGCTCAGCTACAAGCTCTCACCGGGTTGCAGGACTCTCGCTTCGTCATGGCCGACGAACAGGTGGCAATTTTCTTGTACACCTGTGTCACTGGCCTCTCTGTCCGCCATGTTGGGGAGCGATTCCAGCGCTCAAACGAGACCATATCGAGGTAACTCCCTGTTTCTTTTCGATAAATTTCATCAACTAATTATTTTGCTAGGTACTTCCGACGTGTCTTAAATGCTGTTTCATCACCCGCATTTTATAACCACTACGTTCGCTTGCCTTCTGAAGACGACCCTGTTCCTGAACTAATTCGGGCCAATCCCAAATTCTTCCCATTCTTTCGGGATGCAATTGGTTCGATGGACGGAACACACATAAACTCTTGCCCGTCTCCAGTGGATCGTCATGCATCCCGTAACCGAAAAGGCGGGGTGTCCATGAATGTTTTGGCATGCTGCTCCCAGGACATGAGATTTCTCTATATTCTCAGTGGCTGGGAGGGGTCTATGACTGACTCCGCACTGTTTCTCGATGCACGTTTGAATGATCTCAATATTCCACCTGGTAAATATTATCTCGCGGATGCTGGGTTTGGTAGCTGCGATGCAACACTGGTCCCATATCGTTCTGTTCGTTACCATCTAGCTGAATGGGGTCGTGCGAATGTCCGGTCCGTCTCGATTTCTTTGTTTCGGGCCACACCTGATGGTTCTCTCAACTCAGACCGCTTACTCGTGAGGAGTTGTATAATCTACGGCATGCACAAGCCCGGAATGTCATCGAGCGCATTTTCGGGGTCCTCAAGGGCAAATGGGCGATTCTAGTCAGAGCTCCCGAGTACGACATGGCAGTACAGGCTCGCATCCCGCCTGCGATGGCAGCACTTCATAATTTCATCCTCAAACATGATCCGGTGGAGTGGGAGGACATCCTCAACATGGAGATTGAGGACCCGAACCCTGGGACTCGCAACGACTCTGGACGTCTTGCGGAAGGTCCCACTGATGCGGCTGAAAAGGAAAGGTCGGAGTCGCGTCGGGATTCTATTGCACAGGCTATGTGGGACAGCTACCAGCAACTATTGCGAGAGCGAGGTGAATTAGACGAGTAGTACAATACTACACATTCTCGAAACTGTACGCATTGAAATCAAAAGACGTATGCTTATCCACCTGGTCCTGGACCCATCCTACTCGGAGCTCCTCCTCCTCGAGCGCATTGTACGTGTCCACGAGTGATACATCTTGACGTAGCAGCTCTATGAATGCGATGAGCTTTGGGACTCCAAGCCATTTCTCCAGTTGTTGTGCACGTTTGATTGCATCCCGTTTGCGATGCGGTGTCGTCTGAAAGCCCGTCTCGACCGCAACAGGAGCAACGGGAGCGGCAGAAGCCCCGGCAACAGGAGCAGCGGCTGCGGTAGCGGCTGCCAACGAAGCACCAATACCTGTGAAAATTTCATTGAAATCCGAAGCCGTGTGTGCGAGTTGCTCCAGCGCGCGCGCCCCGCCCGAGAGACGGGGCTGTTTCCTCTGTAGATAAGGTGTAGAGGATGCCGAACGTTTGCGTTGATCTCTCGGAGCTGGGGTCGCCTACAAAAATCGATTAATTGCGGTCGAAATGACGGAAACAAAACTAACCGTGACATCCAAGTCATTGTCATCTCTGAGAAGAGGAGCATGCTCATGCTCGATGTCCCACAACGGGCTGGAACGACGAGGAGCAGCAGCAGGAGCTTCCCCACGCTCCTCCTCCTCGTTGTCGTCGTCCTCGTCGCCCTCGCCGTCATCACTGTCCTCTTGAGATCTATCGGCAGCCGCTTGGCCCGCTCTGAAGACATTGGCCCCTTTGGCAATTGCCGGCATGAGCTGCTCCAGATGGCTCAGATGGCGCCATCCCTTGTTTCTGAATTGTTTCGCATTGGGTGCCCTCTTGAGGTACGCCTCCCAGGCTGGTGATGAAGCCACATCGATGCTGGCCCCGGTATCGTTGCTCCAATGGAATCCGGATTGTTGCTGGATATCCTGAACGATGCGGAATATTTTTTTAAGCTAATAATAGTCAGTGCTGTGCCCATACAGATAGAAATCGGCACGTACGGAAGCAAATTTCCCATGACAGGATTTTGCCGTCTTTGCTGCGCCGCGGCTGACGGATTTGTTCACCTTGGGTACAGCAGAGTGGAAAAAGGTCATTTTGAATCCTCCACCCGGCTCCGGCGACGCCTTGTTGTCGATGAGATGCTTGAGCAGAATTTGCTCGTCCTTGAAGGTCCAATGTGCCGCTTTCGTCGTCAAGGTTGTCGCCGGAGCATCGGCGGGAGGAACAGGCGGATCATCGGCATCCGACGAGGGCGCATCCATAATTGACGCGTACCGAAAAGCGCAGAGCCGCTGCCAATATCGAGACACGAAAAGTCACAGAGGGAAAATTTCAGTCACATAAATCACATCATTGACGACATCACAGAACTACTAAATATGGGAATATGCGGTCGTCTCAGATGCAGATGCGCATTTGCATCTGACATCCGAACTGGCTCTAACGTGTTCTGCGCATCCTCCCGTGTTAGAAAGCGCGTCAAATTCTTGATCGTCGCTGAGTATTATTTTCGTTGGAACCATATAAATGATTTGCCCTCCTCAGATATGTGCGGAGACTGTGCCTGGTCTTCAAAAGATACCGTTGATCGGCCCTTCAGACAAAACTGACCACAAGAAAATATCGCATGTAGCAAGAGGTGAGTGATCCGAAGATCTCGTACTTGTTCCCACGACCCCCCCCCCCCCCAGAAAAGGAAGATCCATCAGATGCCATCAATTTTCCATCACCCGCTTTGTTATCCGACGTCTGCTTCTACGCGAGCGCGTCTCGGCCTATTCGTCGCGTCGCGCTTACACTGAGCCCCTGTTTCTCGCCGTATCCCTACTCTGCACTCAGTATGGGCCTCTAACACTGTATATGATGCACATATTCTGTCAAATACCGCGACTTTCACTGAATATAATCCCCACATACCTGGCACGCAGAATGAAGCAACTGGCGCGGAGAGAGGTGACTGGAGGCAAGGCACGCGTGAGGTGCTTTGTCCCAGGTGTTTTCAGTACATAAAGCATGGAAGCGACCGGAGAAATACCCCTATGGACAACCACTGGCGTGGTACAAAATGTCGGGAGGCTAGAGTGCGTAATTCTTCTGCCTTGTTTCTGTGTCTTAAGAGCCATACCAGACGCGATTAATATTCAAAACTCGCGCGCTGCAAACCCACAGATAACCCTACTTCCTTCTCAGCCTGCAAACGCGTCAGGATGCGTTGGAACGTACTATAAATGGGATGTCGGCTCCCTGTGCAAAACCTATCCCTTCGCAATCCACGATCCCACATCCTCACATGCCCCAGGATATACCCTCTTGTCTGTAGATTTTGTCTCCTCCATCATTCATGTTCGCTCAGCCCGCTGCCACGGCTCTTGGACAAACAGCGCTCGCTGTATTGCATGCACGGATCTCGACTCTGACATCGAGATTGTCGAAAATTGGGCCTTGCAATCCTTTGGAAAAAAATCCACGGGCCGACTCAATCATCTCCAGTTGGAGGAGAAGATCAAGTCACTCGCCCGTCACTGCAAGCAGAACAGCTGAAGGTAACTCATCTTATTCACGCACCGTGGGTCTATTTCTCATAGTTTGAAAGAAACAAAACTATTGGGTCTCTTTGAAACGAGCCAAAAGCGAAATGCCGAATACAAGAATCTTTTCGATCTCACTGCTGAGAACGATGTCCCAGGACTTCCGCGGCTTATCTCCAACTCGAAGACACTGGGTTGGGGCGTGTCGAAAACAGCGGATATGACGGTGAAAGCGATCAAGGGGGAGTATCATGCGAAGAACTGCACCGAGTTCAATATGGATCTCGCAGTGCTGATCTACGAGCTTGGCGGTGGCGCGGCGCTGTATGCATTGAACAAAAGTCCGTTCATGCTCCCCAGTCGTCATACTATAGCAGATATTCGCCGACAATATTCGCTCCGCATCACTGTTGGAGATGTAAAAATCTCTGATATCTTGGACAACATCGAAATCCTGTTTGGCGACATTGAATGCGGGGATTACGGTCGCGTTGGGATCACCTTATCGCAGGACGAGATCGCTGGTGATGGGCGTCTGTGTTACCTGGAAGACACGGACGAGATCGCCGGTCTGTGCGAGCATGCTACGTCACGGCTCAAGACCTTCAAAATGGGCTCTGATCTCACCGTTGTTGAGGATGTTGTTAAAGCCATTCGAGCCGATGAAATTCACATCGGGAAGGAATTTAGTGTCGCCGCCTTTTCTCGGCATGCACCAACCGATTACGGCGCAAAACCAGTTCTTTTAATGCCAACCTGCAAGAAAGGATCCTGGCAATCGTCGGCGGAAATCCTTCAGAAGCTCATCTGGGCTTGGAAGATTTCACCTTTCGGTGAAGCAAAACATGACCTATTGCAGACGATAGCTTCCGACGGTGATGGGAGGCGCAGAGCTGCCCTGTATCTTGTCTGCATGCACAGACTTCTTGGCCCCGACGATCCGCTGTACAAATTTCTTAGTGAACTCGCAGGATTAAACTTGTACACGGGTGATGGAGGAATTACTATGGATTTCGACTTCAAACATCTATTCAAACGTAAGTTTTGGATTGGGTATTTCAGGCGAACTCACACTGATATTTTTGTAGGCATTTGTACCCTTCTCTGCTCGAAAGAGGGTATGTTAGTCAACGACGTTATAATCAACAAAACTCTCATCGCCCAATGGTTGGAGAAATTGTCTGGGTATGATTGGTCCGACGAGAGCATTCATGCTCTTTTAAACCCCAAGGATCCCCAGGATGTCCCTCGCGCCGTGACCCTCCTCTGTCTGATCGATGATTTGCGCCACCTTGACACCGCTGAACTCACACCGTCTGAAAGAAACACCCACCGTGCTCTGTCCCTCCTTGGAGAAGTCTTTCACGCTCTTCTTGAGCCATTCATTAATCCGACGCTCTCACTTTCGGAGCAAGTGATTCACCTCGTGAAGTTCGCTCATCTGGCATGTGCACTCTTCATCAAAAACGAGGGAGATTTCATGTCGCATCAATTGTACGGTGACCTGCAGTGTATGGTTAAGAATGCCATATTCAAGATCGCTCACTCGAAAGTCTTGAACCCGGCCCTCAAAGTCTTCCTGTGCCTCTTGGGTGACGATGTCCTCGAAACCCTCTTTGGAAGGTCTAGAATGATTGGCCGACACTCCCCAAACATGGCTGTTGACGAGTTGCGACAACGGTTTGGCTCCGCGTTACGCATGGACCAAATCTTCCGAAAATATCTCCACTTGGAGAGACGCGCGCGTCGGCTGAAATTGGTCCGGAGTAGGGATGTTGATCATATCTCCCCTGCACAATGCACCGGGGAGTTGACCGCGGCGTCATGCGACCTTTTAGCGTGCTGGCTAGAGGCAGTTGCTGCTGCAAAGGCCATCCTGGCATTCTACGGATGTGATGTCGATTTTGCTGCGCTCTTCGCCCGCGCCGGGTTCGACCTGATGCGTCCTAAAGGCGGAAAGTACCCTGGTGTTTCAAAAGAGGTTGATAGATCGCTCGTGGATGTGTACACATCAAGCGAACCATCGAATGGTGCCAAGGACTCCCCCAGTGACGCTCAGGTTGCCAACGGAAAAATCCTTGGGTTTGACGGACGTGCAGCGCTCGAGGCAGAGAGGGCCACAGCTGCTGAGAACACTTCCAGCACCACTGCAGATTCGGAGCCCGACCGACATTCGATTTGGATTAAACTCACAGAAGACGGACAAAAACTGGCGCACAAGAAAACAGTTCTTCGCACATTCATGGACCCCACATTTGATATCAATGACGGAAAAAGTCACGACAGACTGCTCCGGGTTCGATATTTCTCCGTTGGGGGCGATAGCTGGGATCGAACAGCTTCGACAATGTACTCAAAATCCACGGCCGATGACCATCTACTCAAAATTCAAGGGCTCTTTGCAACTTTGGTATCTTTTAACACGTCTACCGTGTCGTTGGCCATCCTGCAGTGTACGGGCATTAAAATTGTTAATACCCATCCAATCACGTATCTTGAAGCCGCCCCCACCGCCGAAATCTCATTACCTGACTCTCGCTACGAGATAACGGGACAAATCCTCTCCCTTGTCCCATTCGTTCCCTCCTCGGATCCAACAGGCAATATTTCTTGGGCCTGGGCAGCGCAGTTTGTGGCCTTCGAGTCTGCAAAAGCCAAGCAGGCGAGCCCAACTGATGCGCCTGCCCGGATGCGACATTTGAGCATCACCGTCAACGGCCGGCTCGTACTGCCTTTGTTGTTGAAGGACCTCAAGCAATCAACCCTTGAAGAGATCCTAAACGTGCAAGTTCTCAACGAGGAGAACTCAGACTTGCAGAAAACCTGGGTGTTTTCTAATGCACAATTGGACGAAATGACAGCCACTCTTCGGGGCAGGGTACAGGACGACGAGGTCCGTTTGAAAATTCCTGTCTACGGTCCGGTAAAAGAAGGTAGATACCCCTACGAGGCGACTATGACAGACCGTAAGCTTTAGTTCTCCCTATACTGATTGGTTTTGATGATTTATTTTACAGCAACGAGCCAGACCTTACAGAAACTCTCGCACTGTCTTGCCTCAATAAAGGCTCCAGCTCCCAAAGACCAGCGCCGACCATGCAACATCTGTGGAAAGAAGGTGGCTGCCCCGGATCGACAGAACCACATGGGAAAGCACATCCTGTTGTCTCTGCAGGGTGTGCAGGACCCAAGTCTTCTGGCAGAGGTAGGGCATAATTTTGTCTACGGCTTCTAGATATGTAATAAGTACTGAATCTCGTTCAGGTGGAAAAGAACTATCCATGCGGATTTTGCGGCCAGACCAGCTCCCCAGATGGCTGCGGCGTTGGGATCGCAAGCGGAAAGGCCACTTCCTCATGCTCAGAGGCCTACGCATTTCAGATTACCGCTGCATCAAAGTCCAGCGCGACAAAACCCTGCACAAATGTGCCGATCCGGTGCAGTCTGTGCACGGAAATTCATTGGAAGTACAATTTTCCCCGTCATCTCAAAGATAAGCATCCGTCCTGGGAAGTGACGATGCCCGAGGAAAGTCGAGATGAATTTTCGGCCAAGATCTCGGTCACGAAGATGAGGAACACCGACTTGGTATTATCGATGCAGTGGTGACGGAGGATCCAAATTCTCAAGGGCAAGAAACAGGCCATAAACGTCCTCTGACCTCGCCCGCAGGCACTCCCCGCCGCTCGCGCATACTCAAGACCTCCGCTCGAACTGTAGTAGCGGTACAGCGTGCAGAAAGACCGACTCCCAGCGGACCACTGGCAGGATCTTTGTCTCTTGCTGATGTATTCGAATAGCCAAGTAGATTTGATATAATAGATAGGATTGGAGTCATAGATTCAAATGTACGGAATACACAAGCAGCTGAGTAGGCTGGAGTAGAGGAGAGACGGAGAGACGGTCGAGTTTGCCAGCGCTGGCAAATTCGGCAAGAGGCTGTGCTAGCCGAGTGTTCCGATGTCAAATCAGTGATCTCGCGTGGCCAGATCCAAATACCACCGATCACTCACCTCTTGGCATGTAGTATTGTGTATTTTGCCAGAAAAAAAAATCTGAATTTCCAGAAATGTACCTTGCCTATTTCTAGTTTGGTTTGTGCTTTAAAATGCCTGAAGATATGCTGTATTGGATGTCCGGGACGACGGCGAAAGTGACCGCAATTTGATCTGATTTGTCAGCTCAATATCGCTTCCTCCATTCCTTCCTCTGAACCTTTTGGGCCTATTCTCACCTGCTGAAATGTCTAATAGAGATCCCAATACCCCGCCATCCCCTCGCACACCACGCCGACGTCCCTTTTCACCTGTAGCACCACACTCAGTGCACCAGGTACGCCCACTCACTGTCCCGATTTTTTTCGTGATGATACTGAAGTTTTTTGGGGGTTGCTTCGCAGGTCAAGCAAGCGACGGAGAAGGGGATTAATGCCATCCTCGTCAACGAGGACAACACCAAGGACACCGCTGTATGGAAGCGAGCTGAGAAAAGCGCCCAGCTCGTCTATATTTCCCCGGAGATGGCGCTGTCGGACCAATTTGGGAGGTTATGGACTAATCAGAAATTCAACGGGTTGAATGTTTTCACCCAGCTCAAGGATAACTTACCCTCTCCCATCCTATAAGGTCCATAAAATTCAACATCCGTCCGTACTACCTATGGCATTAGTCCCATTTGCGAGGCAGAATCCCATGTTCACGAAGCCCATGCTGCATTGTCGTGTCAAGAAACAACAACAGGACATTGGATGTCTCCGGTTAGAGTGGAACCACTCACTATCTTTCCTGGAACCTTTCTGTACGTTTTTACCTTGTGAAAAATGGTTGTCACAACTTGATCAAATACAAGGACGAGCCCTTGGCTTATATTGGGATTCAACTTCGTGGAGGTTGAATCATTGATCACATGATTCACTGAAGAGCAGGAACGGTGGCTTGTCACAGTTGATTTTTCAAAATAATGGGGTGGCCACAATAACATTTAGTATCGACGAATATCCAAGCCGTCGCAAGCGCTTATCTCCTTCTCGTGTGGCTGAGGCGGGTTGTGCGCGGGGGGGGGGGGGTTCCATCAGTCCGACTGCCCGATACGGCAAGCAATGTCAATCAAACGAGCGTGGTGCTCTCGCTTTCAATACCTGAGTGTGTGCTCCGTGGGCCAGAGATTGTCACGTAGTTTTGCTTCACTAGGGGCGAATACGTGATGATCGCGCCGAGGGATCCCATCGCGGCATCTGGTTGGCGAGTGGATGGGAAAGACAACGACAGCATTTTGAGAGTCGAGACCAGCATTATAATACCTGCATTAATTCCATACTGCGCGTTGATACTGACCGATTATTTATTTTCGGTTACCCAAGACACCGGCGCCTTCTCTCTCTCTCTTTTTTTCTTAAACAAAGGCACACTGCTCAAATGCGCCTTAAGCAGAAGTGCATCAATCTTGTGGATAGGAAGTTTGATCGGCCATCTCATCGGTAATCAATGAAGAAAATCGGTTGCTAGGCACAGGGAACTATTAAACACACAATCTCCCATCTATCTTGCCTCACGCCTCCTCGCGGTTCGTCTATTAATAGTCACTTTCAGCTCCCCACTGTGTCTTTTCTCGCTAGCGTCTCCCGCTGCTTGACTTGTTGAATGTATTTATTTTTAGGATTTGCGCCACGAAAGCGCACCCGAATTGAAGAATGACCTCACTTTTTCTCACCAAGCGTCCTCAACGCGTGTTTCAACTGATGCTCAGAGTGATACGGGCGCTAAACTCGTTGCGGCTTATACCACGACGGATTTGGCGGCAGAGATGGATTTGGAGCGCGAGGCAGCGGGTGTGCTGAGACCATTAAGTATCAAGTTTCTCGGGGAGTTGTCCGAGGACCCCTGATAATAGGCGGGAAGGCTAGGTCCCCGGTCCGGACAACATTTTCAAAATTTGGTTCGAAGATTTTTCCAAAAATGTTCGCCTTTCATCAAAACTCATTTTCACAATAGAGTGTTTGCGATGCAGCCATTGGAGCCACTACGTGGCTGATTTGCGTTGCGAAAGTTGATGGCTCCACAAAAATGACATTTCATCTTCCATGCTAAAAATTCGTCAGTACACTCACTAGAGGGCACTGCAGAATACTGAATCACTAGAATTGCTCTAGCCAGATGTCACCACCCAGTGTATTCAAGTCTATGCAACCACCTGGCTGGAACCAGCCTTCTTGGGAATTTATTACTGGTCTAACGCCTCTAGAAAATCACCGAGAATCATGTTGAATGAAATAGTTGTTTTTTAATAGCTTAATCTCCATTCCTAGTGGCTCAGATGTGGAAACAAAGAAACTTGACCATGCCATCAGCCATCAACTATCGCAACGCAAATCAGCCACATGGTGGCTCCAATGGCTGCATCGCAAACAGGCTAATGTCAAAATGCGTGGGAAGTTTATGTTCGGACAAAAATCAGGGACCTAGCCTTCTCACCTATTATCAGGGGTCCTGTTGTCTGGGAGGTGTACACAAAAGTGGCAAGACCAGGACCGGTGCCTTTCTGCTGTGAAGAAGAGTCTGAAAGAGAGCTGAACCCCACTTGATATGATATCCTGGATCCGACGTAGATGGACCGGACCCGAATATGTTTTCCTGGTAACAGACTTTGGATTTGTTTGGTTGACATTCACGAGAACCATAGAAATGGGGGACTTGTCAATGAATTGAGCGTGGTGATCGGCAGGATGGACATGCTAGCACGGGTCTAAAATTTTTGCTTTCTTGTTGGTAGAATTTTAATTTATATGCAAGTAGTCGCGTGTTTCTACGATGGTCATCAAAAGATGGGGCATCCCCGTACCGTCCAGGTACAATAGATTTAAACCGCGGTGGTAAAAGATCGGTGCATACCACTAGGATCCTCAGAGCAATTACCTAGTTGTGTGTCTACTCGAACTCGTCCATCCTTCATACTTCCGACATGTTCCATCAACTCTTCATCGCCACGGTTGCCGCCATCGCACTGGTCCAGGCATGTACTAATTGCCTAGAAAAGCCACTTGAAAGAAATTAAGTCGTATCCACAGGTGCAAGCCGTTGATGTGTGCGCGTGGACAAATACTCTCAACTGCGATGGGACTGCAGTCTGTTGCCTCAACTTTGGGGTCAACCAGTGTTGCGGAAACATCTAGCAAGGTTTCGGATTCTCCATTTCCTACAGCAACCTCCCCGGCCCAGTATCCGATGGCCAAGCGTGGACCAGCATTAATTGCAGGGCTGGTGCGATAATCACGCAGCAGATTGGGACGGGCAACAAGTGCTGGGTCGGCGCGGGGACCAAGGCCAACAACAGTATGGCGTGGACCCACGCCGCCTCAAAGCGGAGCGCGCCCGCGAGCGAATGCGCCGCCCCGATGTACTCAAGTTCACGGATAATGGGGTCCAAAAGGCCGTCAGGATTCCCTCCACCGACGGAGCGCTCAAGGAGATGATCGAGTTCATGAAGGCCAATAATTTCACTATACCCCCGCCTAATCAGAATCGCAAGTCGTCGTGATTTGAACGACCCTCGCCCACACGTCTACTCAGTTGGAACAGATCCTATCCCTATCCGGCGACAAAGTGGTGCCAGAGGCACAGGCAATGATTATATTTCTAAATAGTCTTGTGTGTTTCGATGTTGTGCATGCCACGATATGTCACATATGTGACTGTTCGCGTCAGTGTGCTCGACGTGTTGCTGCCAGTGTCAGGAACAACTTAGACCTTCTGCCAGACTTAATGTGAATTAATAGATGTCTTTTGCATTCTCCTCCAGCTTTCTAGAGGAAGTTTAGCCCTCACTCTGGTCTAGCATAAGAGGGAGAACGCGGAGAACGCAACATTCAAATTTATAGAGCTGCGTCATAAAAAGTGAACAATGATTGAAGCTCAATTGAAGTGCGGAAGCATCTGACAAAATATTGTCCAACCGTCGGTCAACACCATTTTCGGACTCCCAATTTGCACGTAAACCTCCCAGGCCCTTGTGTCAAACTCGTCGGATACCCATCGATAACATTCCTCCCGAGACTTGGGAATATTTTGTCGGAGTGCATCGACAAAATGCTGGGGTGCTGGTTCGCCAAATTTGATTAGGCCAAACCGCTCTGGAAAGTCACAGATGTAGTTGGGAGAGAAACCAGATGGCAGGAGTTTGCTGCGCTGGGTCTGAATCTTGTGGGTGTTCCAATAATCAACAAAGTCATCAAGGCAGAGTTGCACAATCTTGGGCCACAACCATTAAACAGGTTCCTGAAAGCGAGGTTAGAATCTTCGGTCTTTGGCAGATTAGCTAGACATACACATGTTGCAGAAAGCCTGGGTTGAAATAGTTGTGACTTTTTCCAAGAAGTAAGATCTGTTTGATGTCAAGACCGATATAGTTTGTGAATAGGTGCCATGATGACTCGATTGGAATGTTGTCAGTGCTAGGGAGTGCTACGAAGGGAGGTGCAGCGTCGAGTGAGATATCTGGCATACAGTGGTAGCTGCAATATCGGTGAGATAATGGAAACAAAGGAGGTTATTTTGCGACTTACCGCAAAGCAACATGAGCTGCATATAGTTCTCCAGTTTCTGAGCCACCATCCACTGTTGCCTGAACAAAAACTGAGAAATATAAGCATAATGTGAGCGCAGGATGACTGAGAGAACACACCACCATTTTCTTCAACCAAATCAAGATAATAGTGGCCAACTGTTGAGGAGCAGCGAGCATTTGGGACAGCGAGAAACTTGATCATCTTGCTGCTCAAATGGCTCATGGCGGGGGAAGATCACAGTTGGGGGAGTAACCGCGGCGAGGACATTCGAGATCATGCCGAGCGGAGGTGCTTGGCAAATGCTGCTGGGGAAGCCGATGCTCAGGGCATTCGCAGCCGTGCACGAATACGTGCAGGACACAGTCACGCTCTGCACTCCGGAAGGAACAGTGACGCTGACGAACGAGTCCGATGCTGAGGGTACACGCCAAAATAAAGTCGCTATTGCGCATGTTAGTGACCCGGGAGAATGCTGCGGCATCTCTCCCTTGAAGCAACGGCAAGTCGATGGTCTTGATCAGCATGACACGGTTGACGATGCGCTCGGGCTTTTGCAGGACACTGCACAATCTCCGTCAGAGGTATCACAGGGTGCGGAGGACGGGTCACGAACCCCAAAAGTCGCAGATGCGCACGCTAGTGACCCGGGAGCGTGTTCTGCACGTCTCCCACCCAGGAATAGGCAAGCCTTCGTTGATCCGTTACCATTCCCAGTTCACGCACAAGAATGCGCACAGACATATTCGGCGCGAAAGCGTGCCCGGAGGCAGCGCAGTCTTGTCTTGAAGGTGGAGCGCATGCAGGCTAGGGTGATGATGGCCGCATGGTCTGAAATGGACAGGAAGTCGGTGAGTTGTGGAACTAGCGCACTTCGGAGACTGGTTCGTCGTGTAAAAAACAGGGCAGAGGTAGCCAAACGGCTGCGATTGCGAAAGTGGTATTCAGCGCCATGGGACTTCGGGCCACCACCGGAGGCAAGAGTGGTACCGGTGGCGACGGCAGCAGACGAGACGGAGGTGGAGGTCGGTCCTAAGTCCTGGACCAAAGACAAGAAAGTTTCGGTGCATTGCGTCCGCTAGTAATCCGGGAGAGCACTGTGGTGCCTCTCCCTTGAAGCCTAAGGAAGTAATCTCGGGAACATCATCAACCGTTACTGAAAATTCGGCAGAGCCAATCGCTGGGTCCGTTTACAACCGCCCGCTATGGCCGATGGATTACGAAAACATAAAGTCGCAGTTGCGTCCGCTAGTAATCCGGGAGAGCGCTGCTGCGACTCTCCCCTGAGGCCCAGGCAGGTGGTTAATGAAACGGTGGAGCATGCTCACCAGCATCGCTCTGAGTGTTCTAGATCGCATCGGGCAACAGTGGAAGAGTGCGTAGATGAGGACGATGTCGACGCTGAGGGTCTACGAAAATTTAAAGTCGCAGTTGCGTCCGCTAGTAGCCCGGGGGGGAGTGGCCACTCCCTTCCCTTGAAGCGCAGGCAAGTCATTCATCCTAAGTCGACCCGTGCAGTTGACGAGCATTCCGTTGATGTCATGGCCGTGCTCGAGGAGACACAGCTCGACGCTCAGGGCCCCGGGACAGAGCAGCCCGAGATCATTGTTGACGGCGATACCTCCGTTTTCACACGTCACACAGATCCGTTCAACCCCGCGCGTGTTGCTAAGATATTGGAAGCCATCGAGATCGGTGATGACATTACCGCGGAGGAGCGAGAACAAGTCCAGGCCACAATTCGCGAGTATGCGGACGTCTATGCGCTATCAGTCAGCGAGGTCAAGCCCATCCCCGGCGCAGTGCACAGGCTTCACGTACCCGAGGGCGCGCAGTTCAATAAAAAAATACATCAGCGTCGACTCACACCACCACAAACCTCTTATTTCTCAAAAGCCATCGACGCGATGATGGAGGCCGGGGTAATTGCTCCAATAGCCGCAGCCGATGTGAAATGCGTGTCACCCATAACGCTGGCGGCGAAGGCACATGGGACAGGAGGAATGACGATCGAAGAGATGCATGCCAAAATTAATGCCGAATGCGTGCGCGCGGAATTGCCTGAGCCGTTTAACTTGCCAGAAGGGATGGCGTCGCCCACAGCCAAATCAGTCGACGCTCCGCAGAAATGGCGCGTCTGCACGAACTACAAGCAACTAAATGATGTTACCCAGGTGCTCCAAATGCCTCAAGGGGATATTCGTACAAAGCAGCAGGCACTCAGCGGGCATCGCTGGGTCTCTATGTTCGACTTTGCCGTCGAGGTAGCCGAGGAGAGCCGGCCCTATACGGCATTCTACGTCGAAGGACGGGGGTATTTCGTTTACTGTCGGATGCCATTCAGATTAACCGGAGCTCCGAGCTGCTTCAACGAAGTAACGGCAAAAGCGCTGAAGGGGCTGGTGGGGACAATGATACAGCTCTTCGTAGACGACGGGGCGATGGCTGGTGACATTTTCGCCGACAAGCTGTGGGATCTGCGGATTTTTCTTCAGAGATGTGGGGAGGAGACATTATCCCTCTCCCCGCAGAAAACGAAGCTCTTTATGATCGAGGTCACCTTCGTGGGGGAGCGAATTGGGAAGGACGGCATCAAGGCCGATCTGGCAAAGCTCTCCGCCGTCGTGGACTGGGCCGTGCCATCCACCATCCAGAACCTGCTAGTGTTTCTCGGACTCACGGGATATTTCCGACCGTTGGTGAAGAACTACTCTCTGCTGGAGAAGCCATTGAAGGACTTGGCGAATACCTTGGAAGTCCCGACACACGCCGGACGCAAGGCATTCCGAAACGCTGCTCGCAGACACGAATTAGCCAGTCTGTGGACCGCGGAACATCAACGCGCATTTATAGCGCTGAAAGTCGCACTCACCAGTGCCCCTGTCGTGAAACCACCCAAATACGACGGCAGTTCCTTCATTATCACAATGGACGGCTGCAAGGACGGGTTCGCTGGTGTCCTGTCACAGAAATTTGATTGGGTGGACAAGCACGGAAACACGCATACCCGCACACATCCTATCGGCTTTGTGTCAAAACGGGCATCCGACACCGAGACTCGATACCAGCCGTACCTTCTCGAGTTCGCGGCGCTGAAGTTTACACTAGACAAATTCTCCGACACAATTGGGGGGGTACCCTGTCGAGATCGAGACCGATTGCCTGGCACTGCAGAACACGATAATAAGCAACAAACTAAACTCCACGCACGCCAGGTGGTTAGATGGCATCATGAACCATCATATTGTCGACTGCAGACGGACTCAGTCGTCAGTTCACGGACACACCGAGGGTGAAAGGCGATGGACATGAGTGGAGTGTCGACCCAGATTGGGCATCGTCCGTGGGCCTGGCATATGACATCTGGTCCACGCAGCTGGACTCCTCGCAGACAGCACTTCGCGAGCGCTTTGCCAATGAGCCGGTATTCTTAGAGGTGATTGAGGCAATGTATAACCTCGATCACGGCAAACGCATCCGTGACAAGCGTCGCGCACGGCATCGCATGCTCGGATATGAGATCGCGGATGGGAAGCTGTGGCGTGTCGGTGACGGGAAGTCGACACGGGCTCGGGCGCGTCTTGAATGCGTGACGCAGGCGGAGGCGAAAGCGCTGGCGGCAGCAGAACACGAACAGGGAGGCCATTTCGGACGCGACTTGATTAAAATCAAGCTGCTCGACCGCATCTGCAGTCCCCGCCTCGATAAATCTATCGTTTCGGCCATCGTTGAGTGTGGGCAGTGCAAGGCGTTTGGAGGAGCGCATCTATCCGCTCTACTCGAACCCATAACACGCCGCCACCCATGGGAGTTAATGGTCGGCGAATATCTATCTATGCCTGTCGGCAAGGGCGGTTTCAAGACAATTGGTCTATTCATGGACGTGTACTCACAAAAAACCTGGGGCTTCAAGTTCACGGGGCAGGGTACGATGCTGAGCACCATCCAGTCGCTCGAGCGCATACGCCAGCTTGACGCCAGCACTTCCGGATGCCGGAGGTATTCATGGCTGATGGCGGCTCACATTTCAGCGGTCACGAAGTTGGCGACTTCTGTGCCGCGCATGGATCCCGTTACCAGCAGGTCGCGGCTTACTCTCCGTGGGTTAATGGGCTCCTCGAAGGCCAGAACGGAAAGCTCCTATCTCGCTTGAAGCGTCTGTGCGCACCGAAATTAGGCGAGGACGGATGGCAAAAATCACAAAGTTCACCCGACCTTCCAGCAAACTGGCCGGATCACTTCGACGAAGCGCTGCGTCAGCTAAACGACCGTATCCTCCCAGCATACAAGTTTGCTCCCAATGAACTCTGTATGGGATTCGTGGTCAATACAAACGACACACCGGTGGAGATCAGCGTCTCCGAGCTTGCCGAGAGCACGGTGGGGATCCAGAACTCATATACGGAGCAACAGAACCTTGATGCTTACTCACATGTGGTGGAGCACGCCATGAAAACGGAAGGCCGCATTCGACAAACGCGTTATAAATTCAAGCGACGGTGTTATTGAGTACAAAAAAGGGGACCTAGTACAGATCCGCAACTCGACCCTCGACTTCACCCTGTCGACCGACGCGAAGCTTCTACCAAGATGGGGTCAGCTACATCGAGTCGTCGACTGCGTCCGGAACTCTTACCGTTTGGAGACTATCCACGGACTCCCGGTTCGCGGCACTATCAGCGCGAGATGCCTACGTCGTTTCATTCCGAAGTTCGGGACAGAGTTATTCAGCGAGCAGGCGGTGCTGGAGATGGAGCGCGCAGGGAGGCCAGACGAGGTCATGGAAGGATTGGACATAGAAGACGAGGAGGAGCGGCCTGAAGACGACGACGAGGGTGAGGTGGGAGGATGTGACATTGGGAGAGGGAGAGCTGAGTAGGGGCGTAGTTGAGGCCCTTGGTGATGCAGACGACGGTAGCGCAGGGACCGCGCTACACGCGGGGGGGGTGCATGGACCAGCTACGCTGGTCGCGGACGGATCGTAGTTAGGACGAGTGTTTGGACCTGTTAGCATTAGACGATAGAGTACAGTAGACAGATTCTGTCACAGATAGATCACATAGATACATCTTCTCATTCCATAGTCGTCCATCCCGGCCTACACTAGTAGGTAGGTAGGTAGGTAGGTAGCATTACACGGCACGGTCCCGCTGAGGAACGCCGGTTCCCAGGGATTATCTAACTGTACATGTGCCAGAGTACACTATTGCCCCTGGACTCCTCCATAGCACCAGAGACGAGCTCACGGACACGCTAAGCCGCCGCAGTAGATCTAAGGAACTATAAAGAAGCAAAGAAAAAATCAGCAGAGAATATGAGAGACCAATTATTTGTATCAGGAGTTGTCGCACACCACACAAGAATTGAATTGAATCTTTGGAGGACATCGTGCCAAAATTAGCTACGAGTGCAATAGTGGGTGCACCGGCTGGTTCGCATGGTCTGTACAGCGCAAAACTTCCACGGCCACTTGGTGAGTTGAGAGCATTACTGAGGTTAAAGCCTCGTGATGCCTGAGTCTTCACCATAATTAGCTTGGGGCAGATTTAATACGCGGTGATTCGTCCTTCCGTCATTCAACATTATGTGAAGGAACTGCAACCTCTCTGTTGACTCGACCATGTCTTAAAGCCATTGTTTTTTGTCCACCAACTGTGCAGAGTTCTGAGCATCTTCGATCGAAATCGGAGCATTGAGAACTAGATTGGGGCAAGTTAATGGCTGTCTTGCAGTCGCAGTGAGTACTTCCGAGGCCCTGCACTCTGCAAGGACGTGCTGATTATTGAGTCCAAGGAAAAGTAACTAACTATGAGGTGCGGCATAATCAAATAAAGACATCGAGCTCGAATTGGTGTTATCTCGGTCTCTGTGAATGAGGGCGCGGATGCTGCAGCCTCAGCTGCGCATTGATGTATTGATATTGATTCGCCCGTTACGTCCCAGCTCGAACCGCATTTGGAAGCTGCCTAGTTGCACGTGGGCATGCTGACTCATTGACAACTGCTATGCGGCCGGTGGTGGTGGTGGTGGGCAGCGAGAGCCATGCCGAGGGAGACACACGGGCATGGAGAGAATAGAACATGAAATTTGAGCCCTCAGGACATCTGAGATGTTTTGGGGAAAAAAGGAATGAAAAAAGGGCAGGGGCGGACGATGGATTGGGAGGCATGCGTCTGGAATGACGTGGACGATCGCGATGGACCAGCCAAGTGTTTCCTTCCTACAATATCCCAGTAATATACTCCATGTAAGACCATGAGGGTGGAATGGCTCCGAAGAGGTGTAGTGTAATATTTTCATACCCAGTCGATGATCATCGCGTCCGCGCAATTTCTCTCGCTGGCGGTATAGGACAGTACTGTATTTTTTCAATCAATTCGACAAGGGGTGTGATTGTGACACCAAAATTGCATTCGAACAATTCGACAGATGGCCTGGCTGACCGTGACAGCCTGAAAAATTCGACATTCTTCACAGAGCGATGGCTTTGAAACCAGCCTTCATCTCTGATTTTTTGTAGCATTTGTGCGGCTTCTAGAACATCAGGAACAGGAGTTGGTGGCGAAAAGCCTTTCAACACAGAATTTGAGTGGAATTTTAACTCTCCTGTGTGCATATATGAACCAAATAGTGGGTTCTAGAGACAGTCATTACTTCTACGTGTTAGTTGTAGGCTGTAGACACTGGCGGAAATTTTAAACTAAATTTCAGCGCGAAAACCGCATTTTTCATGATTTGGTGAACCGAAAAATGAATTCGACAACCACTGCCTGTGACCCGTGACATGTGAACGGATTTCGACACCGACAGACCCCTGTGACGCGTGACTGTCGAATCGATTGAAAAAATACAGTAGTGGTGTCTTTGAGATCCTTATTGTGTTCGCTATATCCTGCCAGGCAGAGAGTTTGAGCATCGGTACGCGTGTCTCGAGCTTTTGGGATTTTGATGGTGGTGGTCCGAAAGACGGAAAGTCCCAAAGATTGGCGCGGTTGCTCGGCGTTCTGAAAAAAGGCTTAAAGCCGACTACGACAAATCAACTGGTCGTCAGTCATTTATTTTCAGTTCATTCTAGGTTTCTCACTGCATATTAAACCGAATTCACAGGCGGCGGAAGATATCGGGCACGTTGTGTTTAAGGTACTGTTGAGCATTGTTTTATTTTCGTTTTGATTAATGTGATTTAGAACCCGCAAACCTACGCTTCCCGCATTTTGGTCGTAGCTGGCGAGGTATGACCCTGCCAGAGTTCAAGATATAATCTTAATGTTTTCAGCGTCGACGATGGCAGAACAAGAGGGAAGCCTACAAACGCGCCCCTGCACTTCCTAGCTGGTTAGCCCGGCCACTCATAGCATTCAATTCACACACAAAAGCACTGTGCGTTTCTCTCCCTTTCCTCCGTTTTTCATTTCTTCGGCTAACTGAGCTCACTCCGCTTTCCCTCATTCAGAATCGCCGACATCGAGCGAGTGCACGACGCCCGAACAAGCGGCAAATGCCCCGAGGTCGAGGACCAGACCGCCGCCGCAAAACAAGCGTATCCGGAGATGAAGACGTTCGAGGCGTGGGTACGTCAACGTGGAGGGAAAGCGGCTGCGCGGGATAAAGACTGGAATCAGGTGTCGATGGGGCGGTTGGCGGCGGGAAAAGCAGTAGATGTTGAAGAAATTGTTGGGGAACTTGAATGGATGCCAAATACTGCGCGTTCTTGGTACTATTTACGTTGGGTTCAATTCTGTGGGCAGACCAGTGGCGTACACTTCTCCCAGAATTTTCCGATTCTTTGGATCTCTTTTTTCTATACTCAAACGTGTACAGCCACTGGTCTGCCCACAGAACTGAGCCCAAGGTAAATAGCTGCAGAACAACAAAGGCGCAGCCATTAGCCACCTATTTGCGCATAACCTTTCCACCATCCTGTGAGCACGGTGCCACCATTTCGTCACCTCGTTATATTTTAAGTCTCGCTATTGATATTGGCTTGATCTCTCGTTGCACAGACGTTACCTGATATTTACAAACCTCCTCACGCACCGTGCTGGGGCATCCAAGGAGCTCCATTGTTTATTCTGCTCTTCCGTTGACATACCCACGACCTTCGAGTCTCTCCAATTGAATTGAAACCTGTGTTTCTTTGCAAAGCCCAATCCCCGCATTTCTAGCCATTTCAGGTGTCCGTTCTTCTTACATACCACCGGACATCTCCGCAACCGACGGGGTCGTACCCATCTTCGTCACTTAGTTACTTTCGCTTAGGAACGAGAAAAGTCCCGTCACTTTGATGGGCATGCATGAAAGTTCGTCACATTACCTACTTCTGTGAAAGTTCGTCGTTTGACTCGGCACGTTCAAGAACACGGAACCTCGGCCATCATTGTTCCTTCAGCGCAAGCCGGGCGTATTTTTTTTATAGATACCTTACCCTAACACTAACCACTAACCCTAGCCAGCTAACCTGAACCCGAACCTCTGACCGAACCACTAACCCGAACCGCTAACCTCTAACCGCTAACCGCTAACCACTAACTCTAACTAGCTAACCCCGAACCTAAACTGGCCGAGCTCGGCACACTGCTGATTGTGTGATGTGTCGACAAGCATGCGTTACGTTGATCCTTGGAAAGTGACGAACATTCGCAGAATTTGCGTGAACTGACGAACTTTCGCAGAATTCCATCAAAATCACTAACTTTCACAGAACTAAGCGAAGTAACTAAGTGACGAAGATGGCCAGGCTCCAACCGACGGTATGTCTCCCATAATTTCTCAAGGAAGTGAGACGTTTACCACAAACTACAGATTACGTGGCGTGGAAATCGGTGCACGCAGCCTACGAAAATGACAAATTGAAAGCGGCCATGCAGCCCCCACTTCCTCAAATATTACCGGACACACCGGAACCAGGCAACTTTAACCCCTCCGCCTCCCGCGCCCGTTGTGTCGCCTCCTCCCTCTCTTTCCCCGCGTCTTCCATTGCCTCCTCCCTTGTACAAACTTAGTTCAGGGTGTCGCAAAGAGTGTGGCGTTGAACCCAATGACGTTGACACGATACAGTGTGATCACTGTAGAATGTGGTCGCATAGAGGTTGCACGGACTTGGAATCATTGGAAGGTACAAATATCGCGTGGAGCTGCCCCCCATGCAAGTACTATCAACCAGATGGATCTGATTATGTTTGGACGGACGATCTGTGAGCTGTCCTACTTCTACTCAGAAATCGTACACATATAGCTCAAGATTTTAACAGGATCGACTAGTTTTGGGTGTTCCAACCTAATGGCAACAACAACTTCTTTTACCAGGCCTCGGCATATCAAATACAGGCCAACTCATTCTGAAGTGATACATAGGTAATATTTGCGCGCGGAATGAGAAACCAATCAAGAAGCAGTTTACCGCCTCATGAGAGCAGTGTGCAACAATTTTACGCCGCTGACCCCGACTTAAATCTCAAAAGTAAGCCCATTTCTGAAGCGAACTAGCGGGAACTAATCTCGTCGTGTGAGCAGGATAGTACCGGGAAGATAAAATGGTCGCACAGGCTGGCTGAAGACGCACAGAATTATCCGAACGACTTCAACAACCCGGCCATTTCTAATGTTATGCCAGAGACGATTATCTTGCAATCGTTCTCGGAACACCGGCACACATCCGATCCAATACGACTACGCCGAGTGGATGTTCGAATCCAACCGGTCTGAGACCCACGCTAGCCCCTTTCTCACAAACTTTCGCACCAACTTTGTCCCGGAGATACTTTATTAATTGAGCCACAGGCAGCATTTGTAATCCAGTCGGTTCCTCGAGATATTACCGCCACGGCTGAGGCTCCAGTTGCTATGTCTACGACCTTCACATCTTCGAGCGACTATGCTGACTGAATGGCGGTTAATCTATTCATTCTGCGCGCATATCTGAATCGATCCTCCGCCGCTGATACCCAGGTGTATTTCTTAGCACAAAATACAGTGTCAAGGAGTTCCAGAACACACCTTCGGACGCTCCCTTCTTGGTGGCTAGGACGGGAAAGGTCATATGCTATTTGACTGTCCTGGAGCGTGCATTGCGAGGAGCCGAAGGAGCTGGGAACGAACAGATACCACTAATGTGGTGCAGGATTGGAACCCTACAGGATTTCCTTTTACGTGTTGATACCATCCCCACTTCAAAAGGCCCCATTCCTAAACACGGTCCGCAAAGGAAGTCTCATTCGATTGAATGATTTCCCGACTTGCGGATTGCTGCTGCAGAAGATACTTTCATTCCTTGCTTCTTCAGTGCACCCTGATATGGACGAAACCGTGACCCAAATTTTACTGTTTTCAACCCCACACACCGTGTGCCGAGCTGAAAAATCTGTCCTCATCGTGCAACACTGAATGGGTGGTTTGATTTCAGTGGTTTGATTTCAAATTGGTGTGTGCTTCATACATTGTGTGGCTTGTCAGTAATCAGCAAATCAGCTTGAGGTTGGATTCTGGAAACATATGGCGTGGGCATATAGCATTATTGAGTCAAATTGAAGAGGCAAATTACTTTCAGTTGCATGAGAAGACTCGGAATTACCTATCATGATGAATTGGTCAACTTCCGCGTCGATGTTTCCGTGTGCAGTGAAGGTCATTGATGTTGCTTAGAATTTGTCAACGGAAGACGGTCTGATATTGCATCGTGGCATTTGAGCTTTCAAAAGAGCAGATCGCAATTGCAACTGGTTAAACCCACAGTGTGCGGTGGCCGTGGCCTTTAGATTACATGCCAGTGGTGGCAGGCGTAGTTCGATCGATATTAGAGTTGTAGAAAACGAATCTACTGTGGTGACAAGCCATGCCTGTTCAACAAGTTGATCGCCAAAAATGCCATCAGAGTCAAATTCATACTCCGATATAGGGGCAAGCCGATCGGCCAAGCCAATCGGCCTTACCCATGACATCACCTTCGAACAGCCTGAAGACTGCCAAATTATAGACTCGATGCAAGTTACTAGGCAACCTGGCATTCTTCTATTGCGATAGGCCATACGTTGATGAGCCTTCGGCGAAACTGGCCAAGATGCAGGCAGCGAGGGAAGAAAAGGCCACTGACTAGCCAACCCAAACCATCGCACTGCGTCTTTGTCTGAAAAACCTTCAGTTTGGACCCATGCAAGGACATTATAAGCCCCTCGCACGGCAATTATAATATTATGAGGACCTTGAAATGCAACTTTTATATTACAAGTCTCTTGCGAGTTGTTTCAAGGCAAATTTACTTGTTCCGACATCTTACTTCGTCTCGCTGTGAGAATATGCCGCCCCTCCATTACTCAGCATTGTAGTGTCTGGAATCCGCCACACACATTATGTAGATTATGTAGATTATATACTCATTTCTTTGCCTTTTCAAGGATAGAACCTCAATGTCACACTCCCAATCCGCAAGTAGGGCAGCAATTGCCAGGTTTGATCTCGCCGACACTACTCCCATCGGTCAGTGGACTCAGTGATCTGATCGTTTTACACTCACCAGTCGAAACACAGAACAGCGGAACAATCCGGCTTCGGCTTCGGCCTCAGCCTCGGCTTGCAAGTCGGGCAGCATTCGCCAGGTCGCATAACCGAGATGAAACCACCAGCACTATTAGCAAGTTTAGCACAGGCGAATTCACTTCATGCACTGAATGCCTATGTACTGGACTTACCATTTCACTGCGGCACAGCGGACCCGAGAGCAATCGATCTTCCTGGGGACAGCGCCGACTAATTGAGAGACCAAGAGTGCAGAGAGGATGACGGAAATGAGGGCGAATTTCGTTCGCATGTTTAGGCGGGTAGGTGGGTCAAAGCTCTAACTGTCGTTGAGTCTCTATTCCCCCCGCAATTTATACTTCTGACGCCTTCATTAACAAGAGGCTTGGCATTGCTCCTACATACAATATGCCGTTGGCGCAGGGCATTTTAAGCCCGGTCCCTTCAGCCTCAGGAACCCAGTCGGGCGTTATGAAAGAAGTGGGTTCCCGGAGCAGTCCCATTTTAATTGACGGCGAGTGGAGAATGGACAGTGACATACTGTCGTGACCGTTTGTGCGTTGCGAGGGAACAGAATGTACTTCGGTAACAGGCATTGCTCCCGCCTTCAGAGTTATTCCTTTGTTCGCATAGCATGTATTCGATGTCGTCCATGTCGGTCTCTGGGACAATGGAGAGTCAAGAGTACCTGAGGTACCACATCCAGTTTTTATTCTGTTTGATACTCCTATACCTGAATATAGTATTCATACTGTACTATCCTGAACAACTTATGTTCCCCGTCGCCACTTCAGGCCACTACCTGGACTGACCAAAAGGGCCAAAGGCCCCAGTTTGAATGATGGGCCCAAAGGGCCCCAGCCAGGTGGGGGAATCCCGGAATGCGGGGTGCTCCCGGGGATGCGATAAAATGTGTGGGAGCTCCCGTGCTCCCGCCTGTGGGACCTCCCGCAGAACCGAAAAATTTGGCCGGGACCTCCCTAGGATCCCGGGAGCTCCCCAGATGTCACATCACGCCCTGGTGTCTGGGGTCCTTTACTCCCCAAAAAAGCTGTTTTTGATCCATTTGTGGCCTTGCTGGCTTGTGGTGCAGTCATGGTTGTACAGGGTGTTGGAACACAAGTTTCATGTGTGCATACTGCTGCATTTGTGGTGCACAATGGGGTCACTGCAAATATTGGATTGCTGTCTTGATTCCAACACAGTGCATGTGGTCATTCAGAAATTACCAGCCAACGGCATCCTCAATGCAGGTCCTCTCTCACCATAGTGGTACAACCCACAGTAGCTTGATATTGAGTGCCATACATCATTCAGGGAGAAAGAACCTGTTTGCCACAATTGCTGGTTCAATGCATGCTGGCCACCAGCCCTATCTCACCCTTTGTGGTCTGACGAAATCAATACATATGCCAATTTTGTTAAAGAAATCGCTACAATTCACACATTTGAAAGGATGTCTGTTCCCTACAGTTGTATTGACCTATGTAGCTTAGTTCAGTGTGTGCAACATAGAAGATTGTATTTCCAATATCGCTAGGACAAATCACCTACTATTTTGTGCTATTTTCCTCCATATACACTGCAGTTTGAATTGGTCTCTTGTGTCGACACCCATTGAATATAATTTATAGTAGTTGTTATTCTAACATCAAAAGTGCTAATAATAGTAATATGGTGTTTCGGTAATTCACCCGCCCAAGGCGGGAGCTCCCACCCAATCCCCAACAAGATCGGGAGCTCCCGGCTCATTTAAATATTGGGTGGGAGCTCCCACCCCATTCCCAATATTCCCGGGACATCCCCAGGATCTCCGGGAGCTCCCGCTCATTTCAAAAATGTGTGGGAGCTCCCGGCCCATTTTACATATCAGCCGGGAGCTCCCGCACAATTTTTGAAATGAGCTGGGAGCTCCCACCCCATTCCCAATATTCCCGGGAGCTCCCGGCTCATTTCAAAAATTGTGCAGGAGCTCCCGGCCCATTTTACAGATCAGCCGGGAGCTCCCGTGATATGTAAAATGGGCCGGGAGCTCCCAGTGCACCCAAACCCACTAGCATCCCAAAGAAGTATATTCTATCACGACAATCAGCCAAACAACTACAATCATCCAAAAAAGGAAACAAGATATTTTAATACCTGAGGAACTTGCCGATGCTCAAAAAGGTCAAAACCAAAAAGAAAAAGAAAAAAAAATGCGTGTAGCAGGAGTTGAACTCAAGAGCATAGCCATGGGAATGTATTTTGCGTTTTGTGCAACAACCAGGGGCTCTTTCCTAGAACCGTCAGCACGGTCCGGGAGCCCTCGGCAAGCTCTACAACTTTGATTTTGACCATATTTTTAGACACAAACCACTGATTTCCTTTTTTGGCCACTACACCTTTGCCCAAAAAAGGAAATTACAGCGTTTTCCCCTTCCTTAGGTCAGAATTCAATCATTTTGGATGGTCTAACTCATTGGGCAGGATGGAAATCACCATAGAATATGATGTGAAGCATACTCAGAAGGACTACACCTCTGTGAGAGGCAGATAATGGGCAGAGTGATGCATTCATCTCTCAACATGAATATCTTGGGAACATGGCCAATGAATATGATCCATGCACTAATACAATATTTCCCCATGTCGTGGACATGACCTTCACATAGTAAAACAGCTCTTGAGTAGCCAGGAGAGTATATTCTAACCATATTCTGAAACACCATGTTGGCTTCATTGTGACGGCATATAGTCAGCTAAATTGTTGCATTTATGATCCTAGGCCCCATATCATCTATATGAAAACAGGAGTGAGGCCATTGCCTCAATTGTTCATTGCTAGATCCTCATTAAAGGTCAACATGCTCAGAATGACTATTCACCCAAATTTACATGTGCCACCAGTAAACAATGTGGGATAAGGATTCAAACCAGATATTACAGGATATCTGAACACAGAAAGCCAAGAATCATCCCCAATATATGTCCTTGAAGATCTACAATCTCAAGTGACATTTTTCGCTTTTTTGGTGCATTAGGGTCCATGTAGAGCCAATAGCATAATATAAACAACAGAAAAGCAAACAGACATGATTAAAGACAGATATTACACTTTATTTGAAGGATTTTGGTCAAGATTTGGCCATATAGTGTTTTCATCCATAGGCATTAAGTGTACTGCATACTGTTTATCTCATGCACTCGAAAATACCACTTACCTGAAACTTGGCCAAATTTCTTGGGATATAGTTGAATATTGATCTTTCATCATGTCTCTTTTCATTTTGAGTGTTTATTTTGCAGTAGTTGCTCTGGATGGTGCCCTATTCACCAAATAAGCGAAAAATGTCATGTGACATTCTGAAGCTTCAAGCCCATATATTGGCACAATTCGGGGATCCAAACATTTGGCAGAGCAGTGGAATTTTTGTTGAACTCTTTTCCTCCATTCTGAACCTTACAATCAGAGCAAATGAGCTGAAAATGCATAGAAACACATCAACACACTTAATCTTTGCTCATGGCTCAGCTCTGTGGGCCAACACCCATCAGACATCTTTTTACATATAGTGATTGTTCTATGATGGGGTTTTTGACATGCCAGATCGATGCATGACCTGGCAATGAAGCAATGATGGCATGATGAACTAGGATCCAAACATGCTCCTTTTCTTCCTGGGAGTCTATTCTAGTACAATAAGCATGTATTTATACTACTCATCAGTAGGTAGGAATGTCTTCCTGAGACCTGTGTAATTATATCATGAAGATATGATGCTGCAGAGGTGAATGTATCACTCTGCCCATTACCTGCCTCTCACAGAGGTGTAGTCCTTCTGAGTATGCTTCACATCATATTCTATGGTGATTTCCATCCTGCCCAATGAGTTAGACCATCCAAAATGATTGAATTCTGACCTAAGGAAGGGGAAAACGCTGTAATTTCCTTTTTTGGGCAAAGGTGTAGTGGCCAAAAAGGGAAATCAGTGGTTTGTGTCTAAAAATATGGTCAAAATCAAAGTTGTAGAGCTTGCCGAGGGCTCCCGGACCGTACTGACGGTTCTGGGAAAGAGCCCCTGGTTGTTGCACAAAACGCAAAATACATTCCCATGGCTATGCTCTTGAGTTCAACTCCTGCTACACGCATTTTTTTTTCTTTTTCTTTTTGGTTTTGACCTTTTTGAGCATCGGCAAGTTCCTCAGGTATTAAAATATCTTGTTTCCTTTTTGGATGATTGTAGTTGTTTGGCTGATTGTCGTGATAGAATATACTTCTTTGGGATGCTAGTGGGTTTGGGTGCACTGGGAGCTCCCGGCCCATTTTACATATCACGGGAGCTCCCGGCTGATCTGTAAAATGGGCCGGGAGCTCCTGCACAATTTTTGAAATGAGCCGGGAGCTCCCGGGAATATTGGGAATGGGGTGGGAGCTCCCAGCTCATTTCAAAAATTGTGCGGGAGCTCCCGGCTGATATGTAAAATGGGCCGGGAGCTCCCACACATTTTTGAAATGAGCGGGAGCTCCCGGAGATCCTGGGGATGTCCCGGGAATATTGGGAATGGGGTGGGAGCTCCCACCCAATATTTAAATGAGCCGGGAGCTCCCGATCTTGTTGGGGATTGGGTGGGAGCTCCCGCCTTGGGCGGGTGAATTACCGAAACACCATATTACTATTATTAGCACTTTTGATGTTAGAATAACAACTACTATAAATTATATTCAATGGGTGTCGACACAAGAGACCAATTCAAACTGCAGTGTATATGGAGGAAAATAGCACAAAATAGTAGGTGATTTGTCCTAGCGATATTGGAAATACAATCTTCTATGTTGCACACACTGAACTAAGCTACATAGGTCAATACAACTGTAGGGAACAGACATCCTTTCAAATGTGTGAATTGTAGCGATTTCTTTAACAAAATTGGCATATGTATTGATTTCGTCAGACCACAAAGGGTGAGATAGGGCTGGTGGCCAGCATGCATTGAACCAGCAATTGTGGCAAACAGGTTCTTTCTCCCTGAATGATGTATGGCACTCAATATCAAGCTACTGTGGGTTGTACCACTATGGTGAGAGAGGACCTGCATTGAGGATGCCGTTGGCTGGTAATTTCTGAATGACCACATGCACTGTGTTGGAATCAAGACAGCAATCCAATATTTGCAGTGACCCCATTGTGCACCACAAATGCAGCAGTATGCACACATGAAACTTGTGTTCCAACACCCTGTACAACCATGACTGCACCACAAGCCAGCAAGGCCACAAATGGATCAAAAACAGCTTTTTTGGGGAGTAAAGGACCCCAGACACCAGGGCATGATGTGACATCTGGGGAGCTCCCGGGGATCCTAGGGAGGTCCCGGCCAAATTTTTTGGTTCCGCCTTTGGTGGCCAGGAGCTCCCAGGTATGCATTTTTTATCTGGGAGCTCCCAGCCAAATTTTTTGGTTCTGCGGGAGGTCCCACAGGCGGGAGCACGGGAGCTCCCACACATTTTATCGCATGCCCAGGAGCACCCCACATCCCAGGATTCCCCCACCTGGCTGGGGCCCATTGGGCCCATCATTCAAACCGGGGCCTTTGGCCCTTTTGGTTGGTCCAGGTAGTGGCCTGAAGTGCCGTCGCTCGTCGCTGCCATCGTGGTTTGGTTCCTTCAGGCGGGGTTGGGGACCCACAGGAGGTGGTACTCAAAAGTGAAATCTCCGTGTATAGTAATATGAAATGTCAAATCACTGTAAGCGTTGGGACCTTGGAAGTTCGGAAGCTATTATGTTGGCTAACAGTGATTTGACATTTCATATTACTATACACAGAGATTTCACTTTCCGGTACCGCCTACTGTGACTCTCCAACCCCATAACGTGCGGTGGGTATGAGCCTGGTAAAATGCCATCGACGCGGGAGCGCGGGAAAAAACACTGAGATTCAGGTACCCCGAAGGCCAAGCCTACAGCTGGCGCAGCTGAATTAGGTAGAGCGGCAACGGTTGTTCATGAATCAGACACAACTGTTTCGTGCTACAATTTGTTTCACAAACGGATTGATTACTGTACTTCAATGATCAATTCGACAGGGGGGTGATGCGTGACCACAAATTCCAGTTCAACAATTCGACAATTCGACAATCGCAAAATTTGGCGTGACTGATCTGAAAATTTCGACAAATGGAGCTGAAAATTCGTCGAAATCAAGCCTTTTTGCGCGACCGTGGCCGATTTTGGTGTGATGAACCAAAAATTTAATTCGACAGAGCCCTGGGTGATGCGTGACCAGCACCAAATTTCGGCCTTGACAGACCCCTGGGTGACACGTGACTGTCGAATTGGTTATTAAAGTACAGTACCAGTCTGAGAAGGAGGTAGATGTAGTCTCTGAATTCAATCCATCACCAAAAATAAATCATTTTCTATCCTCAATGGATCAAAATTGATTAAACCAAAAGTTTACTTAGGGTTGAGGAGGAGGAGGAGGAGGAGAATGTATTGCTGCGGTGGTCCCATTGAGGAACATATGGCTACTGTACTTACATACACTTGCCTCTAAAATGTATGCTACAGTCATCTACATCTCAAGCTGGTTTGAAGGAAATGCAAAGGAGTCATCTCACGGCTCTCGATAGCAGACAGGAAGATATAACGGTCGCATTGCTACGTATGGTATCCAGCTGGAATAAAGCGCTGGAACCTATCGAACAATGCCAATACATCGTGTACATATTTCGCCACTCGTGTAACTGCCTTTCTCGACGCCAACATCCGCTGCAAGAATTCGTACCGAGTGAGGAGTCCATAAGCTGGTCTAAGAGCAGGATCGTCACCAAATATGTCCGTCAGGCACTCCCTCCTCATCAGTACGAGCGGGGTATAGGCCTCACAATCTAACATTGCATGTACCTCGTCTTCCACGGCGACCAGACAGAAACGGCAAAGACGCTTATCCCGTGGGATAGCTTGCCTGTATCGAGCCGGGTAGCGCAGACGTTCGACGCTGAGATTGTGATCGCTCACGGTCAGTCGCGTGAGGGCTTTTCGGTGGGTAGGTATTGGAACCATTGACATGGCAGAGAAAGAGCAATGTGACATGTTCCATTTATATAACACAAGATTATGGCTTGCAGCAGGAGATAAATGATGTTGATGGCTGAAATTTATTTCAACAATCTCCAGTGTATTCCGGCGCATCCCAGTAAGATTTCTCAGGTGTCGGGCATGATGCCACGTAGTCGTAATGTTCACCGGTTCTGTCCAGATCCATTGCAAGCTAGTAATGATTTCCACTAGTATCCGATGGGAACCACTGGAAAATGTTGGGAATCTAAAGGAAAATAGAGCCATTGAGATTCACCAATATCCATTCAAACAATGTGGGGAGCTCAAGGTAGGTAGGTAGGTAGGTAGATAGGTAGCATTACACGGCACGGTCCCGCTGAGGAGAACCGGGGCCAGGAAGTATCCCGGTGTACTAGTTACAGGTTCTATGTACACCTTCGTCCCTGACTTCTGTATACCTTCTAAGCCGAGCTCACAAATTCACTGTGATCCTGTACCATCCAGTGAAATTCAATGGCTCAGCACAGGAATTCAGCATCAACCAATGCCGCGCAATGCCGATCAGCCGCTTATCAGTACCGCGTGTATTACTGCAAGCACGAACCATTTGCCGGGCATGTGCCGTGCTTTCCGAAACACTCAGCACATTCCACCCGACACCGGCTTACGAAGTTTGCCGCACGGGCGGTGTGTCGGCTTATGAGCGGCATCCGTCAGGAACGTACCTCGCCATCACAAGCGCAAACGTGCTAGTGATCAAAGAAAACCAATTGGGAGATACATCACTTTTCAGATGATACAATACCATACAGCAACGGAGTGGGAAGGAGTGGGCAGCGTCATACTTGTTTAGAGAGTAGTATTGTACTCCATCTGGTCAAGCTTTAGCCCCTGAAGTATCCGACCAACTGAGATGACGAAGCGTGGACACGAAAAAAGGCAAAATGGAATGGAAAAAGTGTCGAGGCTCGTTTGACCCATGTCTTCGGGTGGATTCAAACCACCGACTCTCACGTTTATTTGAGAATATGAGCATTGTCACCAAATGGGAGTGAGCGCCACGCTCCACGAAGACCTGGGTTTTTATGGCTCTTGCCTGCATTGAGAGGCGATGCTAGTATATTTCCAAAAAAAAACAAGTCTCCATTGCAGTATCAAGAATCGCAAATAAAAATATGTTCTTTTCGGATTCTGAACGTTAAACCTCCCCCCCATGCCTCCACAAAATTTTGGATATACCCGATATACCCTTCCAAAAGTTAGCAATACTCCGCAGTTTGGCCGCACGCCGAACAAGTCAAAATCACCTTTTCTGGCCGTTGGAGTTGAAACAACCGGATCATTCCGGTGACGTCAAGCATTTCGGCACACCAAGAATTACTTTCTCGCTCGGCTTTTTCGGCCATTGCTCACACTTTCCCATTGCCTTCGCAGTTGGCCACCTACCGGCCCGACCCCCCGCGACTGCGCCCCTTCACCCATCAACTGCCCCACCGCACTGCGGCCTGCCCGGCCAACTGCCCATTCGGCGCCACCACTGCACAACCGAACACATCAGTCCCGCTGCTTAGACCGCGTGGCGCTGCCCGGACCGACTGCCCGTACTACCCGCGCGCACATGCGCTCACTGCTAATCTGTTACTCGCTGCACCTCAACACCACCGATCCGTCCGCACCCGCCGCACCCGCCGCCTCCCGACGTCAGCGTGCACCTCTCGACGCGCACCCCGGGCCCACGCACTCTGGCTCCTGCCACTCCGCTTGCCTAGCATACCGGCCCCACCCACTCATACACGTTGCATCCCGCCCCCACTGGTATCTTTGTGCGCCTCCGAATGCATCTTTCCACGTCCGTCCGGCCGGCATTACGTCGGCCCGCTTGTATGCACATGCATCAGGAAAACCCACCACTGCCATTTCGCCATAATTGTGGATAATTGTGGGTAATTGTGGGTAATTGTGTGAATACCAGAAATTATCAGCAAATGTACGATTCCCTATGTACCCCATATTTGGCGCTAATTATCCACAATTTAAGACGAGTATCCAGAGATTGTCTGTTAATATATGATATTTACGCTCCAATTTGGTTCTTATCAGACAAGATGAAGTAAAAAGCAATCCATTGTCACGTATATACAAGCTAACCAACAAACTATCAACAAAGTAAATATGAATGTAAAGCATGGGCGGAGATAGTCGAATGGTACAAGGACATCAAGGAAAGCGCAGGTATCAAGGCACCGATTGCGATACTCCGGCATGTGGGGGCGGGCGGGGACATTACACGGCCGGCGTGACCTTGTAGCAGTCAATGCAATCTTGAAATAGTATATTAGCACCAGGTGGGGCAGTGAACGGATATTAGAGATCTTGATGGCAAGAGTTGAGGGCCGGGAACTTGGTACGGCCAGCGTGAGCTTGGGGCAGCGGGCAGGACAGCAGAGGGTGGTTTGGATTTCAATGAGTGACGCCGGCCAAGGCTAGATCAAAAAAAAAAGCCTTGAGAATGGGGGGCTTGCAGTGGAAGTCAGGATTTGAGAGTCGGTTGGTGACGAGCTAGTGTCGGCGCGGTCAGGTAGAGAGGACAGAGCATGTTGGGAGCTTGGCATGCTTGACATTGCTTGTTGGCTCGACGACACCGGGTTGACGAGGGACTTCAGAGGAGGTGTGGGGAGATAGCGGCGGCGAAATTTGGAGCGGAAGGACGCATGGATAGCCAGTGCAATGTTGCGAGTGGGGATGGGAGAGACTGGGGTGGAAGTGAGGGCCTTACAGAGCGGAGAGGAGCAAATATAGGAGAACATGGCAGGAACATGGTGGGGGAAAGGAAGAAAGAACGACAAAAATCTTCGCTGGCAGATCAAAGTTAGGCATTGTTTGTCTGATGGGCGGAGTTTGAATGACTTAGTGCTTTCCGGATGAAGCCAAGTAAGCAATAATGCCTTGAGGCAAGGAAAATCGACCCAGAGGCCAATTTTACGATAGTAGAACACTGCAGCGGTTGATTTGGCGAGTTGGTATACATCCTCGAAGCATTTTGAGAAAAATACTGGCGATTATTTGGCGATTATCAAGGATTACGGACTATTACGGATTATTGATAATTTACGGCAACTTAACACCGATTATCCAGGGCGGTTTTTCCTGATGTGTTTACTGGCTGTTTCCTGCGACACCACCATCGACGACCGCAACGCGGTCCATCCCCTCCGCTCCCACCGTCAATGGAGCCCCCAGTCACTCAGATACTGCTCGTACTTTTATTTCTTGACTGTTTGACCTCCAAATTCCGGCCCAGCCCACGTCCTCTGGCGATCACATATCAACCTCCGCGTGCGGTATCGTCTCGAAACGCCCCGTTTCTCTCGCAGTCATCTTCCCACAACCACAAATGCACTCTATGGTACATCCCCTCCATCTCCTCTCTTCCCACTTCGCTCTCCCTCAAGAACTGCGCTTCCTGCGCGCTTTTTCGTCACCGCCAGCTTTCAGCTCCTCTTATGTGCTCCTGGCTGGGCTAGACTCCGTACCAACCCGTCGACTCCCTTGGACGATGTCCTCAAACGTGGTCTACGTCGAAATTTTGGACCTGCATCATCCGCCGTTCCGCCAATTGCGTGCTACGCGAGCGCAGCTGTCGCCAGCGTCGCAGCCGCCCGTTTTGCCGTCGTTGGTCGTTATCCTGGGTCAGATGTCGTGGGATGCGTGTACTGGAGGTAACGGGCCGCTTTCGGGATGGTGCGGCTCCCTCAAATACGTTATATCCACTCTTTTTCGCATTTTTCCGACTAATCTGCTTGCCCCCGCACCAGTTCGTCCCAGTTTTGCTCCAGTTGAGCCCGAATGACTTGCCCCACTTCCATCATGTATCCCTGGGACCGCGGCACCGCTCTTACAGCCCTCAAAACCGCTCGCTAGGCACCATCTCCGCGTGGTGGTATGTCCCATAATGCTGCGTCGTTCCGATCCTCCCGTTGACGCCATATTCGCATTCTGCTATCTCGAAAAGGGTGATTCACCTACAGCCGCGAGATATCAGCCGCGTCGGTATGTTTATATAATTTATTTCGTTCTTTTGTGCTGATTCAGGCCCTCGTATCTCCCCACGGCCGCCGATCTCGCCTCTTCTGTTGGACGAGTATCGCGTAGGGAGGGGCGTACCACGACGTCCAGGTGCGTGGTCTGCCCATACAGCTCCATTTTTCCGGGTTTTTCTTTGGGCTGATACGCCTCGCCCCAGGGAAGGTCTGCCAAGCTCAATCGTATCGTCAAGTCTCGGTCCCAGTCGACGGGCGGCATCCGAATTGTTGCAACCAGGAACTGCGGCCCCCGCTTTTGGGGGCCATCCAAAGCCGGCATTCTAGGTACCTCTGTTACGCCACACCTCAATTGCTCGCGTTCCCCCAGATCGCACTTGCTGCGGGTCCGTCTCTTTTCTCCCTATCGCGTTTCCGCCAAACAAGCCAGCGTCGCAGCGCCGAACTCCAATCGGAGTCCGGTACCCGTGCTGGCTTGAAGGATCCCGGATAGGTGCTTGGTCATCCAGTAGCCCTCTCTACGTCATGCGCGCTGTCCAATCTCTAATACGGCAGGTATTCCGTTGGACGACCACATCGGACGCAGGTAATATTTCGCTTTTACTAACGGTTGAATCAGAACTTATACCAAGCTCCTTTAACATCCTGAGACTATGCTATCAAGTTGCATGTTCCTAATCTGTTGCTTACTCAGACTGACCTCTTTATCAAGATCTTCATGCTGAAACTCTGAGTTCACCACTTCAACACACCCGTCCAGTTCAAGGTACATTTTTTCACCGCTTACTGCGTTGTTTGCTGACTGCTTCATTCAGAATTATTATACCGCGTTTTTAATACTTATCTCATCGGCTGCTGACATCTTCGCTCAGTTTTCCACGAGGCCATTTAGTTGAAGGTACTTTTTCTTCACGCATTTCTAATACTTGTTTCGTTTCTTACTGGCTTCTGGGACCAGATCTACACTTGAGGCGAAACAAAGACAGACCTCTAGAACAATAGCATGCGATCAGAGTCATATTGTTGGCGGGTGTTTGGAACCCCGGATCGCGGGCCGCTGCATCGCGCTTGCTTTCTGCCACCATGTCACCTTTCGTGTAGGCTCTGAAGTTTTCCGACATCATAGCTTTCCTCGAAGCCGACCGCCGGTATTAGAACGAGGACGACGCTCCGCGATTACCTGACCTGCAAGGCTCTGGGATTTCTGAACGGTCAGTAGCGCCACCTTTGACGCTTCAGTGAGTCAGCTGAGATCCTCAGTCCTGGTGCATTGAGCCCAATTCTGTGGTTTTCTCTCGTCACCTTCCACTCCCGACTACATAGCACATGCTACTACCGACAAATACCCTTTCACTTCCCTCATTGTTGTACTTTCGTCTCCTTGAGGTGCGACTCGTTCTCGTTCTTCCACTTCCCCATGCATAGGATCTGCTTCCTAAAGCATATACCTCCGCATTACTCTAACCAGAACTCCTCGATGACGCTGGAATGAGCAGTGGGCCTCAGGTAAACCGAGCTACGCTTGGCCTTATAACCCATTTCGCTGGCAGGTATTATGAAGGTACAGTGGACCGATTGGGTACGAACCTACCATGCACCCCCATCCGACTGAATAACGATATCATCTTTGCGTGAGGTATTGTTGCCTCATTTATTTCGAGTCCCTCTATTCTCATCGTCACGATCACCTCCAGGTGGTTGAGGTAGCAGCGTTAATGGTTACGTTGATTCGAGTTCTCGTAAGCTCAGTATGCGCTATGCTAATGAGCGCTCAAAACTACGCTCTAAAACCGTGCGGTGGCCTCGGACAACGATGACTTCTTCGGGCGGCCCCCTCTTGTCCCATCTGTTGCACAAGATGACCTTGACGACTGCGACAAGTTCATGCCCGCGTTGGACGTCAATCCGGACGAGGAGTACGGTGTCTCAGACGTCCCTGCGACATTGATGGCAGGAGCAGTGTAACACTGAAGTCAGAGGCCACTCACTCTCTTAAGTTACTGGCCCCGTCCCCTGCCACTCTTCGCTGGACAACATTTGACCTCGACCCTCGCCACTCTTGACTCGACTCGACCCGACAACTGACTCCGCCGCCATTTGTCGCCCTCATCGCCAGCGACTGCGACGGCATTCATTAAATGGTCAACCGGGTGGGGGTTTCGTTCTCCCTCGCATTCCTTCTCGCTCAATGCTTTCCCGTTGTTGTCACTGTCGCACAATCGGCCCTCACAATAGCCGCAGCCGACTCGCTGGCTCGATGGCCTCCGAGCCAACATGGCGTACGTGGTAAATCCACGATGATAAACGATGGCGTGGATCAGCGGCGGGGGGAAGTCGGCGGCAGCTGCTTGGAATGAGTACGAGTGGTGGTAGCGTGAAAGAGAGCGAGGGCTGTTGACAGCAGTCAGACGAGGGGCACAACGAGTACCGAGTTCCCGCAGACGGCGCGAGGCGTGTGGGCAGCGAAAGCTGCAGTGACGAAAACTTGGCGAGATGGTCTGAAAGAATATCAACCTCAGACATGGTAAGAATAGGTCGAGGGCATACGCAGCGCACCATGTAAGTCCTTGAGCATCGGCGTCGGTGATCTGCTAGGAGGATTGCCGGTGCGTCCCGTTAATTTGTCTAACCACATTAGTTACTGACTACACGCAAATACACGTCCTTAGATTCAAGTCTTGGATGCTCGCTCTCTCGATCGTCCAACACTTGCCCTGATCCAGTCGAGGTGCGTTCCTTTTTCCTCCTAATACTTCCATTTACTGACTTGAGCTGCGAAAGCCATCGACTTCGCTTTTCACTCTCAAGGCCGAAACCATGCTTGTTCTTGTCGAGGTGCGTTCCCTTCACTCTTGATTACAATTGACTGACTGAACGTTAAAGTCATTGCTAATACCTTCGCCCACTCGATATTCGAAGTTTTGTTTCGATTGGAGCCGAGTCAAGGTGTGTTCTGACTTAATTCAAGCGTTACTGACTTGAAAATCTATAGATCTATCTGGACTGACCTTTAAGTCAGATCCTTAGCACTGCTGCGTCTTCAGCCCACGATACATTCGCTTCAAACCCCGTTACTATGGCAGTACACCTGAAAGTACGCTAGCTTTACGTTTGACTTTAATTTCTTCACTAACCTTGCCATGCTCTTTGAACACCGGGACGGAGCTACTATGATTCGATGGCACGAGGTACGTCCATTCCATTCACATTTGAAACTCACTCACTTTGTTTTACCTCAGATCGCGGACGAGTTGCTTGGTGCTTTGCTGTCACCATGGACGCATTGTCAAAGGTGCACCTGTTTCATTCCTTCGACTTCAATTTCTTCAATGATTTTACTTACTTAGATATTGGACTCCGGATGTCGGGGCGGCGTTTTTTTGATTCAATGACGCGAGGTTAGGCTGTTCCACTCACATTTGAATTTAATCTTGATTGCTCACTTCACTTCCTTTCCTCTCAGATCTCGGATGGCAGCCCTACGCTCTCGAAGACCAAAGCTATGTCCATGTACCTTGAGGTTTGTTCAATTCAACTACTTTTTTTCCCGAGCCTCATTGTTGACTGACTCATATTTTTGAAGCAGAACCATTTCTCGAAGGCCGTGCATATCGCCGTATTGCTGCGAGGTTCTTGGGATTCGGAAGCCACGGCATGTCCTCAAATTCAATTCGATTCGACTGGTTGACTTCACTTACTCAGATGTCGACCTTACTCTGGATGCTGGGACGTTGTTACTTCTATCTCATCTTTGCCTATCGCGAGGTGCGTTCAATTCAATCACATTTGAACTCGACCTTGAAACTCCAATTTATTACCACTTAGATTTCGGACGGTATTACCAGGCCTCTGGGGACCGAAACTATGGCTGTATATCTTGAGCCTCAGGTATGTTCAATCACTTTTCTTGACCTTGATTGTATATCAATTTAGCTTTTCACCGAGATCTACGCCCCCGAAAGCCGAAACTATTGCTGCATTGCCCGAAGCCACGCCGTTCCATTCCCCCAAGCGCGGAACCCAAAAACTGTGACCTCGTATTTGAGGATCCTCGTTCATTCATTTTCTACTATACAAGTAATTGGCTTGTCTTTCGACTAGTGTTCCGTCGAGTACCAATACCCCATGATGATCCTATACACACGATGTTATACATACACGCCGACCTTATGAAGATGTAGTTGGACTTGGGGGGCATTGCATGCGCATGGTACAACGAGTCTAGTTCCGTTAAAAAGGTTTTAATTCTTCGTGGATCCTTGTGGTCTTTTAGCTAGGGCAAGATGTTTTTAACCAGCTTGATTGATTTGAATTGACGATCCTTCCGCAAGGCAGCCCGCTATGTTACTACAGTTTCAACAAGTTCACACCATTTGGCTGTTTTTACCGTCTTCACAGGTACGTGAGTGCTGTGGCTAGTATGAATCCATACTCACAGCTACCCCATTGTCTCGGTCAAACTCGCTGATTCGGCGCTATCCCGCGCCGATCTATTGAACATCTTCTCCCATTCTTCATGATTATCACCTACTAATCCGCGAACCAGGAGGCCTTGACCAAAGAACCACCTACACAGTTCGATCCGGCCAAGATGCTCGGCCACGCGAGGACCCCCACTATGGCTGTCAAAGTCCCTGAAATTGCCCTGAGAAACCATGAAATTCACCACAAGTCCCTGGAATCTTTCGAAAAGGATGGGAATTATGTACATGAGTCTCATGTATTTCGGTCAAGATTCATGTACCTTTCGTGGATTCCATGGCAAAGTCCCTGGAACCTTTCCTAAACTACGTGAAATTCAGCAACTTGTGGGCCGAATTTCATATGCCCGACTAGGGGAAAGTCAGTATCTTTGTCCCCCATAGTGCCCCCGGCTGGTTGACGAGTTCTACATATTTTTTCTGTTCGTATTCATCATTGAATTCGGCTAACGTCAAAGTCATCGTATTGCCAATTCTTTCTTCTTTCTTCTACCGCATTAGAATCTTGCCTGCTTGAGAAATAGAAATCCTGGGCTCTTGGGGAGATTTTGGTGCTTTCGGAAGTATATTTACCTGGTATGTAAAACTTTGTGCGCGAGTTGAGTCAGGCCCACGGCGGCGCTGCCGAAGTTGCACATTCGTCGGCAAATAAGCGAGCATACGTTCTCTTGGACCGACTTATCGCACAAGGGTCATTTCCTCGAGTTGCACGTTCTCACTGTGGCGTACCTCTTCAGTTTCCCATCGTACAGTAAGTTCGAATCTCCTGTTTTCGCCCTCCTCCCTCTAGCGCTTACGATTTCAGTCCACGCCCTTGCTCCCGGCGCCTCCGCAAGCGCGCTAAATACCACCTACTCGCCGTTTACTCTCAACGGCACACCGAACGTATTACTCAAGATCGTCAAGCGCGGGGAGGATGATTCGTTTAAGCCGGGCGGAAGGACTACCTTCGTACTGCGCCTGTATGAAGCATTTGGTGGGCAATGCCGGGCGCAATGGCGCATTGCCATGGGATCGCAATGGAAGCTGTGTACGAAACCAACCTATTAGAAGACGTTTCTGCGACTGTGAGGTCAAGACAGTAGTGCTTGTCGTAGGCGAAAAGATGGCCAAGGCGTGAGTCTTCTTTGTAAATTAACCCGATCTTTGCCTGATGGTTTAGGTAGAGAGAAGCGAGAGAGCCGGGCTCTTACCCTAGGCCCTACGCAGGCATTATAGCTGATATGCTTGCAGGGCGCGGACGGTATATTATATTTTTCTCGCTCACCTTCTTTATTATTTTGATTCACTGACAACGAACCCTTGGTTCATTTCACTTGTGCGTATCTCTTTCTATTTTGTCGTTTCTTCTCTCGTTGTAAAATCTGCCTCTGATTCCTGCCCCATTCATCCCGGCAAAATGCACTTTAGTGTTGTTTATACAGTTGTCGTGTTGGAATTTGTATTCGGGGTTCGAACCTGTACATTTCAAATTCAACTGGAGATGAGAGGCAACGTGTAATTGGATGGGGCATGGGAATATATCCGGATGGTCGACAAGTATTCACCGTCCCGATCCGGGTAGTAAACTATTATGGGGTCACTGAGTTGAAAGTCAATTATTGGGGCGCTATCTATATCCCAACTCTAAGGTACGAATGCATACACACTCCCGGTATCTCTCTTCCCGCCACCATCCTCATCCCTCGCCGCACCCGCCGCACGTCGCCGTCGCCAGTTCTTGGTTGCCGAAATTAATGCTCACCTACTCATTTGAAGCACGTCTTTCACAAGTTCCGCAAGATTCTCCGGAAAGTATGCCTCTTCGGAGATCCAATGCAATGTTGTTTCAACTGAAAATGCGGCATGTAATCCACTTCCCAAATGCGCAAACCCACTCCCAAATAAAACCACAGTCATATACAGCTTAGCTTACTCGTTGATGTTGAAACCGAATCGGGAGTCGGCGTGCCGCCGACCGAAGCGTACGGATATCTTGTCTGTGTGTATTAGAATTGAATCATTTTGAGGTTTCGGCGCTGAGGAGGTGCTTGAAGGAGATCCGACCCCGCCCGAGGAACTGCTCAGATACAGTTCGGAACACCGTTCAACTGCTTCTGACCTAACAAGCCGATGAATTACTCACGATCCTGGAGAATAAAAACCAACTAGGGGGCCTACATCACGAGTGCCGAAACGCGCAGAGCACAAGAATGAGAGATGCGATGGTCGACTTTATCCGGCTCTCATCCGGCTAAGCGGCCCATCAAATTAACATTTTTGTTGTCTTCTGCCTATTGTCCGCGCCCCAGCTCG